>CM077092.1:20795409-21395409 GCA_039513925.1 Platanthera zijinensis
TTTTTATTGGCCACATTTAAAGTCACTTGTAAACAATTGTTAGTGGTTGTCGTTCTTGCCAACTCGCCAAAGGTAATGAAACTAATGTTGGCTTATATACCCCTCTTCCTATTCCGTCCATCTCGTGGGAAGACGTGAGTATGGATTTTATTCTTGGCCTTCCTCCGACCATTCGTCGTCACGATTTTATTCATGTCATTGTAGACCGATTTTAAAAATGGATTACTTTGTTCCATGTAGTAAACGAACGACGCCTCTTATATTGCTAAGCTATATTTTAGAGAGGTTGTTAGTCATCGTGGGCTTCCTAAAACTATTGTTACGGACCGCGACGTTAAATTTATTAGCTACTTTTGGAAAACGCTTTGTACATTAATGGACACAAAATTATTGTTTTCCGCCGCCTATCACCCGCAAACGGATGGGCAAACGGAAGTTTTTAATAGGAGCCTGGGGAATCTATTGCGATGTCTTGTGGGTGACCACAAGGGTACTTAGGATTTACTCCTTCCCCGCGCCCAACTCGCCTATAATAATTCTAAGAATTGATCTACCGGTCTATCGCCGAATGAGATTGTGCATGGTTACAAAGCTCTTGTGCCACTTGATTTGATTCCGCTACCTCCTACGTACAAATCAAGTCACTTTGCACAAGGGTTCGCTCAACATGTTCACGATCTCCACAAGAGCATTCAAGAAAAGCTAGTCACTCAATATGCTTCGTATCAATCACATGCTAAATATACATCAGAGAGCTTCTAACTTTAATGTTGATGATTTGGTTTTTGTCCGTTTACTCTCGAAGCGGTTTCCCTCGGGCACCGTCAAGAAGTTGGCCTATAGGAGAGTCGGCCCCTTTAAAATTATCAAGAAATTGGGAGACAACACCTTCGTTTTAGATTTACCCGCTGATTGGGGTATTTCTCCTATTTTCAATGTTTCGGATTTAACGTCGTATATTATTCTCTCCACCACCAGAATTACTTCACTCTTCATTCTCTTCTTTTGATGCATCGTCTTCTTCTTTGGGGTTGGGGGTGAGCTTGTTCTCGTGTCTCTCTTGCCTACGGATCCTACGTGGTTACATCGAATGGTTGTTTTACCCGGACATATTTTCACTTGATGCCTAACGTTTTTTCAAGGTTTCCCAAAACCTCATTTGTGCCTAATAGGATTCTAAATGATGAGGTTGTTACCTCCACTGATGGTGGCCTCCACTGCTACCTTGTCCCCCGTTGGTGTGATCGCCCCGCGCCAGATGATTCATGGCTTCCGGGGCTGAATTGGAATGTTGGATGTTGCCCTCCTCCGACACTATCGTCGTGACCACTCGCCGGTGATGAGTGCTTTTGACTGGAGGAGGATTGATGGAGCCAACCCGCCAATGTTTGAATATACTCGCTGTGACAATCATGATAATGAAGCTATCCGCCACTACGACCTCCGCGCACGACCGCATGCGACCGCATAACTCTTGGGTTCACGCCGCAAAGCTCCAGGGTTGAACATTTAGTTTAGCTTAGCTTTTAGTTTAAGTTTTTTTGTTTTGTTTAATGCTTAATGTTGTTATGTTTAATATTAGTTTTAGTTAAGTTAATTAGTTTAATGTTGTCACACAAAAAAACAATGTTATATATTGCTGAATAGAATGAGTGGAGGTAGTGCGGTTACAACAAAAACACTCAAGCCTTTATCCCACTATAGTGGGGTTGGCTATATGGATCCTTTGTCGTCATTGTGCCCTATCTTTTGTCATAATCTCACTAATGCCTAAGTACATCATGTCTTTCTTTATAGTTTCATTCCAAGGTTTTATTGGTCTAC
The DNA here is from genome assembly GCA_039513925.1 of Platanthera zijinensis. Taxonomy (NCBI): domain Eukaryota; kingdom Viridiplantae; phylum Streptophyta; class Magnoliopsida; order Asparagales; family Orchidaceae; genus Platanthera; species Platanthera zijinensis. Next base: position 20,797,234 of record CM077092.1, read on the forward strand.
CCCTCCCTCGTCTAACACGCCTAGTGACCAGACTCTCACAACGCCTAACAGGTGCCTCTAATGGTCTCCTTTGTACATGTCCAAACCATCTTAGACGAGCTTCTCGCATCTTCTCTGAAATTGGTGCTACTCCTGTCTTATCCCTGATACTTTCATTCTTAATTTTATCCAATCTCGTGTGCCCACACATCAACCTAAGCATTCTCATCTCCGCAACTCCCATTTTTTGCTCATGTACACAATTCACTGCCCAACACTCAGAACCATAGAGCATCGCGGGTCTAATTGCAGTACGGTAAAACTTGACCTTAAGTTTTAGTGGTACTTTACGATCACATAAGATCCCTGACGCGCCTCTCCACTTCAACCAACCCGCTTGGATTCTATGTGTCACATCTTTATCAATACCTCCATCTTTTTGAACAATCAATCCAAGATATTTAAAACACTCACTACGGGAAATATCTTGATCACCCAACTTAATAACGAAGTCATCTGTCCTTCTTGTACTGCTAAATTTAAGCTCCATATACTCTGTCTTTGCTCTGCTCAACCTAAAACCCTTTTTTCTAAAGTATCTCGCCAAGATTCAAGTTTTGCGTTTACACCCTTGCACGTCTCATCAACTAAAACGATATCATCCGCAAACAATAAACACCAAGGTATTGCTTGTTGGATATGTCTGGTGAGCTCATCTAAGATAAGGGTAAAGAGATAAGGGCTTAAAGCTGAACCTTGATGTAATCCAACAGTAATATGGAATTCATGTGTTAATCCTCCAGATGTCCTCACCCTTGTCACTGAATTTGTATACATATCTTTGATTATGTCAATATATGATACATTTACACCTTTCTTTTATAAGACTCTCCATAAGATCACTCTTGGAACTTTATCAAAGTCTTCTCAAGATCAATAAACAGCATATGCAAATCTTGTTTTCTTTCTCGATAGTTGTCAATGAGTCTCCTCAAGAGATGTATAGCTTCCATGGTCGAGGAGGCAGTGTTGTTGAAACAAAAAAAAAACGTGTTTTTTTCTCCCCTAGGGTTCGGCCACTGCCTTCCCGACCTGGTGTGACTCCAGGTTCCGCCGTCCCATCCGCCGCCTTCCGACATAGTGTGATTTTAGGATCCATCGCCCCGTCCGCTGCCTTCCCGACCTGGTACGACTCCAGGTTCCGTCGCCCCGTCCAGTGCCTTCTTGAACTAGTGTGACTCCAGAGTTCGCCGCTCGTCCCGTGCTACTCCGCCGCTGGAACCTCAGGCTGAGGTTGTCGCTGTCCAATGCTGCTCGCCGCCGAGATAAGGGGCTATTTGGGTCGCCAGCCCCTTCCAGATCTACGCGCCGCCCTTCCTTGGGTGTTGGTCGAACCTCGTCTAGTCTGCGAGGGCTGCTATTCCGTTGTCGGAGCTTCACCGGTGTGAATCATTTGAAGTATTAGCGTGACATCGTCTCCGTCCGTTGTGCTTCTGGTAGAACCCGTGGTAGAGAGAGTCTCCACCAAAACTCTTTGTGAGCTTGGGGTAACGATTTCCCTACTCTCTTGTGTGTGCTTCTTAATACATAACTTTGTGTGGTGAAAGAGGTCGGCGTTGCCTTCAAAACCATTGATTTCATCGCAAAATTTTTCCAAAAACGTTTTGCATGTTTTCAGATCGTTCTTGTGGTTTGAAGGATTGAGTAAATCCTTTTTGTGACGTTTGTTTTTTGACGCTCTAAGGAATAAGGATTGGGGTAATCCTATGCTATTTTTCTTTTGGGAGTAAAATCAACCACTTTTCTGAATCGTTGTTTTGGTCGGATTTTCTCTCGGTGTAAATTGTGCATGTGCTGCGTTTAAATCAAAATATTGGAGTGACTACGAACTCATGTGCGCGCGTGCTCGATCAGAAAGGTCTTAAGAGATTCACCGTTTTTACCGTCACCAACACCTCGGCACATAGGCCTACATCAAAGATACCTTCGCAAACAAATATCCCCAACTCTCGAGGGTAGGTTCCCTTTTAGAGCTTCCTCTCCAAGAGAGCTACAAATCACAAGCGATCAAAAGATACAAAACTCTACTCACAAGGCCTCCTTATATAACATAAATGGCCCATAATAAGATGAGAGGTCTTAATTTTAAATATAATAAATTATACTCCTAGAGAGGCAAAATATGGTTCTTCTCGTAAAGTGAGTCGGACCGCCTAACATGTGCATAATATGTATTAGTTAGCCAATGGACGTGTATGCCTATCAATAACAGTTATTGCCAAAAACTATGGCACAAACATTTAACAAAAGCGGACAACAACCTATTTTCTTTTTTGAATGCACAAGAAAACTAGTCAAAAAGGTGAAAGCAGTGACTAGTTGTGTTCTGGATACCTTCTATGGAAGATTTTATAACAGGAAGAATCAATGTGACAGTGGCGTGAAGGGACCCTGAAAAGCACACATATTTTATTTTTATTTAAAGTTATTAATTTCTATTTTTAGGTAAGGCTTTAATTATTATTGTAACAGGTATCCCTATTATTGATTTTGTTCATTTTGAACTATATACTTGGACTAGTCGAACAAGTAGGGCTAAGCAGAAATTTATTCTTTTGAGATCAAGAGCTCCCATTCTCCCAATTATATACATCGACACTCACCACTATGGAGCCACTATAAGGCTCCTGCAGAAACATTGTAACCTACTGGGGTTCTCATTGGAACAAGAAGAATTTACCAACCACCTCCTTCACCAGCACATCATCCTACAACCCAATCCTCTTCATGGGTTCCTAACATCTTGGTAAGCTAAACATTAAGGAAGAATCTGGTAAGCAACTAAGGAAACTTATGAAGACAATGAAGAACTTTTAGTCTCAAATGCACGAGAATATGTAGACGTTGTTGTCTAATCCCACCTACATGTGAAGCCACGAAAATGAACCATAACTTTGTCGATGGGAATCACGTACCTGAACTGTGTCTTGTGCGTCTGGAGAAGCAACTGGTGGTGTCAATGATGCCAACTAGGGTTGAAAGTTAAAAACTGAAACCGCATAAAACTGCAAAACTGTATTGCACCGCACCGATTTCGAACCGCACTGAACGGTTTGGTTGTGATGTGATTTTAGTGATTGAAAATCGCACAGTTTGCGGTGAGGTTCGATTTTTGTCTACACAATCAAATAAACCACATCGCACCATGAATATTACAAATATAATATATTCTAATTTTATTTCCTAATCCAACAGCTTGCCATCCCTTCTTTGTCGTGCATTCCTTTCGACTGTGTGGAGTGCGGACAGGATTTGGTCTTAATCTTCATTACAAATATAATATTAACAAATGATAATATTAATATCCTTTTAGGCTTCAAATAAATAAATCTTCCCATTTTCCCGGTATTATGAAACTGCCCTAGCCCGAGCTCGAGAGAAACAAATCTCTTGCCTCCGTCCTGTTCGTCGCCGAGAGAAGCCGCGCGGTGTGTAAAGTACCGAAACTCCAGTCTCCTACCCAGGTGGCGTCGAAAGAAGGCAGTGCAGCGTCAGCATGCGAAGCTTCTGCTTCTATCCCTGTCGTCGTCGAGAGAAAAGTGTGTGAAGTCGTAGTCGAGAGAAGCTTGTGTGCGGATCCCTACCATTATCTTCCTCTTTGGCTCTACCTCTACCGGTAATATCCTCATGATCTTCCCAGTTCTCACACACTCTCATAGCAGATTCAGACTTCTGATTTCTGAAAATATATAAATAGCTCCTTTCCAGTCTTCCAGAAATGTTGATCTTCCAAGTTCTTACACTCCCGCAACAATTCCAGGCTACAATTAAATTTCTTTCATGATTACTACTTGTTGAGAAGGCTCAAAACTTGTATGTATTGCTTGTGTGTGTAAATACAAGGAGAGAATACAAATATATAAGAGGAAGAGAGAGGGAATAAATCCTATACAAGATGTGGGACTAAAGAGGAGAGAACAAAAATGGGCCCAAAAGTGGGCCCAATACATGGGCTATTCTAACACTCCCCCGCAAGCTGGAGCGTACAAATCGTATGCGTCAAGCTTGGACAAGCATTGATAGAAGAGTGTCTTTGTGAGGACATCCGCAACTTGTTCAGACCCTGGGACATGCTTTAGATCGAGCTTTTTCATTTGAACTTTTTCCCGAATGAAGTGACAATCGACTTCAATGTGCTTCGTTCTTTCGTGGAAGACTAGGTTCTTGGCAATATGTATAGCAGCTTGGCTGTCACAAAGGAGAAGAGCCGGTGACGGTAATTTTACACCCAGATCAGTGAGAAGACTCTCAAGCTATGTCAGTTCCGATACAACAGATGTCACTGCCTGGTATTCTGCCTCAGCTGATGATCGAGCAACGACCGCTTGTTTCTTGCTTCGCCATGTAACCAAATGTCCTCCAAAGTAGGTGCAAAAACCACTAGTAGATCGCCGGTCATCAAGAGAACCAGCATAATCAGCATCTGAGTATACCACCAAAGTTGGAGCAGAAGAAGAGGTCTGGTAAACAAGTCCTTGACCAGGAGATGTTTTAAGGTACCTGAGAATTCGTTCAACAGCCTGTAGAAGAGATCTTTGAGGAGAGTGCATGTATCGACTGACAAGACCAACAGCAAAAGAAATATCTGGTCTGGTAACCGTGAGATAGATCAATTTTCCAACGAGTCGACGATAATATTAAGGATTCTGGAGAAGTAGATCCGAGTCAGATGCCTGGGCGCACAACTTGTGGTTTACATCCATAGGGGTATCACTTGGCTTACAACCTGAAAGACCAGCATCATGAAGAAGGTCAAGACAATACTTCCGTTGAAATAGAGTAAGCCCATCCGGTCGTCTGGCAACCTCTAGACCCAAAAAACATCGCAGAGGTCCCAGATCCTTTGTCTGAAAGATGGAGTTTAGATGTACTTTGACTGCCTGTATCCCTTGTGAGTCATCTCTTGTAATGATGATATCGTCAACATATACTAACAGAAGGATCGTCCCTGTTGGTCGGTGACGAGTAAACAGTGAGAAGTCGGCCGAGCTTCGAGTAAAACCAATATCACGAAGGACCTTACTGAATTTTTCAAACCATGCTCGTGGAGATTGTTTGAGACCATACAGAGCCTTTAGAAGGCGGCAGACCTGAGACTCCCCGGTGGTCTCAAACCCGGGTGGTTGTTGCATGTACACCGTCTCCTTGAGGTCCCCATTTAAGAAAGCATTCTTGATATCCAGTTGAAAGAGGGGCCACTGGCGATGAACAGCGAACGAGATGAGGACTCGAACGGTATTGAGCTTGGCGACCGGAGAGAAAGTTTCCTCATAGTCGAGTCCCTGTTGTTGGGTGAAACCACGAGACGAGACTTTAGACGGTCAATTGTCCCATCAGCAGCATGTTTGATGACAAAGACCCACTTACACCCAACCGGTTTCTGACCCGAAGGAAGGGGGACGACGGTCCATGTCTGGTTGGCCCAGAGAACAGACATTTCTTCCTCCATGGCTGCCCGTCAGCCTGGATGTTGAAGCGCCTCCTGCACAGAGTTAGGAACAGCAACCGAAGAGAGAGAAGTAGCAAATGTGTGTAGAAGGGGAGAGAGGCGATGAAGAGAGACGTAGTTAGCCAGAGGATGAGCAGTGGAAGGCAGTACCTGATCAGCAGGACGCGAAGTATCCGTGGTAGAGGTCGTCTGCAGAGGGGCAACGGAACTGGGAGGGCGACGAGTGTAGACACGGATAACAGGTGGTTTGGAGGGAGCAGGAGCCGGTGCAGGGGAAACCGGCAATGATGGTGTAGTAGCGGGAAAAATTGGGCGTGAGATGGATGGCGGGAGAGGAGGTGGGGGTAGATCAGTGGGTAAAGGAGCAGGAAAAAACGGTTGTTCTTCCCGGAAGGTAACGTCAGCAGAAACGGAGATCTTTCGAGTAATTGGAGAGTAACAAACATAGCCCTTCTGGGTGCGCGAATAGCCGACAAAAATGTGTTTAGCCGCCCGGGGATCCAACTTATCCGAGGATGGCCCCAGACGGTGGACGTAGCAGATGCTGCCAAAGAAACAAGGCGGTAGAGAAAAAGCCGGAGTGGAGGGAAACAATAGGCTAAACGGAGTAGCATAGTGGAGGACGGAGAAAGGGAGACGGTTGATGAGAAAGCAGAAAGTCGAGACCGCAAAGTTCCAATAAGGCTTGGGAACATTCATTTGAAGCATGAGGGAGCGGGCTACATCAAGTAAGTGGCAGTTTTTCCTTTCGGCAACACCGTTTTGCTGGGGCGTGTAAGCACAGGAGGTTTGATGAAGAATCCTGAATTCAGAACACAAAGCGAAAAATTTATGGCTGGTGTACTCACGAGCATTGTCGGTGCGTAGAATTTTGAGGGTGGTGTGGAATTGTGTACGGGTTTCGAGGACAAATGCCCGAAAAACACGGGGAAGCTCGGAGCGATCACGAAGTAAGTATAGTCACGTAGTGCGAGAGTGATCATCAATAAATGTGATAAAATAGTGAAAACCAGAAATACTTGTAATCTTAAAAGGGCCTCATACATCAGAATGCACTAAATCAAAGGGAGCAGCGCTCCGAGTACAATGCGAAGGAAAAGAAGAACGCGGTTGTTTGCCGAGGATACATGAGTCACACTGAAAAGGAGTAAAAGAGACATCTGAAAGAGCCCGATGGAGGACCGGCAGAGGGGCATGCCCAAGACGACGATGCCACGCAGTGGAAGAGACTGAAGAGAATGGTGGGAGAGTCATCGAGAAGGTAGAGCCCGTTCCGCAGCCGGCCTTTACCAATAGTAGTCTGCGTCCGCCGATCCTGTATAATAAAGGAAGATGAGGTGAATATAACAGAACAATCAAGATCACTCGTAAGACGTCCAACAGAGAGTAGATTGAACGGGGAACTCGGAACATGAGGAGCCGAACGAAGGGAGATTGACGGGTCGAGAGAGAGATCTGCCGAGCCGGAGACGGGAACCATCGCCCCATTGGCCACAGTGATAGACTTCGGATAAGGAGAATCCAAGTACTGGGCAGGCCGTTGCAAAGTAATATGATGAGTGGCACCAGAGTCCACAATCCAGCCCAGGCTGGTGGATAGACAAGCAGTACCTGTATTGGAGACGGAGGCGATGGAGGCAGATGGTGGGTTGAGCAGGCCCTGGAGATGCTGGAGTTGAAGACGGACGGTCTCAAGATCAAGAGGACTGGCGTCAGCAACAACAAATGCTGTCGGACGAGGAGGATAACCAATTTTCCTGTAGCAGGTCGCCTCAAGATGACCATCTTTCCCACAGAAAGAACACTTCGGCCGACCCCGGCCACCACGGCCACGGCCCCGAGAGCTCGAACGTCCCCCCCCCCCCCCCCCCGAGCAGAAGTAGGAGGGGATGGTAGGAGCGGAGGGGCCTGCTGAAGAAGGGCCGGGGGGGAAGGAGCAGAAGTATCCGGAGGAGGTGATATACGGAAAATCATGGAGCATACATCAGAGAAAGATGGTGTGGTGGGGGAAGCCAGGACATGAGCACGAATGCTCTGAAGGTGAGATGGAAGACGGACCATTATGATGGCAATGCATGTGGCTTCCTTCTGAGCGCGCTGAGCAGAATGATCACTGGTGGGCGGCTGATGCTGGATTCAGGCTTCAGCAAGAGTTTTTAGCCCGAGCGACAAAAGAGGTCATATCTGAAGCCCCACCAGCGTCGAGAGCAAAGAGGTCAGTGAGTATGTCGTAGAGATGCTGAAGGTTATCGCGGTCTGAGTATAAGGAATGCAGTTCATCCCACATAGCCTTGGCGGTGTCGTGGTACATAGTCATCTGCTAAAGCTCACCATCCAATGAATTTAGGATCCAAGTCTGAACGCGGCCATCATTGCGGAGCCAATCATCGGTAGTAGGAGACGGAGGTGCCTGAAGAAGGTGAGGCAGAAGGCCCTTGGACTGAAGAACCCGTCTAACTGAGTGCACCCAAGGGATAAAGTTTTCCTTGCCAGAGAGAGATGGTGGTGATCCTCAGCTCGTCACGGACTTCAGCAGAGCAAACCGGGCGGTCTGTAGGACAGGTCGGGCGGTCTGTAGGACAGGCCGGGCGGTCAATAGGCGGACTGGCCGCCAAGCCAGTGGAGTTACCAGAAGAACCCATAGAAGCAAACCGCGGAATCAAAACCCAGAGGGAGACCGCCGTGAGAAGAGCAGGAGGTCGCACGACAAGGCCGCAGCGGGAAGGACTGGAGACGACCGCGACCAAAACGCGGGAAGGCAACAGTCTGCACGGTCACGCCGGACACCAGCGATTAGTCAGATCGCGACCAAAATGCGGAAAGAGAGGAGTCCGCACGGTCTAGGTGAACACAGCAGCGGTCAGAGCACAGGAAGCCGCGAGAACTCGAGCAATAAGAAGGGAGAGAGAGAGACTGCGGCGGACAGGAGCAGTCCGCAAGGGAAAGGAGCCCGCAGCGGTTAGGATAGAGAAGCCCTAGCCCGCAGCGGTTAAGACAGGAGCAGTCCGCAAGGAGACTGGCGCGAGGAGAACTCGGGCGCCAGGAGGAAGAGGAGAGCCCTCAGCGGTTAAGGAGAAGTCCGCGAGTAGACAAGCTCGAGCGGACAGAAGAAGAGAACGTGCGGACAAGAGGAGGATAGGAGCTCGCAGCGGATAAGAGAGGAGCTCGCAGCGGATAAGAGAGGAGCTCACAGCGGATAAGAGAGGAGCTCGCAGCGGATAAGAGAGGAGCTCGCAGTGGATAAGAAGAGACCGCGAGTTTGAAGAACTCAAGCAGCAAGGGAGGAGAGGAGCTTGCAGCAGACAAGAGGAGAGCCCGCAGCGGATAAGAGAGGTGGGCCCCACAGGTCAGAGCAGAAGATGGCTATAAGAAGCCTGAGGAGGGTGGAACCACGGAGAGAGAGAAGAGAAGCGGATGCAGAGATTGCAGTCCGCAGAAGCCACGCGGATAAGGGGAAGAGCGGACAGGATAGATAGGTCGCACGAGACCGGAGCGGAAAGACCCGCAGTCCGCAGGAGAGGAGCCCGCGGAGATAGGCGGGTAGGAGAAGGGAGGTCGCAGAGCAATCTCCGGACAGGGAGGAGGGCGGGCTGGGCGGTTAGAAAGGGGGAAACCGCAGCTATAGGACCGCACCCTCTGATACCATGTTGAGAAGGCTCAAAACTTGTATGTATTGCTTGTGTGTGTAAATACAAGGAGAGAATACAAATATATAGGAGAAAGAGAGAGGGAATAAATCTTATACAAGATGTAGGACTAAAAGAGGAGAGAACAAAAATGGGCCCAAAAGATGGGCCCAATACATGGGTTATTCTAACACTACTAAACACTAGTTGTATGCCCTATTGCCCTCTATATTTTTAGCACAAAAGATTTTAGAAAAAATATGTGAGTAAAATTGTAAATACATTACATAACTATATAAAAACCAAAATCGCATCGCAAAAACCAACTTCAAACCACACCAGTGTCAAACCACACCGCACGGTTTTGGCGTGGAGTAGATTTGTTCAGTCCAAAACTTACCCCCTTCAGTGTAGTTGCAGTTTGGGTTCAAACCGCACCAGTTTCACCCATAATGCCAACGTTGTTCCCCATAACGTCAATTTGAAGTTTTTGACCTATGATGACAAGGAAGATTTGTTGAGATTTGACTCCTTGCAAGAAATTTTTTGGTAATCATAGAACATCGATAGTAAAATGAATTGGCTTGGCTTCCTTCACCTTCTTGGAGTAGCTAAAATGTGGTTTGTTTGTTTGAGATGGAGAGACTGGATATGTCTGAGAAGAATTCACACAATATTGCAACATAAGGTTAGGCCCACCATTAAGAACACTTTTGGGGAAATTAATTTCCTTAAGACAAATGGGTACTCTCAAAGACTAGAAGAAATTCCATGTGCATCATCAATTTTACCTAAACAACAGGTTGTGGTCTTCTAAACTTCACAAGGACTTAACTTTGAGAATTCACCAAACCTAATATATGCACGATCAACTTCAGTAGTGCTGTAACAACACATTATTGGCATTAAAAGGGGGGCGAGAGTGAAAATGGTGGTGGCCAATGAAGAAAGAATGCCTACCCCAATTTGTTAGACTAAGTCATACTTCTAGACTAAAAAGCAATAACAAATATGCTTAGTGTACAAGTTTTCTTTTGGGATTACCTTACAATATTTAATATTATCACACAATATTTAATATTACCACACACTATTTACAAAATACTTCAAAAAATAATTTATAATATAGATTTGACAAGCTTTATGAGCCATTATAAATGAGGTAAATGAAATTTTGAATTAAACCGGAAAAAAATAAGAATTAGTCAAGAATAAACACATCAATAAAGCAATGTAGAACAGAGAAAGTAAAAGATCATTTTAGAAAAGCAAATAATATGATCAAAAAAACTTACAGCTTGAATAACTCTCTTTTGAGAAGCTATCCAGGTTTTTTTGTTTCTTGGCCACCTTTGTTTTTGTACTCCATCTGTCAATATATAATATATATATTATATGTAGTGGAAGATTGAACTTTATCAGTAAAATGATGTCCTGAGAAAGTTAAGAAAACCAAATACAAAACTTATGTGCTTTCTCTTGAACAGTAAATAATGATTCAATAAATGTACTACGTGATGTATAAGAAAAAATGGATATTCATCTACTGTAAGAATAGAAAGTCACCATAAATTGTGAATAAGAATATAAAGCTCTTGCCAAAAAACTGAAACTGTACAGCCCGTATTCGTCGAGTAAAGACTAAGCTTAATTATTAGACTCATATCAGCAGGAAGTTGATCGTTGACCAAGAAGAAGAACACCAAAGATACGTAGAAAGCAGTCAAGGAGCAACGCAATCCATTTCATCTAGCCAGCGAGCCCCTCCTGAAGTCGCATAAGCGAGATCCCTCGGAGCACACCAACGAGCTCGCACAGACATGGTCGGGTTCGCGAGATCCTTCCTAGCGACCTCAATTAATTCTCCAAAGTCATACTGCATAACAGATCCAGTATTTTACGGGGACGGATAATTGCATACCACAAAAACTCCCAGTCTGGATTGCCTATGAACAGGACAACAGGGCACACAGGAAAGAGGTGTTGGACCCCTGTAACGACCAGCATTTTTGAGCATATTAAATAATTTGAGAAAGTAACCTAGATTACCATATATATAATGGGTCCGTTGATCGAGATAGGCGGGTCGAGATATATGCGAGTTTGATTTTCCTTTGAGCGTGAACATAAATATTTATACAGAAATAAACATGTATATGATACGTACAATATAATTTCATAATATAACTCATATATTAATAATATATTATAACCTTAATAAAAAAATAGAAATATAAGGTGTCCAGCTTGCATTTTGAGGGATGGAGAATTTTCTGGATCAGCTTGAGTTCGGGAGGAGAATCAGATATTATATCAGGTATTATGGTTTTATATAGAAATAATTGGATATATAATCAAGGGATAAGATTCAATGGTCATGGGGAAAAAGGGAGGAGAGTTGTCAGGAGGGGGAACTGGAGCATTCTTGGAAAGACTCTCCCCGTTGTACTCGCTAGGGGGCTCTGGATGAGCTTGTCGGTTGTGTTGACAGCAGAGAAAATTCCCTCCCATCCACCTCGATATTGAGAAAAGAGCATTTTCTGGGGCTCGGGTCTGGTTTTGGGTAATTCGGCAAGGGCCTTTCAAAGGTTTTTCTAATTCTATTTTCCATTGTTTCACCTCATTCCTCTTTGAAATTGATGAGAGAGCTCATAGTTGAGCTTGTGGCTAATTCCATGTGAATCGGCAGAGGCCGATAGAGGGTTTTTGGACTAGGGTTCTGTCGGTGATTGGTAATCTCCTTCCACCTCTCCCACTCTTCTTCATCTTCTTCCCAAGAACTCTGAGGCTATGGTTTTTTTATTTCTCTTTGCACTGAGGATGGCCGGCAAGGGTGCCTTCAGGCAACGCATGCGAATGATGGGGTAAGAACCCTTCTGCTTCTTCCTATTATTTGGAAGGTGATCTTTCCATTTGTTTCTTTCTCTATCATATTATGTCATGGGGAATTGAAGGAGGTTGTTTTATTTTGGTTGGAAAGCCTTGATTTAGAGAATTTATGCTTATGAAAGTTTGCCTGATAGGTAAATCAGTGGCTTGGCTTGTTGCTTGAATAAAGATGTGGCCTTAATTGGGATAAATATGTAGATTTCTTATGAAAGTTGTAGAGAGAAAAAATCCACCTTGTATATATGTTCACTTGTGTAGAATACAAAGAATGAATACAAATATATAGACAAGAAGAAGAGAGGGCAAGGCCCTATACACAATGTGGGACTAAAGAGGAGAGAGAAATAACAATAGAAAAACTAAATGGGCCTAGTTAAGTGGGCTTCTTCAACACTCCCCCGCAAGCTGGAGCGTATAGATCATATGCACCAAGCTTGGACAAACACTGATAGAACAAGGTGCTTGATAGGGCCTTCGTGAGAATATCAGCGACCTGATCAGTGTCTGGAACATGCTTTAACTCAAGTCTCTTCATTTGAACTTTTTCTCGTATGAAGTGACAGTCGACCTCAATATGCTTCGTACGCTCGTGAAACACCGGATTCTTCGCTATGTGTATGGCCGCTTGACTATCACAAAAGAGAACAGCAGATGAAGGAAGTTTTACTCCCAAGTCAGCAAGAAGGCTTTCAAGCCAGGTGAGTTCAGAAACAACCAATGCCATAGATCGGTATTCAGCTTCTGCGGACGATCTAGCAACCACGGCTTGTTTTTTACTTTTCCAAGTAATGAGGTGACCTCCAAAGTAAGTACAGAACCCACTGGTCGACCGCCGATCGTCCAGAGAACCAGCGTAATCGGCATCAGAATAAGCAACCAATGCTGGAGCCGAGGTGGAGGTTTTGTAAACAAGCCCTTGACCCGGAGCTGCCTTAAGGTACCGGAGAATCCGTTCAACAGCCTGGAGATGAGAGACCCGGGGAGCATATGCATGAAACGACTGACAACCCCAACAGCAAATGATATGTCAGGCCTCGTGACGGTTAGGTAGATCAACTTTCCGACAAGGCGTCTATAGTACTCCGGGTTCTGGAGAAGCAGATCATTATCAGAGGCATGTGCACAGAGCTTGTGATTTGCCTCCATTGGTGTATTAGCTGGCTTACAACCTGTCTGGCCAGCATCTTTGAGGAGATCGAGACAGTACTTCCTTTGGGAGAGTACAAGCCCATCCGGTCGTCGCGCGATCTCAAGACCGAGGAAGTAGCGAAGATGCCCTAGGTCTTTGGTCTGAAATACGGTGCTCAGATGTTGTTTGACCGCTTGGATCCCCTGTGAGTCATCCCCAGTGAGTAGGATGTCGTCAACATAAACCAACAGAATTACAGTTCCCGTTGCCCGGTGTCGGGTGAAAAGGGAGAAGTCAGCAGAGCTCCGAGTGAAACCCATATCCTGAACCACCTTACTGAATTTGTCAAACCACGCCCGGGGAGATTGTTTGAGACCATAAATGGACTTCTTTAGAAGACACACATGAGACTCCCCCGTGGTCTCAAACCCGGGTGGTTGGCGCATGTAGACGGTTTCGTGAAGATCACCATTCAGAAAGGCATTCTTGATATCGAGCTGATGAAGGGGCCAGTGGCGATGTACAGCTACGGAGAGAAGCACACGAACGGAGTTGAGCTTGGCCACTGGAGAGAAGGTTTCCTCATAATCGAGACCCTGTTGTTGAGTAAAGCCACGGGCCACCAGTCTGGCCTTCAGGCGGGCAATAGTGCCATCCGGGGCATGTTTGATGACAAACACTCATTTACATCCAACCGGGTGTTGACCGGGAGGTAAAGGGACCAGGGTCCAGGTCTGGTTGGCCCAAAGGGCCGTCATTTCTTCCTCCATGGCAGCCCGCCAACCAGGATGTTGTCGCGCCTCCTGCACAGAGTTAGGAATAGAAACAGAAGATAATGAAGTGGCAAAGTGGCGAAGCGGTGGTGAAAGGCGATGGAGAGAGACGTAATTTGCCATCGGATGAGCAGTGGAGGCAGGAACCGGAGCAGCAGGTGGCAGAGCATCAGAGGGTGAGGCCGACTGCAGTGGGGCATCGGGAGTAGAAGAGCGACGAGAATAGACCCGAATAACAGGTGGAGTCGGACGGACCGGAGCCGGGTCAAGAGGAGGAGGCGAGGATGAGGAGCAGGGAACCGGGATGATAGGACGAACAACATCCGGAGCAGAAGAAAGGGGAACTATATCCGGAGCAGAGAAGAAGGGAAGATCTTCCCGGAAAGTAACGTCGGCAGAGACGGTAACCTTGCGGGTAGTAGGCGAATAGCACATATACCCCTTCTGAGTGCGAGAGTAACCGACAAAGATATGTTTGGCCGCACGGGGATCCAATTTGTCGGTAGGAGGGCCGAGATGGTGAACGTAGCAAGTACACCCAAAGATACGAGGAGTCACAGGGAAAGGTGGAGTGGACGGAAAAAGGAGGCTGAACGGAGTGGCATTCTGAAGAACGGAGGACGGTAGACGGTTGATTAGAAAGCAGGCGGTGGAGAGCGCAAAGTTCCAGTATGGTTTGGGTACCTGCATTTGAATCATAAGGGACCGAGCCACATCAAGAAGGTGTCGATTCTTGCGCTCGGCGACACCATTCTGTTGCGGAGTATACGCACAAGAGTTTTGGTGGATAATGCCGAACTCAGAGCAGAGGGTCGCGAAGTCATGACCAGTGTACTCTCGCGCATTGTCGGTACGAATAGTGCGAATGGGCGCAGAGAATTGAGTACCAGTCTCAAGAATGAATGCCCGGAAGACGCGGGGAAGCTCAGATCGATCGCGAAGAAGATACAACCACGTCATGCGCGAATAATCATCAATAAAGGTCACGAAATAGCGATAGCCAGAAATACTAGTAATTTTGTACGGACCTCATATATCGGAGTGTACTAAAATAAAAGGAGCGGAGCTCCGAGTACAATTAGAAGGAAATGATGCACGTGGCTGTTTGCCAAAAATACATGTTTCACATTGAAAAACAGGAAGAGATACATCCGGAAGAGCCTTCTGGAGGACAGGTAGAAGAGCATGACCAAGACGTCGATGCCAATCGGAAGATGATACAGATGCGAGGAGAGTAGGAGAGGCGTCAAGAAGGTAGAGCCCGTTCTGCAGTCGTCCCTTACCAATGATAGTCTGCGTCTGCTGATCCTGTATCAGACAAGAAGAAGAAGTAAAGGTCACTGAGCAATGTAAATCAGAAGTAAGGCGACCAACAGAAAGTAAATTGAACGGAGAGCCCGGAACATGAAGAGCCGAGCGGAGGTGGAGAGAAGGGGTGAGAGAGATATCAGCACATCCAGAGACAGGGACGGAGGCGTCATTGGCCACAGTAATGTAATTCGGGTGAGGGGAAGACAAGTACTGAGGTGGCCGACCAGAGGTGATGTGGTGAGTAGCACCCGAGTCGAGGATCCATTGCGGGCCAGAGAAAAGGCAGGTGATACCTTCATTGGAGATGGAGGCAGCGGAGGCAACTGAGGCTGGCGGGCGGCTGAGCAGGCCCTGAAGATGCTGAAGCTGGAGGCGAACCTCGTCGAGGCCTGGATGAGTGGGAGAAGAGTCGGTGGCAGCAACAGAGGCCTGCGGACGAGGAGGGAGACCATGCTTGCGATAACACGTGGCCTCAAAATGCCCATCTTTGCCACAGAACGAGCACTTAGGCCGAGGCCGTCCACCTCGACCACGTCCCCGAGAATCAGAGCGGCCTCCACGGACAGAGGAGGGAGGAGGCAGTAACGGTGGAGGTACCTGCTGGATAAGAACCGGAGAAGGAGGTCCAGACACATCCGAAGGCGGGGTGACTTTGAGAAGCATGGAACACACATCTGAGAAGGACGGAGTAACAGTAGAAGAGAGGATGTGAGCCCGAACACTGTGAAGGTGATGGGGTAGCCGAGCCATCATCATGACTATACCCACAGCTTCCTTTTGGACGCGTTGGGCAGCAAGGTCGCCAGTAGGAGGCTGATGTTGGATCCATGCCTCGACCAAAGATCGAGCCTGAGCAACAAAGGAAGTCAGATCGGTCGTACCACTGCTATCGAGGGCCTGGAGAGCAGTGATAATGTCATACAGATGGTGCAGACTATCCTTGCCGGAGTAAAGGGTATGGAGCTCGTCCCACATTCCTTTGGCCGTCTCGTGGTACATGGCCAGGCGATAGGATTCGCTATCAAGAGAATTAAGTATCCATGTCTGCACACGACCATCATTACGTAACCAATCATCAGTAGGAGTACCGGTAACCACCTGGGTCAAGTGATGAAGAAACCCCTTGGACTGCAGGACCCGGCGAACAAAATGTGCCCATTCAACAAAATTCTTCTTGCCAGTCAGAGAGATAGTCGTAATACGAAGTTCATCCCGGATGTCAGGAAGAGAGGCCGGTCGGTCTGTAGGAGGAATGGTCGTGCCGGTTGATTCAGCAGAAGATCCCATAGAGGAGAAGCAGCTAGGAAGGCAGACCGGCAAGAGAGAGAGAGTCCGCGCGACTAGAGACAGCAAGCAGTCAGAGACAGTCCGCTTGGTCACGATGGAAAGATACCAGCGGCAGGAGGACGCCGCGACCAGAGGCGGATAGAGATCAGCAGACAGAGACAATCCGCACGGATAGCAGGAGAAGAGGACCACGACCTAAATGCGGGAGGCAACAGTCTGCACGGTCAGGCTGAGCACAGCAGCGGTCAGAGACAGAAGCTACGAGCGGGCAGAACGAAGAGACCGCGAGTAAAGATCACTCAAGCGGAGAGAAGAGACCGCGAGTAACAACACTCAAGCGGAAGGAGAAAAGGGGCCGCAGCGAGCAACAGCGAAGAGGCCGGGAAGGAAGCTGCGAGAACCAGACCGCTGCGAGAACCAGACCGCTGCGAGAACCAGACCGCTGCGGCAAGAGGCAGGCCGCGGCGAGAACAAGGCCGCAGCGTAGAGGACCAGATTGAAGAGAGCAGGCACCGGCGAGAAGATGCAACGGCAAGAGGCAGGCCGCTGCGAGAAGAGGCAGGCCGCGCGGTCACACCAGCGACCTAGCAGATCACGACCAAAATGCGGAGAGGGAAGTCCGCACGGTCAGGTGGACAAAGCCGCGGATAGAGAGGAGGCGGGAAGGAGAAGCCCGGAGAGGAGGTCGCGAGTTACCACTCAAGCGACAAACCGGAACAGACCGCACGGGAAGAGAGCCCGTAGCGGATAGGATAAAGAAGTGGGGAGAAGAGGGCCCCACAGGACAGAGCAGACAGAGGCTATAAGAAGCCCAAGGAGGAGGGTGGAACCACGGAGAGGAAGAGGGAGCGGAAACTGAGGGACAGACCGCTGGAAGCTGAGCGGCCAGGGAGAGAAGCGGATAGGAGAGGGAGACCGCAGAAACCGCCCGACGCAGGTGGTTAGACACGGAGAGTCCGCCCAAGGAGGACCTTTGCCTCTGATACCATGTAGAGAGAAAAAATCCACCTTGTATATATGTTCACTTGTGTAGAATACAAAGAATGAATACAAATATATAGACAAGAAGAAGAGAGAGCAAGGCCCTATACACAATGTGGGACTAAAGAGGAGAGAGAAATAACAATAGAAAAACTAAATGGGCCTAGTTAAGTGGGCTTCTTCAACAAAAGTAAATATTGTGACTTCGAGAAACACGTGCCTTAGTAGAAATCGTGCCTCGTGAGAAAATTGTTATCTCGAGAAATACAAATAGCTCGATCTGCCCGCATCACCGACACTACAACTTCCGCGGCTTCCTCGTTCGCCCGCATTGCCGACCCTCCAGCCCATCTCCCTGTTGTGCACACCTCGCGGCGTTCTGTCGCCCTATTCCGCGCGTCTAGTGGCATATCTGTTGGCTATTTCCGCCTCGCGTTGTTCTGCACGCCTAGGGGCGTATTTTCCAACCGCTTCTGCCGACTGTCTCCGCCTCGCCAGCGCCGTCGGCTTCTTCCAGCAGTGTTTCTGCAACGTGCTACACCGTCGACCACAGTTATCGCCTTCCCCACCTTTCGCTGCCCTCCGTCGGTGCCGTCCGACAGTCCAGGCATTTCCATCGGCTCCTCCCGACGTTACCAGCGGCCTCCCGCATCTTCCACGCCTTTTGGAGGCCCTCCTGCGGCTTCGGCGGCCATCTAGTGGCTGTTTCTCCTCCAGGCACCCTTTCGCCGTATCGCGCCGCCCTCGTCCACTTATTGCTGCTTCTGGCGGCCCTTGCCGCCCCTCTTAGCTGCGGTTCTTGCCCAAGACTCGGGCCATGGCCCCCCACGCCGACGAGAACACCACCACGGCAAGCTCGGACTCTCAACGCATGGATCACATCAAAGACCAGTTGGTGGACCTCACGCTCCTCCTTCGAGAACCTACCGCGACAGTCAATCGTCCTTCGGCCCCTCCACCGCCACTGATTCCAACCGTTCCCGACCACATGGGGTTTTTACACCCCACAACCGACTGTGCCCCGGCCCAGCTCCGCCAAATTGAGATTCCGGTGTTTGATGACACCGACCCTCTCGAGTGGATCGCCCGCATCGAGCATTTATTCGACTTGCATGCCAACCCTGCCGACCAGAAGGTCCCCCTCGTCATTATCTATATAGAAGGCTCGACAATTCATTGGGTGTGTTGGATGCGCCAACAGGTACCTGACATGTCCTGGCCCACATTAAGGAGGAGCTCCTCCGCCACTACGGCAGTCGCCAGGCGAATAATGCCTTTGAGCGGCTCAGCTTCGTTTGCCAGTCTGACTCTGTGGCCACCTACATCGATGAATTCATCGCAATTGCTACGCATGTTCCCGACCTGACCCCCGACCACTACTTGGGTTATTTTTTGGCGGGTACATAATCCGACCACTCTGTCCCGCGCAATGGAGCAGGCGAGGTATCTCAACGCGGAACTCTACCCAGATCAACCACTCTCCTCAACCAGGCCGCCCCAACCGCCACGGCCATTACCGTCACATCTTCTGCATGTGGACCCTCTGCCCCCACCTGGGGCCCAGCTACCGCTTTCACCTCCGCAGATGCCAGCTCCACGTCCACCTGCCCCTCGACGACCCCATCATCTGTCGTACCAACAGCAAGTCGAGCACTGTCGCAAGGGCCTCTGTTTTCGCTGCGAGCAACCCTACTCCCCCGCCCACGTTTGCCCCTTCAAGAATCTGTGTGTTGCTGGGATCTAAAGATACTGATCCGGACTCCGAGGAATTAGACCCGCTGACGTTTTCTGACGACCCCTTTGGCCCTCGACCTTGAGGACAAGGTAATTTTTCGGGCAGGGCGTGTTGATACGACACGGCTCCCGCGCACTGTTATGATTCTATGAAGCCCATGGGCATTATCGTTCTTTGTATTTTCTCACTCGCCTATATATAAGAGTGGTAGTTTGCTTAGAGGAGTATCTTTGGATTTTTGAGTGTTTAGCTCTCTTGGAGAGTGCAGTGTCAAGGAGGATCAAGCCTCCGGACACTTGGCAGGAGTCTCTCCTGATTGTATCTTTATTTTCGTTTAATGCAATACAATTTTTATTTAATCAATCTTGATATAGTTGCATTGTAACATAGTCCCACTACCCGTCATCTCGGTAAATAGTGTGCAACTGAGACGGTACTTTATTATCACTCAACGTCCTGATCCATAATATATGACACCAACAAGAAACTCACTCTTTGCTCGGCATCCCACGTCGCTCGTTGTGCTCGACACTCCCGTCGCGTGCAAACCCTCTGAACGTGACAGGATATCGAGTGACATTTTTTTATTTTATGATAGCCTTGTATACTAAAAAAAACTAAACTATCTGTTAGATTAAAGAAAGTAAAATCGAAGTGCTCATATTCATTTGATGGTCCTATTTCAAGATCATGGTTCCCAAAAATTTTCTTTTAAATACGGTATAAATATAAACGCGCACACATATGAAGTATAGTAAGGAAAGAACTGACATTGTTTCTGAACTTGCATAAAGTGTCGCTTTACGCTATCAGCTTGCACTTGATATTGCAAGTAAATCGAGAACAACAACAATTAACAATGCTTGAATAATTATTAAAGAACATGTAAGAGAAAGTAATGAAGCAACCAAGACAACTCTATATGGTTCAACCTGATAATGGCATAAAAATTAAAAAATCACATGACAGATGATCAGTCTGAAGCACATTGGATCATTCGATCCAAGGAAAAAATGCAAGATTATTGTTAGAAAAGAACATGTAAAGGCCCATTTAAGGGCCCATCTTAGGTCTTCTTCCTCTACTTGTATTAATCCCATATCTTGATATTGGGACTCTTCTCTCCCTATATATATGTATTCATACTTGTATTTACACACACAAGAAGTATATGCAAGGTTTACAATTTTTTCCAAGTCTTTGTGTTCTTTTCTCTACATGGTATCAGAGCGATCGATCTCTCCGGGCGGTTTTTAATTCTCTAGCCGCAGCCCTATGTGCGGTTTGCTAACTGCATCTCCTCGGCGGATAGGCATTTTCTATCCGCCACTCTTTGTGCGGCTTCCTATCCGCATCCCTCGACGGATAGATTTGTTTATGTCCGCAAAATTCACTTTGTACTGCTATCTCCTCTTTTGGACTCGTGTCTCCTCGCCTTTATAGACTTCGCTGCTGGGACCCACCGTGCGCCTTGATTTGTGTCCGTCATGGTCTGCTTGATTCGTCTCATCCTGTCCATTGTTTCCTTGACGCAACGGGTTGCCTCTTTTAGCCGTAGCGGTTTGTCTACGCGGTTGGTCTCTTTTCAGCCGTAGCGGTCTGCCCTTCCAATCCCGCCAGCCCGCAGCATTTTTTGCTTGTTGATCCCTTTTCTTCAGCGGTCTCTTCCCAGTCCGCCGCGATCTTTTCTCAACTCGCTTGCTCCTCAGCCCGCCGCGGTCTTTTGTCTCAACTCGCTACTCCTCAGCCCTTCGTGGTCGTTTCTCAGCTCGCTACTCCTCAGCTCGTCGTGTTGCATTTTCCCTGCTCGCTGCTCTTCAACCCGTCGCGGCCTGTTTCTCAGTTCGTTGCTCAGTTCTCCGTGGTGTTTTTTCCCAGCTCGCAGCGCTTCAGCTCGTCGCGGCCTTCTCTATTAGTCGTTGTCGGCTTCTTCTTCTCTACTCGCTGAGGGTTTTCTTTTGCCGTGTTTCTGCTCCTCTCTCTCTTCGCGGCTTCTCTCATTGCGACCTCTCCTCTAAGCGGCTACCGGCCTTGCTTTGTTGTTCGCCGGTTTCTCCTTTACGCCGCTACCGGACTTACCTTGTTGTCCACTGGCCTCTTCTGTTCTAAGCCGTTGCAGGCCTATTCTAGCTGATGTCGGCTTCTTCTCATTGCTACTGTCGCTGCTCTGGTCAGCGGTCTTTCTCCTACCGCTTCTTCTAACCACTAGGCAGTGTTGTCATGGATCCCTCTACTGATTCTTCCTCTTCAGCCCGCTTGTTCTCTGTTCCTGAACTACATGAAGAATTAAGTATCATCACCATCTCCCTTACTGGGAAGAAGAATTTTGTTAAATGGGTGCATTTTGTCCGCCGGGTACTTCAGTCCAAGGGACTTCTGCATCATCTCACTCGGGATACTCTTTCTGCACCTACTGATGACTGGCTTCGTGATGATGGTCGTGTTCAGACTTGACTTCTCAACTCCCTTGATGGTGAACCGTACTGCATGGTCATGTATCATGAGATGGAGGCGATGTGGGATGAGCTCCATTCTCTATACTCTGGCAACGATAGTCTCCAACATTTGTACGACATCATCACCAGTCTTTAATCTCTTGACTCAGGCAGTGTTACTGACCTAACATCTTTTGTTGCTCGGTCTAAGTCTCTGGTTGAGGCCTAGATTCAGCATCAGCCCCCGACTACAGATCTCGCTGCCCAGCGTGCTCAAAAGAAATTTGTTGGTACTGCCATGATGATGGCTCGTATTCCGCCTCATCTTTATAGTGTTCGGGCTCAGATCATCTCCTCTGCTACTATTTCATCATTCTCTGATGTGCGCTTTGTAACACTCCTTCCCAGTTTTACAATAATCAGTCATCCGGCCGGGTCAGCGATATAAAGAGAACTAGGAAACAGTATCAAAACTAGTACACATCAGGTAAAAAAAGCAAGTACTAAGAATTTAAACATACAACGAAAGCTATGAAAGAAAACTAAGGGTAATCACATACCTGAAAACTGGATTCACAGAGACACTAAACATGAATTAAGATGAAAGTAAAGTAACATAACAAGTCTGATACATGATATTTCAAACATTAACCAAATACAATATCCAAGGTTAAAGGTGTATACTGAATAGAAGAAAACTGAAAGGAGAAAAACAACTACAAACTGACACCACAAGGACGTTCATCCTAGGCGTAGTTTCCCACCTGGGTCACCTGTAAAAACATTACCCACGAGGGATCAGAGTAAGGAAAACTAACTCCTCCTAGTGACACTAAAAACTTTTCTTAAATGATGAATGCATGCCCTTTGAAAAATAGTTTTGTTCTTAAAATCTTTATGTTAGACGATATGCATGTGTTTAATGCTTCCTGGTCAACAGACCTACTCGTTCTACGTTCATGAACTTTCATTATATTTACCCAAGCCCCGGCATTCACTAACTAGTGCGTTGTCTCACGTCAGGTCTATGCTTGAGTTCTAGGTGGCTTTTATCTTGTACTTCTACTTTAAAGGGATATAGGCAGAGTAGCTCCTAACGCGCATCTGAAAACTGACGACCCGAGACCATCTTACGAACTCAATTGTTCTAGTGTCGCGCGGACACGGTCTCGAACCTACTAACTGTCTCAAAGGGGAGTCAACTCCCAAGACTCTACTGCTCATAGGGTACCATATGTCTTATGAGAAAGGTAGTGCATCTCTACCTAGCACGAGAAGACTTATGTGTGTTTACTGACCTTTTTGGTCTGACGTTACTATGCTTAGGACATCTCTTTTGGGGTACTACTGAGCGACCCTTGACTTTCTTGTGGTCGGCTAGAAGGGACGTTCACGCCCTTAATTGGACAAAATTCCAAACTTACGTACACGTGTAAAGGTTTCGTACCTAGCGTTAATACACATGATCTGACTATTCAGGTCTTGGAAAAGGGGTGTCATCCTACACTAATTCCGCGATCGTTTTCCTACCGCCACACCTTTCTATACATGGTTATGATGCTTGTACGAAACCTACACATGCGTGCATAAAGTAATTACTTGATATGTCTAACTAACAGGAATTAGACTTCCATACAGTGATGTTGCGGCGCTCGTACACTCGGCGCGGCGACATTTGCTTTTCCGAAGGAAATCTGACTACTGCGGACTTCCAGGACCTTGCCCCGAAGCCACCAATAATCTGCAATCCAAGAGAACCCTAAATTACATATTTTCCCTTAAGGGTTTTCGATGGAAAAATCTCACAAACGGCTAGGGTAAACAAAAGAGGAACCAACAAAGTGTAGTACCTCTACGTGGGAGTGATTAAGGCTCACAACGCGCCCAACTCCAAATTCGCGGTGGATCACGAATTCCAAACCCTAACTAAAACAAGAGGAAAAATGAGAAATTAGTATAGAATAAACCTCCAACTAGAAGGATTTCCACGAAGAAATGGAGACAAGTGAGGAACTAAACTCACCAGAACCAAAACGTTCCCCCTTGCGCCCTTGACTTCCACCGGTTAGGGTTGAAACCGGTTCTCCCTCAGCAATGGAAGGAAGGAGAGCACTCTCCGGCACCCGTAGAGGAAGGAGGAAGGGCTCACGCCGAGAAACGGAGTGGGGAGAGGCGCCGCTAGGGCTGCGGGAGGCGGAAGGCGCGGCTCGTCGTGCCGGCTTGCGGAAGGAGCGAAACGAGACTGTCGGCCTGCGATTTTTCTCCCGTGAGGAATGTGTTACGGGATTTAAGTGTCGGACTGCGGCTTTTAATTAAACCACACGTATCGGTTTTGACAACCGCCTCCACCCCTTTTCACCCAGAACTGTTAATTCTTGCTATACGCAACTCAATCTACACTAACACCTTTGAATATAAATAATTTTGTCGCGCATCGCAACTAATATAAAAGGCGTCTCACTACCACCACAACTGAGATAAATTAAAATTTTACGAACGCGACCCTTTAGGCATAGTAACATTGTACCTTGACGACGTGCTGCCTCGATCAAAATCCTTCGTGATTTGACCCTATAATTTCAATAAATTTCGTGTCAGACTACAGATGTTACATGCTCCATGTTGTTAAAGGTTTCACCGCCTCCTGATGCTATCGGCCCTCCGTCACCGGCTCTTATCCAGCAATCTTTTGTATCATTACTCCCTCTCCCTCCCTCTACTCGTGGAGGTTGTACTGGATCTCGGGGGAGGGGCCGAAATGGACGGCCAAGGCCTCAGTGCTCATTCTGTGGAAAGGATGGACATCTTGAGGCAACCTACTATCGAAAGCATGGTTTGCCTTCTCGTCCAAATGCCTCTATTGCCGCCCTCAGTCCCTCTGCCACTCGGGTTGATATTGATGAAGTTCGCCTCCAGCTCCAACAACTTCAAGGGTTGCTCCACAACTCGCCTGTCTCCGTCTCTCATGAAGGTATCGTTTGTCTCTCTACTAGCTCGCGTTGGATAGTGGACTCAGTTGCTACTCATCATATCACCTCCTTGAAGCCACCTCAATACTTGGATTCTCTGCATCTCAAGTTTATCACTGTAGCAATGGCAACACCGCTCCTGTCTCCGGCTCTGCTGATATACCTCTAAATCCGTCTATTTCTCTTCGTTCGGCTCTCCATGTCTCAGGCTCTCCGTTTAATTTACTTTTTATTAGTTGCCTCACTAATGATTTGGATTGCTCTGTCACATTCACCTCTTCTTCCTTTATGATGCAGGACCGACGGACGCAGAGTATCATTGGTAAAGGACGACTGCACAATGGGCTCTACCTTCTCGATGTCTTCCCCACCATTCTCTCTTTTGTCTGCTCTGTTGACTGGCATCGACGTCTTGGGCATACTCCTCTTCTTGTTCTCCAGAAGGCTCTTCCATATGTTCATCTTCCTACTTTTACTTGTGATTCGTGTATTTTGGGGAAACAACATCATTCCTCTTATCCTTCGCATTGTACTTGGAGCTATGCTTCTTTTATGTTAGTACATTCTGATGTTTGGGGTCTGTATAAAGTAACAAGTATTTCTGATTATTCTTGCATGACATGGTTGTATTTACTCCGTGATCGCTCTAAGCTCCCTCGTGTATCTCGAGCTTTTGTTCTTGAAACTCGTACTCAATTCTCCGGCAAAATCAAAACACTCCGGACAGATAATGCTCGCAAATACACTAGTCATGAGTTCGATAACCTCTGCTCTGAGTTCGGAATTATTCATCAAACGTCATGTGCTTATACTCCCCAACAAAATGTTGTGGCTGAGCGTAAAAACGGACATCTTCTTGATGTTACTCGTTCTCTCATGATTCAAATGCATGTTCCCAAGACGTATTAACACTTTGCGATTTCGATGTCGTGTTATCTCAATAACTGCTTGTCATCCTCCTTCCTCGACAACGCCACCCCGTTCAACCTCCTCTTTCCCTCCACACCTCCATTTCCACTAACATCTCGAATATTTGGTTGTACCTGCTATGTTCACATACTTGGTCCTTCCATTGACAAGCTCGATCCTCGGGCGGCCAAGCATATATTCGTTGGTTATTCCCGTACTCAAAAAATATATGTTTGCTACTCTCCCACTACCCACAAGGTGACGGTTTCGGCTAATGTTACCTTTCTGGAAGATCAACTGTTTTTCTCCACGTCAACGTCCTCTCTACCACCACCATCATTACCAAGACCTGTAATCTCAGTTACGTCTCCTCCACCACCATCAGCTCTGTCTCCTCCACCATCTCCTCCTGTTCCCTCCCCAGCTTCGGGTCTCCCTCAACCCCCTCCCCCTCTTCTTCATGTCTATAATTGACGATCTCCCCGCTCTGTCGCCCCGCTGCAGTGGGCTTTAACCTCTGGCACTCTGCGCCCTGTCGACCCGGCTTTTCCCTCCACAGCCCATCCTCTGGAAAATTATGTATCTTTACATCGCCTGAACCCGGTGCTTCAAACCTTTGCTACCTCATTATCCTTTATTTTTGTACCTAAGTCTGTACATGAGGCTCTTCAACATCCGGGCTGGCGGGAGGTCATGGACGAAGAAGTTACGGCCCTCTGGGCTAATCAGACTTGGGATCGGGTTCCTCTTCCTCCAGGACAGACTACGGTTGGATGTAAATGGGTCTTTGTCATCAAGCATGCACCCGATGGGACGATTGATCGACTTAAGGCCCGTCTGGTGGCGCGTGGATTTACTCAACAACAGGGTCTCGATTATGAGGAAACATTCTCTTCAGTGGTCAAGCTCAACACGGTTCGTGTCCTCCTCTCCGTAGTTATACATCGGCAATGAACCTTACATCAACTTGATATCAAGAATGCATTTTTCAATGGCGATCTCCAAGAAACTGTCTACATGCGACATCCTCTCGGGTTTGATACCACGGGGGAGTCCCAAGTTATTCTCCTTAAGAAGTCGATTTATGGTCTCAAACAATCTCATCAGGCTTGGTTCAAGAAGTTTAGCATGGTTGTTCGGGAGGTTGGCTTTACTCGGAGCTCGACGGATTTTTCTTTGTCACTCGACATAGCAAAACAGGAACAGTTCTTCTTTTGGTGTATGTCGATGACATCTTAATCACAGAAGATGATTCAAAAGGAATCCAAGTGTTCAAACAGCACCTCAGCTCTGTTTTTCAAACGAAAGATCTAGGGAACATTTGATACTTCTCGGGCCTTGAGATCGCAAGACGTTCTGATGGTCTTGTCTTATCTCAACAGAAGTACTGTCTCGACCTTCTACAGGATGTTGGATATTCTGGATGTAAACCAGTTAACACTCCTATAAATGCTAATCGCAAGTTGTGTGTTCATGCCTCTGATACAAATCTTTTTCTTTCAAACCCAGAATACTATTGACGGTTGGTGGGAGAACTGATATATCTAACCGTCACGAGACCAGACATATCCTTTGTTGTTAGGGTTGTCAGCCGGTTTATGCATTCTCCTCGGGTGTCACATGTACAGGCTGTTGAACGCATTCTGCGATACCTGAAAAAATGCTCCTGGTCAAGGGCCGGTATACAGAACTTCCTCCTCTACTCCAACATTGCTTGCATATTCAGATGTTAATTATGCTGGTTCCTTGGATGATCGGCATTTCACGGGCGGTTTTTGTACCTACTTCGGAGGTCATCTTGTTACCTGACGTAGTAACTAGTAAGAAACAGGTTGTAATTGCTCGACTTTCGGCCGAGACTGAGTACCGTTCAATGGCGTCTATTGTATCTGAGCTCACATGGCTTGAGAATCTCCTGAGTGATATGAGAGTAAAACTTTCCTCATCAGCTACCTTACTCTGTGACAGATAAGCTGCGATTCACATTGCCAAGAATCATGTTTTCCATGAAAGAACGAAACACATTGAAGTTGACTACCACTTCATTTGGGAAAAAGTTCAAATGAAGAAGCTGGAACTGAAATATGTTCTGGCTACTGACCAAGTTGTTGATCTTCTCAATAAGGCTTTGTCAAGTGCTCTATTTTATCAGTTCTTGTCCAAGCTGGGTGTCTACGACTTGTACGCTCCAGCTTGCGGGGGAGTATTAGAAAAGAACATGTAAAGGCCCATTTAAGGGCCCATCTTAGGCCTTTTCTTGTATTTGTATTAGTCTCACAGCTTGATATTGGGACTCTTCTCTCTCTTCTCTCCCTATATATATGTATTCATACCAACATTTTCAGAACCGGACTAGACATTGAACCGGAAGAAGGAGAGGTTCAAGATTTAACCGGTTGAACCGGATCTAACTACACATGCAGAGACGGTGAGATATATACTTATATAATCCTATAACATAAATAAAGATAAGTAGATGTCAGGTAGATCACAAAATATTTAACAACAAAATATATTAAAAATTAGTCATGCCATATTTGTTTCAACCATTAAATCAAACCGTAGCAACTTAATAAATAATCAATGTTTTCGCAAAAAATGACATAAAAATAATATTTTAATATTTTAAAAAATTGTATATAATATTATTAATTTAATTATTAATTTAATTATTTAAATATTAAATAAAAAATATAAATGATGGGGACAAGTAATTTTATAAGCAAAATAAGGGGGTGTGGATAGCCCACTCCCCCATGATCCCATCATCCTAAATGGAGATCATGGGGGAACCGCCGCGCGCGCGCTCGGCGCGCGCGATACGCACGAGGAATCCCGCCCGGGGCAAACCGTCGAGGTCGGCACTTGGTGGTCGGCGGGAGCCATCCCTCCCGCGACCTTTGCGGAAGTGTCGAGTGCGGTCGGCCGCACTGTGCGGCTGTTCGCCGCCACACGTTGCGGTCGGCGTCCGGAGCCGGCGCCCCGCTTAGCGGGCGGCGCCGGGGCCAAGCCCGGCGGCCGATGCATGGCTCGCGTCCGGCGGTGGCCGGCAGGTCTGGCCCCGGTGCGCCGCCTGAGTGTGTCGGCTGGCCCTCTCCGGCCGGTCAGCCGCACCCCCAGCCGGCGCCGTGTCGGGGGCCCGCCGTCCTCACCGGGGCCGGCCACCTCCTCGAAGGAGGGTCGACCGCCTCTCTTGCCCTCCTTGGGCGCTTTCCCCGTCGTTCGATCGTTTTGTCACGATCGCGACCGTCCGATGCGCGGGTAACCACCCGTGTAACCACCTCCAATAGTGGGGGGACGTGTTTTTAGTGGGGGCGTGCATTTAGTAAAATTAAATATACAATTAATATTTCTCCAAAACTATACTCATAATTATGATATTTGTGGTTACGGTGTGCGGATAGCTACACCGTAACCACCTCCCGGAGGCTATAAAAAGGCCCTTGGGCCTCCTCATTGATCATCTTTCCTCTCTTCTGCTTTCTTTCTCCTCAGACCAGAGCTCTGTCGGATTCCTCCTACGGGCCACCTTCGAGCCACCTCCTCTCCACCAGAAATTCGCCTTAAGTCCACAAGTGTACGGCAAGAAGGAAAGTCCTACTACACAAAGTACTCATTCGTGCACATCGCCACAACAACTATCCGCGCACGGAGCAGCCTACTACCTAATGTGAGCTCAAGAATCTCTCTCTCTCACCCCCAAAGTGTAACGAGGAGCGGCATGTCGCCCTCGATTCTTCAAATAAGTTGTAATCGCAAGCAGATAGTGGATTTCGATCGGCACAGACCCGGTCGTGTGGTTTTTTACCCAGTTGAGGGGGTTTTTCATGTAAAAACATCGTGTGTACATTTCTCCCTCATTGACTGTGTGCGCGTTCGACCGCTCCGTGAGCTAAGACGGTCCAAGTTACACCGGTCCGACTGGGACGTCGAGTTTGGTCGCAATAGTAAATATATAAATATATAATATTATTAATATTATATATTATTTGATGCAATGTTGCATCAAATACAATGTTACATTAATATATAAAAATAATATATATTAATATTTAAAATATTTTACGCAACTTTGTATATAATTATATTAGCTACTAAATAAAGGATGTCCAAATAAACGTTAATTATATCAGCTACTACTACAACAACAACAACACTCAAGCCTTTATCTCACTAGTGGGGTGGCTATATGGATCCTTTGTCGTTATTGTGCCCTATCTTTTGTCCTAATCTCACTAATGCCTAAGTACATCATATCTTTCCGTATAGTTTCATTCCAAGTCTTTATTGGTCTACCCCTCCCTCGTTTAACATGCCTAGTGACTACACTCTCGCAACGCTTAACAAATGGCTCTAATGGTCTCCTGTGTACGTGTCCAAACCATCTTAGTCGTGCTTCTCTCATCTTCTCTGCAATTGGTGCTACTCCTGTCTTAAACTAGATACATTAATTCCTAATTTTATCCAGTCTCGTGTGTCCACACATCCACCTAAGCATTCTCATCTCTGCAACTCCCATTTTTTACTCATATACACAATTCACTGCCCAACACTCAGAACCATAGAGCATCGCTGGTCTAATTGCAATACGGTAAAACTTTCCCTTGAGTTTTAATGGTACTTTATGATCACATAAGATCCCTGAGGCACCTCTCCACTCAACCAACCCGCTTGGATTCTATGTGTCACATCTTTATCAATACCTCTGTCTTTTTAAATTATCGATCCAAGATACTTAAAGCATTCACTACCGGAAATATCTTGATCACCCAACTTAATAACGACGCCATCCGTCCTTCTTGTACTGCTAAATTTAAGCTCCATATACTTTGTCTTTGCTTTGCTCAACCCAAAACCTTTCTTTTCTAAAGTATCTCGCCAAAATTCAAGTTGTGTGTTTACACCCTCGCGCGTCTCATCAACCAAAACGATATCATCCACAAACAATAAACACCAAGGTATTGCTTGTTGGATATGTCTGGTGAGCTCATCGAAGATAAGGGTAAAGAGATAAGGGCTTAAAGCTGAACCTTGATGTAATCCAACAGTGATAGGGAATTCATGTGTTAATCCTTCATATGTCCTCACCCTTGTCACTGAATTTGTATACATATCTTTGATTAGATAAATATATGATACATTTATACCTTTCTTTTTCAAGACTCTCCATAAGAACTCTCTTGGAACTCTATCATAAGCCTTCTCAAGATCAATAAACAGCATATGCAAATCTTGTTTAAAAACTTTGGAGGTTAAGCACGTGATTGGAATATCTCCGGGTGGAGTGAATTGAGGAACTGCATAGTGACGTTTTGAACAGTCCCACGTCGAGTAGATGTAAAGATTTGCAATGGAAAGTACTATAAGATGTCATTGTCTGCCCTTAAACATATCACGCAGCCAAGATTTAGAGACTAGCCGGTTGCCTGGAAACTGGCCCAGTTTCTGGTTAACCGGTCCAACCGCCCAGTTAATCGGTTCTGGGCCGGTTTTTGGTGGGGGCGATTTTAAGAACCTGACCGGACCGCCTGAGGAACCGGTTGGCGGTCCAACCAGTTGAATCTGCCGAACGTTGATTCATACTTGTATTTACACACACAAGAAGTATATGCAAATGTTTACAATTTTTTCAAGTCTTTGTGCTCTTTTCTCTACGATTACCAACCATGCTCCACTTAACAGAGTGCCCAAGACTTGTGAAGTTGAGATGATTTCTTTCAGTAAAAATACCCACCTCAAAGCAAAATTATTACATGAGTTCTCTAGTTAAAAAGTTTTTATTAAGTCTAAGTTAATAATTAGTAAAGGAGTTTCATTGTATTACAGTGTAATAAAAAGGGGGACATGACTTGTGAAATTGTTGCCTTATCTGAAATGGAGATTTTGAAATTAAATGCTCCGTCTTGAATAGCTGGCGGGTTGACTAGCGTAAAGTAGTCACAGTTCTGATTCGATTTGCTCTCCTAACCAAGATTGCTATTGAATTAGTCTGAGTCTAGTTCAATTGGTAACCTGGTATGAAACAATATTGATTTCTTTAACCTAAGGGACTTGTCAAACCATTAAATGCCTATATATCAGGTTACTAAACAGCGAAGTAGAGAAGAGACAGTAAAATGAAGTAGCAAACTTAGAGTATAGAGAAACCCCAAAAATCCTTTCCTCGTCAGGATTTTGAAGACTCCTTGATTGACAAACCAGAAGAACTTGTGGTTTTGGCAAGCATCATTGATGGATGTTGCAGCCTATTTTCAGTTGTTGCATCACCTTTGTGGGAGAAGGGGCAAATTGACAATGGGGATGCAGGGTGCAATGGTCAATGAAAATTTCTCACATCCTAACTCAAGACAATTGTATGGGTCATACTCACTAGTCAGTAGCTACCATTCCGTAAGTTGCAGTCTTATTACCTTATAGTGATGGAGTATATATAAAGCATTCTAAAGTGCAATCAATTTTATTGGTAAGGAAGTTTGTTAAATAATAGGTTAACAATAAGGACATATGAACTCAAAAGCTAGTGGCTACTATAATAGACTGTTGGTCTACCAGGATGATGGAACCAATGGACCGTGATTGTGTATTCTAAAACCTACTAATCACCCTTCACCGTCAACTCACAAATCACTCGAGCCTAAAATACTTGCTGAACAATCTCCTTAATCGAGTGTGCTCTCTTGTGCACAGGAGGGGTAATTAACTATGGAGGCATGCACTCATGGGAACTCTTGACTCCTAATTTGAATAAATTTGATACGATCCTTCTGGGCAATCAAGCCGCTCCGTCATGGATCCATGGTCGGTCCCAGAAGATCGCACTAGAGCCGCGGCCTGTACACCCCAACCCATCTCCCAAGGGGACTCGAGTCGTTCTGCAATGGATCCATGGTCAATCATGTAGGCTGGGATTCGAACCTGGTTCCTCCTAGATAGGAGAGGCTCATGAGTTCGGGAGAGCCTATCCTATCTAAGAGGGACGGGGTTCGAATCCCGGCCTCAACATCTCGCCCGCCCTATGGGGCTGACCATGTATCCATTGTGGAGCGGCTCGGGTCCCCTTGAGAGATGGGTTGAGGTGTACGGGCCGCGGTCCTGGTGCGATCTTCTAGAGCCGACCATAGATCCATGCCGGAGGGGCTCTGTAGCCCAGAAGGATCGTATCAAAATTGTGATACACTGGTCAGGGAATATCTAGTTACAAGCATATCGATCTACCGCAGGAAAGTTTGCAAGTCGTTTTGATCAAAAACCAATTCTCTCCTCCAATTCTCTCCTCCCAAAACTTTCCAAACGAACGAACCCTAGGCTCCATTCGTTTGCATTGTTCTGACGCTCTGTTTTGTTTTGAGATTTCGAAAATTAAATTTGTGTTCGTTAGGCTATATTTTCCGCGTTTTTGATTTTGGCTGAAACCCTTCTGTTTTCATTTCCTTCTAAATTTTCCCCGCCCCAAAACAGACCTAGGGAGGTCTATTTTGTGTGGTTTTGAGAATAGACCAGTGGTGGAAAATCTTCCTTCTTCACTTCTTCGCTCCTTCCCGGGGGGGGGGAGATTTTCCACTGAGATTTTCCTCGCTTCTTCCTCCGGCGAATTGGCAAGGGCTCCTCACGATACCCCTCCGAAGACTCTTATGCATTCTGATGGTTTATGTTATCATGTAGCCGACGCAAGTCGCGACACATTTGTCAACGCCTGGTGGCGAAGCCTGATGCTGACTCCTGTCGTCGAAGGGTGCAGCCGAAGCATTCCACCGAAACATTTGTTCCACCAACTTGTTACCTCTCATCATAGGGTTCAAAATTGTATTTCCTCCATTTTAGCAGAGATATGTTTCATCGTTTCGTATCTCACTCACCCCCGATTTTCTCTTCCGTGATTTCACATTATCTCCTCAATCTCCCACCCCTTCCTCTGACCTGTTCTGACCTGACTTGGGCAAAACATAACATACAACCATCTTCAAAATTTCTTCATGCATCCATGATCGGAACAGTCAAGCTTCTGCCATTGGTTCTGAGCATTCCTTAGGCCATTGGGATGTGATTCTATTGAAAAAAGGGCTTTGGAGAAGAAGCGAACAGATGTTTTTGTTTTGCCACAAAACGAAAAGGTATAATTTTTTTTCGTTTTGGGCCAAAAGGAAAACCTTCCAATGAAAACACTCCAACAATCGAACAGAATCTAAAGGTAATTTGCATCTCCGTTAAGATTATCTGAGGAGAACGTCAAACGTGTGCAGTTTTTCAGCCAAATTAATCGATTCTTCGGATCAAATTCGGTGATTAGAGACGAATGCGGCGATCAGGGATGTGAAGAAGAAAGAATGAAACCTGGATATGAACTTCAGAATAGCGATGGTGGAGAAGGATCCGAGCAAAGCGCTGGTTCCGATCAAAGTCCACTGAATCCGCCTCTCACTCATTAAAACTTCAACGTCAATGCCTTGGATCCGTCGATCGTCTTCACGAGTGAGTTACTCTTCGAAGCTCTCGTGGTGGCCGCCGTCCGTCGGCTGTTTGTTGCCACTAATAAAAACTCGAGATGAAACAAAAAAACAACACAACCGGCCGAACCAGTAGTGCACGTCTTAAGGCTGCTTGCTGCTTAAGCTAAAAACTCGAGATGAAACAAACACAACCGGCCGACTCGGTCGTTGGCGAAGTATTATTAATCGTGTGCCAACACACGGTGTGATTCTCGTCAGGCGTGAGCAAGCCTCTTTTTTTTTTTTTTTTTTTTTTTTATTACCGCTGTAGTGGGACAGTCTATATGCATTCAGTGTCAACGTTATGTCCTATCTTTTGTCATAATCTCACTAATGTCTATTGAGGTCAAACTCGAGGTCTCGGTCGGACCGGAGAAATTTGGACCGTCTTAACTCACAGGGCGGTCGAGTACGCATACAGTCAATGAGAGATATAAAAAATACACACGATGTTTTGACGTGGAAAAACTTCATTGCAGTCCTCAACTGGGTAAAAAATCACGTGGTCGGGTCTGTGCCGATCGAAATTCACTATCTACTTGCGGTTACAACTTGTTTGAAGAATCGAGAGCGATAGGCCGCTCCTCGTTACACTTTGGGGACGAGAGAGATATTTTTGAACTCACTGCGGGCAACAGGCTGCTCTGCGCGAGTATGGTTGTTGTGGTGATGCATGAACGGGCGATTGTTGTATTAGGACTTTCCTTCTTGCCATAACCTTATGGACTTAGGCAAATTTCTGGTGAAGAGGAGGTGGCTCGAAGGTGGCTCGTATGAATAATCCGGCAAAGCTCTGTCCTGAGGAGGAAGAAAACAGAGGAGAGAAAAGATGAAAAATGAGAATGTCTGGGGGCCTTTTTATAGCTTACAGGAGGTGGTTATCCGCGCACCATAACCGCCATAATTATAAACATAAGCATAGTATTATGCGAATATCATTTGCATAGTATTTTGCTAAATGCAGACCCATTATTTAATTAATGGGTAGTTACGCCCGAAAGGGACAATGATGATCGTGGCGAGACGATTGGACGGCGGGGAAGACACTCAAGGTGGGGGAGAGCGACGACCAGCCACCACTCGGTGGGTGGCCGTGTTGGGAAAAAATAGCACGATCCCGACCAGGGCACCTGTAGCGGATTTACAAGCAAGACAAATACAAGCACAGCAATAATAAAGTGACACAACAATTTTTAACGTGGAACCCCAATAAGGTGAAAACCACGGGACTATCAGCGTCCACCCTTGAAAGCCCCCACTATAAGGCGTGAAAATCACGCACAACAAATTACAGGGCTTTCACCACCGCCACATACACAAGGCACAATTTTCATCATCGATCCACAACGGATCACCACCACCTACACAAGGTACCAGTTCCACAAAGGAATACAAAAAACTCTCCTTGCTGCAAAAGCATAAATCTCTTCTCCCACAACCACACAAGGATTGACAAGGGAAAAACAATCGAGAAATCAAGAAACCATTACCCAATGGATTGAAAAATCCATTCTGAATGCCGCAAAGGAGAAAGGCTACACAAAGCCCCTTCTTCATCAGAATCCGACGATCCGATCTTCGATACTCTTCTCCGAGATCTTCTCTTGATCTTCCTCCACTCAAATCTCTCTTGGAATGAATCTTTTGGCCTTGGAATTGGCTTCCATTTATAGGCCCAAAACAAATGCTACCTAACCCCAAAAATGGTGGTAGGTGTTACCTAACACCTAATTTGGTGGTAGGTACCACCTAACTCCAAATTGTGTTCATTTCAGCTCGGTTATGGAGCGCTGCTCGACGAACCCTGAGCCCAGGCAGCTCCAACATCGCTCCGGCCTCCAAACATAAACATCACGAGCAGCTACAAGCGTGCCCGGTGGTTTTTATCGACTCGTATGGGAACCACACCCTAACAAACTCCCCCTTCACATCGAGTCGGGAGAAACCGCCATCCCGGCGATTCTCACACATGTCTCAAACTTCCCTCGGGTCACTACCTTGGTCAGCATGTCCGCCCCATTATCATCGGTGTGAACCTTCAGTAGCTCGAGCTCCTTCTTCTCCACAACATCACGTATCCAATGATACCGTGTGTCGATGTGTTTCAACCTTGAATGGAACATGGAGTTCTTTCCCAAGTGGATGGCACTCTGGCTGTCACACATCAACATATAACGATCCTGAGTGAAACCAAGTTCTCTGACAAACCTCTTCATCCAGAGCAACTCCTTTCCTGCCTCAGTTACTGCAATGAACTCAGCCTCTGTTGTTGACAGTGCCACACACTTCTGCAGTCTCGATGCCCACGAAACTGCTCCCCCTGCAAATAGCATCAGGTACCCAGACGTAGATTTTCTAGAGTCCAGATCTCCGGCCATATCAGCATCAGTATAGCCCAGAAGCTCGGGCTCACTGCCTCCAAATCTCAAACTCAGATCTGTCGTCCCCTGCAGGTACCTCAGAATCCACTTCACCGCGCTCCAGTGTTCTTTCCCAGGGTTGGAGAGAAATCTGCTCACAACACCAATAACATGAGCAATGTTTGGACGCGTGCACACCATAGCATACATAAGGCTTCCCACTACAGACGCATAAGGCGCCTTCTGCATAGCCTCTTTCTCCTCCGGTGTGCTGGGGCACTGATCAGCGGTCAACTTGAAGTGAGCAGCAAGTGGCGTGCTCACCTTCTTCGCCTGATCCATAGAAAAACGTTGCAACACTTTGCGGATATACCGCTCCTGGGATAACCAAAGGAATCTGGTGCCCCTGTCCCTGCGAATATGCATCCCCAGAATAATGTTCGCGGGACCCAGATCCTTCATCTCAAACTTTGAACTCAACTGCCGCTTCAATTCAGTAATGCGCGGAGTCTTCTTCCCGATGATCAGCATGTCGTCGACATAAAGTAGCAGAATGACGAAGTCTTCAGGAGCATACTGCTTCACAAACACGCAGTGGTCTAGGGTGGTCTTTGTGAAGTCGATCTCCCCCATAAAAGTCTCGAACTTCCGATACCATTGTCGCGGGGCCTGTTTCAACCCGTACAGACTTTTCTTCAAGCGGCATACATATCCTTCTTTACCCCTGATACAGTAGCCATCAGGCTGCTCCATGTACAACTCCTCTTCAAGATCGCCATGTAGAAAAGCGGTCTTCACGTCCATCTGCTCCACCTCCAAGTCTAGCCTCACAGCGAGGCCTAGCACAACTCGAATGGAGGACATTTTCACTACGGGCGAAAATATCTCATCAAAATCAATGCCCTGTCTTTGTGCAAATCCCTTTACTACCAACCTGGCTTTGTAACGAGGAGGTGTAGGAGAAGCACCCTCCTTCAACCTGAAGATCCACCTGTTCTTCAAGGCCTTCTTGCCCTTCGGCAACCGCACCAGGTCGTAGGTATGATTTATCCGCAGCGATTGCATCTCCTCTTGCATCGCTGCCATCCAGTGGTGCCTCTCCGCGCTCTCTACTGCTTCAGAATAGCTCTTCGGCTCCCCTGCATCAGTTAGTAGAACAAACTCTGACGCAGAATATCTGGCGGGCGGATGCCTAGCTCGATCTGATCTCCTCAACACAGGCTCAGGAGCTGGTGCAGGCTCCTCTTCTGCAAGCTCCTCAGCAGCTCCTGGCTCCTCAACATCATCTTCAGCACCCTGTGTTGGAACTGGCTCCACAGTCTCCTCAACGTGGTCATCACTACCAATAGGCAACTCAGCAGAACGTGAGTCACTCCCAGACTCACCTATTTTCTCCAGATCACCTCCAGTTGTTCCTCGTAGAACATTGCATCTCGACTCCGTACTAACTTCTTCGCCACCGGATCAAAGAATCTATATCTGAGCTCACCATTATGACCATAGCCCAAGAAAATGCACTTCCGGGTCTTCGATTCCAACTTCGATCGTTCGTCCTTGGGAATGTGGACGAAGGCTCTGCAGCCAAAGACCCGCAAATGACTATAGGATGGGTCCTTCCCATACCAGACTCGATCTGGAACATCCTCATCCAAAGGATAGCTCGGCGAGAGGTTGATGACATGCGTTGTAGTCAAAAGAGCCTCACCCTAAAACATCTCTGGCAGCTTGGACTCAGAAAGCATGCATCGCACCCTCTCCATCAATGTCCGGTTCATCCTTTCAGCAACACCATTCAGTTGTGGTGTTTTTGGGGGGGTCTTCTCATGACGAATCACGTGGTCCTTGCAATACTCATCAAATGGACCCACGTACTCTCCCTCGTTGTCAGAACGGATACACAACAGCTTCTTTCCAGATTGGCGTTCCATCTCAGCATGGAACGTTCTGAAGGTCTCAAGTACCTGGTCTTTGGTCTTCAACGGATAGACCCAAACCTTTCTCGACCAGTCATCAATAAAGGTCACAAAATACTGAGCTCCCCCTCGTGTTGGGACCTTCATAGGTCTGCAGATGTCTGTGTGTACGAGCTCCATTGGCTCAGATCTCCTGGTGGACTGATGACGATGGAATGAAACCCGATTTTGCTTCCCCGCCATACAGTGCTCACATCTCTCCATGTGATCGGCCGATAGGTCACTGAGTAGCTTCTTCTTCTGTAGGCAGTCCAAGCCCTTCTGGCTAATATGAGCAAGTCTCCTGTGCCACAGGGAAATGGATCCCTCATCTCTCACGGAGTTCGCATGTGGATCTTCAGGCCTCCCCTCCATGTAATAAAGGCCAGACTCCCCATAGCCCTTGGCCATAACCAGCGATCCTCGAACTAGCTTCCAGAAATCACCACCAAAGATACTTGTATGTCCTTCATCTCCAAGCTTCCCCACGGAAAGTAGGTTGAAACGAATATCAGGCACGTGTCGCACGTCCCGCAAAATAAGTAACACTCCAGTGCTCGTCTTCAGATGCACGTCTCCACGTCCCAGCACCTTAGACGTATTCCCGTTGCCCATTCGTAACACCCCGCATTCATGGGTGGTGTACGTGGAAAAAAGCTCCCGATTGTGGGAGACGTGCGCAGAAGCGCCTGAATCTACAATCCATCTCCTGTCGTCACAGTAGAGCGCTGCCGTGATTTCATCACCGACAATGACAACATCGTCCTCATCACTGGAGACAACTGCGGCAGTGTGGCTCTCCTCCTTGGCCTCAGTCGCCACACCCTTCTTCTGCTCATTCTTCCAGGCATAGCAGAACTTCTTGATGTGTCCCTTCTTGTGGCAGAAATGACACTCCACGTTCTGATATCGTGAACGTGACTTCCCTCTGCTCTGGCTTCTTTCCTCCTTCCGTCCTCGACTCTTGCTCCTGCCTCTCCCTCTGGTTTCCGTAAACAGAACATCAGCTCGTGATGAAGAGCCCGACGTCCCTTGAGACTTCCGTCTCACCTCTTCGTTCAAGATCCCACTCTTGGCGATCTCCATGGTGATAATCCCCTGGGGTGAAGAGTTGATCAGTGCAATCTTGACCATCTCCCAAGAGTCCGGAAGGGACTTCAACAGCCACAGCGTATTGACCTCATCCTCAAATGTCACCTTCATCGCCGTCAACTGATCAATGATTCCTTGAAACTCATTGACATGATCCATGATCGATGAGCCTTCCCGGTAGCGGAACTCTTCAAGCTTCGTCAGCAAAGCCAGCTTGTTGATGCCAGTGCTCTCGGCATACAACATTTCTAGAGTTCTCCACAGCTCCTTCACATCCGTGATGCTAGCCACGTGGTTGTAGACGTTCGGCTCCACGAACCGTCTAATGAAACCACAGAGCTTCCGGTGCTCCACCTACCATTTAGCAGGATCCATATCCTTCGGCATCTCTTCGAAGATAGGGGCATGCCAGCCTTTGACGTAGATGAGATCCTCCATAAGCAAGTGCCACTGATGATAATTTGCTCCATTCAACTTGACCATCTGTTCTGAAGTCAATTCCATCTTGCTAAACCAACTGGCCGGACTGACCACAGTTCTCTGAGCGCGACTCTCTCACGATAAGTCACTGAAGAGGATAGCCAGAGGACCAATGGTCGTAAACTACCGCACTCAATGCCAAACCTGAGAATACAATCGCCTCGTCTCGAAATCACAAAAGGTCAGCCCAGTATCGGCCCTGTTCTGACTACTGACCAGCAACCTCCCTCTGATACCACTTGTTGGGAAAAAATAGCACGATCCCGACCAGGGCACCTGTAGCGGATTTACAAGCAAGACAAATACAAGCGCAGCAATAATAAAGTGACACAACAATTTTTAACGTGGAAACCCAATAAGGTGAAAACCACGGGACTATCAGCGTCCACCCTTGAAAGCCCCCACTATAAGGCGTGAAAATCACGCACAACAAATTACAGGGCTTTCACCACCGCCACATACACAAGGCATAATTTCCACCATCGATCCACAACGGATCACCACCACCTACACAAGGTACCAGTTCCACAAAGGAATACAAAAAACTCTCCTTGCTGCAAAAGCATAAATCTCTTCTCCCACAACCACACAAGGATTGACAAGGGAAAAACAAGCGAGAAATCAAGAAACCATTACCCAATGGATTGAAAAATCCATTCCGAATGCCGCAAAGGAGAAAGGCTACACAAAGCCCCTTCTTCTTCAGAATCCGACGATCCGATCTTCGATACTCTTCTCCGAGATCTTCTCTTGATCTTCCTCCACTCAAATCTCTCTTGGAATAAATCTTTTGGCCTTGGAATTGGCTTCCATTTATAGGCCCAAAACAAATGCTACCTAACCCCAAAAATGGTGGTAGGTGTTACCTAACACCTAATTTGGTGGTAGGTACCACCTAACTCCAAATTGTGCTCATTTCAGCTCGGTTATGGAGCGCTGCTCGACGAACCCTGAGCCCAGGCAGCTCCAACATCGCTCCGGCCTCCAAACATAAACATCACGAGCAGCTACAAGCGTGCCCGGTGGTTTTTACCGACTCGTATGGGAACCACACCCTAACAGGCCGGCCCTGGAGAGGGTGGCGGGCTGCCAGTGCGGCACCAATCGTGGGTGCGGCACCAGTCGTGGGTGCGGCCGGCGGCCGGGGATGGCCGACCGACCGCACCCGGGCGACACTCCCGGCACGGCCCCGACGGCGGCCACCGGGCGCAGCTTCAGCGACGGCCGTCGGGCGCGGCCTCGATGCCGTTCACCGGGCACTGGCCCGACGCCGGCTGTCGGGCATGGCCCCTGGCGCCGGGTGTCTGTCTCAAGGAGCGGCACCAACCAATCTCAAGGTGCGGTCGGTCAGCGCGCGGTCCGAGCGGGGGCGGCCTGGCACCTCCTGCAATGGCCGCGGGAGGGAAGGCTTCCCGCCGGCCGTGGTGGCCGGCGGGGCTGCCTCACCATGTGGTCGCGGGCTCGCAGTCGTAAGGCGTGGCCTCTCTGCTAGCCGGAAAATGGGCCGACATGAGCTGGCCCACCGGCGGCGGGAGAGAGGGGTCGGCCCGGGCGGCCGACCCCCGGACAGCTCGGGGAAGACTGTCCTGCGCGCGTGATCGTGCGCGCTGATCCCTTGCGCGGCGGTTCCCCTCATGATCTCCACTTAGATGATGGGATCATGAGGGAATGGGTTAAACGCACCCCACATGAATTATAAAAAGGCTTTGACCCCATCAATGCTTAAGTACATCTTGTGAGGCGTGAGCCTAAATAATAAATACCGTCTTTTTTTCAACAAATGTCAAACTTCATCGACGGTTACGGTATCTTCGACGATCAATATTTGAACTTTAGTAGCGGTGGACTTTGCGGAGATCGTCATACAGATCAGTAGAGGTTGAGTTAGTGGTGCAGTTTGTGAATATCAAAAGCCTTATTTTCATTTCCTAAGTTCCATATGCTATTTTTATTTTATTTTTAGCTATAATTTATGAGTTGGAGGAATCCAAGAAGCAAGTGTTGAAATATGTTAGAGTAGGGTCCATTTTTCCAAAACTTGTTCCTGACGAGTAGCATTCTCTCCTTTAGGAGCGGGTGAGATCCAAGCCGTCCAGTCTTAAATCTACCATTTGTTTTTTACAATAATAAAAAAATAAAAAGAAAATAAGCAAAATACGTTATTTAAAACCACATCGGACGGCTCCTGCGCTACCCGTGCTCCTTCCTCTGAGAACGGGCAGCGCGGGATTTTTTTTTTTACCATTTTTCATGCTTTGAGTGTCCCGCAGTACATACAATTGCTTTGTGTTGTTGACATGCTATGTTGCTAGCAGGGATATATTCTTTGTTGGGTTGAGAGATCTCACATTCAGTGTGAGTGACATTGCGCTTATAATTGGCCCAAGGATATGTGTTCATTTTAAGAGAACAATATCAAGAGTATAAGGTTGCGTTTGGCGCGACTTATCGCGAGCTTATTTGTTCTGATGAGGTTGGACAAAAACGTCATTGTCATAGAATGTATGATTGGTACGGCAAATGTTACTATCTTTACAAAAAAAAAAATTGGGACATAAGATTTTGATATGGCAATGACATTTATGTCCGATCTTAGCGGAACAAATAAGCTGCAATAAATGAGGACTTATTGAGAAATTGTCTCTCATTCCTATTGGACAAATTCAACATCAATTATAGGAATTGATGGGAAGCGTGAATAGATGTGCACTTACTATACATTGATTATAAGTGTTATTATATATGCTGATATACTATATTTCTATCTTTATATTATGATTTCTTATTTCGTATTGAATATGCTTAAAGATTTGCTTTTAAAAACATACTATTAGTCTTCTCCTTTATTTCTTGAGAGCAGAGCACGACTACTAAGGCTCTGTTTGACAAATCGGCGGGGTGCCGTTCCGGCGGGAACTTGTTTGGAGGAAATTTGGGAGCTCCCTTTGAAAACGACCGGCATGAAAGGGTGCCAGCACGGCGTTTTGTCACTGGCCGGGCGAGTACCGTTTCACCGTTCACGTCGGCCGTTTCCTCTCTCCTCCCCGGCGTGCCACCGGGCTGGATTGTCAAACATAGCCTAAGTTGCTTTGATAAAGCATACAACAACAACACTCAAGTGTTTATCCCATTATAGTGGGATCGGCTACATGGATCTTTTGTCGTCAATGTGCCCTATTTTTTGCCATAATCACACTAATGCCTAAGTACATCATGTCTTTCCTTATAGTTTCATTTCAAGTCTTTATTGGTCTAACCCTCCGTCATTTAACATGCCTACTGACTATACTCTCACAACGCCTAATAGGTGGCTCTAATGGTCTCCTTTCCACGTGTCCAAACCATCTTAGTTGAGCTTCTAGCATCTTCTCTACAATTGGTGCAACTCCTGTCTTATCCCTAATACTTTCATTCCTAATTTTATCATGTCTCGTGTGTCCACACATCCACTTAAGCATTCTCATCTCCGCAACTCACATTTTTTGCTCATGTACACAATTGACATCCCAACACTCAGAACCATTGTGTACAACCCCAATTTAGTGACCATAGTCCAGTCTGCGCCCAACCAGGGCAGGGTGAGCCCATCAGGAGAAAATGAGCTAGGCAAGGCGACTTTGATGATCGCGAGGCGGACTCAACAGACGGTTGCCAGCTCACTGAGCGAGCCCCATGCACAGCAACGACAGCGAGTCGGACAAGCGGACGAGGCGACACCACTTTCTTCATGTACT
This sequence comes from Platanthera zijinensis, assembly GCA_039513925.1. Taxonomy (NCBI): domain Eukaryota; kingdom Viridiplantae; phylum Streptophyta; class Magnoliopsida; order Asparagales; family Orchidaceae; genus Platanthera; species Platanthera zijinensis. Next base: position 20,840,870 of record CM077092.1, read on the forward strand.
CGCCTCGACAAGGAGAGTCGAATCACCCTTCCATCTACTCGCATCTCAGCCTTGTTTGCCCATAGCCATCTCAAACAGTTGGATTTCGCTGTCCGCAGACCAATCAAGGGTGCCAATAGCAAAAACAAAAAAACGAAAGCCGTTGTGCCGGAGAATGTAAGTATTCGATCCGACAATGCGACCGCGAGGGGGGCAGGCCTTAGCGATGGCGTGGTGTTGGTCTACAGTAACGACGAAGAATGTAAGTATTTGATCAGACCGCCGAATAATATAAATATTCGATCAGGTTGCGTGACCTGGCTATGAGCCGATTGTAGGAGAATGTAAGTTTTGGATCCGGGAAGTGGTCTAGCCTGGCCGAAGAAGTGACTTCCAGAGAATGTAAAGATTCAATCTGAAAGTGTTCGAGCTTGGTCGGAAATTGCTCGCCGGAAGATTCAATCTGGAAGTATTTAATCCTGAGAGTGGCCTAATCTGACCAAAGAAGTCTCGAAACAAGAATAAGGAAAACACAATGCAATAAAATCAAATCAAGAAATAGTCTACACGAGTCGTGGGTGACGAATTTTACATCATACAAAATTTAAGACAAAAAATTAAGACAAGTATAGAGAAACAATGATAGGGTAGTGTCGTGTTGTTGGCGGGGGTCTTCTTCTACGAAAAGCTTCCTTGCAGCGCGGTGACTTTGCTGCATAGGTTGACATCTCCGATTTCAAATGTGATCGCAACTTCTGGTAGAGCCTATTTTAAGTAGCAGGTGTGAGCCGCTTATTGACTTCCGCAAACGACCCATACGCCTCCCGGGGTTGGGAATTTCATGGACAGGTGGCAATTAACGGGATCGCTCCAAACACTAACTGGATTGGCCATCTGAAGATGGCGTTGTAGGGCAAATTTAAGTTGATGACGACAAACTAGATATCCCGGTTAACCTGCCTCGGGAATTCACCCATTGTTATTGGCAGGGTAATCGTTCCTTGAGAGGGAACTGGAAAATTGCCAAAAGCATATACGGGTCCCATAGCAGGATTGAGATGTTGGGGAGTAAGTTTCATGTTGTAGAGAGTAGATAAAAATAAGATATTGATTGAATTCTCATTGTCTATGGGACTTCTTTTAACATTGAAGTAAGGATCTCTTATCTCTGCGCTGATGACAAGCGGGTCCTGATGGAGAATCTACAACCCTTCAAGGTCTTTATTTCCAAAGGAGATAGTGGAATCCGGGTTGAGTTCTGCGTCCTTATGGGTTTCGTCTGTAGTTTCAATTGAAAATATCTGGGTAGAGAGGAATGGGGGCCCGACAATGGTTTTGATGTTGCCTACCATTTGCCTGGCGCCTGGGGCCCCCTGCGATGCATTCCGTCGGTTTCCTCCTTGACATTGTACTTGTTGGCCTTGAGCTTGTCCATGCAAAAACCTTCTAAGGAATCCACGACGGACAAGGCGCTCGATTTCATTCTTCAGCCCGGAACATTCCTCGGTAGTGTGACCAGTCGTGCGATGAAACTCACAGTACTTTGATTGGTTGGCTCTGGGGTTTGGCAGCGATACCCTCGGTCGCTGAAATGCCGGATAATCCTGAATTGCATACATCATGTTGGTGCAGGTGGTGTTTAGTGGAGTGTATTCTCGAGGCGGACGTTGTCGCCCCCCCCCCCCCATTCCACGGAGGGTCACGTTGACGGTTACCATTCTGGCCCTCATCGTGGCATCGCTCTTCATGCCTTACGAGAACTCGTTCCTATCCCCTCTTTCTCTTCTGCCTGCCTTCAAACTACTGGCGGTGTGTTTCAATGGCCTCGGCGGCCGCTATCTGGGCTTTGACCCTATGAATGAGGTTTGGGTAACTGGGAATGATTTCCTTCATAAGAGCTGAATAGAAACCGCTTGGGCGGAGTCCACCAAGGAAGACGCCTCTGAGAAGTTCGGGGTCGACCCCCGGGATTTGACGTGCTTCTGAAGCGAAGCGGCAGAAGAGGTCTTTGAAGGATTCTCCCTTATTCTAGTGGATAATCGAGAGGTGCCAGGGGTCCCGAGCAATTCTATGATTGACAACATACTACTCTTAAAACTGCTTTGTTAACTCCGCAAAAGTGATGATGGTTCCTTCTCGGAGAGAATGAAACTAGGTACGAGCCTGACCCTTTAAGTGGTTGGGAAAACTTGACATCACAACTGATCTGAGGCACTGAAAAATCCTCATTATGGTGAGGAAATGGTTGGTGTGTTCAAGCAGATTCTCTATTATGTTGAACATCTGATGTTGAGAAGCTTAAATCCATGTGGGACAGGATGTGCTAGAACCTGGGGGGGCGAGCGGAGAGCCCTGTTTGAGAGGGCAACATGTGAGGATGTCACGTCGCCCAAGCTCTCCATATTCCAGGGCAATCACCTCACGAATCTCTTCGCGAGTGAGCCTTTCTTCCGATGGCGTGCAAGCTATTTCTTCCAGAAGATGTTGGCGGCCGCCCCCAGCGCCGCGATGAGCGGGGTATATGGAGCTGGCAGCATCAAAAAAGTCTTCAGATTCATTCTCCCCGTAGGGGGGCTTGTTGAGGATGAATATGATCCTGAGCCGGAGGCGATGGAATAGCTGGTGATGGAGGCTTAGGAGGAGCTGCAATGTTCTGAAGGTGTGTGAGCATCTCAGTCCGACGCTCCTTCATATGTTGCATGTGCCCTTCCAAAGCGGCTACGGTTGGAAGGGCGGCCTCCCCGCCAAGAGTTGCATTGATGAGTGAGTGAGAAAGAGTCGGCTCAACGTGTCCTTCAAGGGGTGATCCATTGGTGATACGGGTGCTCCTTCTAGCCATGGGAGTAAGTCACGAGTACCACTGTGTAGAGGGTACTGTCTTCTAAATCTTCAGAGGATGCTGGGAATTGGTTTCCACAGACGACGCCAAACTGTTGCGGCCAAACTCGATGCCCCAATCGAACTGGTATAACTCAGACTGTCTTAGCTCGCGAAGTAGTCGGGCGTGCACACAGTCAAATAGAGAGAATTTGTAAACACTATGCTTTGACATGGAAAAACCCCACAACAGGGTAAAAATTTCGCGGTCGGGTCTATGCTAGCCGAAATCCACTATTTGCTTCGATTACAACTTTCCTAGATAATCGAGGGCGACAGGTCGCTCCTCGTTACACTTTAGAGATGAGAGAGAAACTTAGGCTCACGACGGGTAATAGGCTGCTCCGAGTGAGGTTTGTGGCTTTGGCGATGCGCACAAACGTGTGCTTGCTGTTGTAGGAGTTTCCTTTTTGCCGCTTGTCCGTGGACTTAGGCAGATTTCGGTGACGAGACGATGACCTGCCAGTGGCTCGAAAAAGTCTCGTATGAGGAATCTGGCAGAGCTCTCGTCTGAGGAGGAAGAAAGCAGAGGAGCCCAAAAGGTGAGAAATGAAGAGGCCTGAGGCTCTTTTTATAGGCTCTAGGAGGTGATTACGGTAGTTATGGTGCTATCCGCACATCGTAACCACCGATATTATTTTTTTGGTATAGTTTGGAGCATATATTTTGCTCATTATGTTTGCTGTTTATAGGCAAAATATTTAATTAATATAACTCCCACACTAATCAGTATGGTTAGTGGGTGATTACTTAAGAAATGGACGACGATGATCGTTATGGAGTGATCGGATGGCGGGGGAAGCCCACCATGGACGGACGGCCGGACTGGCGACGAAAGCTCTCCGGTGGAGGAAAAGGCGGATATCCCGCGGCCGCGGGAGGGTGCCGCGGGGAAGCGCGGTCGGGCGCACCACTCCTTGCGGACGGAGCCCGCGACCGCGGGAGGGGCCCGCGGGGAAGGGCGGACGGGCGCGCCGCCCCTTCCGCCGCGGGGAAGGGGCGGCCGGGCGCGCCTCCCCTTGCGGGCGGAGCACGCGACCGCGGAAGGCAGCCGCGGGAAAGGGGCGGCTGGGCGCACCGCACCTTGCGGAGCCCGCGGCCGCGGGAAAGGGGCCGATGGGCGCGCTGCCCCTTGCGGGCGGAGCCCGTGGCTGTGGGAGGCGGCCGCGTGAAACGGGCGGCCGGGCGTGGCCGCCCCTTGCGGGCAGAGCCCGCGGCCACGGGAGGTGGCCGCGGGGAAGGGCGGCTAGGTGCGAGCCGCCCGGCGCCGGCGGCGGTGGTTAATCGAAAGGTGGGCAAAGTGGGATCGGTGCGCGGGGGATCACGTTCGACGATCGCGTGCGCGACGATTTCTCCATGATCCCAATTTAAATAGTAGGATCATGGGGAAGTGGGTTAAACGCACCCCGAATATTTTATAAAAAGGACTTGAAAATTTCTACTATTTCATGATTGAGAGCTTTTACATTTCATTTGTAAGAACTTTTTTTTATTGTTAGTAAAATAAAATTGAAGATTGAAGAATTTTTTATATTTAAAATATTAATTTTGGGTGCAAATTTCTACTATTATAGGAAAACTATTCTTTGGTGAATCATTGTTGATGTCTCTATATTGCCCTTATAGTTGTATTTATAATTACACGATTATATACAATTTTATATTAGTATATTATAAAGACGATATCAGTTTAGGTAATTACATAACTTTACAATATTAAAATACAAAAAATAAAAATACTAGATAATCTAAACCTATTGTGAGTATTGTCTCTAGCTAGGAATGACAAGAGAAAAATTAATGTTTTAACGTTAAAATATAATTTGTTTTACAAAATAAAAATTGTATTCTTGATTTATATTTTTTTACGGTCATTTTGAGTACTCATATGTGCATGTTGCGGGTCGGGCGGAGCCCGCCGGGAGCGGGCAAAGCCCGCCGTCGTCGGTCGGGTACTGTCGCGCGAGACCATAGGGGCGGGTACTGTCCAAGACAAATGTTGCCGCCCACGACAAATGTCGCACCACCGACGAATGTCGCATCCCGGCGAATGTCGCACCCTGCCGAATGTCGCACCCCGCCGATTGTCGCATTCCCGCTGAATGCCCCCAGGGCCGAAGGCCCGTGCCTGTCACTTGTATATTTATATGAGTAATTTTGGGTGCAAATATATTTATATGGGCTGAGATTATCGATTGTGAGGTTGTTAATATAAATGCCCCACAAAAAATACGGTGGTGTTAACGACACATCAAAAATTATTGTGTGCACACCAATGATATAGACACCAAAAAAATACAAGATATGCATATACTTTTAAGTCTTTTTTAATAAAAATTAGTGTGCATATAACACTTTTAGGTGTGTCATTAACACCACCCAAAAAAATATGTGTACAAGCATTCCATAGCAACAATAATATAAAAATAATAATATTATTTCCTCTACTATCCAACTCATGTTCCATAGAGTTCACTTTGACTCAAAAATAATATTTGTAAACAAACGGTGCATGCGTGTTCCCCACCTTACCTAATTCACTGTACCCTATCAATATATAGACTATAGTTTGTGGCATTATAAATCATATACCATTTTGTTTGCCACTTTGCCACGGCGGTAGCGATCATGAACGCAGTGGTTACGAACCGTCGTTCGTGAATGCCAAACCTCACCTATGTTTAAAACTAGCTTTATTTTTTTGCCGACGGTCACAACCGTTAATCGTCATGGCACACATACATTTTATGACGGTGACTTTTTTGTCTAAATACAGCGGAGCGAAAAATGCAATACCAAACAGAATCAGATTTGTCTACTTTTATGCTGACATGCAGAGTACTTGGGATTAGGCTGATAACACTAATCTTTTGGAGCACTTGTGTGTTGAAGAAAGCATTATAAGAACACTTTCCTTAAATGATAAGGTATTAATTTATTTTGTTTGCAAAAAACGGCTGCGGGAGCCAGAGGTGCTCCAACTTTGAGAAAAGAACTTTACTGGAGGCAACTTTTTGTCTTCGGTTCGAATACGGAGTCACTGGCCGCTACTTGTCTTTTAAAGTTCTGTTTGGTTGGGTTATTGTTGATGAAAAGCTGCTGATGAAAAGTTGCTGACAAGAAAAATGTTGTTTCTGAAAAACGAAGTTTTGTTAAAAAATTGTTTGAGTGAAATGGAACTTGTAAAACATAGTTTTAGAAAATTATTTAGAAACAAAATAAAATTTTGAGTGAAATTGTTTATCCATAAAAAATTTAAGGATAAAAAAATATATGAAAAATTATTTTCTTTATCATAATACAACCAAATATTGTGTATCTTGATACCATTTTAATATTCTCGTTGGAGAGACTTCTGTATAATTACTTCAAATAATAAACTTCTAATGCATATGTGATGTTACAGAGCCATAAAATCAGCTCTTTTAAAATCCAAATTGTTGAAGCCCAGATATTGGTTCAATAGAGTTAGGACTGTAGGGACAGTTCAAATTACTTGATCCTTCGTCGATTGCTCAAGGTGGACAATTCAAGCCCGGATTCAGCCTTCACTAATTAGAAGTGGTTGCTACTCACAGATCCGATGAGCTGCAGCGTAGAAGTCCCACTACTCACCTGAAAGGTGGGCCGTGTCTCCCCTCCCCCCCCCCCCCACCCCAAGCCAAAAGTTGAGCTTGGTACCTTGGATGACACGGAGCAAGAACTCTCCGAAATTCAAGAGCTCTGGAAGGCTGGGTCTGCCTCTACAAGGTGCTTGAATGATCTATTTATAAACAAACCTCAAATCAGCGGCAAATCTGTCTTTTATGTCTGCAGATAGCGGCTTCCTCTTTTGGCTTTTACAATTGGCACCCCTGACAGGTTTACGGACAGCGGAATCCCACTGTTGGAGATGGTTATGGGCAAACAAGCCTGAGATGTGAGTAGACGGAAGGGCGAGCCGGCTCTCCTTGCCGAGGCGAGTACATGAAGAGAGCGGCGTCACCTCGCCTGTTTATTTGGCTCGTGGTCGTTCTTGCGCAAGGGGCTCGCTCAGCGAGCTGACAAACGTCTGTTGAGTCCGCCTCGCGATCATCAAAGCCGCCTCACCTAGCCCAATTTCTCCTGATGGGCTCACCCTGCCCTGGTTAGGCGCAGTCTGGACTGAGGTTGCTAAATTGGGGTTGTACACAATCCTCGCTTCTTTGCGAGCTCGCCAGAGGTAGAAAAAAAACATCCAACCCCAATTTTGCGAGTCTGGCTTGTCGTCTTCTAAGTCGCCTCGGCTTCCTCTCCCGACTCTATAAATAAGGTAGCGAGAGTAGGGCTATCCTAAACAAGCCTTTTCCGGTCGACCTGCTGCCCCCTCAATCGTTATGGACTCTCCTGATCGGGACGACATCGAGGCTGCTACCTTGTTGGGCCTGATTGGTGGACCCACCTGGAACTCGGCGGGGTCCTCGGGTGGATGACCCTGGACAAGTTCGAATTCAACAAGCCAATGAGAAACTAACAGTCCTAATCGACCTGACCTCTTCCGTGCCTTCTCCGCGACACTCGCCATCCCTGGGAGTGGTGGTGTTGGCTAGAGAGGGGGGTCAGCTTCCTCTGGAAAGTCGCTCTGTTACTGTCATGGTAAGTGAATTTGTTGCCCCTTGTCGCATTATCCCTTCCTTTGATTACGTCGTTCTGTGATTCCCTAGGTTCGTGACGATGCCGCAGTTGTGGTGGCCCTAGCGATCTTGACGGATGGTGGTGGCTCAGGGACGAAGAAGATAAAATTATCAAAATGGAAAACGGTCTCGCCCACCCGCACCAGGTGACAACATTTCCCCCCTCCGATCACAGGGGGCCCGTGAGCAACCCCCCTTCCTCAACTGCGCACTCGCTCCAACATTCAGTTGGCGACACCACCATGGAGCACCATGCAAACCACGTGCACCCTAGAGATCAGGCGACCCAGCCCTTAGTGGTCGACACTGAAATCGTTGGCTCGCCTCGCCACCTGGAGTCGGGTGAGTCGAATTGGCCGCATACAGGTGGGAAATCTCTATTGATGAGGTTGCCCCGCCACGAGGAGGGAAACACTACCTCACCTCACGGTAACCCCAAGATACTCATGTTCCATTCGCGGATTACTTCTCATTTTTCCTATTTGCAGGTACCGAATCGCCCTCTTCTCGTGATCTTTCATCGTCGGGCATTCCCTTCAAGCCGACCCCACCCCTTAGTATCCAGCGCGCTTTGTAAACTGATGACTGAAACGTGGGTGGACAGCGGCTACTTCAGCATGCGTTTGCTTAAGGTGCTCGTCGCACATGACTTGGCCCTCGCTACCACGGTTCATCGGGAGGTCAAGCAGGGGCTTGGCGAGGTCCGGGGACGCGTAGAATAGCTAGAGAATTTCAACACGCAGCTGAAAGGCAACGACGACCTCTTCTTGCGGATGTTGGATGCTGAACAGAGGATCTACGAGCTGGAGACTCACCAGAACGCCACCGAGGATCATTTATATAAATTTGGCCAGGTCGCGGACGCAATTGGCGAGGCGAATAGGCTGGAGTAGCACATATGCAGGGGGACAAATCACCTTCAACGAGTTGAAAAACACTTCCACGAAGCCCGCAACATCACCTGGACGATGCGTCATCCTGCCCGTCCATGCGTGAGGGGTCGTGGCGTGCCCATTCCCCCTAAGGGCTGAGTGTCTTGTCATTTTGTACTCACATAGAAATGTGTGAATTACTTTTTTTTTGGTCGCTTAGACTTTTTGTGCTCGCTCAAGATTGCCGAGTAAAGGATATTTTTTGTACAAGGCGAGTATAATATAAATCATTTTGCTGGTGTGTAATGTTTTTATTATTTTTTGTATGCTTACTTTGTCGGTGTTGTACGCGACGCGAGTCCAGGGCTGGTGAGCATGCGACTTGCGAGGGGCGCTGGGAGATCGCGAGCCGGGGTTGGCTTGTTCGGCTGGGAAAACTTATAAATAGGGGGAGTCTGGGTTGGTGACACGCTCACTTCCCTTATGCCCACCAATTTTACCATTTTCTCAAAACCCTGACTCGCCTCGCACCTCGACATGGTTCGCGTGAAGGGCAAGGATAGTCGCGCGCACTACATTGCCAATTTCGCCGACCATTACTTCCCCAAGCCCAAAACAACGTCGGACAAGCTCGAGGTCTTTAAGGCGAAGTATCTCCCCACGGGTTTCTCGGCGAGGCGACCTCTACCAAATGAGGTGTTAGAAACGAACAAGAACAAATCGGAAGTGGATTAACAGAAATTTTATTATCCAAAAAAGGTATCTATTACAAAGGTATGACCTCCCTTTTATAAAATGAAGGAGAGATGAGAGAATTTACAAATTAGAGATGTGAGACTAAAAATTTACAGGACTAAGCGGCCTATACAAAAAATAACTCGCACAAGTCGCGCGGTTAGATGAGAAGGGCTAACCGCTCGACTACCACCAGAGAGAGAGAAGTCGCCATGGGAGACCGCTAGACCGCCCGGTCTCCAAGCCTCCTGAGACAAACCGTTAGACCGCTCGGACTCCAGACAGCAACAACCCAGCAACTAAACCGCTGAAGGGAAACCGCCAGACCGCGCGGTCTTCAACCCGCCAAGACAGACCGCCAGATCGCCCGGTCACCAACTCCAACGCTCCCCCTCAAGCTGGAGCATATATATCGATCATGCCCAGCTTGTCGCAAATATGAAGAAACGAGGCAGATACTAGCTTGGTGAAGATGTCAGCCAGCTCTTTATCAGAAGTGACGAAGGGAGTGCAAATTTGTTCCTTCAAAATCTCTTCACGAATGAAATGACAGTCGACCTCAATGTGCTTGGTTCTTTCATGAAAGATCAGATTTTTGGAGATGTGTATGGCAGTCTTGTTATCACAGAATATAGGTAGAGGATGGTTGTAGACCTTTCCTAAATCCATCATGAGAGCCCGTAATCACTTTAACTCACAAGTGGTCGATGTCATACTACGATACTCCGCTTCTGCACTGGACCTAGAAACAACAGACTGCTTCTTGATCTTCCAGCTCACCAGATTTCCCCCAACAAAGGTGCAAAAACCCGAGGTTGACTTGCGATCCCCTTTGTCATCAGCATAACTCGCATCTGAGTATGCTTCAACCCTCAAATGACCATTCTTCTGAAAGAGTAATCCTTTCTGAGGCGCTGCTTTAACATACTCCAAGATCCGCAAAGCAGACTGTAGATGACACTCTCTAGGAGCTTGCATGAATTGGCTCACCTTGCCCACATCATATGAAATGTCGGGCCTGGTCACTGTGAGATATATGAGCTTACCAATCAGATGTCTGTACCGCGTAATATCTGAAAGAGGAGGCGAATCATCTGTCCAGATTTTGTCTTCTCCAGTTTCCATGGGGCATCGGGCAGGTTTTGCTCCAGTCAACCCTGCCTCTTTTAATAGATCAAGAGCATACTTACGTTGGGAGAGGACTAAGGAGTTGGGCTTCCGAGAGATTTCGATCCCCAAAAAGTACTTTGGAGAGCCCATATCTTTCGTGACCAGATGTTGACGAAGATGTCGCTTTGTCAAGGCTACCCCTTCCCAGTCATTGCCAGTAAAAGAAGAATATCATCGACGTACACAGCAAGAACCACCAGTCCCGAGGAGGTTTTGCGAATGAATAGCGAGTGATCGGCAGAGCTTTGCACAAAACCAACGGCCGCCACGATGCCGTTAAACTTGTCAAACCAAGCTCGAGGGCTCTGCTTGAGGTCATAGATTGCCTTCTTCAGCCGACATACTCGTGTCTCCCCCTAAGCAATATACCCAGGAGGTTGTTCCATGTAGAAGGCCTCCTGAAGATCACCATAAAGGAAGGCATTCTTGACATCCAGTTGGGAAATAGGCCAATCTCTATTGACCGCCACCGAGAGGAGAACCCGGATAGTGCTGAGACGAGCCACGGGGAAGAATGTGTCAAAGTAATCAACCCCATAGGTCTGAGTAAAGCCCTTAGCAACAAGGCGGGCCTTATAACGATCCACAGTGCCGTCCAGGCCAAATTTGATCACAAAGACCCAGCGAAAACCAACAACATCGGTGTCGTAGGGAGGAGGAACAAGAGTCCAGGTACCCCACTCAGTTTGGGTCGTCATTTCCTCATCCATGACCATCTTCCAATGAGGAATAGCAAGAGCCTCCTGGTAGGAACGGGGTATGGCAGTGACAGAGATAGCCAGTGCAAAGGCCCTGCGAGAAGAGGCACGACGATCATATGAAACAACAACAACAAGGGGGTGCAGGGTACACGTCTGCACCCCTTTGCGAAGAGCAACAAGAAGATCTAGGTCGGCGGGCCCCTCGGCATCTGAAGCATCCGTGGCGGAGAGAGCTGGCTTGGGAGTAGAGAGCGATGGCGGCGGAGATGAGGTAGACGGTGGTGGAGAAGAGGGAGAGAGAGGCGGAGGGAGAGGAGTGGATGGAGACAGTGTAGGAGGTGAGACCGCAGTAGGAGACGAGGGAACAAAGGGGACAGCAGGAGTATCATAAGTCGGGGAAGAAGAGAGGAGTCATCCGAGAAGTAGGAGACATTCTCGAATAAGGTGACGTCAACGGAGACGAACTGCTTACGACGAACGGGGTCAAAGCAACAATAGCCTTTCTGAGTGGTGGAGTACCCCAGAAAGACGCATTTGGTGGAGCGAGGGGAGAGCTTATCACGGGTGGCAGATGGAGCATGCACAAAGGCAGTGCACCCAAAGATTCGGAGAGGGAGAGGAAAGGCCTCCTTGCCCGGATACAAAATGGAGAATAGGGTATGCCCGTGGAGAATCGTGGAGGGAATGTTATTGATGAGGTAGCAGGCAAGGAGGACAGCATAGCCCTAATAAGAGCGAGAAACATGCATTTGGGTCATCAAGGTGCGAGCGACATCGAGGAGATGACGGTTTTTGCGTTCCGCCACCCCATTTTGCTGGGAGGTATAAACACAGCTAGTCTGATGAATAATGTCATGTTGCACACAGAAAGAGGGAAAAACATGACTCAGATATTATTTAACATTATCTGAGCGAAAGGTTTTAATATAAACACCAAATTGAGTTTTAATTAATTGATAAAAAGAGAGTCATACATCAAAAAGTTCAGAGCGATCTCGTAAGAGATATACCCAAGTACATCTAGAAAAACCATCTATAAAAGTAACAAAATAAGAACTACCCCGACCAATGGTGAGGGTAGGAGCAGGTCCCCAGACATCTGAGTGGACGAGATCAAATGGATGGGTAGAACCCCGACCTTGCTTCGGCGGGAAGGAGGAACGGTGATGCTTGCCAAGCTGACAAGCGTCGTAGTTGAGAGGAGCACTGAAAGAAGGGAGGTGGGGTAGAAGTTGAAGTAGAAGCCGTGGAGGAGGATGACCGAGGCGAAGATGCCACTGGAGAAGATTCATACTAGAAGAGGAGAAGGCGGACAAGGCGGAAATGTTGTCGAGGAAGTAGAGGCCACAACTCTCAGTCCTAGTAACAATAGTCCGCTGGGAGCTCGGATCCTGAAAAGAACAAGAAGTCAGAGTAAACGTCACAGAGCACTGAAGCTGCTTGCATAAAGAGGTAACCGACAATAAATTGTACGGAAATTTGGGCACATAGAGAGTGTCTGCTAGGCGAAGAGACGGAGTAACATGAACCACTCCCGACCCATGAACCGGGGAGGTAGAACCGTCTGCAACGAGGACCGGGGTCAACCAATCATGCTATTCGAGAAGAGATAAGCACTGAGGATTGCCCATCATGTGATTAGTCGCACCCGAGTCGATAAGCCATTTACCTTGAGCCACCACGTGGGCACTACTTGATGATGTGACCACGGGGGCGGATAGCTTAGAAGAGGAGGTGGAAGAGTCACCCGAGGGGTGAAGATGGGGATGCTTCATCCAGTAGCGATCCACAGTATGGCCGGTGCGGCCACAATGAGAGCAAAGGTAGCGAGACGGAGCACGTCCGCTAGACTGGTGACTGCGGCTACCAGAGCCACTTCGCTGAGTTTGGTGAGCATAGTTGTCCGGTAGAGGAGGAGCGGGCAGAAGAGGGCGCTAAAGGAGTGAGGTGACAGCGGCGATGCTGGCAACGGTGGCATCTAAGGTAGGAGATTCTGCCTCACCCAGAATTTGCTGGCGGATCATATCATAAGTATCAGGAAGCCGTAGAAGATAGCACACAACTAGAAGCTCCTGGAAGTGCTTGTGTTGTTGAGCCAAATCCGCAGAAAAGGGGCGATTCTGAAGAATCTCAATCCCGAGAGCCTGAACCTGTTGGTAGACAGCAGTATGAGACAAGGTAGCACGGGCAAAGAGGCCCGCATACAACGTATAGATGCAGGACGTCTGAGCCCCCTTGGAGTATAGAGCGGCAAGATGAATCCAAGCGGCCTTGACCGTCTCATCATGACGGATGACGCGAAGGCATTCATCGGATAGGCTGTTAGCGAGCCAAGTATGCACAAGCGCGTCGCTCGCATCCCAGTCATCAAACAGAGGTGAAGTGGGAGGAGGAGGGTCATCAACAAGATGGTGGCGTTTGCGTTACGAGCGAAGGAGAAAGGTGAAGGAGACGCTCCAATCTGGGTAGTTGGAGCCGACAAGCTTGGAAACGGTGCCAAGGTTCTCGGAAAGAGTAGGAGGAAGAGGCGGAGGCAGATTGGCGACAGGAGTGGTGGCAGTAGAAGCATCAGAAAGAGCCGCGCAAACAAGGAGAAATCGCAACGATTAGGAGAAAGAGAGCTGCATCGGTCAAGGTGTTAGACACCAGCGGCAAGAAAAGCCACGACCAAGCCGCAGAACCAAGTAGAGGGAAAGAAGTCAAGCGGCTAGAAAGCAGCCCACATGAACAGAAGGAAGAGAAGACCGCGCGAATAGAAAAGAGTCCGCGGGAAAGATAACAGGGCGTGCGAGCAGAACAAAGGTCGCATAGAGAGGCCGCGCACACAGAGGTCAGCGACAAGAAGAAGAAAAGAAACTACGCGAACAAACAACCAGAGAGGAACAAGCCGGGGGACAGAAAGAGGAACCGAATCAGACGGAAAAGATCGAGTCCTCTGATACTATGTTAGAAACGAACAAGAACAAACCAGAAGTGGATTAACAGAAATTTTATTATCCAAAAAAGGTATCTATTACAAAGGTATGACCTCCCTTTTATAGAATGGAGGAGAGATGAGCAAATACAAATAAGAGATGTGAGACTAAAAATTTACGGGACTAAGCGGCCTATACAAAAACAACCCGCACAAGCCGCAGGGTTAGATGAGAAGGGCTAACCGCTCGGCTACCACCAGAGAGAGAGAAGTTGTCATGGGAGACCGCTAGACCTCCTGGTCTCCAAGACGCCTGAGAAAAACCGCTAGACCTCTCAGACTCCTGACAGCAACAGCCCAACAACTAAACCGCTGAAGGGAAACCACCAGACCGCGCGGTCTTCAACCCCCCAAGACAGGCCAGAACGTTCTGTCACCAACTCCAACATGAGGGAATTAGCTGCTTTTTTGACGACGATCTCGCCTTCCCCCTCGCCCACTTCGAGCCATGATAGCGACTTCCCCTCTGGCCCGAGGTGGTTCAGGTCTTCAAGTACTTCGGGGTTCCCGCATAGGTCAACTCCAACGACATTAACGCCATAGTCAGCTTCGCGTGTTACATGCGCGAGGAGGGAATGGAGTTCGACCTCACATCCTTCTGTAAGATGCTCAACTTGAAGCCGACCAACGACGACGTCGTCTTCTTCTCCAGCCCTACGTCAGATTGGTGGTGACACTGAACAAGGTCCTTTGCTGGACCGACAAATTCGTATTTGTGTGAGGTACGTCCGGGTCACAGCCCATTGCGTTCATTTAGCGGAGTGAGAACGCTTATAAACCTCCTAAGGTGACAGGTGATGCCCTCACACTCTACGAGATGCTGGAGGGCAATGAATTCGATGTTTTGTACCTGAGGTGCCGCCAAGACCAGCTCTCTTACGTCATGCTTAGGACTGGTATACCACCACCTACTACTCCGATGTTTGGTCTCTCCCCGCTTGTGTTTAGTTGACACGCTTTTCTCAGACCTGCGAACACTTCCTCTAAACTTGTCATGCGCTGTCAGCAGGAAGCAACCTGGCTAACAGCTCGTCTCGCTTGAAACCGAGACGACCCTAGGACCGTCCATCGTCACCTCGACGGCCTCGAGAGACAAGGGCAAGGTGCCCGTAACTGATGCCTCCTCTGCCAAACATAAAACCAAGAAGCTCAAGATAGGCGAGGCGGGTTCCACACCTACTGAGAAGTGGCCAACGACTGTTCCTAAGCCGCGTCGCGGGGACAAGACCTGAAGATCTTGGCGAGAGGTAAGGCACCAGAGGAAGCTCCTCGAGCCCATGCTAACTTCAGGTTGGGGATGCGCGTCAAAGATTTAGAGAGCGCCACCCTCCTAGAGTGGTATGAGGGCGAGCACAGTGTCAGCCTGAGATCGTGACTTCCCTCTTAGATGGAGGACAAAGATGCCGACGCCAACGACGACGCGTTCAACCTCCTATTCAGCATCTATGGTTGGTAGGACGCGGCGGTGCAGGCAGGAACCCCCATCCGTGAGCTGGCAAATTGCGGGAGTCGCTCCGTCCAGTGTGCTGCCGAGCTATTCTCCAGACAGCGAGGCATGCACTCAGCAGGGGCCGCAAGCTGGGGGATACGTTGACTACCTTGGACGCCACCAACCAGGAGCATGCCCGGACAAAGACCGAGTTGGGGGAGGTGAGGACCACGTTGGACACCACGCAATAAGAACTTGCCAGAGCCAAGGCTGAGCTCGCAATTGCTCGTTTCTCTTCCTCGTAGGCCCCAAGTGAGGTATGTCTTTCACTTTTGATCTCACGAGTCAATATTTTACTCAACCTGATACTTCTTTGCAGTCTACCGAGTTCGCGTGGGCTGAGCAGACTTCCAAGCTGGAAGAGGAGCTGAGGGAGGCCCGTTCTCAAATGACTACTTCATCAACCGCCTCGCCAAGGCGGAGTCAAACCTGTTAGAGTGTCGTCGTCAAGCTGAAGAGAGGTCTGTCGGCGTCGCTGCACCTGGCTCCTCAACCGCGAATGCCAGAGTCAGTCGCGCCCTAGCCGTAGTGTAACACCCCCATCCGTATAACATATAACAAAAGGTCTAATCGGGGCCCGATGCCATATACAAGAGATAGTTAGTGGAGTTACTTATTGAGACCATAATCCGCAAACGTTTATCCTAACTCAGAGTGCATTCTAGATGAAGTCAATTAAATGTTTATAAGAACCCAACCATTTGAATGTCCACACAACAAGATAGGAATGAAAGTACAATACACAAATGTTGCGGCTTTAAGTCCTTAAAAGATTTTTCTCAAATAATAATGTTTTGCATACATCGACACGCAGGCCGGTCACATATAAACGATAAATAAAGATGGGTAATTCGCTTTGGCCTTCAAGGGCCAACTTAGCAATCCCGGGCTCCAGCCCACTACTTCCTATTTGGCTCAACTGCACCTGCACGAAACATTCCACCGCAGCGGTGACAAACATAGCAACGGTCAGCATTAGCTGACCAAATTATAACGACCCTACCCCTTACCCGGGGTGGCGGTGTTCCTTCCCTGCATGCATTAACATATATAAATATTGACAATCAAAACATGCAAATAAAGCACCATTCACCACAGATGTTGGCACGACCGTCCAACGCCCGTGCTCTCAGGGAACATTCTCAGTGCACAGGATGTTGAAGCCAAAATTGACCTCAACGAATGTTCACAAACCAAAGTGCATCCAACGCTTACTTCTCTCAAATCTCGACCCCTGACTAGCCGCAAAGGTCCTAAGACTGACCCAAAGCCCCAGTTGGGAGGTCCCACCTCGCACCCGGAAGATCCCTGAGAGCTTCCCCTCCAAAACCAATAGCTGGACTGGGAGCTCTTCAAAAAGCACTGGAGTTGGAGAATAATGACAGCCTGCTTTCCAAAGAGCCCCTATGGGTCTTTTTATAGTCTTCCCCTGACCTAAAAATACTGAAATACCCCTGAAAGGTTCGCAAATAGACAAATCCCGTTATTATCCTGGGGGCATACAAGTAATCTTACCCGGGGATATTAATAATAAAATACTCTTTTCCTGGGCGTCGGGCCCCACCACCTGGACCTGCTTGGCGAGAACCCCGGGCGAGAAGGCTCTCGCTGAGCCCCAGCTTGGCTCATCTTGGCGAGACCTCCTGCCGAGAGGGTTCTCGCTCTCGCCCGCCCTCAGGGAGAGTTCCTTCTGGGCGGGAGCTCTACTGTCCCGAAGTCTAAGGCCGGCCTGAAGGCCCGAGTCCTGGCGCGAACGATCTCGCCTACTGGTTGGCGAGAGCTCCCTAAGGGCGGGAACTCTACCAGTTCGCCCTTGGGCTGGCCCGGGACTAGCCCAACCCCGACCCCCGAAGTCTTAGTCTTCTGGGTCCTACCCAGCGAATATGGGGTTGTACACAATCCCCGCTCTTTTCGAGCTAGCCCTGCGCTCGATAAGACAAGTCCAACCCCAAAATATTCGCTGGACACGTGCCTGCTAGCTAAGAGAATCTTTTGGCGGGCCCTACTGCGGCTATAAATACACGCCGACGGGCGACCATAAGTCTTGCCTCCGAACTACTGTTTCTTCATTGAGCTCTCGCCTGAGGCTTCTTGTGCGATACCAAGATGTATGCTAAGCGCGCCGGCAAGCCACTTCCGCAGGACCTTCAGGATCGGTTGGTCGCGGCTCAAGCGCGAGCCTTAGCCAACTGCGCTGCGGTAGCGCCCTGGCTATCGAGGAAATCTCCAAACGCCGGTCCTTCTGAGCCGAAAAAGAAAAAGGGAAAACGAAAAGCGAAGGTGGTCCGGCGAGACCTTGCTTGTGAGAACAGGGATCCACCTTCTCCTACTCCCAATTCCGCGGAGGGCCCCTCCCTGCAGAAGGTATGCCTTCCGGCCATGCTTACCAAGATGATTATGCTACAGGCCCGACAGCTAACGCGGCCTCTCGCAGGAATCCATTCCTAATGACGACGCCGGGTCTTCCCCGATTCCCCCCGATTTGTCAACTCCCCCTCCCGAGGATCGAACGAGGGTCTCGGAGGAAATTCCTCCAGCCGGGACCCAGGTGATAGGTACGCTTTCCGCCACTTCTCGCTATTTCAACTGTGTCTTTCCTTTTCTGAACTGTCTTCTCGCAGAGCCAGCTTCCGCTCTCCCGGGTTTCGTCACCCGGGAAGATGAAGGGAGAACCGGCGCGTTGATTTCTTCTGCGGCAAATCCCGCCCTGTCGGCGGGAGGGGTGGCCCTTGAGCCCTTCACTACTCCTAAGGATGTTGATCATCCCTTGAGAGAGGACAACCCTCTCCATGCTTCCGGCCAGGCCGGGACCCCTGTGCGCAAACCTTTCCGCCTAGGGCGGGGCAAGCCTCTCCACCTTCTTTATGGTACTGACGGAGGGGTCGGGCCTTCTTATCCGACGCCAGTCAATGGCTCTCGCCAGACTGCAGGTATGTGAGACATTTTTGTCGGCTGATCGTTAAGCCTTAATCATAACCTTGAGTGCACTTTTCGCAGGGGATCCCAGCTCTCGGCCGGGAGCAAACGAGGAGGGAGAAGAAGAAGAAGACGAAGATGAGGAGGAAGACGATTCCCTTTCTCCTTCGCCCGGCGAGATAGAGGAAACCTTAAACGGCGCCGGGAATGCGAAGGAGCGGAGGAAGAAGATCTCGACCATTTTGGCCAAGCTCATCCGGCGAGACCGTGCCCATGCTGCCGCGGTGAAAGCGTTCCGCGAGTCCGTGGAACAAAGGCTGGAGGCCCTGGAACGGGATTTCTTCTTGGGCGAGACTGATCGACCGGGAGGGCCTACTGCCCAGTCTTCGCCAGGGAGATGCATCGCGCAGATCCGGGATCACGCTAGGCGGATCAACCTGGGGTGCACCACGCTATCCTCTTACTTCAACCCGCTGGCACCTCCGCGAACCAGGCGGCGAGAACGAGGGCGATGGCGCTGGGAACCGTATTAGTTCATCTAGGTCTCGCCCTTTCTTCCTCTTTAGCCTTCCCTTCTGCCATGTACCCTTAAGCCTCTGTAATAACTGTTATTGTTAACTTTATTCAGCTCTCGTCCGCGAGAGCACGCTATTACCCGTCTCTCCTTTCATTGCGCTGCGAATTTTAAGAATGTGCTAGAATTAGATCGTTTGCGCCAAAGTTAAGAAGCTTGCGCCAAAACCAAGAGGCTCGCGCCTATGAGAGGCGATCGTCGACTGCTGTCATCCTGAGGGGGAAAACCGAGGCGTCGCTGGTCCAGATCGTGACAGCTGTGCTCCGCCGTCATTTTTCTCTCTCTATCGGACGGAGCCGCAACGATCATGGTTCCCTATAAATAGGGAAGTCTACCAACCGCATTTATTTCTCTGATCTGGAACGTCAAACCCCTTTCCTTGCTCTCGCCCTCTCGCTCCCGCTTCTACCTCTCTTATACTTCTCGCTAGCACCCATAAACTCAAGATGTCGGGCGAGAACGAGGGTCGCGCTCATTGCGCGGAAGCGTTCCGCAAGCATCTCTTCCCCTCCTGCACGCTTACCTTGGACGAATACAACCTGTCGACCGCTTCATTCCCGCTGGCTTCTCGGCGCGGAACCCGGGCAATCACGACAAGGTGAATACCCCGGGGGCTGGAGAGCTCGCCATCCCCCTCGAACATTTCGAGGTGGGTTTCCGCCTTCCCCTCTGGCCGGAGATTCGGCAAGCTCTCCGCTACTACGGGGTGGTTCCCGCCCAGCTGAACCCGAACTCCGTCGCGATCCTTGTAGCGTTTATATGCTACATGCGATCCGAAAGGATCGAGTTCAGTTTGCCAATCTTTCGCAAGCTGTTCAACTTCTGCGCGAAAGGAGGGGTGGTCTTCTTCTCCGGGCAGCTGCTCAAGATCACCGGTCTCGCCAACAAACACCACCATTGGGGCGAGAAGTTCGTCTTCGTCACCGGGGACTTCGGCAACATCCCCCTCCAACCTGTTCAATACGAGAATGCTGCCTACAAACCGCCCACTCTGGGGTCGCGCGAGAGCGCACTCCTGGAGTTCTTCGGAACAAAGGAGTTTGACGTTCTCTTCCTTCGGCGAGACGTCGACTCCCTTCCTCCCGTCCACACGGGCGAAGGTACGGTCTCGCCCTAGATTTGATCTCTTGTTAGGATCTCCCTGTGCTGAATAGTGCTAACTTTACAGGAGAGCGGGAGGTCCCTCTAAGCCAACCTTTCGCTGCCGCCCCGGGTGTCGAGGATCGGGCTGCGAGAGGCTCTCTTGCTCTTGCGGAAGCCAGCGCTCGCGCCTGCCGGGATGAGTCCGCTCTACCCTTGTCGACCGGAGCTAAGAAGCGGAAAGGCACCACTCCCGCCCCGCGACCGCTGAAGAGGCTGAAGCCGTCCGCTACGGATAAGGGAAAGGGCTTGGCCGTCTCGCCTGCCCGGCCTCCCGCCCCGGGCGGGTCCTTCGAAGGGCTGCTCCGGATGGCCAGCGAGATGGGCGCTGCCGCCAGGAGGCGTACCGAGGCTACTGCCGAGAACCCACCGGCCGCTGCCGTGGCGGGAGGAGAGGGAGCGGTTGTCGAGACCTCTGCCCGGACCCCGCCCAAGGAAGTGCCGAAAGGGCACATAAATTATGGCTTCGGCGTGAAGCACGTCGACGCAGAGGGGAAGCCTCTGCTCCAATGGGATCCCGAAGCCAACCAGATCAAGGTTTTAACGCTCCTCCCCAGCTGGACGGGGCGAGATGAGGTTACAGGCGAAGCCTTCTCGCTAGGCTATGGCCTCTATAGCCGGGAGGACGCTAGTGTCTTCGAACAGATGCCCACCCGGCTCCTGGCTTTCGACTCCATCCGGGCTCTGCTACGCGGGTTTGAGCTTGCGCACATGTGCGCGCGTCGAAGCATCAGCATCGACAAGAACTTCGCCGATATGTTCAAGGCGAGGGAAGAGGCGGTGGCCCGAGCACGCGCTTCGTAGACAGAGCTTGCGAGTGCTCACCAGGAGTTGGCGAAAGCTCAAGAGGCGTTGTCTCTACGCCCCGCCGCCGAGGTAAGCGAGATCTTCCTGGCCCCCCGCTCTCGCTTCTCGAAGTCACGTCTGCGCAATATTTGCTGAGCTGATTTCTTCTCCACAGGATTCCGCCCAAGCCACGGCGCTCCGCGCGGAGTTGGCTGACGTTCGTTATGCGAACGTCCTGCTGAGGGATCAACTCCAGCGTGCGGAAGCGGCGAAAGGCCCGCCTCCGATGCTTGACAAAAGACTAAAGAGCCGCCAGTTTTCGGTGTACGACATCGACAAGCTGCTGCAGGCGAATGCTCAGGCCACCGTCAAGCTGACCATCGAGACGCTGCGAGACGCAAAGCTGCTTCGGGAGGATGGCGCAACCATCAACGCTCGCCAACTCCTCCCCTAGATGTTCGACCCAGTGTCGAAGCCCCCGGGCGCGCCGGACTCTCCTCCCTCAGATATCCCGAAGTCTTCTACCGAGGCCGGCGAGACGTCTGAAGCGAGCTCTGGCGAGGACTCTGGCGAGAGCACCAGCGGGGATTATAGAGCATCCCCTTGAAGGGCCTTTTTATTTTTGATATTCTTTTGTAACGAACGAGAAGCTCCTCACCCTGTAATTATTAAATATAATGCAATGTTTCATTTTCCACTGCTGTGCTTGCTTGAATGAATAGGTTAGAAGGCCAAGTGGCTTCCGCGCGAGCTTCCGCCGAGACCCTTAGCCTCCTTAGGGTCACCTTCCTTAGAGATTCGTTAGGCGAGAGCCTTGCGCCATCGATTAAGTCGTCTTGCCCGGGTCTGCCGGGGGCCTTTTCCAACGAGATCCCCCCAGCCGAGACCTTACAGCCGAGACCCCTATTTGCCGAGGCCCTAACTGGTCGAGACCTCTACTGGCCGAGACCTTTTGGGGGCTCTGTCCCTGATCTAGGCCAGGGTCATGACAAGATGCCTTCCCATAAACTGGATCTATGCTCCACTGGTGATCCTTCGGACCTGCCAGCTAGATGGGAGCCTGCGCAGCGGGTCTGCCGGGGGCCGAGCCGAGCTCGGGGTGTTGATGAAGATCAAACCAAACCTCTCCCCCACAGGCGAGCCTTCGGACCTGCCAGCTAGATGAGAGCCTGCGCAGCGGGTCTACCTGGGGCCGAGCCGATCTCGGGGTGTTGATGAAGATCAAACCAAACCTCTCCCCCATAGGCGAGCCTTCGGACCTGCCAGCTAGATGAGAGCCTGCGCAGTGGGTCTACCTGGGGCCGAGCCGAGCTCGGGGTGTTGATGAAGATCAAGCCAAACCTCTCCCCCACAGGCGAGCCTTCGGACCTGCCAGCTAGATGAGAGCCTGCGCAGTGGGTCTACCTGGGGCCGAGCCGAGCTCGGGGTGTTGATGAAGATCAAACCAAACCTCTCCCCCACAGGCGAGCCTTCGGACCTGCCAGTTAGATGAGAGCCTGCGCAGCGGGTCTACCTGGGGCCGAGCCGAGCTCGGGGTGTTGATGAAGATCAAACCAAACCTCTCCCCCACAGACGAGTTTTCGGACCTGCCAGCTAGATGAGAGCCTGCGCAGCGGGTCTACTTGGGGCTGAGCCGAGCTCGGGGTGTTGATGAAGATCAAACCAAACCTCTCCCCCACAGCCGAGCCTTCGGACCTGCCAGCTAGATGAGAGCCTGCGCAGTGGGTCTACCTGGGGCCGAGCTGAGCTCGGGGTGTTGATGAAGATCAAACCAAACCTCTCCCCCACAGGCGAGCATTCGGACCTGCCAGCTAGATGAGAGCCTGCGCAGCGGGTCTACCTGGGGCCGAGCCGAGCTCGGGGTGTTGATGAAGATCAAACCAAACCTCTCCCCCACAGGCGAGCCTTCGGACCTGCCAGCTAGATGAGAGCCTGCGCAGCAGGTCTACCTGGGGCCAAGCCGAGCTCGGGGTGTTGATGAAGATCAAACCAAACCTCTCCCCCACAGGCGAGCCTTCGGACCTGCCAGCTAGATGAGAGCCTGCGCAGCGGGTCTACCTGGGGCCGAGCCGAGCTCGGGGTGTTGATGAAGATCAAACCAAACCTCTCCCCCACAGGCGAGCCTTCAGACCTGCCAGCTAGATGAGAGCCTATGCAGCGGGTCTACCTGGGGCCGAGCCGAGCTCGGGGTGTTGATGAAGATCAAACCAAACCTCTCCCCCACAGGCGAGCCTTCGGACCTGCCAGCTAGATGAGAGCCTGCGCAGCGGGTCTACCCGGGGCCGAGCCGAGCTCGGGGTGTTGATGAAGATCAAACCAAACCTCTCCCCCACAGGCGAGCCTTCGGACCTGCCAGCTAGATGAGAGCCTGCGCAGCGGGTCTACCTGGGGCCGAGCCGAGCTCGGGGTGTTGATGAAGATCAAACCAAACCTCTTCCCCACAGGCGAGCCTTCGGACTTGCCAGCTAGATGAGAGCCTGCGCAGCGGGTCTACCCGGGGCCGAGCCGAGGTCG
Source organism: Platanthera zijinensis (assembly GCA_039513925.1). Taxonomy (NCBI): domain Eukaryota; kingdom Viridiplantae; phylum Streptophyta; class Magnoliopsida; order Asparagales; family Orchidaceae; genus Platanthera; species Platanthera zijinensis. Next base: position 20,864,249 of record CM077092.1, read on the forward strand.
GGGTGTTGATGAAGATCAAACCAAACCTCTCCCCCACAGGCGAGCCTTCAGACCCGCCAGCTAGATGAGAGCCTGCGTAGCGGGTCTACCTGGGGCCGAGCCGAGCTTGGGGTGTTAATGAAGATCAAACCAAACCTCTCCCCCACAGGCGAGCCTTCGGACCTGCCAGCTAGATGAGAGCCAGCGCAGCGGGTCTACCCGGGGCCGAGCCGAGCTCGGGGTGTTGATGAAGATCAAACCAAACCTCTCCCCCACAGGCGAGCCTTCGGACCTGCCAGCTAGATGAGAGCCTGCGCAGCGGGTCTACCTGGGGCCGAGCCGAGCTCGGGGTGTTGATGAAGATCAAACCAAACCTCTCCCCCACAGGCGAGCCTTCGGACCTGCCAGCTAGATGAGAGCCTGCGCAGCGGGTCTACCTGGGGCCGAGCCGAGCTCGGGGTGTTGATGAAGATCAAACCAAACCTCTCCCCCACAGGCGAGCCTTCGGACCTGCCAGCTAGATGAGAGCCTGCGCAGCGGGTCTACCTGGGGCCGAGCCGAGCTCGGGGTGTTGATGAAGATCAAACCAAACCTCTCCCCCACAGGCGAGCCTTCGGACCTGCCAACTAGATGAGAGCCTGCGCAGCGGGTCTACCTGGGGCCGAGCCGAGCTCGGGGTGTTGATGAAGATCAAACCAAACCTCTCCCCCACAGGCGAGCCTTCGGACCTGCCAGCTAGATGAGAGCCTGCGCAGCGGGTCTACCTGGGGCCGAGCCGAGCTCGGGGTGTTGATGAGAATTCCTCCAACCAGACCTATTCTATCTTCAAGACGAGGAGACATAGTTGGTTAAAGCAAAAACATGTTATGGTAGAAAAGATTTATTCTTATGATAACATTCTTTAGAGAGTCAATATTCTGAACCGACCACTTTGAAATGATAATATTTATTCACCATATTACAATCCTTCTCTCCCTTTAAGGGTAGAAGCGTTTTAAGTCATCACCGTTCCAGGTGTGACTCAAGGTCCTTCCCTCCACATCCTGGAGGTATTAACCCCCATTAGCCAGAGCCTTCTCTACTATGTAAGGCCCTTCCCAGCTGGGGTTGAGCTTGCCCATCGGGGCCGACCTTCCTGCTGCGTCGACCTTTTTTAGCACTAGGTCCCCCTCGGTGAATTGCTTGACTCTAATGTGCTTATCGAAGTACCGAGCCATTCGCCTTTTTATCTCTTCTTGTCTGATGGCAGCGACATCCCGTAGCTCTTCCACCATATCCAACGAGAGGCACAATCCTTCCTTGTTCTCCGACCTCCAAGCTTCGCTTCCTTCACCCGCGGTTGCAACCCGTGGAGACCGATCCTCGAACTCCACTGGGAGGACAGCCTCACACCCATGAGAGAGCTTGAAGGGGGTCTCCCCCGTGGCCGTGTTCGGAGTTGTTCGCAAGGCCCACAGGACGGAAGGAAGTTGTTCCACCCAGTTACCCTTCAGGTTCTCCACCTTCTTCTTGAGCAAGTTCACGATGATTTTGTTTGCCGCTTCCACCTGGCCGTTGCTCCGGGGGTGATGTACAGAGGCAAACCTGAGGTCAATCCCCAGTTGGGCGCAGAAGCTGATGAACTCTTCGCTGGCAAACTGAGGACCGTTATCCGTTACTATCGCTTGGGGGAGCCCATGCCTGCATATGATTTCTCCCCAAATGAAGTTCCTGATGACCTGGGAGGTTACCTTGGCCAGAGCTTTGATCTCCAGCCACTTTGAGAAGTAGTCGATCATGACCAGGAGGAACCTCCTCTGCCCGCTGGCTGGGGGAAAGGGTCTGACTAGATCCATTCCCCAGATGGCGAAGGGCCAGGGGGCCGTGATACTTCGAAGCCTTTGTGCGGGTAAGAGCTGGAGGGGGGCGTGTACTTGACATTTTCGACATCTCTTTGCAAACTCAACTGTGTCCTTCCTCAAGGTCTGCCAGAAGTATCCTTGTCTTATCACCCTAGCCTCCAATGTTCTTCCTCCCGAGTGACTGCCGCACTCTCCCGAATGCACCTCTTCCAGGATCCTCGGGACCTCCTCCTCGGTCACACATCTCGCGAGGAGCCCCGATAACATCTTCCTGTGCAAGCCCCCTTTCCACATCAGGTAGTGGGCTGCCTTTCGTTTGAAGCTTTTTGCATCCTTAACCCCCTCTGACAGCTCGCCTGTGGTAAGGAAGGTCACCAAAGGGTCCACCCATGAGGATCGCCGGCCCACCTCCATCAACTCCCCCTCTTCAATCGCCGGTCGAAAGAGTTCAGTCAAGGTCCCTCCTTGTCACAACCCGCATTTTTCTCACTATTTATTAAATCAGAGTAAGAGAAAATCTACGCGCTGTGATGCCACGTCGAGCAGGGGATAACTGCCGACGTTCAGGCGACACTCCAAATCCTTTCAAATCATGACTTTATTGATTATAAAAAACTTGATTTATTTATGGGCCGTATCCCTCGGCTCAGTGGACCAAAGAGTCCACGGTTTCAAAACTGATTTTTATACGTAGCGGAAAATACTTCATTTATGTCAACATCCTAAATGAGTGCATAAGTGATCCCGAAGGACCCTTACGCTGAACCAAAACTCTAGTTTTAATTTATACATATATAGGAAAATTCATTTGTTATACGTAATTATGAAAGTACGTTAAGTGAGTTCTTTTTAGAAATCATGCTGATCATGCTTTATATACATAATATGGTTTTACTTTTATAGTTTTAAAATAGCTAGCAACCTAACATAAAACTTCCCAGAGCAAATAGACTATCTCCCAGAAAGGATAGCAGTAAGAAGAAAAACATATCTAGTACAAAAAGGTAAAACTACCAGGGGCGCCAACAGCTGACACGAACCCACTGGCAAGTATGTATGTCTGTAGAAAGTGCAGTAAAACTACCTCACAATGACTCAAGAGAGTCTCAACAGCCAACAGAAAGGAAACCTCCAACAGCACCACAGCAAAGCCACCTACTGGCTACTGCCCAGAACCTGAGGCGTTCAGAAGAAAATAGAACACCTCAGAGCAAGGAATGCAAGTGCTAAAAAGGAGTAAGGTAAAAGCAGGTAAAGTAAGGTAAAGAGAGTACAACTAGAGTAAAAACAACAATGCCCAAGGAAGGGCGAAAAGCAAACCTGCACCAAGTGCGGGTAAACAGCAACTACTCTGCCTAAAAACCTGCAGAGTCAACATGGCCATGATGCCAAAAAAAAAATGCTGCAACACCTACGGAAGAAACGCCTAACATCCTAAACTGTGAGAGGCGGCAGTAGCAAAAACAAGAAACTTGGAATCAGGTTGAAAGCGTTCCAAATCGCCCAACCACTAATTCCGAGTCAACAAATTGCTCAAGGGTTGACACGTGAAGGCACAAAAGACCCATCACTCACTTGCCCAGAAAACTACTCGGGTCAAGGTAAAGAGTGTGGTCAAGGCTACATCACGCCACACAACCCCTAAAAGAGCCATCCACCACTACTACTGACCACAACCCACGATTCGGCCTTCGAAAGGTAACAGCCGACAAGGGACTCTCGATACACGAGCAAAACACTCGGGGAGAAATCAACGCTAAGGAATACATCGCTGCGGTTACGCAACGCCGCTGCGAGTGAGTACACTCACTCGATTCTAAGCCTAGCGTACGAGCACCGACATCGGGTCGCACGATTAAAAGACGCACGACCATAGGCCGTGCGTGCACAATTACACCTAAACACCTCAATTAGGCAAACTAGGCAAAAAATATCCCAAACCCTAGACCTAAACATAAACCCAACTCTAGGCTAACCCACACCTACGCTAAACGTCTACCGCGACGCCGTCCTAGAACGGGAATCTACTAGCGGGAGGGTAAAAGCCTAAATTTTTAACGCGGTTTCCAATGGGGATAAGGGTTAGGAACGTTCAAATTCGTGGCGTAAAAGCATGAAATTAGAGTAATTAGCAAGAAAATTGAGAGACAAATAGGCCAAACGGCGAAAAGAGGGGAAGCACTTGCCTCGCACGTATCACCGAAAAATTTCGCCAGCACAACGGCGCTATGGCGGACGCCCAAAAATTCCGGAAGCTCCCAAAATCACCAACACCACCAAGATAACCTAAGATCGCATTCTAAACATGAAAGAAGAACAAGAATATCTCAAAAACAAGAAAAGAATCCAAAAACGAAATCCAAATGGAGAACAAGGAGGAATGACGAATAGGTTACCTCGGCTCGAAGCTCTCGGCGAGGGGAACACAAATCCGGGCTCGGATCGGGAAGGGGAGGCCGGGGCTGCCGGCGGCGGGCGGCGGAACGGCCGGCTAGGGTTCGCCGTTCTCTTCTTCCGCTCGGGTCGGGAGTTCGCACAGGAGGGAGAAGGCTGCGGTTTTGCTTTGCTGGAGGGGGGTCGGGTAATGGGAAAGAACAAAAAAAAACCTAACTAAATAAGAAAAGAAACCTAATCTAATAATTATTTATAATACCTAAACCGAAATACTACCTAATTAATTAAGAAAACAACTAACCACACCAATTACAACCACTTATATATATATCTCCTCTCATATATATAAACACACACAAAAACGCACGAATACGCAAACATAAATCAACACGCATATATGCGTAATCACGCACACGTACATGTGCATTTACGCACCGGCACGCCCAATACACAGGCTATGCTACACACGCGTAAATCAGAATACACGCTCGCATAAATGACGGCTCGCTAATTATCGTCCGCCAAAAATGACGCGAAACTTAACGTTCTCGGGATTCGACCAAACTCGCGCCGTAGCTAAATACTCGGGCTACGGGAACAACGGCGAAGTCAAAAGCGACTTCCGACGAACAAAACTCGAGCTAACCTCGCCCGAAGCCAAACACGAGAATTCCCTGAAAGGCTCAACCGGGTCTCCAAAACAGACACCGGCTAGCTGGGGAAACCCGCAACCAGGCTAAACCTCTAAGAACACCTAACGAGGTACTCTAACAACGGCTCGAGACGGAAAACGTCAACGTAACGCCGAAAAAGGATTTAAAATAAATCAACGAAAATTCGGGGGCGTTACAGTCACTCCCCCTAACAAAAAGTTTCGCCCCGAAACTTTGCGAACACTACTTCTATAATAGAAGGAAAGAAGCAAACTACTAGAAAGGGAACGTACCCGACAACTCAGGGGAACAAATGAGGGTGAGCCTCCCTCATAGCCGACTCTAGCTCCCAAGTCGCGCTCTCCAAATCCTGATTCTTCCAAAGAACCTTCACCATAGGAATAGACTTCGTCCGCAACACTCGAGCTTGAGCTTCCAAGATGCGGACCGGCACCTCGACATACGAGAGATTGGGCTCCAACTGGGGCACAGCGTCCAAGACTTGCCCACTGCTCCGCACGCATTTCCGCAACTGGCTCACATGAAAGACATTATGAACCCCCGGGAAGCTAGCTGGCAGATCCAGCCTATAAGCAGCCACACCAATACGCTCCAAAATCCTGAACGGGCCCACAAATCTCGGATCCAACTTCCGATTCTTGCCAAACCTCTTCACTCCTACCATCGGAGACACCTTCAAGAAGACCAAATCATCCACTGAAAACTCCAAATCGGACCTACGCCGATTGGCGTTCTTCTCATACCTCTCCTGAGCAACTCGAAGCTTCTCCCGAATGAGCTTCACGGAAACCTCCATCTCTTCGAGTGCATCAGGACCCAAAACAGGCCTCTCACCGGCCTCGGCCCAAAACAAAGGGGTACAGACAATACATACATAAATATGATCTTCTGCTGCTATACTTGCTCTGAGATTTTATTTTATTTAATACAAAAGGAATGATATGCTTAGCCTAAGATGGTTCACCACCATCACACTAACTCTTGTGCCTAGATCAGGAATGCATGAATTATATTATTTTTGACTCAAAAATTATGTGTGTACACATGTCATCCTGCACGTCTTTAGCTTGGCGCGTTGTGCTTATGCGATGTTATGCTATGCATGATTATGCTATGCATTCTAAAAAAGGCCCTAGTGCATGCCATGGCGGAGTACACATGAAAATGTTATGCATCCCATACTACATAACATTCTCATGCAACTAAAAAAGAAAACGTGCTAGTCGCATCCATGCGGTGAGGTTATGCACCCCATAATACATAACCCTCGAATGTTGCCCCTATGGTGGATCCATATACAACCACATATTATGTATCGCAAAATACATAATATGCCCCGTATACTTCATGTTATGCTTATGAGTGTAGTGCAGTGTTCGTGCTTCAGCCAAAACGTGCCGATGACATGTCGGTGTGTGTATGATATGACTCTAAACATCTAACACAAACAAAGGAAAGGTTGCCCGACCAACTTGTCGAGCAACCTCCCTCTGATACCAACTGTCACAACCCGCATTTTTCTCACTATTTATTAAATCAGAGTAAGAGAAAATCTACGCGCTGTGATGCCACGTCGAGCAGGGGATAACTGCCGACGTTCAGGCGACACTCCAAATCCTTTCAAATCATGACTTTATTGATTATAAAAAACTTGATTTATTTATGGGCCGTATCCCTCGGCTCAGTGGACCAAAGAGTCCACGGTTTCAAAACTGATTTTTATACGTAGCGGAAAATACTTCATTTATGTCAACATCCTAAATGAGCGCATAAGTGATCCCGAAGGACCCTTACGCTGAACCAAAACTCTAGTTTTAATTTATACATATATAGGAAAATTCATTTGTTATACGTAATTATGAAAGTACGTTAAGTGAGTTCTTTTTAGAAATCATGCTGATCATGCTTTATATACATAATATGGTTTTACTTTTATAGTTTTAAAATAGCTAGCAACCTAACATAAAACTTCCCAGAGCAAATAGACTATCTCCCAGAAAGGGTAGCAGTAAGAAGAAAAACATATCTAGTACAAAAAGGTAAAACTACCAGGGGCGCCAACAGCTGACACGAACCCACTGGCAAGTATGTATGTCTGTAGAAAGTGCAGTAAAACTACCTCACAATGACTCAAGAGAGTCTCAACAGCCAACAGAAAGGAAACCTCCAACAGCACCACAGCAAAGCCACCTACTGGCTACTGCCCAGAACCTGAGGCGTTCAGAAGAAAATAGAACACCTCAGAGCAAGGAATGCAAGTGCTAAAAAGGAGTAAGGTAAAAGCAGGTAAAGTAAGGTAAAGAGAGTACAACTAGAGTAAAAACAACAATGCCCAAGGAAGGGCGAAAAGCAAACCTGCACCAAGTGCGGGTAAACAGCAACTACTCTGCCTAAAAACCTGCAGAGTCAACATGGACATGATGCCAAAAAAAAAATGCTGCAACACCTACGGAAGAAACGCCTAACATCCTAAACTGTGAGAGGCGGCAGTAGCAAAAACAAGAAACTTGGAATCAGGTTGAAAGCGTTCCAAATCGCCCAACCACTAATTCCGAGTCAACAAATTGCTCAAGGGTTGACACGTGAAGGCACAAAAGACCCATCACTCACTTGCCCAGAAAACTACTCGGGTCAAGGTAAAGAGTGTGGTCAAGGCTACATCACGCCACACAACCCCTAAAAGAGCCATCCACCACTACTACTGACCACAACCCACGATTCGGCCTTCGAAAGGTAACAGCCGACAAGGGACTCTCGATACACGAGCAAAACACTCGGGGAGAAATCAACGCTAAGGAATACATCGCTGCGGTTACGCAACGCCGCTGCGAGTGAGTACACTCACTCGATTCTAAGCCTAGCGTACGAGCACCGACATCGGGTCGCACGATTAAAAGACGCACGACCATAGGCCGTGCGTGCACAATTACACCTAAACACCTCAATTAGGCAAACTAGGCAAAAAATATCCCAAACCCTAGACCTAAACATAAACCCAACTCTAGGCTAACCCACACCTACGCTAAACGTCTACCGCGACGCCGTCCTAGAACGGGAATCTACTAGCGGGAGGGTAAAAACCTAAATTTTTAACGCGGTTTCCAATGGGGATAAGGGTTAGGAACGTTCAAATTCGTGGCGTAAAAGCATGAAATTAGAGTAATTAGCAAGAAAATTGAGAGACAAATAGGCCAAACGGCGAAAAGAGGGGAAGCACTTGCCTCGCACGTATCACCGAAAAATTTCGCCAGCACAACGGCGCTATGGCGGACGCCCAAAAATTCCGGAAGCTCCCAAAATCACCAACACCACCAAGATAACCTAAGATCGCATTCTAAACATGAAAGAAGAACAAGAATATCTCAAAAACAAGAAAAGAATCCAAAAACGAAATCCAAATGGAGAACAAGGAGGAATGACGAATAGGTTACCTCGGCTCGAAGCTCTCGGCGAGGGGAACACAAATCCGGGCTCGGATCGGGAAGGGGAGGCCGGGACTGCCGGCGGCGGGCGGCGGAACGGCCGGCTAGGGTTCGCCGTTCTCTTCTTCCGCTCGGGTCGGGAGTTCGCACAGGAGGGAGAAGGCTGCGGTTTTGCTTTGCTGGAGGGGGGTCGGGTAATGGGAAAGAACAAAAAAACCTAACTAAATAAGAAAAGAAACCTAATCTAATAATTATTTATAATACCTAAACCGAAATACTACCTAATTAATTAAGAAAACAACTAACCACACCAATTACAACCACTTATATATATATCTCCTCTCATATATATAAACACACACAAAAACGCACGAATACGCAAACATAAATCAACACGCATATATGCGTAATCACGCACACGTACATGTGCATTTACGCACCGGCACGCCCAATACACAGGCTATGCTACACACGCGTAAATCAGAATACACGCTCGCATAAATGACGGCTCGCTAATTATCGTCCGCCAAAAATGACGCGAAACTTAACGTTCTCGGGATTCGACCAAACTCGCGCCGTAGCTAAATACTCGGGCTACGGGAACAACGGCGAAGTCAAAAGCGACTTCCGACGAACAAAACTCGAGCTAACCTCGCCCGAAGCCAAACACGAGAATTCCCTGAAAGGCTCAACCGGGTCTCCAAAACAGACACCGGCTAGCTCTGGAAACCCGCAACCAGGCTAAACCTCTAAGAACACCTAACGAGGTACTCTAACAACGGCTCGAGACGGAAAACGTCAACGTAACGCCGAAAAAGGATTTAAAATAAATCAACGAAAATTCGGGGGCGTTACACTCCTCCCCGAGGCCCAAACTTTGCCAACCGATCAGCTGCTGCGCTTTCCTCCCTGGGAACATGTTGAATAGAAAAGGAACGGAACTCTCCGATGATGGCCCTTACCTTGGATAGATACTTCATGAGGGTAGGCTCCCGAGCCTCGAACTCCCCTCTGATCTGCGATGCTACCACCATCGAGTCAGTGAAGGTCTCCACATCCTGGATCTCCAACTCCTTTGCCAATCGAAGGCCGGCTATCACCGCCTCATATTCCGCCTGATTATTGGTAACAGGGAAGTGGAAAGCCACCGCCTGTTATATGATAACCCCCTGAGGGCTTACCAACACTACACCCCCTCCCAGAGAGTGTCTCCCCGAGGCCCCATCGACCATCATCTTCCATGCTTCCTGGGGCTTCGGCTCCTCATTCTCAGCTTCAGTGATATAGTCTGCCAGAAAGTCCGCCACGGCCTGAGCTTTGATGGAGAGTCTCGGGACGAACGAGATGTCGAACTCGCTTAGTTCGATAGACCACTTTGCCAGCCTTCCCGAGTGCTCTACTCCCTCGAAGATCTTGCGAAGAGGATGGTCGGTGACCACCCTAATCGAGTGCGCTTGAAAGTATGGACGAAGCTTCCTTGCCGAAACGACCAAGGCGTAAGCCAGCTTCTCCAGGATGGGGTAGCGGAGCTCCGCCTTTTTCAGGATTCGGCTTACATAATAGACGGGTAGCTGCTTCTTCCCCTCTTCCCTAACCAAGACGGAGCTCACAGCTTCCACCCCCACCCCGAGATACAAGGCCAGGTCTTCCCCTCCTTTGGGGCTTTGGAGCAGCGGAGCCTGGGAGAGTTGCCTCTTCAGCCTCTGGAAAGCCTCTTCGCATTCGACCGTCCATTCGAACACCTGATTACTACGGAGAACCTTGAAGAAAGAGGAGCACCTATCCCCGGACCGAGAGAGGAACCTGCTTAGCCCGGCCAACTTTCCCGTCAAGCGTTGGACCTCCTTGGCGTTGCGAGGTGATTCCAAGTCCAATATGGCCTTTACCTTGTCCGGGTTAGGCTCTACCCCCGCCGGAGTCAAGAGGTGTCCGAGAAACTTCCCGCGACTGGCCCCGAAGACACACTTCAAGGGGTTCAACCTCATCTTGAATCTCCGCAGGGTGGCAAACGTCTCTTCCAAGTCCCGCAAATGGGAATCCACGCATTTGCATTTAACCATCAGGTCATCGACGTAGACCTCTAGATTCTTCCCCCATTGGTCTCGAAAGACTCGATCCATCATGCATTGGTATGTTGCCCCTTTGTTTTTTAACCCAAAGGGCATCATCTTATAGCTGAAGCATCCCTCCCTCGTGATGAAGGAGACGTCTTTGACATCAGGAGGGTGCATCCGGATCTGGTGGTAACCTGAAAAAGCATCCAAAAAACTCATAACAGAAAAACCAACGGCTGAGTCAACCAGCGCGTCGATTCGAGGCAGAGGATAGCAATCCTTAGGATATGATTTATTTAACAAGGAAAAATCGATACACATACGCCACTTTCCTCCCCCTTTTTTCACCATCACCACATTGGAGATCCAGCCTGGGTACTGGATCTCCGAGACGAAGCCTGCCTCCAGAAGCTTCCTGACCTCCTCTCGGATGGGCTCCTCCAGCTTGGTGGCGATGGCTCTCATCTTCTGGCATATGGGGCGAGTCCTCGGGTCCAGGTTCAGGCGATGACAAGCTACGCCCACATCGATGCCCGACATATCTGCCGCGCTCCAAGCGAAGATGTCGATGTTGCTCTGGATGCAGGCTAGCATCTGCCCCTGGTCCTCTAGGCTTAAGCCTCTGCTGATCCGCACCTTCTGTATTTGCCCTGCTCTGGTGAGTACCTCCATCTCCACCACTTCCTCGGCCGGCTCCAGCCTCGGCCGCTCCCACCCTGCCCTTGCCTCCTCCTGCCTAACCTCTTCTTCTTCGACCTCATCAACCCCCATTGCCTCCACCAGGCCTTCCCCTTGCCTCTGCTCTCCTTCCTTTGCCTCTCCTAGGCCCATCTCTTCTATCTCCGCTGCCTCCTCCACTGCCTCCTCCATGCTCGTTTCCTCCCCCTCGACACTCCCTTCTTGGCCAGCCATCTCTTTCTCCAGCTCCTCCGCCTCAGCCATCCACGACACGGTGTTTACCGCCGTCACATAGCACTGCCTCGCCACCTTCGGATCCCCCCTGATCCTAACCTGCGTCCCTCCGTTGTTGAACTTGAGGCATTGATGAAAGGAGGAGGGGACACAACGAAAGGCGCTGATGAGAGGACGCTCAAATATGGCGTTGTAGCTACTTGGGGCGTCTACGATCACGAACCTACAGTCCCCAAGCTTCACATGCAGGCCCACTCCCCCTTCTACCTCCTTCCTCTCTCCAGAAAAACCAAAGAGCCGTCCATCAGAAGCCAGGACCCTTTTTCCCTCCACCCTCATCTCATCGAAGGCCTTCTTGAAGATCACGTTCACGGAGCTCCCGTTGTCCACTAGTATCCGGGAGACTGTGAAGTTTTCCACCGCTGTCTGGATCACCAGTGCATCGCAGAACGGGTCTTCGTAGTCTGGCATATCCGTGGATGAGAAGGTGATTTTTTCTTCTGGGGGGGGGGAGCTAGGGAGGTCGAGGCGACCCCTCTGCGGAATATGGTTTGAAGGCTCCCCTTGCAGGTTGCCTCGATCCCTACTCCCCCGTGGATCACTCTGATCCCCCCTCGGGTCCCCACATCGACCCTATATTCACATCTATCCTCAGCCTCTTCATGCTGCACCTCGACGATCCTTGTAGGTGGATCTTGCCTTCCAGCTCCCCTGGCCTCCCTCATCTCCAGAAACTCTGGGCAGGTGGCCGTTGCGTGACCCTCCTCCTGATGAAAGTCACAATAGGGCAACGCCACCCTGCCCCCTCTTCCTTCTCCTCCCCTTCTCCCTACTCCCCGGATTCTTCTTCCTCTTCCCACCTCCATGGCCTCCTGCGGTGGTTGGAAGTGACCCCTCGGTCCCTGCCTCCATCCTCCCTGCTCGAGTCTTCTCGGCTCCCGGAAGTTGTCTCTTCCTTGAAGACCCCCTTGGCCCTGGGGGAGACCCTCCTGAGGCCTCCAACCCAATCGGTTGTTCAGCTCCCTGGCCCCCCCATGCTGCTGCCCCTGCCCTCGGGGTTCCTCTCTCCTCCTATCTTCCCTTGGTTCCCTCTGCTCCCTCTGCTCTCTCAGTTCCCTCGGCCTTCCCGCTGCCGGCTCCTTTACATCATCCTCCGCCAACCTGGCCAGCTTCCTCGCAAACGCAGGGTTTGCCCTCTCGAAGTCTATCTCCTTTGTCGCCCTCTCCATGAGCTCCTCAAAAGAGAGAGGGGGAACTCTCTTCAACTCCATGCTAAAAAACCCCGGCCTCAGTCCCAGGGTGAAGGCAAGCATTAGGGCATACCCTGGGACCTCCTGGACCAGGAGAATCTCCTCTTGGAACCGATCAACATAATGACCCAACGTCTCCTCCGGCCTTTGCCTCACTGCAAACAGACTCTCAGCCTCCTTCTTCCGCTTCTTTGAAGTCGAGAACCTCAACAGAAAACCCCTGCGCAGATCCTCAAAACTGTAGATCGAGCTCGCCGGCAACTGGTGGAACCAGTCCCTGGCCTTCTCTTTCAGAGTGATGGCAAAAAGCCTACACTTGAAGGCATCCGACATCTGCCTTATCGACACCACATCCTCAAACCACTGCACATGCTGAACCGGGTCATCCTTCCCGGTGTAGTAGGTCATATCCGGCTCCCGGAACCCTTCTGGCACTGGAGCCGAGACGATGAGCTCGCTAAAAGGGGTCTCGCCCCCCGCCTGGAGAGAGGGCACGTCTCGCGACCTTGGCTGGCTGGACCGATCCGCGAGACCGTGCTCGGGGAAGAGTTCCCGCACTGTCGCCTCCTTCTCGCCCAGATCCGCCGGAACCTCCTTCTCGGGACGCTGGCCTGGGAAAAGCTCCCGCGCAGCCACATCCCTCTCACCTGCCTCCACCAGGACTTCCTTCCCGGGGCGCTGCCCTAGAGCGTTCTCGCCTAACAGCGGAACCACCTCCACAGGAACCTGCGGCGTCTCCCACTCATTCCTTGCCGAGAAGGCCAAGCTGATCGTCTGCATGACCTCTCGCCTGAAATCCTCTAACATCTTCCTTGTCGCCTCTTCTCCCCAGGTGGGGGATCCTCCTGCGCCAGATCCTTCACCTTCACCTCCCGCAATGGGACTCAACTCAAGATTTTCTTGCACCGACTGCTTCCACGCTCACCGCACCAGAACTGTTGAAGCCAAAATTGACCTCAACGAATGTTCACAAACCAAAGTGCAGCCAACGCTTACTTCTCTCAAATCTCGACCCCTGACTAGCCGCAAAGGTCCTAAGACTGACCCAAAGCCCCAGCTGGGAGGTCCCACCTCACACCCGGAAGATCCCTGAGAGCTTCCCCTCTAAAACCAATAGCTGGACTGGGAGCTCTTCAGAAAGCACTGGAGTTGGAGAATAATGACAGCCTGCTTTCCAAAGATCCCCTGTGGGTCTTTTTATAGTCTTCCTCTGACCTAAAAATTCTGAAATACCCCTGAAAGGTCCGCAAATAGACAAATCCCGCTATTATCCTGGGGGCATACAGGTAATCTTACCCGGGGATAGTAATAATAAAATACTCTTTTCCTAGGCGTCGGGCCCCACCACCTGGACCTGCTTGGCGAGAACCCCGGGCGAGAAGGCTCTCGCTGAGCCCCAGCTTGGCTCATCTTGGCGAGACCTCCCGCCGAGAGGGTTCTCGCTCTCGCCCGCCCTCAGGGAGAGTTCCTTCTGGGCGGGAGCTCTACTGTCCCGAAGTCTAAGGCCGGCCTAAAGGCCCGAGTCCTGGCGCGAACGATCTCGCCTACTGGTTGGTGAGAGCTACCTAAGGGCGAGAACTCTACCAGTCCGCCCTTGGGCTGGCCCGGGACTAGCCCAACCCCGACCCCCAAAGTCTTAGTCTTCTGGGTCCTACCCAGCGAATATGGGGTTGTACACAGGACCTCAAGGGTCACACCTCTGTTCTTTGCAACGGTTAGCAACGTTTGATCTTTCAGTATTTCAGAGCCAAAGCCAATGACAACACCCCTATGGCTATGACCAAGTCGATCGACATAGGGTTGGGTACAGTTCAGCTATTTCCCATCTCAAATCGCCATGCGCGATAGCCATGACGCGGGTCAGCATCCCCTTTCCCATTCGTACGATACATAATCCCGTTATGATCCTAGGTCAGCACTCACGACCGCCTAAGCTGGGTCACACAGGCTCTCAGCTTCACATATTGGCCCAGGTCTTCAAAAGACAGGTCTCAACAAATGATGGCCCCCAGGTCTCCACAAGACAGGCCTCACAAAATAATATAGTGCTTACTGGGAGCTACCGTCACGCAGTAGGGGACAGACTATCGATTCTTCCCCCTTAACCTGGTGTTTTCCTGGAGATCATCCCCCAGTACTCTCTCTGTAGCCAACTGTATACCCCGCAACTCGGAAATCTACACCATTACCATGGAGTCTTCTCCGATGTTGAGACCGAGCGTTCTGTCGGTTGAGACCGGGCGGTCTGGCGGTCTGGCGGCTTGTCTCAGCAGTTTGGTAGCCGGGTTGGAGACTGGGCGGTCTGGCGGTCTGAGCAGTCTGACGGTCTGAGCAGTCTGGCGATTTTACTATGCCGACTTGGGGATATTGGTCGTCTGTCTTCCTCATTGTTGTGGCCGTGCGGTTAGTCTAATCGTGCGGTTTGTGCGGCTTGTATAGTTTCATGTTCTTGTAATTATTAGTCTCACATTGCTTATTTGTAATCTCTCTTCTCTCCTCCATTCTATAAAAGGGAGGTCATACTTTTGTAATAAATATCTTTTTGGATAATAAAAGTTTTGTTACTCTAATTTTTCGGTCTCTGGTTTTCTGTTCGTACATGGTATCAGAGGACTCGATCGTTTCCACCTGATTTAGTTTGCCTCTATCCGCGCGGTTTGTTCTGTCTTGTCCGCGCAGCTTGCCCTTCTTCTCCTGTTCTTTGAGCCCTCTCTGTCCGCTCGACCTGTCCGAGCGGCTTATTTCTGCTCTCCCTCCTTGTTTATTCGCGACCTGTTTCTCGCGGTCTCCTCTTCTTCCCGCGATCTCCTTTAGTCGCGTGGTTTCCTCTCTTTCGCACGAACTCTGTTTGTTCGCGCGGTCTGCATTGCTTCGTACGATCTCCTTTGTTCGCACGACTTCTTCCCCTTTGCTTTGTTATGCATCTTGGTCGTGACCTTCCTTGCCACTGGTGTGCTGTCACCGTGACCGCTGCAGAATCTTCTCCTTGTCCGCTGCGGCCTTCTTAGCTGCACGTCATGCTTGCTGTTTGCGCGGCTTGTTCTTTTTAGCCGTGCAACCTCTTTCCCTCTGCTTCTTGGTTGCGGTCTTCCTTGCCGCACGTCTTCCTGCTATCCGCGCGACTTGTTGTTTCTTCTCGCGCGGTTTCTTTTCCTCCCTTCATGCCCTTCACATCTTCCTCAAAGCCGTCCGCCTCGGTGGTCACGTCTTCTGGTAGTGCCCACGTTGTTACTCAAGGAAAATGACTGATCTACATCGGTGCTACCAATCATATGACTGGCAATTCCCAGTGTTTTTCTCTCCTAGAAACACATGATCGGTGGCCCCCGGTTATTCTCGCTGACGGCTCTCCTTCATCGATCAATGGAACAGGAGTGGTTCATGTCACTCCATCTCTTCGTTTTGCGGATACACTCTACGTGCCAAAGATCCCGCACAACTTATTATCTTTTATCTCTCTATGCAAGCAATTACAGTGTTCCGTCACATTTACTTCAACTTCTTGTTCTTTTCAGGATCCGGACTCCCAACGGACGATTGCTACTGGGACTGAGAGTGGCGGCCTATACTTCCTTGACAACGTTTCCGCTCTATCCACCTTCTCTTACGCCTCCACAGATCTTCTCCAATGGCATCTTCACTTTGGTCATGCTCCTCCACGACTTCTTCGTCAGCTTCTGCCCCAACTTCCTCCACAAAGTCCTCCCCTCAACTGTGAGTCCTGTCAGCTTGGCAAGCATCACCGCTCCTCCTTCCCTCCAAAGCAAGTTCGTAGATCTACCCGTCTGTTTGATCTCATCCACTCCGATGTTTGGGGTCCTTCTCCTACCCTTACCGTTGGTCGGGGTAGTTCATATTTTGTCATGTTTATTAATGATTTTGATAGAGAATTCCTTCATGAAGTAGGTAATAGGTCGCCTTGTACCTGAACCACCTCTTGTCCTGAATCTTCGTGGGGAACTCCCATGTAGTTAAGAATTTCATGAACGGATCCATCCATGATGGGTGTTGGTTTATCTTCATGGGTTCCCCCTCCTCAATGGAGGGGTGGACTAATTCGGTGATCACTCCTCCCATCGGGTGGCCATACTTTGGTTTATCTTCATGAGTGACCGGAAGGCGCCCACCAATTCCTTCACCTTCAATAAATATCAAAGCAGGACAAGTTCTCGAACCTTGAACTCTCCCTGGATTTGCCAGGATATCACCATGGAGTTGGAATATGCCCTGAGATCATGAATTCCCAACTCCTGAGCAAGGCGTAGGCCGAAAATCAAAGCCTCATATTCCTCTTGGTTATTTGTGACCGAGAAGCGGATGTTCACTGCCTGCTCGATCTTGGCTCATTTGGGGCTTATTAGTATTACCCCGCCCCAAATGAGTATTTTCCAGATATCCCGTCCACAAACATCTCTCAAGCCTTCCACCCTTGCGACTCTGCCTCTTCTGTCTCTGTTGTGTAGTCGGCCATAAAGTCATCCACCACTTGGGCCTTCAACGCCGTCCAGGGGATGAAGGAAAGATCAAATTCGCTGAGTTCCACCGACCACTTGGCAAGCCAACTTTTCCAGGATGGGGTAGCGTTGTTCGGCGCTTCGGAGGGCCCAACTCATATAGTAAACATGAAGATGCTTCTTCCCCTCCTCCCAAACTAGGACCGAGCTCACCGCCTCAGCCCCAACCTCCAAGTAGAGGTAAAAGTCCCCCCTTCCCTAGGCCCTTGCAGAATTGGGGCTTGCGTGAGTTGATGCTTATACTTCTGGAATGCTTCCTCGCACTCAGCCGACCACTCAAAATCGTTGTCATCAATGTGTTACCGCAACGCTTAAAAGAAAGGGAGCATTTCTCTCCATCCCTTGAGAGGAACTTGCTCTAATTTGCAAGCCGACCTGTTAAGCATTGAACTTCCTTCACATTACTTGAGTCCTCCATCTCCATGATCGCTTTTACCTTATCCAGGTTTGGCTCCCCCCTCCGAGGTCAGGAGGTGCCTCAAGAATTTTCCCTTCCTTGCCCCGAAAATGTATTTGGCTGGGTTGAGACTCATCTTGTATTTTCGGAGCACAGCAAAGGTCTCCACCAAGTCTCTAAGGTGGTCTTCAACACTCTTACTTTTCACCAAAAGATCGTCTACATACACCTTAAGGTTCCACCCCTTTTTGTACAACCCCGTATTCGCAGAGCAGGGTCCCCCGGCGTGCGTAGCCTTAGTGTTAGGAAGGAGCGGCGAGCCAGGCCCCGTGGCCTGCGGCTCGCCCCGGGCGGCCTGCCCTTGCGGGCGAGCCAGGCGTGCGGCCTGCGGCTTGCCCCGGGCGGCCTGCCCTTGCGGGCGAGCCAGGCGTGCGGCCTGCGGCTCGCCCCGGGCGGCCTGCCCTTGCGGGCGAGCCAGGCGTGCGGCCTGCGGCTCGCCACGGGCGGCCTGCCCTTGCGGGCGAGCCAGGCGTGCGGCCTGCGGCTCGCCCAAGGGGTGGGGAGCATGGCTCGGCCCCTGGACCCCCTTGGGTCGTACTTTTACAGTTGTGCCCCCGGGGTGGAAATTACCTCTTTACCCCCGGTGTGGAAGTTCGCTATTGGCTAGTGGTTTATTTGCCTTAAGGGCATTTGGGTCATTTTGACCCCAGGCTTTGGAAAAACTATAAATAGACCCCCATGGGTGCCTTTGGAGAGGATGAGATTTCCTTACCTCCTCCTCCCTTAGCTTCATCTTGGTAGAGTAGAGAGAGCTCTCCAAGGCGCCCAGCTCAGCCACTTGGTGAGGGAGGGGAAGTGTTCTAGCAACCTTTCGGGTGTGTGGTGGGACCTCCACGCTAGAGCCGAGGGTCTATTCCTAGTTTCCTGAGCCTTTGGTCCGTGACATCCCCCCGAGTGTAGTAGGTGTGAGGTCACCCCTTCCCCAAGGGTCGAACTCCACAGAGACCAAGTTTTTGGTTTCAACATTTTGGTACGGTGAGCGTGGAGAGTGACCAGCACAGAAAATCTCGGGAGAGTGTCATGACTGGGGATCAAGGAGGTAGTGATGACCTCGGTGGTCTCCCCAACCCAGGACCCTTTGTAGGAAGGGAAGAGTTCATGACTTCCATCTCAGGCATCATGGGGATGCTTAGAAGCATTGCCCCTCGGGCTGACAGCTCAACCCCCACCCCCCAGGGACTAGCTCCCAGGGGTCTCGGCGAGCCAACCCAGAGTGGTCTCGGCGAGCTGGCTCCCAGGGGGCAAGGCGAGATCACCCCAGCAGGGGGAGAAGTGAGTGTGCCGGATAGGAGGCCTGGGAAGGAGAGGATGGTAGAAGGGGTTGAGCGAGACCTCTCAGGCCGGGAGCTGTTCCCCAGCCCGGTGAGAGCTAGCCCCTCAGTCGAGCAGGTCGCGCGAGTGGAGGTGGCGAGAGCTCCCCTTAGGGGGTCACCCTTCAGTGAGTTAATCATCTCAGCTCCCGTTCCCGAGGGGTTCAGGGAACTTGACAAGGCATACTACACCGGGAAGGACGACCCCATCCAGCACTTATAGTGGTTCGAGGATGCCGTCTCCATCATACCAATGACGGATGCCTTCAAGTGTCGCCTCTTCGCGATCACGTTGAAGGAGAAGGCAAGGGACTGGTTCCATCAACTCCCTCCAAGGTCCATCTTCGGGTTCGAAGACTTGAGCCGGAGCTTTCAGCTTCGCTTCTCCACCTCCAAGAAGAGGAAGAAAGGTCCTGAGTCCCTCTTCCTGATAAAGCAGAGGGCCGAGGAGTCGCTGGCCCATTACGTTGACAGGTTCCAGGAGGAGGTCCTTGACATCCAAGAGGTGCCAGGGTATGCCCTCCAGATGGCATTCACGGTGGGGTTGCGTGAAGGGTTCTTCAAGATGAGCTTGACCC
Source organism: Platanthera zijinensis (assembly GCA_039513925.1). Lineage (NCBI taxonomy): Eukaryota > Viridiplantae > Streptophyta > Magnoliopsida > Asparagales > Orchidaceae > Platanthera > Platanthera zijinensis. The sequence continues at coordinate 20,883,634 of CM077092.1, forward strand.
GGAAGACCCCTCTTTCCTTCGAGGAGCTGATGGAAAGGGCGGCAGAGGAGATAGCCATGGAGGCAGCCAACCCGGCCTTTGTAAAAAAGTTGGCTAAGTTGACGGAGGTAGAGTCGAAAGAGCAAGGTGGCTCAAGGCACCAGGAAGGAAGGCGGAGAGAAGAGCAGAGGGCTCAGGGGTTCCAGGGACAGGAGGGTCCGGAGCCAGGTTGGAGGCGGCAGGGAGGACCTGCCCAGGGTCCAGGAAGAGCTCTGGTCCAGGGTGGGGGGAATTTTCACGGGGGCCAAGGGAGGTTCGACTTCCAAAGGCAAGCCCCAAGACAACTCCTACCCCCACCGCAACAGGCCTTGGCAATAGGCGAAGGAAGAAGAGGCAACGGGAGAGATCGCCGAGTCCGCCGAAGGAGGCCGGTAGAAGAAGCGTTGCCGTACTGTGACTACCACCAGGTGGAGGGGCACGCGACAGCCACCTGCCCTGAATTCCTGGAGGTAAGAGGAGCGAGAGGTCAAGCCCAGCAACCACCCCCGAGGCAGATCGAAGCCCCGCCCCTAGCCAGGGAGGAAAACAGATGTGAGGATCGGGTCGACGTGGGCAGCCGGGGAAGGATCGGTTAATGCAAGAGGTGAAGGAGCCTCGCCTCAATAGGAACTTGTATTTTTTGTTATGTTGTATCGAGTCTAGCCCCCGACCCACTGAGTCGGGAGAGGTCATGTAACCCATCATTTTTTCCCCGTTTGAGGATGTTGAATTTGACAAGGTTTTGTTGAGACGCTAAGTCCTTAGCTCCGATGATGGTCCCGCTGTCAGGCTCTCACTAGCTGGCAGGTCAGGCGTACCTCTCGTGGAAGCCCCAAGTCCTTAGCTCCGATGATGGTCCCGCTGTCAGGCTCTCACTAGCTGGCAGGTCAGGCGTACCTCTCGTGGAAGCCCCAAGTCCTTAGCTCCGATGATGGTCCCGCTGTCAGGCTCTCACTAGCTGGCAGGTCAGGCGTACCTCTCGTGGAAGCCCCAAGTCCTTAGCTCCGATGATGGTCCCGCTGTCAGGCTCTCACTAGCTGGCAGGTCAGGCGTACCTCTCGTGGAAGCTCAAGTCCTTAGCTCCGATGATGGTCCCGCTGTCAGGCTCTCACTAGCTGGCAGGTCAGGCGTACCTCTCGTGGAAGCCCCAAGTCCTTAGCTCCGATGATGGTCCCGCTGTCAGGCTCTCACTAGCTGGCAGGTCAGGCGTACCTCTCGTGGAAGCTCAAGTACTTAGCTCCGATGATGGTCCCGCTATCAGGCTCTCACTAGCTGGCAGGTCAGGCGTACCTCTCGTGGAAGCCCCAAGTCCTTAGCTCCGATGATGGTCCCGCTGTCAGGCTCTCACTAGCTGGCAGGTCAGGCGTACCTCTCGTGGAAGCTCAAGTCCTTAGCTCCGATGATGGTCCCGCTGTCAGGCTCTCACTAGCTGGCAGGTCAGGCGTACCTCTCGTGGAAGCCCCAAGTCCTTAGCTCCGATGATGGTCCCGCTGACAGGCTCTCACTAGCTGGCAGGTCAGGCGTACCTCTCGTGGAGGCTAAGTATTTTCGCCCCGAGGCTGTCTCGTCACCCAGGCTCCCATTAGCTGGCATGACAGGTTGACCCCTCGGGAGGCTAAGTGTTTTCACCCCGAGGCTGTCTCGTCACCCAGGCTCCCATTAGCTGGCATGACAGGTTGACCCCTCGGGAGGCTAAGTATTTTCACCCCGAGGCTGTCTCGTCACCCAGGCTCCCATTAGCTGGCATGACAGGTTGACCCCTCGGGAGGCTAAGTATTTTCACCCCGAGGCTGTCTCGTCACCCAGGCTCCCATTAGCTGGCATGACAGGTTGACCCCTCGGGAGGCTAAGTATTTTCACCCCGAGGCTGTCTCGTCACCCAGGCTCCCATTAGCTGGCATGACAGGTTGACCCCTCGGGAGGCTAAGTATTTTCACCCCGAGGCTGTCTCGTCACCCAGGCTCTCATTAGCTGGCATGACAGGTTGACCCCTCGGGAGGCTAAGTATTTTCACCCCGAGGCTGTCTCGTCACCCAGGCTCCCATTAGCTGGCATGACAGGTTGACCCCTCGGGAGGCTAAGTATTGTCACCCCGAGGCTGTCTCGTCACCCAGGCTCCCATTTAGCTGGCATGACAGGCTAACTCAGCGAATACGTTGGGTTGGATGTTTCTTTCCGAGCTTGTGCCAACCTCGAAAAGAACGGGGATTGTGTACAACCCCGTATTCGCAGAGCAGGGTCCCCCGGCGTGCGTAGCCTTAGTGTTAGGAAGGAGCGGCGAGCCAGGCCCCGTGGCCTGCGGCTCGCCCCGGGCGGCCTGCCCTTGCGGGCGAGCCAGGCGTGCGGCCTGCGGCTTGCCCCGGGCGGCCTGCCCTTGCGGGCGAGCCAGGCGTGCGGCCTGCGGCTCGCCCCGGGCGGCCTGCCCTTGCGGGCGAGCCAGGCGTGCGGCCTGCGGCTCGCCACGGGCGGCCTGCCCTTGCGGGCGAGCCAGGCGTGCGGCCTGCGGCTCGCCCAAGGGGTGGGGAGCATGGCTCGGCCCCTGGACCCCCTTGGGTCGTACTTTTACAGTTGTGCCCCCGGGGTGGAAATTACCTCTTTACCCCCCGGTGTGGAAGTTCGCTATTGGCTAGTGGTTTATTTGCCTTAAGGGCATTTGGGTCATTTTGACCCCAGGCTTTGGAAAAACTATAAATAGACCCCCATGGGTGCCTTTGGAGAGGATGAGATTTCCTTACCTCCTCCTCCCTTAGCTTCATCTTGGTAGAGTAGAGAGAGCTCTCCAAGGCGCCCAGCTCAGCCACTTGGTGAGGGAGGGGAAGTGTTCTAGCAACCTTTCGGGTGTGTGGTGGGACCTCCACGCTAGAGCCGAGGGTCTATTCCTAGTTTCCTGAGCCTTTGGTCCGTGACATCCCCCCGAGTGTAGTAGGTGTGAGGTCACCCCTTCCCCAAGGGTCGAACTCCACAGAGACCAAGTTTTTGGTTTCAACACTTTTGTTCTTTGAACACCCTATCCATCATATGTTGGTAAGTTGCCCTTGTATTTTAAGCCCGAACGACATCATTTTATAACAGTTACATCCATCTCCCGTGATAAAATAAATGTGTTTTACGTAAGGTGGGTGCATACGGATTTGATGATAACCAGAAAAAGCATCTAAAAACTTATAACAGGGAATCCGACGACCGAATCTACGAGCGTGTCGATTTTAGGCAGGGGGTAACAATCTTTATTGTAATATTTATTAATCATAGAGAAATCAATACAAATCCTCCACTTTCCCCCTCCCTTCTTCACCATTACAATATTCGAGACCCAACCTGGATACTGGATCTCCTCGACAAACCTTGTATCCAATAACTTCTGCATATCTGCTTGGAAGGGCTCGGCCAGGACTGTAACCATCTTTCTCTTCTTTTGGCGAATTGGGCGGGCCCCCTGATCCATGTTGAGGTGGTGGCAGACGACGCTCGCATCGACTTCCAGCATGTACTCTGCGCTCCAAGCGAATATGTTTGTGTTCTCTTGGATGCATGCCAGAATCCTGTCCTTGTCTTCCTCTGTCAGCTCGCCACTGACTTTCACCTTCCCGGGCCTCCCTCCCTCAACTTCGATCTCCTTCTCCTCGACCTCCTCCGCAGCCTCTAGCATTGCGATCTCCTCCATCACCTTCTCGACTCTCTCCGCTTCCTTCTCCCAGCTGATTGCGTTCACAACGCTGAGATAGCATTCCCATGCCACCTTTGAATCGCTCCTGATCTGGATCTGCAACCCTTCAATGTTTTACTTTAGGCATTGGTGGAATGAGGAGGGCACACACTGGAACACGTTGATGAGGGGCCTTTCGAAGATGGCGTTGTAGCTACTTGGAGTGCACACAATCATGAAGCGGCACGCCTTCGTTGTGACCCGTAGGGTGATGAGTAGCTCCGCTCCTCCTGCAACCTCCTTCCTCTCCCTTGCAAAACTGAAAAGTTGCTTTGAATGTCATGGCTTCGAATGTCATGGCCGTTAGTATAAATATCCATCTTCTCTTCCACCGCCATGGTTTCCAATGTCTTCTTAAACATAACGTTGACGAAGCTCATGTTATCGACTAGGATACAGATGACCGTAAAGTTTTCCAATGCTGCTTGAATCATCATGGCATCATGGAAGTGATTTTAATTTCTGAACATATCCTCCGCAGAGAATGTAATCTCCCCGATTGCGGGAGGGGCCTGGAGGTGGATGTCATGCTCCGCCGATAGACCGCGTGCAGGCTCCCCTTCTGGGTTGCTTTTATTCCCCCCCCCCCCCGTGGATCGTCCTGATCCCTCTACGAGCTCCCTGGTCCATTTGATCCTCCCACCCCCTCTGGGCCTTCCTCTTATCCCCTCATTCCTTCCTACTTCTCCTTCCGCTGGCTCTCGTCCCCCTCCCGGTCTTCTTCCTCTACTCTATTTCTTAACTCCAGAAACTTTGGGCAGGTCGTGATAGCGTGGCCCTCGGACTGATGAAAGTTGTAATAGAGGACCACACTCTGATCTTCCCTCCTCCTCAATTGTTGATGTCTTTCTCATCCTCTCCCTCTTCCGACCGTGTAGGCCTCCTGTCGCGGAGCTTGGTCATGCCCCCATTGTCCTTGGCGCCTTTCAAGTGAGTATCGTCATCCTCTTCTCTCAGGCGAGAACCTTCTCTCCAACCACTGTGGTGCTCTCCCCCGGCCATCCTCTGTGGTGTCATGGTGGGATGCCCTTAGAATCTTCTTTTTAGGTCCCTTCGCTCTCCATCCTCCTACATCTTTCGCTCTTCTCGCTTCCTCGGCTCTTCCTTTTTCTTAGCTCCTCTCCCTCCTTCCACCGCGTCTACCTCTTCTCCCTTCAGCTTCGCCAGTTTGTCCACGAACCCTTTGCCTGAAGATTCTCCTTCGATGTACTGCGCCGCCCGATCGATCAAGTCCTCAGATGACACTGGGGGAATTTGTTTGAGCTTCATCTTGAACAGCCCGCCTTGCAAGCCCAAGGTGACAGCAATTATCAGAGTGTGTCCGGGCACCTCTTGGACATGAAGGATTTCTTCTTGTAAACGGTCCACGTACGACCCCAATAGCTCCTCTGGTCCTTGCTTAATGAGGAAGATTGCATCTGCCTCCTTATTCCTCTTCTTTGATGTAGAGAAACGGAGGAGGAAACCCCGGCTGAGGTCCTCAAAATTATATATTGATCCTGTCAGCACCTGATGAAACCAATCTCTCGTTTTTCCTCTGAAGGTGATGACGAACAACCGACACGTGAAAGGGTCGGACATTGGTTGAATCAATACCATGTCTTCAAACCATTGTAGGTGTTGTAGGGGGTCATCGCTTTTGGCGTAAAAATTCATGGGTGGATCCACGAACCCAGCCGGAACCGGCGCCGTCATCACCAACTCACAAAATGGACTCGTTGGTGCGAGTTGGTGACCTGGGAGAGCTCGCCCATTCTCCTCCTTCGCGTCGTGAGTCACTGGGGGGCTCTCAAAGAGGACCCTCGACCTCATTATCGGATCGTCACTATCTGGGCACACCTCTTTGCCAAGTCGTTGTACCCGGCTCGTCTCACCCCACAAGACATCATCCTAAGCTGGAGTCGCCGCCTCGCCTCACTGTGCAAGTAGCCCTTGCACCATCCTCTCCACGGACTTGATCATCCCTGCGAGCTCGGCAAACTGGCCCTGCATCACAGACTTGCCTGAAGGATACGAGTTCCTCAGGCCGTCTACTTGCTCTCCCTGTCCTACCATAACTCAGTCAAACAAGTAATTTCTTTGAGAACTGCCAGTCCACGCTCACCGCTCCAAAAATGTTGAAACCCGGATACCGATTCAACAAAGTTCAAACTAGAGGGACAATTCAAGTTACTTGGCCCGTCATCGAGTGCTCAAGGTATGCCAATTCGAGCCCGAATTCAGCCTTCACTAATTAGAAGTGGTTGCCTACTCACAGACCCAGTGAGCTTCAGCGTGGAGGTCCCATCGATCATCCAAAAGCGTGTGTCACGTCTTTCCCCCAAAGCTAAAAGTTGAGCTCGGAACCTTGGGTGACACGGAGCAAGAACTCTCCGAAATTTAGGAGCTAAGGGAGGCTAGGTCTGCCTCTCCAAGGTGCTTTAAAGGGTTTATTTATAGGAAAACCAAAAACTAGGGGCAAATCCGTCTCTTATGGCCTGCGGATAGCGACATCCGTTTTTTGGTTTTACTATCGGCACCCCTGATTGGTCTGCTGATAGCGGAATCCCGCTGTTGGAGATGGTTATGGGCCGACAAGGTCGAGATGCGAGTAGATGGATGGGCGAGCCGGCTCTCCTTGCCAAGGCGAATACATGAAGAGAGAAGTGTCGCCTCGCCCTCTTATACGGCTCCTGGTCGTTCTTGCACAAGGGGCTTGCTCAGCGAGCTGGCAAACGTCTGTTGAGTCCGCCTCGCGATCATCAAAGCCGCCCCGCCTAGTCCAATTTCTCCTGATGGGCTCACCCTGCTCTGATTGGGCGCAGTCTGGACTGGGGTCACTAAATCGAGGTTGTACAAATATCATCCATAGCATGTAGCACAAATGCAACTTCTTTTGATATCCATTTCACTGCTCTATGTCCCTTCCTTAAATTGGTAAAATCTGAAGAAATGTACGGCCAAATGTAGTTCAGAGTCAAGTATGCAATGAGGTTGTGAAAGCTATGCTTCTCTTGATCCATGACAGTTTCTATTGGTGGATTGGAACGTGAAGAAAACAACGGCTATTAATAAATAGAGGTTTCAAAAACAACCCAATCAAATACCGTTTATTGCTAAAATATGTTACTGTGCTCGAAGCATCCTGTGTGACCGTCAAGTTTGGAACGACCTTCACGTTGCTCCCAGCAGAGATATTTATAGGCGTAACCCTAAATCCCCGACAGATTATTAGATTCCTACTAGATCCTAACCAAACCCATTAAAAACTGGTTACCATTATATAAATATACCTCAACAAAATATCGGTGCGTTCCAGCCGCACCACAGCCAATAATTTTAACCAAATTCCACCTAAGCCGAATCCAGATGGGCAAAATTTTTGTTTGCGCTTAAATGATTAAATATTAGTTGTTTATTTTAAAAATTGATGTGTCCATAACTAGATTTGGTGTGCTTTTAACATCACACAAAATAAAATATTGTTAGTTGACTACATAGACTACACGATTTTTGGTCCCGTTTGGTGCAACGTTTTAAGTCCGGTGGCATTTATTTAAAAATATTGCCACCGCTATTTTTATGGCGTTTGTCTCCGCGAATGAGAAACACACATATCAAGTAAAAACTTGAAAAATGTGTGTAGGTGAGTCGCACCTCTTATCATCATTTCAGGACCAGAAAAAGAAAGACTCGAAAAGCTCCGTTTGGAGGGTAAACAAATGAACCTCCGGCGGCGTTTGCTCCGTTTTCAACCGCCCGCCTTGAGAAACGCCCCAAAAAGCTCCGTTTGGAGCAGCCACCTCTCCCCTACGGTTCGAACACTCTGTTTCCACCCGCCGGATCAAACCGCCACCGCCGAACCAAATGGAGCCGAAGTTTTGGAGAGAGCTTATAAAGCGGGAAAGAATTGGTTTGAATTCGAAGCTCATCAAAAAAAGATTGATGGGTCGGATGAGTTTATAGTGAAGTAAGAAAGATTGCAATAACAGATGGGAATAGTAATTTCCTATTTCCTTCACCAGGTATTTGTACTATTTATATTTTAAGCTTTTTTGCAACTCCATTTATTTAGACACCTTTTTGTTAACCGCAATTCGTTAATGGCTAGTCAAATCCTAAAATCTCCTAACTTTTTGCGCCTTTTCAAAATATGTCATGTACATGCAATTTCAGGAAAAGTGTTCAACACGAAAATTGTAGATCTCGACGAGATCTACAACTTTCGTGTTGAACACTTTTCCTAAAATTGCATGTACAAGACGTATTTCTGAAAGACGCAAAGCTTGGGCATATTTCAAAAGTACGCCGTGTACATGCATTTTTAGGAAAAGTGCTCAACACGAAAGTTGTAGATCTCGACGAGATATACAACTTTTGTGTTGAGCACTTTTCCTAAAATTACATGTACAGAACGTATTTTGAAAAGACACGAAAATTTATGAAATTTTGGGGTGCGACTAGCCAATAAATAGTTGTGGTTAACAATCGCCGTTATTTAAGCATAAACTTATTTGTAATAAGGTAGAGGCTCCATTTGGCACAGTGGTGGAGGCCATAAATATATGAGTTAAACCGTCATTCATTAAGAATCACCTAACAAATATCATCTGTTTGAACATAAAATTGGATGAAGTTCCTTAAGTGAGTGTTAATGAATCACGATTTAACCACATGTTTATGACTGTCGTCACCGTGCTAAAAGGAGCCAAATTTTGTAGGTTAATATTATTCGATAAATGTCAGGTAATTACTGCCGCGAGAGTTCTTAAAATCCTATGATTCAAAGATTACACAAGTTTTTTTTTAATAAATTACACTCAACACTACATAATGTCATTGAAAGAACATTTAGGCTTCATTTGGTTCGGCGGTGGCGGATTGATCCGGCGGGTGGAAACGGAGTGTTCGAATCGGAGGGGGGAGGTGGCTGCTCCAAACGGAGCTTTTTGGGGCGTTTCTCAAGGCGGGCGGGTGGAAACGGAGCAAACGCCACCGGAGGTTCATTTGTTTACCCTCCTTCGAGTGGCGTTTGCCCAAAATGGAGTATCAAAACGCCCAAACAAATAGAGCCTTAATGTGTGGAAAAATAAATGAGAGATACTTCGAGATATGCCCCAATACTCTTTCAAAAAGCAATTTTTTATAGCTGGCGACTATGACAATACACAATTAAATTCGTGACCATCCTTCATGCCAAGACATAAAATACATTGCGTGTGAGGATGATGAAAACTTTCGTACATTATAAATTGTTGGAACAAATGAAATAGATGTTGATTTTTTTGATAGGGGAGAGACTTGTTGCGGGTCATTTGAGGCTTTTAGTAAACCGGATTAAATTGGACCGCTTTAGCCTGTGGAGCAGTCGAGCACACAAACAATCACAAGAAAAGTAAAGAGTGGACGAGAAGGTTTTTAACGTGGAAAATCCGTAAAAAGGGTAAAAAATCGCGTGTCCGGTTCGGTGCCGACCAAACTTCACCATTCATTGATGTTTATAACGTTTGTGAGAAGTCGAGGATGACAGGCCGATGCTCGTTACAATTTGGGGGCCAGAGAGAAATAGGCGCGTTCGGAGGGTGATTGACCACCGCTCGGGAAGCTCAACAATTGTCTTTTGTTGCTGGTGGAGAATGCTTGTGATCGCTGTCTGAATATTGACCGTTGGGTGGCTGTATGCAAGGGGATTGCTGAGGAAGGCCTTCAAGATGCTTTGCTTGTAGGAACGATGTGGACTTCGAGGAGCGTTCAAGGTGTTTGAGATCTCTGAGGGTTGCGACGAAGATTCCTGCAGAGCTGTGACCTGAAGAGCGAGAAGTCTGGGAGGAGAAAAAGTTAGAATGAAGGGAGGCCTGACGCACACATTATCTTTATAATTTTACTACGTTCAACATGCAATTATTTTGGATATTAGCATCCACCCATCATAGGTGGTTACACCAGTGGTTATGCGGGTGGTTACCCGTGTAACGGACAGTGGAGATTGCGTGAGGATAATCTGACGTCGGTGGTTGAGCGGCGGTCAATGGGGCCACCAGCGGCAAGACCCGACCTGCGAGGGCCGACTGGTGACGAGGCCGGCCGGGGAGGGTCGTGAGCGCCTGAACGTGGGCGAGCGGTCGGGAGAGGCCGACTGCTAGGGGCGCTCCGCCACGCGGCGTCGGCCCGTGCCCGGGGGAGGCCGACCAGGTAGGGCCGACCGCGGGGCGCCGAAAAAGCGCCGCGGGTGCGCGGCCAAGGGTGGCTGACCGGGTAGGGTCTGTCGCGGGGGCGTTGGACGCGCGTCGCGGACCCACGACCTAGGGAGGCCGGCCGCAAGGGCGCGTGATCACGCGACCAATAATGATCGGTCGGGGTAGCCAGCAGAGGGGGCCCCGCGTCCCAGGTCCGTCGGCCAGAGGTTTGGTCGGTCACTGGGGCCTAGCGGCCGCGCACCGTGGGCACGCGACGAAAGGAGGTTGGGCGCAGTGACCGCGTGCCCGACGGCGCGCGGTCTCCCGGGGGGTTGTCTGGTGGGCATCGCGCGACCTCCCGGGGGTTGTCTGGTGGGCAGTTTGTCAGGGGATCGAGCTTGGATCAGGTGCAAGAATCGGGTGTGAGGCGGTTTCTCGCATAACCCCCCACCAAGTTAGTGTAGGTAATGAAATTCCGGCTATTCGTACCCCAAAATTCCAATAAATTGTGGGAGTTACCATCAAGACAGATAAAATGTTGGCTTTAAGGAATCATACAGCCAATCAATTAGAGGCTCCACACCTGTATCTTATAGTTTATAAATGTCAATGTACTTCATCATTATATATTATTACAAATTTGATTGCTGTTTAAAGTGCACCAGTGCACGTGATGCCGCCAAGCAGATGGAAGAAAAATGATAGTATAAATTTTGAAATAATTTGATTATTAGAAGAGATTAAATTGGACCGTCTTAGCCCGCAGAACGGTCGAGCGCGCAGATAGTTACCGGGTAAGTAGAAAAATACATGAGACAATTTTTAACGTGAAAACCCCGTAAATTGGGTAAAAAATCATGTGACCGGTTCAGTGCCAGTCAAAATTTCACTATCAGGGGAGATTTACAATGAGTCGGAGAAATCGCAGGCGGCAGGTCGCTACTTGTTATAGCTTAGAGATGAGAGAAAATACAGGCGTGCTCGGAGGGCGACAGACTGCCGCTCACTAAGCTCAAAATCTATCTTTTGCTGTTGGCAAAGAACAATCCCGGACCCTGCCCGGACTCATTGTGCCGCATGTAGGAGAATTGTTGTGGAAGACTTACTAAACGCCTTGCGCATTGGAGATTTCTTGAAACGGTCAGAGGGACGTTTTGCACGCCGAAATGTTGAGAACTTAGCCGAATTCTTGAAACGCTTGAAGGGAGGAGGCTCGTAGGAGGATTTCGGCAGAGCTCTGACGTTTAGGAGGACAAGACTGAGAGGAGAAAGCTAGAAATGAGAGGGGTTTGTGGTCCTTTTTATGGGCCATAGGGTGTGGTTACAGTGATTGCGCGGTTATCCGCAAACCGTAACCAACCAAATTATTATGTGCATATCATATTTAATATACTTTTAAGTACATATTAGTTCTTATATTTATTATACGCAAGTCATAATTATTTTAATTATTTCCCCCACTAATGAGAGCGGTTATGCCGGTAGTTATCCAGGTGGTTACCCGCGTAGCGGACGGTGGTGTGTCGAAGGATAATCAGACGGAGGCGGTTAAAAGGAGTATGACCGAAAAAACGGGAAGACCGACCGGACGACCAGCCGGGAGAAGGCCGACCAGACGACCGTCGACCTTAAGGAGGCCGACCGAGGGAGGCCGCCAGGGAGCGGCCAACTGGGCGGCGTTCGGCGTCGGCCTCACGGAGGCTATCCGGGCAAGGGCCGCTCTACATCGGCCTTCGTAAGGCCGACCGGGCGGCGCCCGGCGCCGGCCTCACGGAGGTCGGCCAGGCGAGTGCCGCTCGACGCCGATGATGATGGCGCCGACGATGATGGCGGCGGTGGCGGCGGTGATGGCGGTCAGCCACAAGCGATTACTCGAGTTGTGTGTGTAGTGAGATCACGTGTGCGAATTGCGCACGGATTGGACGCAATGATTATTTCTATGATCCCCACCAAATTAGTGAGAGCCATAAGTGTAGAAAAATCGGAGTGCCGAGAAGAGAGATTCGAATGAAAAAAAAAAGGAGCAAACAAAACACAAACAACCACAACAACAAGATTTACAGAGGTTCACCCAAAGCCGGGCTACGTCCTCTCTCCCCTTCCTTCTTGTATTCACCAAAGCAAAAATACAGATTACAAAGTTACAAGGATCAAACCGATCCTACCTCGCACCTCTCTCCTTGGACAAGAAAACTGGAAGAAGAACCACCGCAAAAAAAACCCTCCTTCTTCGGATCTCCAAAAGGTGCTTCCAGCAACTTCCTCAGCCGAAACCGCTCAGGAAAAACTCAACCCTAAAATCGGGTTACAAGCCTATAAATAGGCCACGGAACCGGAAACTGGATATCCGCGCCCCCGGACCCACGCGTTTGTAAGGAATCTGGAGCGCCGAGAAGAAGAAATTCGAATACGAATAACAAATCACAAAGCACAAAACAGAACAATCAAACATACAGATATACAGAGGTTCACCCAAAACCGGGTTACGTCCTCTCTCCCCTTCTTCTCCCTTCTTGTATTCACAAGAAAAAATTACAGATTACACCAAAGGTTTCAAGGATCCAAACCCGATCCTACCTTCTTCCTTTCCTGGACAAGAAAACCGTAGAAGAGAACCTTCTGGATCGACGTCGACGAAACACCTTGTACACGTCTCCAAAAGAATACGCCGCCGCAACTCTGTCAAAGATCGTTTGTCCGTATCCCTAAAAAAGAACCGGAATACGCCTTAAATAGGCTTCAGCATGACAACATCGTCGAACTCAGCCCAAACGGCGTTCGACGATCGTCGAACTCAGCTCGAACGCCGAACGTCGAGCTGCGTTCGACGCGTCGAACGTCGAGCTGCGTTCGACGTTCGACGATCGTCGAGCTGGGTTCGACGAACGTCGAACCCAGTTCGACGATCGTCGAGCTGGGTTCGACGTTCGGAGAAAACATCTCCCAAAACCTCCGCCAGGGGCGGCTGCCCCCGGACCCCCGCTGTCGTCGGCGTCAGATATGTCGGAGTGGGATCACACTTCGATTCCTCTAAGCTCACGTGAGCTAACCCGATGTGAGAAACAAGAGGACCGGAAGTGTTCCACAACCCCAACATTCTCCGACTTGTTGGACAGCTTCCGCAGATGAGAGCAACTCCTCCAACCTTCCTCTTCAACCCCACTGCTGTTGCACACCATTCAAACTTAGCAACAGGCACAGCCTTGGTAAGAAAATCAGAACTGTTCTCCTTGGTATCAACCTTCTCCAATTGAACCACCTGCTTCTCTACCTTTTCCCTGATGAAGTGAAATTGGATGTCTATGTGCTTTGTCCTAGCATGGAAAGCCGGATTCTTCGCTAACTGAATAGCCCCTTGGCTGTCACACTACAGCTTCACAGGACCTTGCTCAAAACCGAGCTCCCCGCACAACCTCCTTAGCCATATGGCCTCCTTACTGGCATGTGTAAGAGTCATATACTCAGCCTCCGTCGATGAGAGTGCCACTACTCCTTGCCGCCGACTCATCCAACTAACAGCACCACCAAACAATGTAAAAACATACCCACTGGTGGACCTCCTGCTATCCAGGTCACCTCCCCAGTCAGAGTCCACGTGTCCGACCACGTCCAGGACTCTTCCAGCTTCAGCACCTTCATAATATATAGAATAATTTAAATTGCCACGAAGATACCTGAACACTCGCTTCACAGCATTCCAGTGCTCCTTCCCTAGTTTGGCCATATACCGGCTCAGCACTCCCACTGCTTGTGGTATGTCAGGCCGAGTACAAACCATGGCATACATGAGGCTTCCCACTGCACTAGCATATGGAACCTTCACCATGTCCTCTATCTCCTCATGCGTCTTGGGACACATCTCCGCAGATAGCTTATTCCCCACGGGCATAGGGGCACCAACAGGCTTGCAGTCAGCCATGTTAAACTTCTTCAACACCTCTTCGACGTACCTTTGCTGCCCCAACCAAAGCTTCTTCTTGCTCCGGTCCCTGGTAATCTGCATCCCCAAGATCACACTTGCTGGACCCAAATCCTTCATTTCGAACTTGGCCGAGAGCAGCTTCTTCACCTGTTGGATCATTTTGACACTATTCCCTACGAGCAACATATCATCTACGTAGAGTGTCAAGAAAGTGAAGTGCTCCCCCTTCCTTTGGATATAGATACAGTGGTCTGAATTCGACCTTTCAAAACCCAACTCCAGCATGTAGGTGTCGAACTTCTGGTACCACATCCTCGGAGATTGCTTAAGTCCATAAAGGGACTTCTTCAACCTGCACACCAGATCCTCCTTGCCCTTGGCCTCGAATCCTTCAGGTTGCCGCATATAAATCTCCTCCTCTAGATCCCCGTGAAGAAACGCCGTCTTCACATCCATTTGTTCAATCTCCAGATCATGCACAGCCGCAATGGAGAGAACCATCCTGATAGAAGTGAGCTTGGCCACCGGCGAGAAAATCTCGTCGTAGTCCACACCTTCCACCTGTGAGAAGCCCTTGGCAACCAACCTCGCCTTGTACTTCTCTATGATGCCATCCGCCTTAACCTTCTGCTTGAAGACTCATTTACTCCCAATGGCCTTCCTCCCTTTTGGAAGCTTGCACAGACCCCAAGTCTGATTCTTCCGCAGAGACTTCATCTCATCAACCATAGCAAGCTCCCACTAATTTGCATCAGCCCTCGACCTCGCATCCCTGGCTGAAATGGGATCTTCTCCAAGCATGTTCAGGCAATATTGTGCTCCAACCGCACCAAGGGAGTACCAGATTGGTGCCCTCCTTTCCCTCGTTGAGCGCCTCAGAAGTGGAGCATCAGCAACTTCCTCTTCTGACTCATCATCAAAGATCACCTCCTCCAAACCGTCAAATTCAGAATCCGAATCCGAAACAGCCACCGTAGTAATCTGAGCATCCTCTAGAGGGACTTCCTCCATGTTGCTTTCTACTACCACCTTTTCTGCAGCTTTTCCTTCCGTCACTTGTGTAGTGACTTGAGGACGGACTTCATGAAAGACCACATCCTTGCTATACGTCACCGTCCTCGTCACCGGGTTCCAAAGCTTATATCCCTTGATGTCATCTTTGTAGCCCACAAAGATGCACCGCTCGGACTTCATATCCAGCTTCCCCCTCTTCTCCTTTGGAATGTGAACATATCCATCACAACCAAAAAACACGAGCATAAGCCAAATTTGGCTTCTTCTGGAAAACGGCCTCAAAGGGGGTACACCCCTTCGCTGTAGATGTAGGGGTCCTGTTCTTCAAATGGTTAGCGGTAGCCGCCGCTTCAGCCCAGAATTCCTTCCCCAAACTAGCCCAACTGAGCATGCACCTGACCTTTTCCATCAAAGTTCTGTTCAACCTCTCTGACACTCCATTCTGCTCTGGAGTGTAGGGAGTAGTTTTCTGTCGTGCAATGCCTTGCTCAGAGCAATACCGCTCAAAGGCATAAGAACAATACTCACCACCATTATCAGAACGAAGAACTTTTACCTTTCTCTCTAACTGGTTCTCTACCAGGTTCTTAAAGTCCTTGAACCTATCTAGAACCTCATCTTTGGACCTGAGAAAATAAATCCAAGAGTAACGAGAAAAATCATCAATAAATGAAACATAGTACCTAGCACCCCCCAGAGATGGGGTAGGAGTAGGTCCGAAACCATCACTATGAATTACATCCAGCACTCCAGCAGCCCTCTTGCCCACTCCAGAAAAACTCACCTGGTTCTGTTTGCCAAGCAAACAATGCTCACAGAACCCAAAGCTAGTAGTGCACATAGGCACACCATCCACCATGTTACCAGATGTCAAAATAGACATCCCCTTCTCACTGATATGTCCAAGTCTATGATGTCATAGCTTGGACTTCTCCTCTTGATCATCCTTCTGGCCTTCAGAGATAAGTGCTCCACTTGGAACCACTATATCAGCAAGAAGTTTATATAGTGTCCCCAGCCTGACTCCACTAGCAATAACCAGTGCCCCTCGAGTAATCTTGCATGAATGCTTGTCACAACTGAAGATCACTCCTGCATCAGCCATACATCCCACAGAAAGAAGATTCCTGCTCATCCTAGGAATATGCATCACACCTGGAAGAGACTTTATGGTCCCATTTGACAACTTCAGCATCACCTTGCCACGCCCAACAATCTGCACAGTAGTATCATCGTCAAGCATGACGTCACCACCATCAAACCTCTCATACTCACTGAACCAGTGTCTATGAGGGGTCATGTGGTAGGAAGCTCCTGTGTCAACATACCACACATCTAAATCCTTCTGGGCAACACATGCAACAGCAATATACATGTCACCCCCTTCAGTCTCCTTCTTAGTACCAGAAGTTGACCCTGCATCTTTCTTCTGAACGGGCTTGTTGGGACATTGAGATTTCACATGCCCAACCTCATTACACTTCCAGCACTTGATGAGCTTCTTTTCTTTCTCTCTTTCTCTGCTCTAGGACCTACCCCGAGATTTATCTCGAGATCCTCCTTGCTTATTATTCCTCCATTGAGGGCGAGATCTGGATACACTCAATGCACCTTTTGCTGGACTTCTCTGAACTTCCTCTTCTGGTCTCCTCAGATAATAGAGTAGCACATACAGACTCACTGGAGAGAGCTTTATCTCCATTACCCCCTATGACAACAATAACATTGTCCTAAGAGTCCGGCAATGAGCAGAGTAGTGTAATAGCCCTATCTTCATCTGAGATTTTCTCACCAATAGAGATCAACTGACCCACAACAGTATTGAAATTGGTCAGGTGCTCTGAGAAAGAACCGCCTTCCTGCATCTTCAGATTGTACCATTTCTTCCTCAGCAACAATTTATTAACCAGAGACTTGCTCTGGTAGAGAGATTCCAACTTCCGTCATAGGCCTTGGACGGAAGTTTCCTCCATGTCATTTGTTAAAATCGAATCTGCGAGAAAAAGCCGGATCAGACCTTTGGCTTTCCGATCGGCCTTTGTCCAGGCCGCAACCACCTCCTCATCAGACTTCTCTGTTGGAGGAGTATCCACTATTGCACCCCACAAATCACGATCAACCAGAAGGTCTTCCATCTTCATCTTCCACAGATCAAAGCGACTTCCATCAAACTTCTCTATCTCGATCCGCATTCCTCCTGAACCCATAGCCAAGAATCCAAGAAACCTCCCTCTGATACCAAATGTAAGGAATCTGGAGCGCCGAGAAGAAGAAATTCGAATACGAATAACAAATCACAAAGCACAAAACAGAACAATCAAACACACAGATATACAGATGTTCACCCAAAACCGGGTTACGTCCTCTCTCCCCTTCTTCTCCCTTCTTGTATTCACCAGAAAAAATTACAGATTACACCAAAGGTTTCAAGGATCCAAACCCGATCCTACCTTCTTCCTTTTCTGGACAAGAAAACTGTAGAAGAGAACCTTCTGGATCGACGTCGACGAAACACCTCGTACACGCCTCCAAAAGAATACGCCGCCGCAACTCTGTCAAAGATCGTTTGTCCGTATCCCTAAAAAAGAACTGGAATACGCCTTAAATAGGCTTCAGCATGACAGCATCGTCGAACGTCGGACGGCATTCGACGATCGTCGAACTCGGCCCAAACGGCGTTCGACGATCGTCGAAATCAGCTCGAACGCTGAACGTCGAGCTGCGTTCGACGCGTCGAACGTCGAGCTGCGTTCGACGCGTCAAACGTCGAGCTGCGTTCGACGTTCGACGTCGACGTCGAACCTAGTTCGACGATCGTCGTGCTGGGTTCGACGATCGTCGAACCCAGTTCGACGATCGTCGTGCTGGGTTCGACGAACGTCGAACCCAGTTCGACGACCGGAGAAAACATTTTCCAAAACCTCCGCCGGGGGCGGCTGCCCCCGGACCCCCGCTGTCGTCGGCGTCAGATATGTCGAAGGGGGATCACACTTCGATTCCTCTAAGCTCACGTGGGCTAACCCGGTGTGAGAAACAAGAGGACCGGAAGTGTTCCACAACCCCAACAACGTTTACTGGTACTTCAATCATCGGAGAGGGTCACGCTCCGACGTCTCTAAGCTTACGTGAGCTAACCCGGTGTGAGAAACAAGAGAGCCGAAAGTGTTCCCCAACTCCAACAATAAATTACCAATTTATTACACACCGATTCTTCCATAAATTATACTTACCCCCATCATCTTTGATCCAATTTGAGTTCCACATGCACCACAGTTCTGTGTTATCAAACACACAAAACTACTTCCACATTCATGACAATATACTATTTCTCCAAATAGCAAAAATGTCTTCATGATTACATTTTCCGGCCACAACATTCAAGTCCACAATAGTAATAAATTTACAACTGCAATTACATTGACAACATTAAATATCAACGACTACGACTCCGTTTTGCACGGTGGCGGCGGTTGTAATGGTATGGGTTAAACCGTCATTCGTTAAAGATCACCTAACAAACAACATCTGTTCGAACATAAAAGTAGATGAAGTTCCTTAGGTGGACTTTAACGAATGATAATTTAATCCTCATGTTCATGACCACCACCGTGCCAAACAAAACCACACATCATTAACAAAAATCAATCAAACAATAAATTATTAAATAAGTAGACAAAACTCACACACGATGGAAATCGAACCCATAACCTTCTTTTCATGAAAAAAATTTTAGGTGAGTTATTCTTATCTAGAAATATGTGCAATATGACATACTGGTCATTCATCTGATATCCTATGACGTATATGGTATTAAATACTGACCGTTGATCATTATTTCGATCAATGATGTTATTTCTGCAGGAAATAAACGGTCGATATTTAATATTACACCTATTTTTAGATGAGAGTAACCCAGCTAAATTTTTTCCTTTTCATGAGGCATCAACTTATCCAACTGAACCAATCCTCATTGACCATATCCGTAGTTTCTAAACACTTCGTTCACAACCGAAATCGTCGTCGTCGCCGCTCTCCCAACCGAAATCTCTCTCTCCCAAATTACTTAATTACCCCCTAAGCCGTGACAAAAAAACCACGAGAACACATAATACCGCCAAAGCTTCCCCACCATTTCCCTTTCTTTACTCCCAAAATCACAACACTCCGAAATTCCAATTTTCCCTCCTCCTCCCTCCTCCCTCCCGTTAAAATCCCACAGCAACGATCGCCGCATTACCGATCCTGGACTCCGACGACCGGCGGTGGCCCCCCGGACGGCGGAGACAGCCGGCGGCTGCTGCGATCCAGCCACGGAGATGGAGTTCGAGGCGGAGGAGATCGACGACGTTATAGAGGGTTCTAGAGGAAGCCGTTTCGCCCTTCTCGCTCGCAAGTTCCACGCCATCGGCCCCCTTCGTCCCCGCCGGAACAGCGACGAGCTGCTCAGCCGATTCGTCATCCATCCTGATAACAAGTACGCCGCCATCAAATCTCCCTTCAATTTTCCAATACAAAATTTCAATATGAAGATCGAATGCCACGATTCGTTTGTTTTTTTTTTGCAAATCGATTTTCCAGGAAAATCAAATTCATCTCAAATTGATTTTAAGCGCTGATTTCACCTTCAATCATCCCCCAACCATTCATTAATTTCGATCACATATATAAAACGGTCGATGCAATATAAAATTATATTAAAATCGAGTATAACCGCTAGCAGATCTACAGGCGAGACGGAAAACCAATCCCCCGCCGATCTGCAAGAAAGTGTTATAATATCCCGGCGGGATACTAATTAATTTGCCGCCGGCGTGGAATATGTTCAGATTTCTTCGAATCGGTTTCTCCAAATGGATTTTCTGCTGGTAGCCAGTTGGCAAAAATAGAAATTCAAAAAGAAAAGAAGTAATATCGCATCTTTTGTATTGAAAAAGACGAAGAATCGGAGCAACAGAGTCAGATTCATGAAGGACAAACAAAATTACCAGGTCAAATTCACAAGGGACAAAAATATAAAGCTGGTCATGTTTTGGTCCACCAGTCGATTTCTGTAAGAGGGAACAGGTGCTTAGGGTTTCAGGGGCATTCAGAACTAGTTATCCTTCGTTGAGAAGAAGAGGAGGTTCTGCGTGTTCATAATGAGCCGCAGTAGGATTTCTCCTACTTTGAAATTATGGCTCCGTTTGGCGCTGAGTTTTTGTTCCCGGGAGTTTTGGACAGTAAAGCCACCATCACTAAGAAGGGCGGATCCAGAGAGGGGACACGAGGGACACTGACTCACTCATTATTTTTCAAAATGATTAGTGTATTTGGATTTCTCTCGTCGAGACAATGAATTTTGACTACTTATACATAAAAAATGATGGACATATGAGGGAGAAACAACTCCGATAAGATGAAAACGTAAAAAAAAATGTTTTGAAGAAAGTTGATGTCTGGCCCCCGTGTTAAAATTTTTAGAACCCAGTGACGAATTTAAAAAAAATTTGTGCACATTCATTATTAATTTTCTGGATACGGCACTGCCATCATAGAATGACTTTTTGGCACCATGCATCCCTGAATTATCCTATTTTGTCATTTTGCATCCTCAATTTTTAAATTTTGCAATTTGTATCTCCTAATTATAGATTTTTGGCAATTTGCACCTAAAGATTGAAATTTCAGTGGTATTTAAGTCTGGGCACCAACCAAAATTTTCATTTTTACACTTTGCATTTCGAACTACTTTATTTAGCTATTTGAAAAGGTGTCAAATTGAGTATTTTAGATAGTGCCTTGACGAAAATACTCCTAAAATTTCAGTATTTGAATGCAAAATGACAAAAATCTGTAATTAGGTGATGCAAAGTGCCAATTTTAAAAAATCAGAGTGCAAAATACCAAAATAGAGTAATTCGGGGATGCAAAATGCCAAAAAAATCTCATAGAATAAGGCTCCGTTTGGGGTGACTTATTTTCACCAGTCAAGCGGTTGCGATCGGTTGTGATCGAAGGTCCGGTTCATGTGGTCATAACCGCTTGATCGGTGCAAATAAATTCTCTCAAACGGAACCTAAATGTTTGACATGAATAATTATGAGCGACAGATTTAGAAAATTAGAAATGAGGGCGCACAAATTTCCTTAAATACTATAGTATATAAAATGTTATATTGAGCAGGGGTGCTTAGGCGGGGCCAGTGGCGGATCCAGGTGGGGGCAAGGGGGGGGGGGCCCGAGCCCCCCCTTGAATTTTGAAGTTTATGTATTATGTATATAATATAATATAAATCCAAAAAAAATAACCCTATCTGGCTATCTCCCGATCGGATTTCTCCCTCCCGGGTCCTGGCGTGCGCCGCTGCCCAACTTGCCCCTGTTCTCACTTCTCGCCCGTTCATCTCTCTCTCTTGATCATCTCAGTTCCAACTCAACCCCCTGCCGTTGTCACTTGTTCCGACTCCCGACCACCACCAGGCAGCAACCCGACCTCCAATTGGCCCCGACAACTCTCCGCTTGAAGATCCAAAGAAAAAGGAGGGTGTGCCATGTGCGCTCTCAGCCTCTCCCCCTCCGGTAGTCCGGAGCGACTCCGGTGGATACCGTGGTTTGTGACTCACCTCCAACGACGTCAACAACGGGTTGGGTAACGAATTCCTCTACCTCCTTTTGTGTGATTTTCTTCTATACGTAATAGCTTGGTGGATAGATTTAGGTGTGGCTTTGGAAACGTTTGGGTGAATCACCTCGCATTTCGTTTGAACCGTGTGATTCCTTTTCGCTTGAGCGAACATTGACCTATAGTCATTGTTCAATCTCTAGAGGCGTAGCGAACCTTGGTTTTATTTGTTTTTTATGAACTGCCAGGTCGATTGTGTCCTTCCCCGGCATGATACTTGCATTAGAAGCCCGAACGCATTTCCGGATTAGGCATGCT
Organism: Platanthera zijinensis; assembly: GCA_039513925.1. Classification (NCBI taxonomy): domain Eukaryota; kingdom Viridiplantae; phylum Streptophyta; class Magnoliopsida; order Asparagales; family Orchidaceae; genus Platanthera; species Platanthera zijinensis. The sequence continues at coordinate 20,905,367 of CM077092.1, forward strand.
GTGTGAAGCTTATGCGCAACAAAATGGAGGATGAATTTCTGGCAAATTGTATGACTCTCTACATAGAACGAGAAATAACAGAGAAGATCGAGAAATATGTGATCATTGATGAATTCTATGAGTTGAAAAAACGGCGTGCACAACTAAAATAAAGTAGCATCCATATTGTAATTTTCTTTTATTGTTAATGCTAAAATTTCAAATTAGAAATTTTTTTGCTTATTATATTTTGATTCATAATTTTTTTGGGCCTCCCCTTACTTCGAATCCTGGATCCGCCCCTGGGCGGGACATAGGTTGGAAATAATTTTGGAGATGTACATAGCTGAACTCTAGTAATAGATAAATTTTGATGTGTGTATAATAAATTGTAAAACATAAAATGGGTGTCGGTATCAAACAAAGCTTGTATTTTTCGTGCACATATTATATTACTGACCAGTGACCACGTCAAGCATCAAACAAATATTATCATTATTATTATACACGGTCTTATGAAAAATTCTTTCCTGACAATTAATTTATAATATAATATTTCAATTATATTAATTAATCATATAATTCAATATAAAATTTAATGATACTATTTATATATTATAAATATTTTAAATGATACTATTTATATATTATAAATATTTTAAATGATAATATTTATAATTTATAATATCAATATTAATTTTTATTTATATATTTTATAAATAATAATATTAAGAAGAAAATTAAACCATAATTATAGCCCGGCAAAAAAGACCTTATCACACAGGTCTGTTCAAAAAGTCCGGCAAGCCGGGGCCGGGATTGGGAGTCCCGGGCTTTTGCCACTTGGGCTCGGGTCTGAGCTTGGCTTTAGCTGGGCTAAGGGCATCCTCTTCAAGAGGGAGTCTGCCAAACCCAAGGTTGGGTCAGGTCGGGCCCGATTATTAAATCCCGCCTATTTAGGTGTGATTTTTGGGTAATCCCGCTTAAATAAGCGGGATTTAACAAAATCTCACCTATTTATGATTTATGCGGAATTTAATAAAATAAATCATGTCTATTTATGCGAAATTTAATTAAATTCTTCAAGGCTGGTGCCTCGCTTCGGTGCTAGGCCCAGGCTAGGCCTGGTGCCCAGGATTAGCCGGGCTTTGCCTCCGCTATTTTTAAAAACTGATGTGTGCATAACTAGATTTGGTGTGCTTTTAACATCACACAAAATAAAATATTGTCAGTTGACGACACAGACCACACGATTTTTGGTCCTATTTGGTGCAATGTTTAAGGTCCGGTGTTTATTTAAAAATATTGCGTCCGCTATTTTTATGGTGTTTGTCTCAGCGAATGAGAAACACACATATCAAAGTAAAAACACGAAAAATGTGTGTAGGTGGGTCGCAATTCTCTCCATTGTTCGACTAGAAAAAGAATGACTAGAAGTTTTGGAGAGAGCTTATAAAGCGGGAAAGAATTTGTTTGGATTCGAACCTCTTTAGAAAACGATTGATGGGTCCGATGAGTTTATAGTGCCAAGTAAGGATTCGTTTGGCACACCGCCGCATGACATGTAACCAAATTGCCGGCGGCGGCATTTGCTCCGTTTGCACCCGCCACGCCATGAGAAATGAAGGAAAATTAAGGGATTCCAACCGCGGCCACCGCCTCCGATTTCAAAAGCTCTCATTCTCTTCCCGTCGCCTGAGCAAAACACCAAACCAAACAAAGCCAAGAAAGACTGCATTAACAGATCGGAATAGTAATTTCCAATTTCACAAGGTATTTGTACTATTTATATTTTAAGCTTTTTTGCAACTCCATTTATTTAAGCATAAACTTATTTGTAACAAGGTAAACTCTCCATTTGGCACGGCGGCGGCGGTCATAAACACATGAGTTAAATCGTCATTTGTTAAGAATCACCTAACAAGCATCATCTGGTTGAACATAAAAGTGGATGAAGTTTTTTAAGTGGGCTTTAATAAATGACAATTTAATTCCTCATGTTTATGATCGCCGCCATGCTAAAAGGAGCCAAAATCTGTAGGTTAATATTATTCGATGTCGGTGTTGAAGCCAAAAATGGCCTCTGTGGAGTTCGGGGTCCCAAAAGAGGGGTGACCGCGCACCTACTACGCTCAAGCGAACGATCTAGGCACTAGACTTGGAACATAAGGGACATACCCAAGGTCTCAGCGTGGAGGTCCCACCGCATACCCGGAAGACTAACAAACTCTTCCCCTCCCAAACTAAAGACTGAGCTAAGACACCTTTGGAGGGCGCTTTTGGCCGACCTGAACATCTAAAGAGGGTCTCAATACCAACTCTCTCCTATCCAGATGTGTCTTCTTAGGTCTATACAAAATGCTCCTCACCCGCCATACTAATGAGTAATGACGCAATCTCGCCGAGCAATTCTTCTTTACACAGCTCCAACTGGGCTGCAAACAACGCGACTCCGTTGTCCTAAAAGGCTGTCAACAGGCCATCAGGGGCTTCCCGACAACTATACCTCGGGGCTCCCACGAGGCGAGCGGTTCACGAGCACACCACTCGCCCAAGACAGAAGAAATAAACTACACATACACAGAGCATCACATATATTATAAATAATTACGGGAATATGAATTCCATACTTCGGCACGCAGGCCGACAATATAAGGAAAAAATAGGCCTTCGAGGCCCAGCACAAGCTTGGGCTTAAGCCCGCTACTCCCCGCTTGGTACTGCAACACCTGTACGCCAACGTCTCGAATGGCGGCAACAAGCCAAATAAAGGTCGACTAAGAGCGACGCAAAAACATCGCACCAACACCTTTTTTGGGGCTGCGGCGCGCATTCCCTGCAAATAGATAATATACAACTTCCTCAGAGTCTTCTCCGGGAACCCCAGAACATCACCAATCCGGCTCACACGTCCGGATGAGCTTCACACAGTATGCCTAAAACCGTACTCACGCTTCCGGGTGCTAATGCAGTTAATTGCAGGAACGTACATGTCAACCTGTCGGAGAGCATCCTTCCCCCACTCGTCGGTGGAGAGGTGCTTCCATGCAAATATGAAAAATAAGGGCTTCACCTGCCCAAAAAGAAACTTCGTTACTCTTGACGCGTGTTTTGACGGCGGTGTCGGGAGAGGAGCTCCTCGCCGATCGACCTCTGGGCGGTGACGAGAGAATAAATCCCGACCGGCCTTGCTCTAGGCGGCTGCGACGGTGAGGGAGTGCTAGGGCTCGACCATCCTTACTCGAGGCGGTGGCGACGGTGGAGGAAGGCTAGGGCTCGGCCATCTTTGCTCGAGGCGGCTGCAGCGGTGGAGGAAGACTAGGGCTTGGCCATCCTCGCGGATCTTGCTCGAGGCGGCGCCGGGAGAGAAGCTCCCGACCGATTTCCTCCAGCCGGCGGGAAGACATCCCGATCTAGTCGGTGCCGGGAGAGGAGCTCCCGACCGACCTCACTGGAATGATTCCCTCTCCTCTCTATTTCTCTCTTCCTCCTTTTTTATTCCCTCCTCCCGAGCCCCCTTCTCCTTTCTTCTATTTTTCCCTCTCTCCTCCTCCTTAATATATATTGTTGGGTACATTAGAAAATGTGTACCTGATTTGAAGAAGCCTAACTTAGCATAATGATATACATCAAGGTGTATTTGATGTTGTTTAAGTTGAATGTGTGCAGGTTAAAAGTATGGAAAAATTTCTAAGTCCATGTGTCGACACCAGAAGAAGAAGTGTCGACACTTCAGGAAGATTGTGTCGACACTTGAAGAAAGCTGTGTCGACACAGAGATAATGAGTCGACATCAATTGTGTCGACACCAAGAGGCTGTGTCGACACACAGAGGTAGAGTCGACAATATTTGTGTCGACACCAGAAGACTGAGTCGACACATATAGGCAGAGTTGACAAAAGCTGTGTCGACACCTGAAGGCAGTGTCGACACATACTATGTTCTGAATCTACATCAACTGTGTCGACACACAGGACTTGTGTCGACACATTGCCAAGTATAGACCAAGTCATTTGCTGAAGAATGATGAAGTGTTTGAGTCAACACAAATACTCAGTGTCGACTCATTCTCAAGTTGTAGTATGCAGAAGCTGAGTCGACTTAAAGGCAAACTTGTCGACTTCACCAGAGGCAGTGTCGACACCGAAGTTACTTGTGTCGACACATATAGACAGATGGTCTCGACACTTTCTGACAGACAGTCTCGACACTTTGCTGTCCAAGACAAAGACACAAGATCTGTTTGAAGACTTGACAGCTGTGGGTTACAACAGGTTAACTGAAGCTGTCAGACTTGTCAGAAGACAGTTAGAAACCTGATCAGCCGGTCACCAAAAAGAAGGTCTATAAATAGACAGATTCAGAAGTAGAATAATGAGTTTTTTTTTATATTTATTGAGAAGCAACACACATAAAAACTGATTAAGGAATCAAATCAAGAAAGTGCAAGGCACTGAAGAAGATCTTCATCAGAAGATCTAAGAAGACATTCTGAAGGGTTCAATCTCTCAGGATCAGTCTAAGGAGAATTCGTCCTAGAATTCTGAAGAATTTTCAAAGGGATTGGATAGAGAGGGATCCAGCCGTTTGAAGATCAAGAAGGAAGCTGTTACAGGTTTCTCAAGAAGCTGTTTGGAAATCAACTCAGTTAGTTCAGATTCAAGAAGCTTTGAAGAAAGCTAAGATTCAGTTGATTTCATCCATCAGCTGATCAGGTGTTATCTTGTCCTTTCTCTCTCAACAAGGGCAAGATTCTATAAAATTCTTTTCTAAATTCTGTAGGATCTATTAATATAGATCTGAGTTGTAATGCTATGTTATAAAGGCTGAGTGTAGGAGAGATAATCTCTGAGTTATAGGTCTTGAATAAAGACTGAGGTATGGCTGAATTGCCTGAGCTGTAGGAGTGTGGTATCACTCTGAGTTGTAGGAATCCATTTTGGATTCTGAGCTGTAGGATCTGAGGATCTGAGTTAAGGAAGGGAGTTTGGTTGAATCTAGCACACTGCTAGATAGGCGAAGGGGGAAAGTGGATGTACCCAGATCTTGGGGAACCACTATAAATACTTGTTGCAATCTGTGATGTGTAGTTCTAGATTGTGTGATTGTGATTGCTAAAGTAGCTGCAGAACTCATAGAAAATAGTCTTTAATTACTTAATCATTCTGCCTTAAGTTTGAAAAGAAAATAAGAACCTATTCACCCCCCCTCTAGGTGTCTAGGTAATCTTGAAATAAAACTATCATATATAATATTAATATATTATATATTATGATATTAATATATATAATATTAATATATTATATATTATGATATTAATATATATAATATTAATCAAATATTTATAAAAAAACTTTTACAAATAAAACCTCCACGCGCATGCAAGAGTGCTCACACGTCTTCGAACGGGGCTGTACCACATCGTCGCTCATAGCATGTCCCGAGCCCGCCACTTGGGGAGGGTCCCACTCGGCCGGATATGGGGTTGTATACAATCCCTGCTCTTTTCGAAGTTGGTACAAGCTCGGAAAGAAATGTCCAACCCCAAGTATCCGGCGAGTGGGAGCCGACCCAAAGAAAATTTTTGAGAGATCTGAAAATTGCACTTAGAACACTAATCTCTTCATGTCCCTTCTGATCTTTTTGAACCACTCGATATCTGTAATGCTCCCTGCTATTGAATTGCCCTTATTCTATTTCTTACAATCAGTATACAATTTCCCATGACATTGTGAAACAACAAAGCCATATATTTTGTATTCTCTTGTACACGCGGAGCTAATCCTTTCCCCCAGGCCTACCGCCTTGCTCAGTTAATGAGAGCCTGAGCAGCGAGTCTACCCAGGGCCGAGCAGCTCTCGGGGTCCCTTACCCCCACAGGCGAGCCTACGGACCTACCAGCTAGATGAGAGCCTGCGCAGTGGGTCTACCTGGGGCCGAGCCAGGCTCGGGGTAGTGCTGGGGTCTCTTAACTGAAGCATCTCAAAAAACCAACCTTTCCCCCGCGATACCTAGGGCCGAGCCGAGCTCGGGGTGCCGCTGAAGTCTCCAAAAACAAAACCTCTCCCCCACAGGCGAGCCTTCGGACCTGCCAGCTAGATGTGAGCCTGCGCTGCGGGTCTACCTGGGGCCGAGCCGAGCTCGAGGTGCCGCTGAATTCTCCAAGAACAAAACCTCTCCCCCACAGGCGAGCCTTCAGACCTGCCAGCTAGATGAGAGCCTGCGCAACGGGTCTACCTGGGGCCGAGCCGAGCTCGGGGTGCCGCTGAAGTCTCCAAGAACAAAACCTCTCCCCCACAGGCGAGCTTTTAGACCTGCCAGATAGATGAGAGCCTGCACAACGGGTCTACTTGGGGCCGAGCCGAGCTCGGGGTGCCGCTGAAGTCTCCAAGAACAAAACCTCTCCCCCACAGGCGAGCCTTCGGACCTGCCAGCTAGATGAGAACCTGCGCAGCGGGTCTACCTGGGGCCGAGCCGAGCTCGGGGTGCCGCTTAAGTCTCCAAAAACAAAACCTCTCCCCACAAGCGAGCCTTCGGACCTGCCAGCTAGATGGGAGCCTGCGCAGCGGGTCTACCTGGGGCCGAGCCAAGCTCGGGGTGCCGCTGAAGTCTCCAAGAACAAAACCTCTCCCCCACAGGCGAGCCTTCAGACCTGCCAGCTAGATGAGATCCTGCACAACGGGTCTACCTGGGGCCGAGCCGAGCTCGGGGTGCCGCTGAAGTCTCCAAGAACAAAACCTCTCTCCCACAGGCGAGTCTTCGGACCTGCCAGCTAGATGATAGCCTGCGCAGCGGGTCTACCTGGGGCCGAGCCGAGCTCAGGGTGTCGCTGAAGTCTCCAAGAACAAAACCTCTCCCCACAGGCGAGCCTTCGGACCTGCCAGCTAGATAGGAGCCTGCGCAGCGGGTCTACCTTGGGCCGAGCCGAGCTCGGGGTGCCGCTGAAGTTTCCAAGAACAAAACCTCTCCCCCACAGGCGAGCCTTCGGACCTGCCAGCTAGATGGGAGCCTCCGCATCAGGTCTACCTGGGGACGAGTCGAGCTCGGGGTGCCGCTGAAGTCTCCAAGAACAAAACCTCTCCCCCACAGGTAAGCCTTCGAACCTGCCAGCTAGATGGGAGCCTGCACAGCGGGTCTACCTGGGGCAGAGCCGAGCTCGGGGTACCGCTGAAGTATCCAAGAACAAAACCTCTCCCCCACAGGCGAGCCTTCGGACCTGCCAGTTAGATGAGAGCCTGCGTAGCCGGTCTACCTGGGGCCGAGCCGAGCTCGGGGTGCTGCTGAAGTCTCCAAGAACAAAACCTCTCCCCCACAGGCGAGCCTTCGGACTTGCCAGCTAGATGAGAGCCTGCGCAGCGGGTCTACCTGGGGCCGAGCCGAGCTCGGGGTGCCGCTGATGTCTTCAAGAACAAAACCTCTTCCCCACAGGAGAGCCTTCGGACCTGCCAGCTAGATGGGAGCCTGCGCAGCCGGTCTACCTGGGGCCGAGCCGAGCTCGGGGTGCCGCTGAAGTCTCCAAGAACAAAACCTCTCCCCCACATGCGAGCCTTCCTGCCAGCTAGATGAGAGCATGCACAGCGGGTCTACCTGGGGCTGAGCCGAGCTCGGGGTGCCGCTGAAGTCTTCAAGAACAAACCTCTTCCCCACAGGCGAGCCTTCAGACCTGCCATCTAGATGGAGCCTGCGCAGCGGGTCTACTTGGGGCCGAGCCGAGCTCGGGTTGCCGCTGAAGTCTCCCCGAAACCTTGAAGAGAGCTTCCGCAGGAGCATCCACGAGTGTGTTCTCTCGAGTTCCTTCCCTCGCCTGCTGCTGCGTCCGTGAGCATGTTGATCATGAGCGAACTAGAAAGGGAGCAAATGGAATTCCGAGTGATGGAACGATCTAAGTCCCACGTCCACGGGGCCAGGTATTAAATCCCGCCAATTAAGGTGTGATTAAATCCCGCCTATTTAAGCGGGATTTAATAAAATCTTACCTATTTATGATTTATGCGGAATTTAATAAAATAAATCATGTCTATTTAGGCGAGATTTCATTAAATTCTTCAGTGGCTCGCCTCGGTGCTAGGCCCAGGCTAGGCCTGGTGCCCAGGTTTAGCTGAGCCTTGCCCGGGTCGGACGCCAGACCAAACTTTGAGCCTATATGGGTCCCTGTTAGGCCCCCAGAGCCCGTCTTGGGCCCGGGGTGGGCTAGCCCAGGCCTAGCTGAGTTTTTTACAGTCCGGGCCTGTATTTATGAACACCATTATCACAAGAAACATATGACGAAGCCTAAGTCTTCGTTTGGCACGACAACAATGGTCGTGAATGCAGTGGTTATGAATCGTCGTTCATGAACGTCAAACCTCACCTATGGAGCTTTCATTCACTTTTATGTTCAAAATTAGTTTTTTTTGATGGTGGTCTTAACCGTTGTCTTGTTAAACATACATTCTATGATTGTGAAGTTTTTGTCCAAATTTACCAAAGCAAAAACATTACGCCAAACAGAGCCTAAGAGTCCATAAGCTATGAACCATCATTGTATGCTAGGTTAACTATGATCTCTAGCACTCAAAAATAGTCTAAGGCTTTGTTTGGCATGGGTTTTTTGTTCCGGTGATTTTGGATAAAAATGCTATCATTATATAATGTATGTTTGATACGACAACGGTTATGACCACCTTCAAAAAGAAAACCTAGTTTTGAACATAAAAGTGAATGAAATTTCTAATTAGGTGAGGTCATACCTTCACGACTAAAGGCTCGTAACCATCACGTTCACGACGGCCACCGCCGCGCCAAATGGATCAAAAGCCGTTTAGAAATAGGATATACACTCACATAACAATTCAAGGATGTACTGAATATCAACACTGACCTCTAGACCTTGTGAACCAATTATATCAAGAGTCGTGACTCTAGAGGGATCAGGAGAGGATCACATTCACACCTATTGCACCTGATCAAAGACCTGAAATATCAAGCTGGTTAGCCAGATTCTAATTCCGATGATTGGTTAACTCCGTTAAAATATGTCGATCGAATACCTGTAAGGTCAAAGAGTGCATCTGCCATGAGTAAACATAATTCACACACAAATAATGGGCAAACAAAATATTTTACGTGGTGCGGGATCATTATTTCGATCAATGATGTTATTTCTGCAGGAAATCAACGATTAGTATTTAATACAGCACCTAAGGGCACTGATATCCGCACCGCAGTTTTGGCTAGTCGCACCGCACTCTCCTAATTTTTCGCGCCTTTTGAAAATACGCATTGTACATTCATTTTTTAGGAAAAGTGTTCAACACGAAAGTTGTAGATCTCGACGAGATCTACAACTTTCGTGTTGAACATTTTTCCTAAAAATGCATGTACAAGACGTGTTTTCAAAAAAAGTGAAAAATTAAGAGAAAATACGGTGCCACTAGCCAAAACTGCGATGCGGATTTCAGCACTCTTTCTAAAAGTAAATGAGAGTAACCAATCCTCGTTGACCATATCCGTAGTTTCGAAACACTTCGTTCGCAATCATCGCCGCCGCCGCTCTCCCAACCGAAATCTCAATCTTCCAAATTACTGAATTACCCTTGCTAAGCTGCGCTTTCCCAAACCGGCGCGTGACAGCACCTCGTCCCCCCTCCCCCCGTGACAAAAAAACGAGAACACATAATACCGCCAAAGCTTCCCCACCATTTCCCTTTCTTTACTCCCAAAATCACAACACTCCGAATTCCAATTTTCCCTCCTCCTCCCTCCTCCCTCCCGTTAAAATCCCACAGCAACGATCGCCGCATTACCGATCCTGGACTCCGACGACCGGCGATGGCCCCCCGGGCGGCGGAGACAGCCGACGGCTGCTGCGATTCAGCCGCGGAGATGGAGTTCGAGGCGGAGGAGATCGACGACGTTATAGAGGGTTCTAGAGGAAGCCGTTTCGCCTTTCTCGCTCGCAAGTTCCACGCCATCGGCCCCCTTCGTCGCCGCCGGAACAGCGACGAGCTGCTCAGCCGATTCGTCATCCATCCTGATAACAAGTACGCCGCCATCAAATCTCCCTTCAATTTTCCAATACAAAATTTCAATATGAAGATCGAATGCCACGATTCGTTTGTTTTTTTTTTGCAAATCGATTTTCCAGGAAAATCAAATTCATCTCAAATTGATTTTAAGCGCTGATTTCACCTTCAATCATCCCCCAACCATTCATTAATTTCGATCACATATATTAAAACGGTCGATGCAATATAAAATTATATTAAAATCGAGTATAACCGCAAGCAGATCTACAGGCGAGACGGAAAACCAATCCCCCGCCGATCTGCAAGAAAGTATTATAATATCCCGGCGGGATACTAATTAATTTGCCGCCGGCGTGGAATATGTTCAGATTTCTTCGAATCGGTTTCTCCAAATGGATTTTCTGCTGGTAGCCAGTTGGCAAAAATAGAAAATAAAAAAGAAAAGAAGTAATATCGCATCTTTTGTATTGAAAAGGACGAAGAATCGGAGCAACAGAGTCAGATTCATGAAGGACAAACAAAATTACCAGGTCAAATTCACAAGGGACAAAAATATAAAGCTGGTCATGTTTTGGTCCACCAGTCGATTTCTGTAAGAGGGAACAGGTGCTTAGGGTTTCAGGGGCATTCAAAACTAGTTATCCTTCGTTGAGAAGAAGAGGAGGTTCTGCGTGTTCATAATGAGCCGCAGTAGGATTTCTCCTACTTTGAAATTATGGCTCCGTTTGGCGCTGAGTTTTTGTTCCCGGGAGTTTTGGACAGTAAAGCCACCATCATTAAGAAGGGCGGATTCAGAGAGGGGACATGAGGGACACTGACTCACTCATTATTTTTCAAAATGATTAGTGTATTTGGATTTCTCTCGTCGAGACAATGAATTTTGACTACTTATACATAAAAAATGATGGACATATGAGGGAGAAACAACTCCGATAAGATGAAAACGTAAAAAAAAAATGTTTTGAAGAAAGTTGATGTCTGGCCCCCGTGTTAAAATTTTTAGAACCCAGTGACGAATTTAAAAAAAATTTGTGCACATTCATTATTAATTTTCTGGATACGGCACTGCCATCATAGAATGACTTTTTGGCACCATGCATCCCTGAATTATCCTATTTTGTCATTTTGCATCCTCAATTTTTAAATTTTGCAATTTGTATCTCCTAATTATAGATTTTTGGCAATTTGCACCTAAAGATTGAAATTTCAGTGGTATTTAAGTCTGGGCACCAACCAAAATTTTCATTTTTACACTTTGCATTTCGAACTACTTTATTTAGCTATTTGAAAAGGTGTCAAATTGAGTATTTTAGATAGTGCCTTGACGAAAATACTCCTAAAATTTCAGTATTTGAATGCAAAATGACAAAAATCTGTAATTAGGAGATGCAAAGTGCCAATTTTAAAAAATCAGAGTGCAAAGTATCAAAATAGAGTAATTCGGGGATGCAAAATGCCAAAAAAACCTCATAGAATAAGGCTCCGTTTGGGGTGACTTATTTTCACCAGTCAAGCGGTTGCGATCGGTTGTGATCGAAGGTCCGGTTCATGTGGTCATAACCGCTTGATCGGTGCAAATAAATTCTCTCAAACGGAACCTAAATGTTTGACATGAATAATTATGAGCGACAGATTTAGAAAATTAGAAATGAGGGCGCACAAATTTCCTTAAATACTATAGTATATAAAATGTTATATTGAGCAGGGGTGCTTAGGCGGGGCATAGGTTGGAAATAATTTTGGAGATGTACATAGCTGAACTTGATCTAATAATAGATAAATTTTGAAGTGTGTATAATAAATTGTAAAACATAAAATGGGTGTCCGTATCAAACAAAGCTTGTATTTTTCGTGCACATATTATATTAGGTGACTGTTATTAGCACTGCACTTTTGGATATTCGCACTTTATTTACTCTTAATTTTTCGCGTCTTTTGAAAATACTCTTTGTACATGCATTTTTAGGAAAAGTGTTCAACACGAAAGTTGTAGATCTCGACGAAATCTACAACTTTCGTGTTGAACACTTTTCCTAAAAATGCATGTATAAAGCGTATTTCTAAAAATACGCTCAGATTTCGCGCCTTTTGAAAATACTCCTTGTACATGCATTTTTAGGAAAAGTGTTCAACACGAAAGTTGTAGATCTCGACGAAATCTACAACTTTCGTGTTGAACACTTTTCCTAAAAATGCATGTATAAAGCGTATTTCTAAAAATACGCTCAGATTTCGCGCCTTTTGAAAATACTCCTTGTACATGCATTTTTAGGAAAAGTGTTCAACACGAAAGTTGTAGATCTCGTCGAGATCTACAACTTTCGTGTTGAACACTTTTCTTAAAAATGTATGTACAAGGAGTATTTTCAAAAAACACGAAAAAATTAAGAGTAAATAAAATACGAATATCCAAAAATGCAGTGCTTAACAATCACCTTATATTACTGACCAGTGACCAGGTCAAGCATCAAACAAATATTATCATTATTATTATACACGGTCTTATGAAAAATTCTTTCCTGACAATTAATTTATAATATAATATTTCAATTATATTAATTAATCATATAATTCAATATAAAATTTAATGATACTATTTATATATTATAAATATTTTAAATGATACTATTTATATATTATAAATATTTTAAATGATAATATTTATAATTTATAATATCAATATTAATTTTTATTTATATATTTTATAAATAATAATATTTAGAAGAAAATTAAACCATAATTATAGCCCGGCAAAAAAGACCTTATCACACAGGTCTGTTCAAAAAGTCCGGCAAGCCGGGGCCGGGATTGGGAGTCCCGGGCTTTTGCCACTTGGGCTCGGGTCTGAGCTTGGCTTTAGCTGGGCTAAGGGCATCCTCTTCAAGAGGGAGTCTGCCAAGACCCCCAAGGTTGGGTCAGGTCGGGCCCGATTATTAAATCCCGCCTATTTAGGTGTGATTTTTGGGTAATCCCGCTTAAATAAGCGGGATTTTACAAAATCTCACCTATTTATGATTTATGCGGAATTTAATAAAATAAATCATGTCTATTTATGCGAAATTTAATTAAATTCTTCAAGGCTGGTGCCTCGCCGCGGTGCTAGGCCCAGGCTAGGCCTGGTGCCCAGGATTAGCCGGGCTTTGCCTCCGCTATTTTTAAAAACTGATGTGTGCATGACTAGATTTGGTGTGCTTTTAACATCACACAAAATAAAATATTGTCAGTTGACGACACAGACCACACGATTTTTGGTCTTATTTGGTGCAATGTTTTAGGTCCGGTGTTTATTTAAAAATATTGCGTCCGCTATTTTTATGGTGTTTGTCTCAGCGAATGAGAAACACACATATCAAAGTAAAAACACGAAAAATGTGTGTAGGTGGGTCGCAATTCTCTCCATTGTTCGATTAGAAAAAGAATGACTAGAAGTTTTGGAGAGAGCTTATAAAGCGGGAAAGAATTTGTTTGGATTCGAACCTCTTTAGAAAACGATTGATGGGTCCGATGAGTTTATAGTGCCAAGTAAGGATTCGTTTGGCACACCGCCGCATGACATGTAACCAAATTGCCGGCGGCGGCATTTGCTCCGTTTGCACCCGCCACGCCATGAGAAATGAAGGAAAATTAAGGGATTCCAACCGCGGCCACCGCCTCCGATTTCAAAAGCCCTCATTCTCTTCCCGCCGCCTGAGCAAAACACCAAACCAAACAAAGCCAAGAAAGACTGCATTAACAGATCGGAATAGTAATTTCCAATTTAACCAGGTATTTGTACTATTTATATTTTAAGCTTTTTTGCAACTCCATTTATTTAAGCATAAACTTATTTGTAACAAGGTAAACTCTCCATTTGGCACGGCGGCGGCGGTCATAAACACATGAGTTAAATCGTCATTTGTTAAGGATCACCTAACAAGCATCATCTGGTTGAACATAAAAGTGGATGAAGTTTTTTAAGTGGGCTTTAATAAATGACAATTTAATTCCTCATGTTTATGATCGCCGCCATGCTAAAAGGAGCCAAAATCTGTAGGTTAATATTATTCGATGTCGGTGTTGAAGCCAAAAATGGCCTCTGTGGAGTTCGGGGTCCCAAAAGAGGGGTGATCGCGCACCTACTACGCTCAAGCGAACGATCTAGGCACTAGACTTGGAACATAAGGGACATACCCAAGGTCTCAGCGTGGAGGTCCCACCGCATACCCGGAAGACTAACAAACTCTTCCCCTCCCAAACTAAAGACTGAGCTAAGACACCTTTGGAGGGCGCTCTTGGCCGACCTGAACATCTAAAGAGGGTCTCAATACCAACTCTCTCCTATCCAGATGTGTCTTCTTAGGTCTATACAAAATGCTCCTCACCCGCCATACTAATGAGTAATGACGCAATCTCGCCGAGCAATTCTTCTTTACACAGCTCCAACTGGGCTGCAAACAACGCGACTCCGCTGTCCTAAAAGGCTGCCAACAGGCCATCAGGGGCTTCCCGACAACTATACCTCGGGGCTCCCACGAGGCGAGCGGTTCACGAGCACACCACTCGCCCAAGACAGAAGAAATAAACTACACATACACAGAGCATCACATATATTATAAATAATTACGGGAATATGAATTCCATACTTCGGCACGCAAGCCGACAATATAAGGAAAAAATAGGCCTTCGAGGGCCAGCACAAGATTGGGCTTAAGCCCGCTACTCCCCGCTTGATACTGCAACACCTGTACGCCAACGTCTCGAATGGCGGCAACAAGCCAAATAAAGGTCGACTAAGAGCGACGCAAAAACATCGCACCCACACCTTTTTTTGGGGCTGTGGCGCGCATTCCCTGCAAATAGATAATATACAACTTCCTCAGAGTCTTCTCCGGAAACCCCAGAACATCACCAATCCGGCTCACACGTCCGGATGAGCTTCACACAGCATGCCTAAACCCGTACTCACGCTTCCGGGTGCTAATGCAGTTAATTGCAGGAACTTACACGTCAACCCGTCGGAGAGCATCCTTCCCCCACTCGTCGGTGGAGAGGTGCTTCCATGCAAATATGAAAAATAAGGGCTTCATCTGCCCAAAAAGAAACTTCGTTACCCTTGACGCGTGTTTTGACGGCGGTGTCGGGAGAGGAGCTCCTCGCCGATCGACCTCTGGGCAGTGACGAGAGAATAAATCCCGACCGGCCTTGCTCTAGGCGGCTGCGACGGTGAGGGAGTGCTAGGGCTCGACCATCCTTACTCGAGGCGGTGGCGACGGTGGAGGAAGGCTAGGGCTCGACCATCTTTGCTCGAGGCGGCTGCGGCGGTGGAGGAAGACTAGGGCTTGGCCATCCTCGCGGATCTTGCTCGAGGCGGCGCCGGGAGAGAAGCTCCCGACCGATTTCCTCCAGCCGGCGGGAAGACATCCCGATCTAGCCGGTGCCGGGAGAGGAGCTCCCGGCCGACCTCACTGGACTGATTCCCTCTCCTCTCTATTTCTCTCTTCCTCCTTTTTTATTCCCTCCTCCCGAGCCCCCTTCTCCTTTCTTCTATTTTTCCCTCTCTCCTCCTCCTTAATATATATTGTTGGGTACATTGGAAAATGTGTACCTGATTTGAAGAAACCTAACTTAGCATAATGATATACATCAAGGTGTATTTGATGTTGTTTAAGTTGAATGTGTGCAGGTTAAAAGTATGGAAAAATTTCTAAGTCCATGTGTCGACACCAGAAGAAGAAGTGTCGACACTTCAGGAAGATTGTGTCGACACTTGAAGAAGGCTGTGTCGACACAGAGATAATGAGTCGACATCAATTGTGTCGACACCAGGAGGCTGTGTCGACACACAGAGGCAGAGTTGACAATATTTGTGTCGACACCAGAAGACTGAGTCGACACATATAGGCAGAGTTGACAAAAGCTGTGTCGACACCTGAAGGCAGTGTCGACACATACTATGTTCTGAATCTACATCAACTGTGTCGACACACAGGACTTGTGTCGACACATTGTCAAGTCTAGACCAAGTCATTTGCTGAAGAATGATGAAGTGTTTGAGTCAACACAAATACTCAGTGTCGACTCATTCTCAAGTTGTAGTATGCAGAAGCTGAGTCGACTTAAAGACAAACTTGTCGACTTCACCAGAGGCAGTGTCGACACCGAAGTTACTTGTGTCGACACATATAGACAGATGGTCTCGACACTTTCTGACAAACAGTCTCGACACTTTGCTGTCCAAGATAAAGACACAAGATCTGTTTGAAGACTTGACAGCTGTGGGTTACAACAGGTTAACTGAAGCTGTCAGACTTGTCAGAATACAGTTAGAAACCTGATCAGCCGGTCACTAAAAAAAAGGTCTATAAATAGACAGATTCAGAAGTAGAATAAGGAGTTTTTTTTATATTTATTGAGAAGCAACACACATAAAAACTGATTAAGAAATCAAATCAAGAAAGTGCAAGGCACTAAAGAAGATCTTCATCAGAAGATCTAAGAAGACATTCTGAAGGGTTCAACCTCTCAGGATCAGTCTAAGGAGAATTCGTCCTAGAATTCTGAAGAATTTTCAAAGGGATTGGATAGAGAGGGATCCAGCCGTTTGAAGATCAATAAGGAAGCTGTTACAGGTTTCTCAAGAAGCTGTTTGGAAATCAACTCAGCTAGTTCAGATTCAAGAAGATTTGAAGAAAGCTAAGATTCAGTTGATTTCATCCATCAGCTGATCAGGTGCTGTCTTGTCCTTTCTCTCTCAACAAGGGCAAGATTCTATAAAACTCTTTTCTAAATTCTGTAAGATCTATTAATATAGATCTGAGTTGTAAGCCTATGTTATAAAGGCTGAGTGTAGGAGAGATAATCTCTGAGTTGTAGGTCTTGAATAAAGACTGAGGTAGGGCTGAATTGCCTGAGCTGTAGGAGTGTGGTATCACTCTGAGTTGTAGGAATCCATTTTGGATTCTGAGCTGTAGGATCTGATGATCTGAGTTAAGGAAGGGAGTTTGGCTGAATCTAGCACACTGCTAGATAGGCGAAGAGGGAAAGTGGATGTACCCAGATCTTGGGGAACTACTATAAATACTTGTTGCAATCTGTGATGTGTAGTTCTAGATTGTGTGATTGTGATTGCTAAAGTAGCTGCAGAACTCATAGAAAATAGTCTTTAATTACTTAATCATTCTGCCTTAAGTTTGAAAAGAAAATAAGAACCTATTCACCCCCCTCTAGGTGTCTAGGTAATCTTGAAAGTAAAACTATCAAGTGGTATCAGAGGGAGGTTGCTCAAAGTAAGACTTAACAGTCTGAGTTAGATCTAAAGGCAGAATCAAGAATCAAAAAAATGGGTTCAGGTGAGAATTACAAGGAGTTGAGATCTATGAAGCTTCTCATCTGCAGAAAAGAAATCTTTGGAATTTGGAAGGAAATGGTTAGGCTGTTTATGGAGGCCTCTGACCTAAGAATTTATATCACAGTGAAAGAAGGTCCATACATTCCAATGAAGACTTCTGTGTTAGATGCAAATGAGGAAACTCTTAAGGATTTTTCAGAAATGACAAAGGAGGAAATCATCTTAGCCACTATGGACAAGAGAGCTCAAAACATCATAGTAAGTGCAATAGATGATTCCACCTTCCAAAATCTGATACATTGCAAGACTTCCAAAGAGATGTGGGACACCTTGATTGTCTATATGGAAGGATCTGAAGAAGTAAGACAAGACAGAAAATCAATGCTCAACCAAGAATATGAGAGCTTCAGACAAGGAAAATCTGATAGCATAACTGAGTGTTATAAGAAATTCTATAGGATTGTGAATGAACTGATGTCCTATGGAAGAGTGTTCAGTACATATGAGCTGAATGACAAGTTTCTCAGACTTTAACAAAAGATTGGGATACCAAAATATGTGCCATTAGAGAAGTGACCAAGTTAGCTAATATTTCTCCTCCAACCTTGTTTGGAAAATTGCTTTCATATGAAATGCAATTGATGGTTAGGAAGGAGGAAGAAAGAAGTACAAAAGGTGAGCATAAATCTGTGGCTTTTAAAGTTGAAGCCACTAGAAAGAAAGGGAGGATGTCTTCATCTCCTCTCAAGGAAGCTACAGAAGAGATAACAGAAAATTCAGATAGTCAGAAATCAGGGAGTAGTGAATCAGATACTGATTTTGCTGCCTTTACAAGACAGTTTCAAAAGTTCTTGAAAAAGAAGCAGTGGAAGTCCAGGCTCTCCACATCACAGCCAGTAGATGAGTACTATCAGAAGAGAAAATCCTCAAGAAATGAGAGAAATAGAACTAAGCCCAGCAAAGTCATAACTTCTAAGATTGTTTGTTATTGCTGCAATAAGACTGGACATATGGTAGCTGAATGTCCAGAAAAGAGAAAGGAGTCAGTAGACAGAAAAAGGACTCAACACAAGGGCAAGAAGGAGAAATCTTTTGTTGCAAAGAATGATAAGAGTCTTTCAGATCAGTCCTCATCAGAGTCAGAATCTGAAGCAGAAGCATACATAGGATTGTATGCAGCCAATGAAGAAGAGGAATTTCTGCAACTGATGGATTTCATTCATGATCAAGAAGACAAGGAATGCATGGGTCTGATGGCTGAGTTAGAAGATAACCAATGCCAGGATCAGCCTGGTCCTAGTAAGGTACAAAAGGTTTCTAGTTCTTCTGATTTTAGTACTGGTTCAGAGTCAGATTCATCTACATCATGTGATGTGAATGGATCTGAATCTGAAGGTGATATTCATCAGTTAATGGATGAATATAGGGTCTTGTTACAGGCTCTTAAGAAAAGCTAGAATCTAGTCAAAGTTCAGGCTCAGGAAATTGCTAATCTTAAGGTGGCTGCAACTGAGTTTGAAAAAGTAATGGATCAAAAGTTAAATGAGATTGCCAAACTGAAAAATATAACCTATATTCAGATGGGCACAATCAAATATAACAATGATCAAATTAAGAGTCTGGAGGCCAGACTAAGAATAGAGAAAGATTTAGTGGCTAGTTACTCTAAGCCAAAATCTGTCTTACCTTTAATAGATGAGTTTGTGGCTCAAAAGGGTAAGGTAGGATTAGGCTTCAAAGGTAACCCTAGGGCTGCCCAATTCAAAAGAAAAGGCAAAGCTCCTGTCCAGCCTCTAAACCTTTCAGTCCCAGTTAAGTTTAGAAAGGTGCAAGTGCCTTCTAACAAATATGATCTTGAGAATATTCATGGTCATATTAAGACTAATGTTTTGATAAACAAGGGTGTAAATGCCAATAGGTCTACCCATGTTCATAAACCCCATGGTTATAAGAAATCTGTGGGTGAAGCTGCAGCAGCACCAGCACTGGACAGAAATTCTTCTGTCAAGGGTGTATCAAGACCTAAATACAACAAGTTTGAATGTTGGTGTTGTGGCAAGAGAGGCCATTTTGCCTTAGACTGCTGGCATAACACAAATGTAAGGAAGAACAATAGTCTATCAGTTAGAATAGCTGCTGGTAGTCTTAATATGAATGGTGCTAACCTGAACCAAGGACCCAAGGCTTACTTGGGTTCTAAGGGAAAGTAATTTTGTATTGCAGGAAAGTCCAAGTTGCCATGCCCCTATATGGTACTTGGATAGTGGATGTTCCAGGCACATGACTGGAACAAAGAGGCTGCTGAAGGAGTACACATCTGTCAAAGATGGACCTAAAGTAATCTTTGGTGGATCTGAAAGAGGAATCATCAAAGGGTTTGGTAACATTTCTTCAAACCAAATTACCATCACCCAAGTGGCTTATGTAAAAGGTTTGAAACATAATCTGATTAGCATAAGTCAGCTGAGTGATCTTGGATATGACATTTCATTTGTTAAGGATGAATGTCATATCAAAAGGTCAAGTGATCAAAAGATCATATTGACTGGGTATAGAAAGAGAAATGTTTATTATCTTAATTTTGTATGTGAGAACAAAGCTTCTCCCATCTGTCTTGTAGCTGATGATAATGCATCTCATTGTGTCAAGTGTCACAAGAGGTTGGCTCATCTTAACTACAAGACAATTGGTCAACTCTTCAGCAAAGAGTTAGTGAGGAATGATCCTCAAGTTAAGTGTATAAAGTGTATAAAGGAAGGGATATGTTCAGCTTGTCAAAAGGGCAAACAGACAAAATCCTCCTTTCATAGTCTTGAAAACAAGGATTCTGTGAGGTGCTTATACCTCTTACATATGGATCTTTTTGGTCCTATGCCAGTTCATAGTCTAGGTAGGAAGGTCTACACTTTTGTGGTTGTAGATGACTATTCTAGATATACATGGGTGTTCTTTCTGAGACAAAAATCAGAAACCTCAAGTGTCTTACTTAGTTTTGTGAAACAAATTCAGAATGAACTAAATAGTACAGTGGTCAAAATCAGAAGTGACCATGACACTGAATTTCAATCTGAAAGTATGAAAAAATTATGTGAAGACTTTGGGATTTTCCAAGAGTTCTCCTCACCTAGAATACCTCAGCAAAATGGTATTGCTGAAAGAAAGAATAAGATATTGATTGAAGCAGGTAGAACTCTATTGAGTGACACCTCTCTTCCAGAATATTTCTGGGCTGAGGCAGTAAACACTGCATGTCATGTGATCAATAGGGCTTCTATCACCAAGTGCCACAAAAAGACTCCCTATGAAATTATGAAAGGTAGAAAACCAAATCTATCCTACTTTAGGATCTTTGGTTGCAAGTGCTATATACTTAACAATGGCAAGTCATATCTAACTAAGTTTGCTGCCAAATTCTAAGAAGGGATATTTGTTGGGTACAGCATAAATAGTAAGGCCTATAGAGTCTTCAACTTGACTACTCAAGTTGTAGAAGAATCAGTACATGTTGTGTTTGATGAATCAAGATTAATCAACTGTGAGTTGCCTTGTAGTTCATACAGTCCAACAGGTATAAGCAAAAGAATGGACAAGCTTTCCATTGCAGAAGGTACAACATCAAATGAACAGATGGAAAATGTTGACTACAGTCCAGGGAGAGTACATGATTCTATAGAAGCTGATGACTCCCAGGAAGTGCAGCATAATGAAGGGACTGGAAATAATCAACCAGAAGGAAATCTACCTCCTGCTATCAGACATCTTAAAGACCATCCAGCAAATCAAATAATAGGTGATCCAAGTCAAGGAGTGCTGACTAGAAGCAGAAATCTGAGCACAGTCCTGCACTCAAGTTTCCTATCTCAATTGCAGCCTAAGAAATTTGAAGAAGCCATCCAAGACCAACATTGGATTAATGCTATGCAAGAGGAGCTTAATCAATTCAGAAGGTGCAAAGTCTGGGAGCTTGTCCCTAAACCAAAAGACCACGACATCATTGAAACAAAGTGGATATTTAGGAACAAGTTGGATGAGAGTGGAGTAATAGTAAAGAACAAAGCAAGACTGGTTGCTAAAGGATATAGACAGGAAAAGAGAATAGATTTTGATCAGACATTTGCCCCAGTAGCAAGACTGGAGGCAATCAGGATGTTTCTTGCCTATGCTGCATACCAAGGATTCAAGGTATACCAAATGGATGTGAAATCAGCATTTTTGAATGGAGATCTAAAAGAAGAAGTCTATGTGGAACATCCATCAGGCTGTAGAGAGGATAGAAAGAGTACTACAGGTACTTGCCAATTTTTGAGAGGAAGACTGATATCATGGAGCAATAAGAAGCAGACCAGTGTGACAATATCCACAGCTGAGTCTGAATATGTTGCTGCTGGAAGTTGCTGTGCACAGCTATTGTGGATTCAGCATCAGTTAAAGGACTATGGTATTCAAGTAAGTAGAATATCTTTATTGTGTGATTCTAAGAGTGTTATTTCTATTGCTAACAATCCTGTTTCTCATAGTAGAACTAAGCATATAGAAATAAAATACCATTTTCTTAGAGAGCATGTAGAAAGAGAAGATATCTCATTGGAATTTGTTAAAACAGATTATCAAATTGTAGATATATTTACTAAGCCACTGGATGAAACAAAATTCAATAAATTTAAAATTGAATTAGGAATGCTGAACATTGATTAGTATATCAACAAACAGAAATTGACTAAGTAAAATGGTGTCGACACTTTCAGTGATAAAGTGTCGACTCAGTATAGTTATGTCGACTTGTCAGAGAATTAGTGTCGACACAGAGAATTTGTGTCGACACTTAAGGGTCAAGTAGTCGACTAATCCAGAAATGTAGTGTCGACTTCACCAGAATAATGGTGTCGACACTTACAGATTTTGTGTCGACACTTGTACTAAGAGTCGACACAGAATTTTTGATGCTCTACTATGTCTCTCTTGTGTCGACATATCCTCAATTGGTGTCGACGCACAGTAGTCAACATTGATGTCGAGACAGTAAAAGTTTGTGTCGACACATTTCATCTGTGTCGACACATTTAGTCTGTTTTTGCCTGACTTTTGACCTTCTTTCATTAGACGGTATAAATAGGTCAAGAACGTATTCTGTCGACACGCTCACAAGGTTTTCGAGACTAAAACCCTGTGTCGACATTCTCTCTCTTCTCTTCTTTCTAGTTTTCTCATCTTTCCAATGGCACCAAAGGTTGAGGATAACGTCAATGAGGGATATGAGCTGGTTAGGGCTGCGTTCGACAATGCCACGCCTGAAATAAAACAGGTGATATCCTATCTTGCTGATAATGGATTGGAATATCTGGTTTCTGAACCCACCAAAATCTGGAAGAAGGAGGTACTTGAATTTTACACTTCAGCATCAGTGGATTCTTCTGGACTCAAGATCAAATCCACAGTTCATGCAACCAAGGTGAAACTTACTCTACGGAGTTTAAGAAAGATTCTTCAATTACCAAGCATTGAAAATGTAGAAGAGGTCCCAGTCTCTAAGACAAGGGAGGCTCTACAATGTTGTGGATTGGATCCAACCGTCAAAATTGGAGCAGCCATCAACAGAAAAGGAATGAATCCACAAGGCAAATTTCTATCTGAAGTGGTTGGGAAGGTGATTTTGTGTAAACCTGACGGTCATGATAGGATTGCGGCCTTAATGTTTAACCTCATGACAAGGATAATCTTCAGGGTTAACACAGACTGGTCAGCAGTTGTGTTTGATAAAATCAAGAAAGTACTTAAGAAGCCAAATCTGGCTAGGATTTTGAGTCTATATCTGGCTGGACTCATCCCAGAGGTCATGCAACAAATTCCTGGGACTAAGATCAATCACATGAGAAAAATGGACATGAGATTATTCTCAAGATGGGATAGAGTTCTGTCCAAAGAGTTGCCTGATGTGGACAGGCAGGACACACCAGAGAAATCCCCAGGTCATGATCAAAGTACTGAACAACTTTCAGGAGATCAAGTGAGAGAGCAGGCTGAAGACCAGCCTGAGTCTACTCAAGTCCAGGATGAATCTTTACCTGCACAGGTGCAGGGGGAGCAAGTTTATTCTCCTGCCCAGGACATTCCTAACACTGAACAGGTGCAGGGGGAGCAGATTTCTAAACAAGTGCAAGAGGAAGAACAAATAGATTTATCAAAAGATTTGCACACTGCTGGCCTAGATGACTCATCTTCTGCTCAGGCACAAAAGGAATTCACTCTAGATGAGTTGTTTCCTGATGTTGAAATTGCTACTGATAGAATTGAGGAGGAGCAAGAGAAGGAGCTCGAAATTGAGGGGGAGCAAGTGATTGTTGACAAAGATCAACATGTCACTGAGACAGATATTCCTCCTTCACCTCCTGAAAGAGTTCAGATTGAAAGCTCTTCAGAATCTGAGTCTGCAGAAGTCAGAGTGGCAAAGAAAAGGAAGCTCATGGTCTTCAAAAGAAGAAGTCATAGCTACAAGCAGGCTCTACAGACTTCAACTCACCAATCTCCATCTGATTTTAATTACAACAAGTTCATGGTAGATTTGCAGGTGAAGCTAGATAATCAGAGATTAGCCTTGGAGAAATATGTTGATGAAAGTCATAAAAATCTTCAGTTTGATCTGGCTCAAGATATAAAGTCTATAAGATTTGAAGTCAATCAACATAAAAGAGAAATGACTGATTGTTTTACAAAAGGGGCACATGCTGTTGTATATCTGGCCCAACAACAAGGGGAAATGAAGAAAGAAATAGATGCTCAATATATTAATCAAGGATACATTCTTGAAAATCAGAAACGGCTAAATGACAATCTGACAACTGCCAACACAGATATTCTTGCTCAATTTCAAACAACCATGTCTAAATTGACTGAAGCTAGGGCAGCTGAAATGATAGCATATGACACTAAGTTCAAAACTGCTTTAGACTCAGTTCAATCAGCCATAACCACTTCCCAGAAGGACATTACTGAAAAACTTAACAAGTTGAAACCCTTCTTCAAAGATGGCATTAGTTATCTAGATGGTCAGATCAGGTTTCAGAAGGAAGATCTCAGAGATCATGTAGCAAGAGAAGTCCTAAAGGGGGAGAGGGTACTTATTTCTGCTAGCTCAGAACATGCCAAGTGGGTCACTAACAGTGTCAGAGCCACATTGGGATATCCACCCCTTTGTGATGATGATAATATGGCAGAGTCAGGAGTTCAGCCACAAGGTCTACTTGAAGGCAACCAACCAGAGGTTGCTCAAGTCATATACCCCCCTACAGATTTTGACTTGATTCATCAGATGGTGCAAACTATGTATAGTCCTCCAGAGGAGGTTTCAAATATTATACTTGGAAAAGTAGACATGCCTGAAGCTGCAATCAAGGCTCAGCAAGAGGCTCAACTGTCAAAGAAGAGATTTAGGGAGCAAGCTGAACTAAAACCTGATTTTGAACAGTGGAGCCCTACCTCTAGAAACATCATACTAACTGCCTGGAAAGCTGTAAAAGATCAAGTCCATGAAAGGGGCAAGTGGTACAATGAACAAGAATGACAGAAGCATGAAGCCAGACAGGAGGCTATTGTTCAGTATAGAAGGAAAACTAAGATGGGAAAGCTACCTCCTGATGCTATGGAGCCTAGCAAATACTTTCCCAAGCCGTATCACTACTTTGAGAGACAAAGACTGAAGACTGAGGCTCAGGAGAAGGCTGATCTTAAAGGCAAAAAGCCCATAGAAGAAACTGAACCTTCTGTGCATGCTCAAGTACAACCAGGAAGAGGGATTGTTATTAAGGAGCCTGATCAGTCTTAGTCTAAGATGTCTTAGTTTTAGTTTTAGTTTAAAAAATTGTGTAATGTGAAACATTCCGTGTTAAACATTTTGTAAACAATCATTTTGACATAATACACAAAATCCTGCTCTTTAAGTAATTTTTGTGTGTATGCTTTTATCTCTGTGATGAATCTGTGCAAATGTTTTGATTGTTAATATTTCCTGTAATATTAAGCTTATATACATCATCATCATTTTGTTTATTATTATCATAAGTGGTGTATATCATTAGCTAATATGGGTTATGACTTCTCCAAATAGGGGGAGATTGTTGGGTACATTGGAAAATGTGTACCTGATTTAAAGAAGCCTAACTTAGCATAATGATATACATCAAGGTGTATTTGATGTTGTTTAAGTTGAATGTGTGCAGGTTAAAAGTATGGAAAAATTTCTAAGTCCATGTGTCGACACCAGAAGAAGAAGTGTCGACACTTCAGGAAGATTGTGTCGACACTTGAAGAAGGCTGTGTCGACACAGAGATAATGAGTCGACATCAACTGTGTCGACACCAGGAGGCTGTGTCGACACACAAAGGCAGAGTCGACAATATTTGTGTCGACACCAGAAGACTGAGTCGACACATATAGGCAGAGTTGACAAAAGCTGTGTCGACACCTGAAGGCAGTGTCGACACATACTATGTTCTGAATCTACATCAACTGTGTCGACACACAGGACTTGTGTCGACACATTGTCAAGTCTAGACCAAGTCATTTGCTGAAGAATGATGAAGTGTTTAAGTCAACATAAATACTCAGTGTCGATTCATTCTCAAGTTGTAGTATGCAGAAGCTGAGTCGACTTAAAGGCAAACTTGTCGACTTCACCAGAGGCAGTGTCGACACCGAAGTTACTTGTGTCGACACATATAGACAGATGGTCTTGACACTTTCTGACAGACAGTCTCGACACTTTGCTGTCCAAGACAAAGGCACAAGATCTGTTTGAAGACTTGACAGCTGTGGGTTACAACAGGTTAACTGAAGCTGTCAGACTTGTCAGAAGACAGTTAGAAACCTGATCAGCCGGTCACCAAAAAGAAGGTCTATAAATAGACAGATTCAGAAGTAGAATAAGGAGTTTTTTTTATCTTTATTGAGAAGCAACACACATAAAAACTAATTAAGGAATCAAATCAAGAAAGTGCAAGGCACTGAAGAAGATCTTCATCAGAAGATCTAAGAAGACATTCTGAAGGGTTCAACCTCTCAGGATCAGTCTAAGGAGAATTCGTCCTAGAATTCTGAAGAATTTTCAAAGGGATTGGATAGAGAGGGATCCAGCCGTTTGAAGATCAAGAAGGAAGCTGTTACAGGTTTCTCAAAAAGCTGTTTGGAAATCAACTCAGCTAGTTCAGATTCAAGAAGCTTTGAAGAAAGCTAAAATTCAGTTGATTTCATCCATAAGCTGATCAGGTGCTGTCTTGTCCTTTCTCTCTCAACAAGGGCAAGATTCTATAAAACTCTTTTCTAAATTCTGTAGGATCTATTAATATAGATCTGAGTTGTAAGCCTATGTTATAAAGGCTGAGTGTAGGAGAGATAATCTCTGAGTTGTAGGTCTTGAATAAAGACTGAGGTAGGGCTGAATTGCCTGAGCTGTAGGAGTGTGGTATCACTCTGAGTTGTAGGAATCCATTTTGGATTCTGAGCTGTAGGATCTGAGGATCTGAGTTAAGGAAGGGAGTTTGGCTGAATCTAGCACACTGCTAGATAGGCGAAGGGGGAATGTGGATGTACCCAGATCTTGGGGAACCACTATAAATACTTGTTGCAATCTGTGATGTGTAGTTCTAGATTGTGTGATTGTGATTGCTAAAGCAGCTGCAGAACTCATAGAAAATAGTATTTAATTACTTAATCATTCTGCCTTAAGTTTGAAAAGAAAATAAGAACCTATTCACCCCCCCTCTAGGTGTCTAGGTAATCTTGAAAGTAAAACTATCATATATAATATTAATATATTATATATTATGATATTAATATATATAATATTAATATATTATATATTATGATATTAATATATATAATATTAATCAAATATTTATAAAAAAACTTTTACAAATAAAACCTCCACGCGCATGCAAGAGTGCTCACACGTCCTCGAACGGGGCTGTTCCACATCGTCGCTCATAGCATGTCCCGAGCCCGCCACTTGGGGAGGGTCCCACTCGGTCGGATATGGGGTTGTATACAATCCCTGCTCTTTTCGAGGTTGGTACAAGCTCGGAAAGAAATGTCCAACCCCAAGTATCCGGCGAGTGGGAGCCGACCCAAAGAAAATTTTTGAGAGATCTGAAAATTGCACTTAGAACACTAATCTCTTCATGTCCCTTCTGATCTTTTTGAACCACTCGATATCTGTAATGCACCCTGCTATTGAATTGCCCTTATTCTATTTCTTACAATCAGTATACAATTTCTCATGACATTGTGAAACAACAAAGTCATATATTTTGTATTCTCTTGTACACGCGGAGCTAATCCTTTCCCCCAGGTGTGCCTACCGTCTTGCTCAGCTAATGAGAGCCTGAGCAGCGAGTCTACCCAGGGCCGAGCAGCTCTCGGGGTCCCTTACCCCCACAGGCGAGCCTACGGACCTACCAGCTAGATGAGAGCCTGCGCAGTGGGTCTACCTGGGGCCGAGCCAGGCTCGGGGTAGTGCTGGGGTCTCTTAACTGAAGCATCTCAAAAAACCAACCTTTCCCCCGCGATACCTAGGGCCGAGCCGAGCTCGGGGTGCCGCTGAAGTCTCCAAAAACAAAACCTCTCCCCCACAGGTGAGCCTTCGGACCTGCCAGCTAGATGTGAGCCTGCGCTGCGGGTCTACCTAGGGCCGAGCCGAGCTCGAGGTGCTGCTGAATTCTCCAAGAACAAAACCTCTCCCCCACAGGCGAGCTTTCAGACCTGCCAGCTAGATGAGAGCCTGCGCAACGGGTCTACCTGGGGCCGAGCCGAGCTCGTGGTGCCGCTGAAGTCTCCAAGAACAAAACCTCTCCCCGACAGGCGAGCCTTCATACCTGCCAGCTAGATGAGAGCCTGCACCGCGGGTCTACCTGGGGCAGAGCCGAGCTCGGGGTGCCGCTGAAGTCTCCAAGAACAAAACCTCTCCCCCACAGGCGAACCTTCGGACCTGCCAGCTAGATGAGAACCTGCGCAGCGGGTCTACCTGGGGCCGAGCCGAGCTCGGGGTACCGCTTAAGTCTCCAAAAATAAAACCTCTCCCCACAAGCGAGCCTTCGGACCTGCCAGCTAGATGGGAGCCTGCGCAGCGGGTCTACCTGGGGCCGAGCCAAGCTCGGGGTGCCGCTGAAGTCTCCAAGAACAAAACCTCTCCCCCACAGGCGAGCCTTCAGACCTGCCAGCTAGATGAGATCCTGCACAACGGGTCTACCTGGGGCCGAGCCGAGCTCGGGGTGCCGCTGAAGTCTCCAAGAACAAAACCTCTCTCCCACAGGCGAGCCTTCAAACCTGCCAGCTAGATGATAGCCTGCGCAGCGGGTCTACCTGGGGCCGAGCCGAGCTCAGGGTGCCGCTAAAGTCTCCAAGAACAAAACCTCTCCCCACAGGCGAGCCTTCGGACCTGCCAGCTAGATGGGAGCCTGCGCAGCGGGTCTACCTTGGGCCGAGCCGAGCTCGGGGTGCCGCTGAAGTTTCCAAGAACAAAACCTCTCCCCCACAGGCGAGCCTTCGGACCTGCCAGCTAGATGGGAGCCTGCGCATCAGGTCTACCTGGGGACGAGCCGAGCTCGGGGTGCCGCTGAAGTCTCCAAGAACAAAACCTCTCCCCCACAGGCAAGCCTTCGAACCTGCCAGCTAGATGGGAGCCTGCACAACGGGTCTACCTGGGGCAGAGCCAAGCTCGGGGTACCGCTGAAGTATCCAAGAACAAAACCTCTCCCCCACAGGCGAGCCTTCGGACCTGCCAGCTAGATGAGAGCCTGCGTAGCCGGTCTACCTGGGGCCGAGCCGAGCTCGGGGTGCTGCTGAAGTCTCCAAGAATAAAACCTCTCCCCCACAGGCGAGCCTTCGGACTTGCCAGCTAGATGAGAGCCTGCGCAACGGGTCTACCTGGGGCCGAGCCGAGCTCGGGGTGCCGCTGATGTCTTCAAGAACAAAACCTCTTCCCCACAGGAGAGCCTTCGGACCTGCCAGCTAGATGGGAGCCTGCGCAGCCGGTCTACCTGGGGCCGAGCCGAGCTCGGGGTGCCGCTGAAGTCTCCAAGAACAAAACCTCTCCCCCACATGCGAGCCTTCCTGCCAGCTAGATGAGAGCATGCACAGCGGGTCTACCTGGGGCTGAGCCGAGCTCGGGGTGCCGCTGAAGTCTTCAAGAACAAAACCTCTTCCCCACAGGCGAGCTTTCAGACCTGCCATCTAGATGGGAGCCTGCGCAACGGGTCTACTTGGGGCCGAGCCGAGCTCGGGTTGCCGCTGAAGTCTCCTCGAAACCTTGAAGAGAGCTTCCGCAGGAGCATCCACGAGTGTGTTCTCTCGAGTTCCTTCCCTCGCCTGCTGCTGCGTCCGTGAGCATGTTGATCATGAGCGAACTAGAAAGGGAGCAAATGGAATTTCGAGTGATGGAACGATCTAAGTCCCACGTCCACGGGGCCAGGTATTAAATCCCGCCAATTAAGGTGTGATTAAATCCCGCCTATTTAAGCGGGATTTAATAAAATCTTACCTATTTATGATTTATGCGGAATTTAATAAAATAAATCATGTCTATTTAGGCGAGATTTCATTAAATTCTTCAGTGGCTCGCCTCGGTGCTAGGCCCAGGCTAGGCCTGGTGCCCAGGTTTAGCTGAGCCTTGCCCGGGTCGGACGCCAGACCAAACTTTGAGCCTATATGGGTCCCTGTTAGGCCCCCAGAGCCCGTCTTGGGCCCGGGGTGGGCTAGCCCAGGCCTAGCTGAGTTTTTTACGGTCCGGGCCTGTATTTATGAACAACATTATCACAAGAAACATATGACGAAGCCTAAGTCTTCATTTGGCACGACAACAATGGTCGTGAATGCAGTGGTTATGAATCGTCGTTCATGAACGTCAAACCTCACCTATGGAGCTTTCATTCACTTTTATGTTCAAAATTAGTTTTTTTTGATGGTGGTCTTAACCGTTGTCTTGTTAAACATACATTCTATGATTGTGAAGTTTTTGTCCAAATTTACCAAAGCAAAAACATTACGCCAAATAGAGCCTAAGAGTCCATAAGCTATGAACCATCACTGTATGCTAGGTTAACTATGATCTCTAGCACTCAAAAATAGTCTAAGGCTTTGTTTGGCATGGGTTTTTTGCTCCGGTGATTTTGGATAAAAATGCTATCATCATATAATGTATGTTTGATACGACAACGGTTATGACCACCTTCAAAAAGAAAACCTAGTTTTGAACATAAAAGTGAATGAAATTTCTAATTAGGTGAGGTCATACCTTCACGACTAAAGGCTCGTAACCATCACGTTCACGACGGCCACCGCCGCGCCAAATGGATCAAAAGCCGTTTAGAAATAGGATATACACTCACATAACAATTCAAGGATGTACTGAATATCAACACTGACCTCTAGACCTTGTGAACCAATTATATCAAGAGTCGTGACTCTAGAGGGATCAGGAGAGGACCACATTCACACCTATTGCAATTTGCATCTGATCAAAGACCTGAAATATCAAGCTGGTTAGCCAGATTCTAATTCCGATGATTGGTTAACTCCGTTAAAATATGTCGATCGAATACCTGTAAGGTCAAAGAGTGCATCTGCCATGAGTAAACATAATTCACACACAAATAATGGGCAAACAAAATATTTTACGTGGTGCGGGATCATTATTTCGATCAATGATGTTATTTTTGCAGGAAATCAACGATTAGTATTTAATACAGCACCTAAGGGCACTGATATCCGCATCGCAGTTTTGGCTAGTCGCACCGCACTCTCCTAATTTTTCGCGCCTTTTGAAAATACGCATTGTACATTCATTTTTTAGGAAAAGTGTTCAACACGAAAGTTGTAGATCTCGACGAGATCTACAACTTTCGTGTTGAACATTTTTCCTAAAAATGCATGTACAAGACGTGTTTTCAAAAAAAGTGAAAAATTAAGAGAAAATACGGTGCCACTAGCCAAAACTGCGATGCGGATTTCAGCACTCTTTCTAAAAGTAAATGAGAGTAACCAATCCTCGTTGACCATATCCGTAGTTTCTAAACACTTCGTTCACAATCATCGCCGCCGCCGCTCTCCCAACCGAAATCTCAATCTTCCAAATTACTGAATTACCCTTGCTAAGCTGCGCTTTCCCAAACCGGCGCGTGACAGCACCTCGTCCCCCCTCCCCCGTGACAAAAAAACGAGAACACATAATACCGCCAAAGCTTCCCCACCATTTCCCTTTCTTTACTCCCAAAATCACAACACTCCGAATTCCAATTTTCCCTCCTCCTCCCTCCTCCCTCCCGTTAAAATCCCACAGCAACGATCGCCGCATTACCGATCCTGGACTCCGACGACCGGCGATGGCCCCCCGGGCGGCGGAGACAGCCGACGGCTACTGCGATTCAGCCGCGGAGATGGAGTTCGAGGCGGAGGAGATCGACGACGTTATAGAGGGTTCTAGAGGAAGCCGTTTCGCCTTTCTCGCTCGCAAGTTCCACGCCATCGGCCCCCTTCGTCGCCGCCGGAACAGCGACGAGCTGCTCAGCCGATTCGTCATCCATCCTGATAACAAGTACGCCGCCATCAAATCTCCCTTCAATTTTCCAATACAAAATTTCAATATGAAGATCGAATGCCACGATTCGTTTTTTTTTTTTTGCAAATCGATTTTCCAGGAAAATCAAATTCATCTCAAATTGATTTTAAGCGCTGATTTCACCTTCAATCATCCCCCAACCATTCATTAATTTCGATCACATATATTAAAACGGTCGATGCAATATTAAATTATATTAAAATCGAGTATAACCGCTAGCAGATCTACAGGCGAGAAGGAAAAACCAATCCCCCGCCGATCTGCAAGAAAGTATTATAATATCCCGGCGGGATAATAATTAATTTGCCGCCGGCGTGGAATATGTTCAGATTTCTTCGAATCGGTTTCTCCAAATAGATTTTCTGCTGGAAGCCATTTGGCAAAAATAGAAATCAAAAAGAAGAGAAGTAGCATCGCATCTTTTGTATTGAAAAGGACGAAGAATCAGAGCAACAGGGTCGGATTCATGAAGGGCAAACAAAATTACCAGGTCAAATTTACAAGGGACAAAAATATAAAGCTGGTCATGTTTGATAATATTTTTTAATAAATCATAAAGAGGTGCTGCTATTATTGAAAAGTTTTTAATAAATTTACGGTAAAAACCTGCCAGACCCAAGAAAGCTCGGACGTCCTTTTGTGTTTTTGGTGTGGAGTATTGTTCTATTGCCATCGTATTGGTATGATTTGGAAAAACGTGCCTTTGATAATGCAGTGTCCTAAGAATTCAATTTCAGTTTTAAGGAAGAAACATTTGGACATTTTAACCTTCACGGTGTTTTTATACAGAATGTTGAACACTTGGGTTAAATGTTCGTAATGATCTTCTTGGGTGTTACTGAAGATTAGTATATCCTAAAAAAAACGACAATAAATTTACGTAGAAATGGTTGGAAAATTGAGTTCATTACGATTGAAAGGTGGATGGAGCGTTGGTTAAGCCAAATGACATGACTGTGAATTCAAAGTGACCATGGTGTGTGCGGAAGGATGTCTTATGGATGTCCCTCTCAGCCATACGTATTTGGTGATACCCGGACCTTAAGTCTAATTTGGTAAAATAACGAGCGTGGTACAGTTCGTCCAAAGTTCATCAATGGTTTGCATCCAGATGGAGATTTAGGTGGAATCACCTATCCGTTGCCCCTAGGTGGGTATAAATAGGCAAATCCTAGAAGTTACTACGGGTATTGGATATTCGTGTATCCGAAACGATCCGTTAAGTCTCCGAACCCATTATTTGTCCAAATATACTTTAACAGTGTTTTGGACCACCAGTTGATTTTTGTAAGAGGGAAGCCGGTGCTTAGGGTTTCAGGAGCATTCAAAACTAGTCATCTTTCATTGAGAAGAAGAGGAGGTTCTCTGTGTTCATAACGAGCCGTAGTAGGATTTCTCCTAATTTGAAATTATGGCTCCCAATTTTTTTTTTTGCTCGGGTGAGTTTTGAAAAGTAAAGCCACCATCGTGGAATGGCTTTTTGGTATTATACATCCCTGAATTATCCTATTTTGTCACTTTGAATGATGAATTTTTAAATTTGGCATTTTGCACGTCCTAATTATAGATTTTAGGCACTTTGCACCTCAAGACTGAAATTTCAGGGGTATTTAAATCCGTTCACCAACCAAAATGCTCATTTTGGCACTTTGCATTCCAACTACCTTATTTTTGCTATTTGCAAAAGTGTCAAAATGAGTATTTTGGACAGTGCCGTGACTAAAATACTCCTAAAATTTCAGCATTGGAGTGTAAAATGTCAAAAATCTATAATTAGGAGATGTAAAGTGTAAATTTTAAAAAATTAGAATGCAAAGTGTCAAAATAGGATAATTTCGGGGATGCAAAATGCCAAAAAGCCTCATAGAATAAAGCTCAGTTTTAAGGTCCGGTTCATCGTTCATGCGGTCGTAACCGCTTGACCGGTGAAAATAAGTCTCTCAAACGGAGCCTAAATGTTTGGCATGACAATAATTATGAGTGACAGATTTAGAAAATTAGAAATGAGGGCGCACAAATTTCCTTAAATGCAATAGTATACAAAATATTATATTGAGTAGGGGTGCTTAGGCAGGCCATGGGTTGAAAATAATTCTGGGGGTGTACATAGCTGGGCTAGATCTGCGAATAGACAAATTTTATCTGCGTATAATAAATTATAAAAGATAAAATGGTGTCTCTATTTCTCCTCTGGATCCGCCAATTAAAAAACCTAACTTTGAACGTAAAAATGAACGAAGCTTGGTTGGCGAGATCAGACACATCGCTACAAACAAAGCTTGTATTTTTCGTGCACATATTATATTATTGACCACGTCAAGCGTCAAACGAATATTATCATTACTATTATATATACACGGCCTTATGAAAAATTCTTTCCTGACAATTAATTTATAATATAATATTTCCATTATATTAATTAATCATATAATAAATCTGATATAATATATTTAAATGATACTATTTATATTTTATAATATACCAATATTAAATGATACTATTACTTTTTATTTATAAATAATAATTATATATTCGTCATACATCCTAATAATTTTTATTTATATATTATACATGACCATAAATTATTTATATATATATATATTTTATAATATAATATTTCAATTTATATATTTATAATATAATATTTCAATTTATATATTTTTATTTACATATTTTATAATATCAATATTAATTCTGATACAATGCTAATATATAGAAGAAAATTATACCATAATTAATTAATTATAGTCCTGCAAAAAAGACCTTATCACACAGGTCTGTTCAAAAAGTCCTGCTAGCCTGGGCCGGCCGGGGACCGGGCGTCCCGGGCTTTTGCCACTTGGGCTTGAGCCCAAGCTTGGCTTTAGCTGGGCTCAGGGCACCCTCTTCAAGAGGGGCCTGCCAAGGCCCCCAAGGTTGAGTCAGGCCGGGCCCAGTTATTAAATCCGGCATATTTATCTGTGATTTTTTGGTAATCCCGCTTTAATAATCGGGATTTAATAAAATCTCACCTATTTATGATTTATGCCAAATTTAATAAAATAAATCCTATCTATTTAGGCCAGATTTAATTAAATTCTTCAAGGCTGGTGCCTTGCCTCAGTGCCGGGCCCAGGCTAGGCTTGGTGCCCGGGCTTAGCCGGGCCTTGCCCGGGTCAGACACTAGACCAAGCTTTGAGCTTATATGGGAGCCC
This sequence comes from Platanthera zijinensis, assembly GCA_039513925.1. Classification (NCBI taxonomy): domain Eukaryota; kingdom Viridiplantae; phylum Streptophyta; class Magnoliopsida; order Asparagales; family Orchidaceae; genus Platanthera; species Platanthera zijinensis. The sequence continues at coordinate 20,940,478 of CM077092.1, forward strand.
TGTTAGGCCCTCAGAGCCCGTCTTGGGCTCGGTGTGGGCTAGCCCAGGCCTAGCTGAGTTTTTTACGGCCCGGGCCTAGTATTTATGAACACCATTGTCACAAGAAACATATGACGAAGCTTAAGTCTCCGTTTGACACGATGACAATGGTCGTGCATGCAGTGATTATGAATCATCGGTCATGAACGTCACTCTTCATCTATGGAGCTTTCATTCAGTTTTATGTTCCTAATTAGCTTTCTTTTTTGGTGGTGGTCATAATTGTTGTCTTGCCAAATATACATTCTATGATTGTGATGTTTTTGTCCAAACTTATCATAGCAAAAACATTACGCCAAGCAGATCCTAAGAGTCCATAAGCTATGAACCATCACTGCATGCTAGGTTAACTATGATCTCCAACACTCAAAAAAAGTCTGAGGCTCCGCTTGGCATGGTTTTCGTGCTCCGGTGATTCTGGATAAAAACGCTACCATCATATAATGTATGTTTGGTATGACAACGGTTATGACCACCGTCAAAAAGGAAATCTAGTTTTGAACATAAAAGTGGATGAAATTCCTAATTAGGTGAGGTCAGACCTTCACGAATAAAGGCTCCTAACCACCACGTTCACGACGGCCACCGTCGCGCCAAATGGATCAAAAACCGTTTAGAAATAGCATATACACTCACATCACAATTCAAGGATGTACTGAATATCAACACTGACCTCTAGACCTTGTGAACCAATTATATCAAGGAAGAGAAACACATTCACACCTATTGCACCTGATCAAAGACCTGAAATATCAAGCTGGTTAGCCTGATTCTAATTCTGATGATTTGTTAACTCCGTTAAAATGTCCATCGAATACCTGTAAGGTCAAAGAGGGCATCTGCCATGAGTAAACATAATTCACGCAAATAATGAACAAACAAATTTTTTACGTGTTGCGGGAGGTTTGGTTTCCCTCTGGTCCGGAAAATTGGAACGCCTTAGCTCCAAATCAGACCGCGTGCGCACAGTCAAAAGAGATCCGAACAACAACAACGCAGAGGCGTTTTTGCATGAAAAATCCGGAAAAGGTGAAAAACCACGTGACTGGATCGGTGCCGGACCAAAATCTACTATATTTCTTTTGTTTACAAGTTTTTGAGTTTCTCGGAGGGTGACAAGCCACCTCTCAGTTACAAACTTTAAGTATAGAAAAGTGGGGAAAATGTCAAGTCCACAAAGCCTTGAAGAGAGCATCTGCAGGAACTTCCACGAGTGCATTCTCTTGAATTCCTTCCCTCGCCTGCTGCTGCGTCCGTGGGCATGTTGATCATGAGCGAACTAGAAAGGGAGTAAATTGAATTCTGAGTGATGGAACGATCTAAGTCCCACGTCTTCGTCAAAAAATCTCAGAGCTCTCTCTAGTATCTCAAGTCACCTGTCCTCAAATGAAGGCTTGAGGGCTTTTTATAGCTTTTTTGAAGTGGTGCGTTGGTTATTGTGCCATGCTGAATCTTTAGTCGGCAAATAATGAGGATGAGAATGAAGAGGAAGAGGGTGTCGATGTCGACGGAGACGACGAAGAGGATGAAGGTGCCATGATGACGAGTATCTTGACGGAGGTGGTGCAGGCGATGATGACACCTAATCGACGGAAGACCCTTTTTTGCAGACCTGTCAGACTTGTACAAACTTTTTGTACAGACCGTTATGCAAGATGTTGTTATGAAATTTTGAATGTAATGCTCGCCAATTTATTCAAAGAAAACAAAATCTTTTGCAAGCCTATTTTGTTTCATACTTGTCTATTTACGATGCTCGCTAGGATCATAGTCTCGAACATGCAGAGTGTTCGTTAGACTCATAGGCTCGAAGCGAGTTGCGAGTTTGAGTGATTTCTGTCATTGGTTGATACGACTTTTAAATGTACTCACCCCAATCACGCACTCGTGCTCGCACCTGCATGCTCACATAAAGTCATACTCACACATAGGCATACCCGATTCCTTCATGAGTTGCAGATACTCGAACAGGGCAGTGGTACTCTGGGGGTCCCAAAGAACTCACACTCTCAAGATTTCAACTCCACCTGGTGAGAAGTTGTGAGATTGCCTTGATAAGGAGTGACAGTCGGGGGGGGGGGGGGGGTGTTAGACACACACTCTCGAGGCCTCAATCCTATTTTAGGTTCATCTTCTCTTGAAAGATCTTCACCCTGTCACTTAACGAACAATGAGGGTCAACTGCATGAACTCTTTTGATGGGAAGGAGTGACATTATAATTTTTCATGAGAGATGATGCTAGCAGTGAGCTTTTCAGCTCGTTGGGGCCGATGACACCTTTATGAAAAGGGTCTCGTCGTTAGTTAAGTCAACCTTCTCTTCATCGAGCTGGGAGATTGGCGTTCAGGTTTTCCTCTGATAATCTCTTCTATCCGATGAGAAGTGCAATTGAGAGGTAACTTAGCCAACATGCAGGGGGAGCTGATCTCGACCGTCAATGCAGAGGTTTGGCCTTATAAAAACGCATTAAAACCCGACACACCACCCCATCACCACTCTGGGTTTTACGAGAATCAAGTCGGAGGCTCGTTTCCCAAACCGACCGTGGAGATCGACTTTGTCTACTCAGCCTTTGAGACATTTTTTTGGGAAAGAAGACTCACACATTCCTGTATTTCGGGGGGTGATGAAGTATAATTATGAATAAATTTTTGTACATGGTAAACATACCCTTTCTTGCTAAGAATAAAACTTTTTCAGGTCATCTCCACCCCAATAGGTGCACCCAAGTAGCTCTCCATCGTGGTTTTGCAGGTGATATACTCTGGTTGCTAACAACTTGTGCATGACCCTTCTCAATTCGGATTCAGCTTTTCGACTGCGGCTGCTCTTCCCGCCGCATCCACTTTTTTCAGGACGAGATCCCATGCTTGGAATTATTTAATGCGACAATGCTTGTCGAAGTGCTTTGTCATTCACCTTTTGATCTCTTCCCGCCTAAGCCATGCCATGTCCTAAATCTCTTCGATGAAGTCGAGGGAAAGCCTTTAAGCATCTTCATTCTCTAAGCGTCATTCCTCATTGCCTCCCTCTGCCGCAACCACTCCCAGGCTTCTGACTTCGAACTCCACTGGGATGAGAGCCTCATGCCTGCGAGATAACTTAAATGGCGTTTCCCCCTTAGCCGAGTTAGGAGTGGTCCTCAGAGCCCATTGGACCAAAGAGAGTTGTTCGGCCCAGTTCCCTTTTAGATTTTCGTCCTTCTTCTTCAAGAGGTTAATGACTAGTTTGTTGGCGGCCTCCACTTGTCAGTTGCTTCGTGGATGGTGGACAGAGACAAATCGAAGATCTATCCCTACCTGCCTATAGAAATCTTCAAGCTTCAAGCTTGCGAATTGTGGACTGTTGTCTGTGATAATGGCGAGAGGAATCCCGAATATGCAAGCGATATCCCCCCACATGAAGTTCTTCATGATTAAAGAAGTAGTCTTAGTCAGGGCCTTGACCTCAATCCACTTTGAGAAGTAGTCGATCATGACAAGAATGGACTTCCTTTGACAAATGGCTTGGGGAAAATGGTATATCAAGTCCATTTCTCAGATGGAGAACGACCAAGGGCCCGTGATCGAACGAAACTGTTGGACTGACTGCAACTGGAGGAGAGCGAAGAGCTGACATTTCTGGCATTGCTTTGCGAAGGCTTCGAAATCCTTTCAGATGGTTGGCCAAAAGTAGTCTTGCTTTAGGATCCTTTACTTCAGAGTGCGAGTGCTAGAGTGACTCCCACACTCTTCCAAATGGATCTCCTCCAACACTTAAGGAACCTCGGTCTCTGATACAAAACTGGCCAGGGGCCCAAGATGGTCCTGCGGTATAACTCCCCTTCATGCAACATCTAATAAGATACTTTATATCAAAACTTTCTTTTGTCTCCATATCGGCTGGGAGTTAACCGGTAGCTAGGAAGACAATGAATGGATCCACCCAAGAAGCTCACTGTCCGATCTCCATCATTTTCTCTTCTTCGATGGATGACTGAAATAATTTCGTGATTGTTCCACCGGCCCTTAGGTCATACTTGGCCAAACGATTTGTTGTCGAGTTCTCCTCCCGCGATACATGCTCGACGAAATGACTGAAAGCCTCCTATCAAGCCTTTCACCTTTATCAAGTACCTTTGCAGGATGGGGTCATGTACTTTAAAATTTCCCCTGATCTATGACTCTACCATCATCAAATCCATGAAGGACCTGATGTTCTAGATACCCAACTCCCTGGAGAGACGCAAGCCTGCCACTATGGCTTTGTATTATGCCTGATTGTTCGAGACGGGGAAGATGATCTCGACTGCCTGCTTGTTCCTAGTTCCTCGAGGTCTTACTAGCACGATGCCCACCCCTATAGAGTTCTTATCAGAGGCTTTGTCCATAAACATCTTCCAAGAAATCGAGCTTGTCGAGCTTTCGTCTTCCGCCGCCTCTACTGAAAAGTCAGTTGGGAAATCCGTCGCTGCCTGCACCTTGATTACCCCTCGGGGCGAGAAGGAGATATCGAATTCTCTGAGTTCCATCGCCCACTTTGCCAGCCTTCCCGAATGTTTCATCCCATCTAGGATACTTCGGAGGGGATCAATCACGAACTTGATGGAGTGAGGTTGAAAATAAGGCCAGAGCTTCTACGCCGACACCGTCACACCACTAAGGCGAAAGCTAGTTTCTCTAGGATGGGATACCTCATCTCTGCCTTCCTGGGCACCCGACTCACATAGTAGATGAGTAGCTGCCCCTTTCCTTCTTCTCTGGAAAGCATCAAACTTTCTGCCTCCGCTCTTACTCCTGGATAAATGAGTATGCCCTCTCCTTCCTTTGGGCCTTGGAGTAGATGGACCTGGGTTAGCTGATGCTTAAGCTTTGCAAAGGCCTCCTCACACTTCTCGGTCCACTCGAACTGCTGATTGCTTCTGAGGGTTTTCATGAAGGGAGAGCACTTCTTCCTGGCCTTTGATAGGAAGTGGTTAAGACCTGCCAACCTTCCTATCAGCCTCTGGACTTCTTTGATACTCTTTGGCGACGCCATTTCCAGGATAGCCTTCACCTTGTTGGGATTGGGCTCCACTCCTTTTGGGGTAAGAAGCTGCCCAAGAACTTTCGCCTCCCTGCTCCGAACACGCACTTCACCGGATTGAGCCTTATCTTGAACTTTTGAAGCGTCGCAAAGATCTTCACCAAATCTTTGATGTGTTTTTGGATGCTCCTACTTTTGACTAGGAGATCGTCCACATAAACCTCTAGGTTCTGCCCCTTTTACTTCTTGAAGACTTGGTCCATCATCCACTAGTAAGTAGCCCCCGCATTTTTCTACCCGAAAGACATCATCTTGTAGTTATAGAAGCCATCACTTGTGATGAAAGAGATGTCACGATAGTTGGCGGGAGGTATCCAGATATGGTGGTATCCTGAAAAGGCATCAAAAAATCTCATCACAAAAAAACTGACGACTGAATCAACCAACGCGTCGATTCGTGGCAAGGGATAATAATCTTTTGGTCAAACTTTATTCAATAAAGAAAAATTGATACATATTCACCAATCCCCTCCGACCTTCTTCACCATAACCACATCCAAGACCCAATCTAGATACTAAATCTCCTATATAAAATCTGTCTCAAGCCGCTTCCTCTCTAATGGGCTTAGCTAACGCAGCGGCGCTTGCCCTATTCTTCTGTCGGATGGGTTGACCCCGAGATCCAGGTTGAGGCGGTGGCAGGCAACCTCCGCGTCAATCCTTGACATCTCTGCGACTTTCCAAATGAAGATGCCCACATTTTCTTGCAGACACGCTGCCATCTCCATCTTCCCATCGAACTCCAAGGACCCTCTGATCTTCAATAACCCCGACTCTCCGCCTTCCGAAATCACTTCCACTTCTTCCAGCTCCTTGGTGGCCTCCTGCCTATCAATCCCTTCCAACACCTTCTCCATCTTCTCCGTGTCCTCCATCTAGCTGATGGTGCTGACAACGCCGAGGTAACACTCCCGAGTAGCTCTTAGATCACTCCCGATCCTCACCTGGACATCTCCCTGATAATACCTCATGCACTATTGGTAGGAAGACGGGATGACCTTGAAGAAGTTGATCAGCGGCCTCCCGAAGATCACCTTATAGCAACTTGGCGTGTCGACGATGACGAATCGACAATTGATCGAGGTACCGCCGAGTGTTGCCAGCAGATCTGCTCCTCTCTCCACTTACTTCTCTCTGGAGAAACCAAAGAGGGGACCTTCCGAAGCTATCATTCTTCATGCCTCCACTTACAACCCGTCAAACGTCTTTTTGAAGATGACGTCTACCGAGCTCCCGTTGTTCACCAGGATGCGGTCGATAGTGAATTACTTCATTGCTACCTGGATCACGAGGGCATCATGAACGAGATTCTCATTCCTTAATATGTCCTCCTCTGAGAAGGTGATTTCCTCCAACGAGAGCGGTGTCTGAGAGGTCTAGGGGATGCTCTTGCGGTGATCTGACGAAGACTTCTCTTATGAGAAGCTCCTGTCCAGGCTCCTTCGTGGATCACCCTTACCGCTCCTCCTCCTTGGACTACTTATACACGACGTTCTTTGTCAACTCAATCTTCATTCCTCCTCCGAACGGGAGCTTGAAGTCCTCCCGGTTCGATCAGAGTTTCCTACCTCTGCTGCTCTCCTTCGCCTCCTCCTGCTCCTAACCTCTTCCTTGCTTTCCAAAAATCCAGGCAAGTCATGGTCACATGCCCTTCTACTTGGTGCAACTCATGGTAAAATGACCTCCATGTAACATCCCGAATTTTATTGGATCACTGAAATCCTAGTTGACCCGATAAAAGTAACCTGATCACCTAAAAGATATCCTAAAAGCTAAGAGGTGACCTAAATTTTGAATATTAAGCATACATGCTTAGATTCGAGTTCAATCAATTTCTATAGATTTGTATTTTCGATACGAGTGCAACAGAACTCGTTTCATTTCAATCCGAGGTCATATGAAAAATATGGCCATTTTGAGTATCGTAGCGCGTCATGAAAACGCAAATTTTGAATATTGAGCATATATACTCTGAATTGAGTTTATGTCAGTTCCAATAGACTCGTATAGTCGTTACGAGTGCAACAGAACTCGTTTCGTTTCAATCCGAGGTCATATGGTGAATATGACTATTTGGAGTAGTGCGTCACGACTATGTAGATTTTGAGTATTGAGCATACGTATTCCGAATTGAGTTCTATAAGCTCCATTAGACTCTTATAATTAATATGAGTACAACAAAACTCGTTTCGTTTCAATCCAAGGTCATATAACGAATATGACCATTTTGAGTACCGTTACGCGTTAGAGTCACGACGACGCTATTTTGGAATATGCAAAAAATAAACTCGGATTTGATCTCAGTCAGTTCCATTGGACTCGTATGGTCAATACTAGACCAACGGAGTTCGTTGCAATCAATTACGACGTCATTTGGTCAATATCAAGCTTTTAGGTGCACCAAAAAGCGTGCACATACCAATATTATTCCAATATTCCAACATTGACTTGTCACCTGACAGCATTGACTACTTTTGTTGGAATCAAAAAATATCTCCAACTCTTCGCGTGCTATTCCCAAGACTTTATTTGGCGGGGCGTTTTAAGAGCAGCATGCCGTTAATTCTAAATCAGCTGCGCCAAATGAAATTTTAACCTGAGCGATGGAATCCGCCGCCGCCCTGAAATCGTGAAAAAAGAGCGATTTGGAGTCGTGGATTTTTTTCACAACTCTAAAAAAGCGGAGCATTCCCGATCGTCTCCTTCCCCAAACCATCGCCCTCCTCTCTCCCTCTCCTCCTGGTTCTTCTTACCTAAACCATCGCCCTCCCGTCTCCCTCTTCTCCTAGTTCTCCTTCTCCAAATCATGTCACTCCCGACTCCCTCTCCTCCTGGAATCGTGAAGAACCTCAGCCTGGATGCTTGCTTCAGTCTCCCCGATGGAAGAACATCAGCCTGCTGCATTTCCGTCTCTTTCTCCATAACAATCATTTCCTCGAACCCCGTTAATGGCGTTAACCCTTGCTTCTAGTACTCCTACAACGACTCTGATTTTCCTGATTTGAAGTCGCTAATGGCATTGACCCATTCACCATGGCAGTGTTTTCCTATTTTGTTTTTTGGTTAGGCATCTCTTTCTCTATTCATCAGAAGATGAAGGAATATTTCCCTCTTTGTGTGATAATGCCATCACAGAGATCTTATTTGATTTAAGGAATATTTAAGACAAGTCATTTTAGTCTAATAAAGTGGAATGTATAGATCTCATGCAAGAATACACAAATTTACTCTAATAATTGATAAAATAAAATTTCAAACAACACTGCAAACGCTGTTCTTCCAAACAATTTCACAGATTCTGCCACCACTCTGCAAAACAGCTGATTATTCCACCATTGCTTCTCAGAACTGCTTCTCTAGTCGCTGCAATCGTGCCAAACAGAGCCTAAGTAGGGTGGTCGGCAGAGGTTGATGTGGTTTGCAAGTGATTGGTTACTAGCCTCTTGCGGATTAGGGACTAGTGAAAATGAAGCGCCGCTGGCAGCAGCGAACAGCAGATTGAACCCACCACGACAAATGCCTCTCTTGCGACAAGCCTCTCTTTATTATCTTTAGAAATGTTACAAATATGTAGTGCGGTCACTCGGGAGGCATGCACGCGCACAATGATTGAAAGGAAAAAAAAACAAGGACTTAGTGGCCACACCTACAACATGACAGGTTCTGGGCTAAGTCTGCATCCCCCTCCAAGCATATATGGTCCCCCTTTTATACTAGGGGGTAGGGTGCATGGACGGTTCATGAACCAACAGACATTTAATGCCTTATTAACAGTGACATTAAATGCGCATCTGCCAGAGGTATATGAAGAGTCGGGCGGCGAAAACTAAAAGAAGAGACCGCATGAAACCGCGTGGTGTTGTTCCTGCTGGATTGCGTGCTAGCTTGTAAAGATTGTTTTAATAAACTACTTATATAAATGTTGCAGTTCAATTATTATTATTACATCTGCTCAGTAGGCTTCTAGCTAATTACATGTTACATGCATCTACATATATGGTGTTGCTAATCGTTTTCATTCCTTCAGCTATTTTTCTTTTGAGTCTATAATACTCACTCTCGTCCCCAGGTTAGGGTCGGGGTGGGGGGGGGGGGGGGTGGGTGGGGGGGGGGGGGGGGGGGGGGGGGGTGTATCCACTTAGTCGTTGACCAACGTGTTGTTGTACACCCTTTTTAGGAGATGGACAACGCGATGCCCAACCACTGCGTGAGAATGTACCTGTCGTAGAGCCAACGCGAGCCGACGCTCCAGTTTCGTCTCCAAGACATGAGTCCTTAGAGCATAACACTGGGTCTAGAGTGCAATAATAGTAATTGTAGTTTGTCTTGGAGCCTACCCGGCCGTTTGTATAAACCGCTGGCTTCGCCCTCGTTATATATATATATATATATATATATATATGATTGGTTTTTTGTGTTGCTTCCGCAAAATGTGATCTGATGTGATGGATCTCCTTGCCTGACAAGACGATCATTCTGCGCTTGAGAAATGGACTTGTTACTACCTGAAAGCGTAGTGTGGCTGCATTGGGTAGTAAGAATTTCCGACCCGACCCAACTTTCTTACTTGATTGGGGGGGGGGGGGGGTCCTACACCTCCCCTGCCTCCTATCTTCTTGAATTGTTCCTTCGATGACAACTATTCCCTTATCGGGCAACGACCAACGCTTCCTCACGCCCTCTCTCTTGTCGTCTTTCTTGCTGGCCGATATTCCTCTTCTCCGGGGAGAACCTTCTCCCTTAGCCTTGGTACTGGGGCCTTCCTGCCGGACTCCACGACAGCCTGTTGGTAGGAACATGGTACCTCCTCTCTTCTTCCCGACGCTCCGGAGCCATAAAGAGCCTCCTCGCTTCTCTCCTTCTCGGCTCCTCCCTCTTGGGATCTTCTCTCCTCCTCGGCTCCTCCTGACTTCTCTCCACTTGTTCGGTCCCCTTCTACCTCTGAGGCTCCTCCTTCTCACGTACCATAACCTTCTCCTCTTCATCGTCTTCCTTCTTGGTCGCCCTTGTGAGCCTGGACAGAAAGCCATGGTTTGAAGACTCTCCTTGAACATACTTATTAGCCCTCTCGATCAGCTCTTCGTAGGACAGGGGAGGATCTCTGCTGATCACCAGCTTGAAGAGGCCTTCTCTTAGGCCGAATGTCAGGGCTAGCTGCAATGTGAAGCCATCCACCTCCTAGATGTCCACAACATCCTCCTGGAAATGGTTGATGTAGTTCCCCAACGTCTCGCGCACTCTTTGCATTAGATAGAAGAGGCCAATTGCCTCCTTCCTCTTCTCTGTCGTGGAGAATCGCATCGTCACTCCTCGACGCATGTCCTCAAAGTAGTAAATGGAGCTTCCTACTAGCTGATGGAACCAATCTCTTGCCTTTCCTCAGAAGGTGATGATAAATAGCCTGCACTTGAAAGAATCCGTCATGTTCTAGATGTAAACAATGTCTTCAAACCACTGGAGATGACAGATTGGGTCATGCTTCCGTGAGTAATAGCTCATATTGGGTTCCCTGAACCCCTCCAGAACTGGAGTAAAAAAGATCTCATCGTAGAACAAACTCCTCCCTCCTTGTCGGCGACGATCATCGACTTGGCGAGAAACTCCTTCATACTTGCTACCTGGGCGAGAATCCTGGAACCTCGCCAGATTCTCCATATCTCGAAATCTGAAGCCCTGAGAACTCACCGGGTAGAACTGCGACTGCACTAGTCGCTCCGGCTCTTCCACCACATGCTCCTTTCCTAGTCGCATGAAGGGACAAATATCCACCGACGGAGTCACACGACGTGGCGAGGTCGTCGTGACCTCCACAGGAGAAATCAGCGCTGTTCGCAAAGTCCCCTCTTTTCTCTGCGTGAAGTCCTCAAAAATGACACTATCATATAGTCTCCTCCACCCGCTGAGTTGTCGACTAATTTTCAATTCTCACCAGCTACCACCATCTCGCCTCCTCGCTAGATTTTCCTCATCTGACTACGATCCATGCTCACCGCACCAAAGTGTCGAAGCTGAGAAAATTCGTACCTCAAAATTTTTGATTAATGCAGCCTAAGGTCACTGGTCTGACGGTTGGACTTGACAGATTGAAGGGTAAGGACAAAGTGACTAAGGGAGTACTAAAAGGCCCCAGACGCTGCAATATAGAGGTCCCACCACGTACCTGGAAGCTTAAAAGATACTTGACCTCCACAACCAAAGGTGGCCGACCAGGGTACGAAGAAGGCACTGACTTGACGAGTATCTAAAAACAGTCGTGATGGGGTTCCCTTGGGTTTTCCCGAACCAAGCCAAGGGAACCAAACAACCGCTCAAGCGCAACCGGCCCAGGCACGCACGCATAACCGACACATGCACTCCCCCTGAGAGCGCATACACAGCACGAGCACGCTCACACGCTCACACGACGAACGCGTGCACCCCCACACCAAACGAGCGCGAGCGCCGGCAGCCGCCTCCACCTTCTCCAGCCACTACCGCCGTCGGGTCGCCTTCCTGAGCCGCCCGTGAGGCATGTTCATCATTTCATGAAAATTGGTGATCCAGGTAACCAGAACGGAACGACGCCATTCACCAACTCAAGTTTCAGCCCGACACAATTACCAGCATGTCCCTCCAAAAAATTATAAAAAGGCTCACAGGCCTTCATTTGAAGACAAGTAACTCTAGAGACTAGAGAGAGCTCTGAGATTTTCCGGTGAGAACGTGAGACTTAGATCGTTTCTCCGCTTGGAACCCGGACGATCCCTCTCTAACGTGAACAATACCTGTCGCTCACTTGAACACTTTTGTGAGCTCGGGAGAAAGCACCGGAAAGTGCTCATGTGGATGCAGGCGTGAAGACACTCCAAAGCTTCAAGGACTTATCATTTTACTCCGCAAGGACGCACTCGTGCAAGCTTCGTGGACGCTCTCATCCAATTTTCGTGAACTTAGTTTATTTTCCGCTTTTTCTGTATTAAAATCTCGAAACAGAGAGGTGTCCTGTGTAAGATCCTGTTCCTCAAATCCGAGGCAACCCGGATCTTATGCCCAGAACCGCCGCCTTACGGTGACACTAACGCACGGGTTAGTCGTCACCGCAAGACGCCGATTCTGCCGGCTAGTACGATCATATCCTGTTCGGCCAATATGAGAATAATTGCATGATAAATCAGAGTAACGCAAAATCAAGTCCACAGCCACAGTATATATATATATCAAATGAAATATAAGCCAGTCCATAATGAGTACAAAAGGGAAAGTAAATAGGGCTTATGCCCAGTACATCATAATCACTCTCACTCTCACATACATAGCAGCGGAAAAACTAAAACTCTCTCATCACCTGTAGACGTGTCTCAGTAGTAGTAGCAGGTGCCGGCCTCTGCTCCTCAAATCCGGCCTCCTCGACGTGCTGGACCACCTCCTCGAGCTCCTAAAAATAATAAGGTCACCGACCATTAGTCAAAAAGACTAAGTCGTATCCTCAGCACCTCCTCCTGCAACTCCTAGGCACCGTGCGGGAGGACGAAGCGGAGGACAACAAGGGGTGACAAAAAGGCGAGCAGGTGACAGGAAACTAACAGAGTATATATAATCAAAATATAGTGAAATGTAACCTCCACTTATGCGAGTGCGCATAAGCAAGGGATCTTTTGCAAGGCTCCCATTGTATAGAATGTCCCATACCATTTATACAATGGGGTGTCAGAGTCACAAGCATGTATATTTATAAAGGAAAATAACCTTAACCTACAAACATGCCCACTCAGGCTTATAGGCTAAGGGTTCGTATAGCAGGTCCTAATGTATAAGCGTCCCATACCACTTATACATTAGGTGTCTTAGGTTGTTATGCAGATTAATGTTATGCAACTATATGGTGGGTATGATATGAACATGCAGTGCAACACACACACACGACTCCGTGATCACAGACCTTTAGTTCCCACTTTTCGAGAGCTAGCATCACTCTCAGGTACCACCGTTGTGGCTACGGCAGCAGCGGAGCGGGCGTCTCCGCCTTCTAGGCGGGTATACACACTACCAGGCCTAGACCTCTCTTGTACGCCTCTGTACACCGACAGTGCACTCTAGAGTCTCTGCGTACCACTTTGCTGACTACCTGTCAGTCTTGTTGGGTCGGGTGCGCGTTATTAGGAAAAGTCCTCCAGACTCCAGTATAAACATCCTACTGGTCCTTCTAACCCTCGCACCCGCCTGGTCCACCGTACTGCCGTCGGTGTGACGACTGGCCAGTACCGCATGGCCCGCCACTAATATATGCACATGCAAGTATTATATATTGAGCCTCCAGCTCAAAGGACTATCATGTCTCAAATCTCTCCAACCCGCCACGGGTGAGTATGTGCTACAAACCCTCCAACCCTGGCCGGGTGAGTGTATATAAGTCAATTTCTTTCCTCCAACTCTGCACGGGTGAGCAAGTAGTCAAAAGACTCCAAGTCCCTCCAACCCGGCACGAGTGAGCACATATCCAGTTCACTTAACCTATTAGACTACTCTTATCTACAGATTATCATACTTAGAGTCTTAAGGATAATCCCAGGACTGCCCAAGGTATTCCCGGTGAAGGGCTCTCAGGGGCACTAGGAGCTGCGATGGGCTGAATCCCAAAGCTCCCTTTCTCAAGGATATTTACTTTAGTTGTTTCTTACCCCGGACCTCTTTTCTCTCTCCTGTTACATAGAGTGACCTAGTGATTTAAGGTATAGATTAAGGAGTGACGGTCTTCCGTCAACCCTACCTAGGCATGACTAATGTTGCACTTTTACTCTCGTCTCTATAATGCATCTGCTACCCAGGGTTATACTTCCGATCTTAGACTCTAACTCAGCTGTTGATTCATCCCCTGGCGGCCTATAGTCCAGCCTACTTTTACTATGCGCACCCCATGACCTAACACCACCCTGAAATCGAACTTCTAAATCTTTGATCCAACTGACCCCAAATATTTATCCTAGGGTGGTATGGACTAATAAAATGAGTGTGTTGATTTTTATAATATTCCTAGGTCATTAAGGCCTTTAAATAAATCTTTTACATTATTCCCTAGGTCATTTTACACAAGAAGTATTAACAATTAAGATCTTCTGACCTAAGGGAATTTTCCTGAGTTGCATATGAATAAATTATTACTGTCTACAACATTCCATAATTTCTCTTTTTATATTTCTATTTTTCCCATAATTAATACCAATTCTACCTATTTATCACTTTCCAAATGAAGTACAAGAAATATATACACCAAAATTCCAAGAAAATTACTGAGCATTTATATTACCATTTTATGACTAATGGCAGAGTTTTATTAATTTCTACAAGGTAATGGTCTATCAAATCCATTCTTAATTATTTACCAAAAGTGCCATTATGCTAATTAATAATTAACATTGTACCCAAAAATTCTGATATAAATCTACAAGACTAATATAACAATTATGCAACTCTAGGATTATTTTCACAATTTTCCAACAAGTATTTATACTAATTCATAAACATTTACAAAAAGGGTAAAATGGTCATTTCCATGAATTTTGCTCTAACAGTTGCCAAACAGAGATAAGAAATTTTCTTAAGTCAATTAAAACACCATACTTTGACTTGGCTGAATCTGAAGGTTTTCTATAGCCAAAATCTATTTTTCCTATTTATTTTACAAAAGGACCTATAATTTGAAAAATTCCATTAAGTGGTATTTTTAATTCCAAAAATCCCAAAAATTATTCTAGGGTGAAACATGCCCTAAAGTATCACTGGAATTTATTGCATGGCTTTTGGGTGCCTCAGTTAGGTTAAATACACAAAATACAAATTATTGCTAATTGCACACCAAGGCCTAAATTAGCCTACACAAACACATGGAATAACCCTTCATGCAGGGATCCAATTGCCTTGAAATTTCTACCAGACACCAATAATGTCCCCAAGGACATACCACCAAAATTTGGGGTCATTTGGGTGCCTAAAATTACAATTATGCCCTTAATTTAATTTTTGATATTTTGATAAAAACTATAGAAAAAGTTCTTCCAAAAAATTCCAAATTTTTGGCAGGGCATAGGCATGCCCTAAATACACCCATGACCAAAATTTCAGGTCATGGTGATGCTTGGTTTGTCTTGGGCATCCAATTTGGTTTCTGCCCTAGTTTAAGGGCAGTCCTAGCAAAACAGCCCTACAGGGCAGCCTACTGGTCCAAAAGTCATGATTTTTGTGGCATTTCAAAGTTAACCCATCTACCTAACTTTTTCATTCAGGGTTCAACCTAAGGTGAGGCCTCTAAGTGCCTCAAAATTAACATGCAAGACAGCTGTTACCATGTGACAATATTCCACATTTATACATAAAATTTAAATAATGCAGAATTAATATTAAATCTTTGCACGAATCTTAAAGCCTATCCAACGGTAGCTGCTTTTCTTCCCCATGCAGTGCATGCATGGCCAGCCCGAGCAGGTGTCCTTTGCGAGGCCATTTCCGGCCATTGCCGGCGGCGGGACCTCCGGCCAAGTCCTCCCCCGACCTCACGGTGGTCGGGGCTAGGGCTGGCCGGCGACTGGGCGGCGGAGGGCGGCGGACGGCGGCGGCGCAACCAAACCGAAAGGAGCCTAAACCGCCATTTTTAAAGCTTTTTCCAAGCTTTTTTTGATCCCTATGTCGAGCTCGTTTGAGCTCGACCTCTAACCTAGATGAGCTAGGATACTAGTGCAGTTAGAGGGGAGGGGATACGGACTCTTGGTGGTTGTGGTTGAGGGTGGCGGCGGTTTCCCCTAGCTTGCGAATTCCGGCGAGCTCCACGGCCGTCCATGGCTTTCTTGCTCCCTCTCTCTCTCTCTCTGGGGTGGAATGAAGTGTGAGTGAGGGTGTGGGCTCGGTTTGGGGGTGAGTTAAGAGAGGGGGCGATTTCACCAAGGGTTGGGGCGGATTCACCAAGGAGGGGGTGATTTCAACAAGGTGGGGCTCGGGTTGAGGTGTTTGGCCGGCTAGGTGGCTTGGCAGTGGGTCCCACTACTCCATCTAGGTTAAATTAACCCCTAATGGTCGGGTTCTAGGGTTGGGGGCCAAGGTTGGTGAGTGAATAGGGAGGGTTGGTTCACATAAGTGAAATAGGCTATATAGGGTCGGGTTTGGGCTTGGGCTTGACCCAAGGCTGCATGGTGGGGTCCCACACCTCCTAATAGCCCTACATGGTCAGCCAACCTAATGTGGGTTGGTGGGGTGAGCCCAAGTGGCCCAAAATAACTCCACCACCTTTTCTCTCTCCTATTTATCACATTTTCTCTCTCCTAGGTAATTCCCAAAATTACCATTGCATGCCCATATTTTTCTCTTCCATAGGGGGTATAGGGTCACTTTAGACCCACCTAATGAGTTTGGGTTGGTTTGGGTGGACCCAACCTAGTGAAATGGGCTAGGGCACCATTTTCACTATTTAGGTCAATATGTTGACTTGACCCAACATGGGTCAACTGGTTGACCCCATGGCCTACCTTGGGGTCCACTTAGATTGTATTTAGGGTTAGGGCATCATGGTGGGGTCATGGTGTGACTAAGGTTCCTGTTTAGGCTAGTTTGACCTGGTTTGACTTTGGCCCCATAGTGGGCCCCACATGGCTACAACCCACTATCTAGGGTCAAACCTAGCTCATTACCCTAACACCCACCCCATGCCTAACCCAATCTAAGTTAAGGGGTCTAGAAGTAACATTGGGATGTTACAAATCCTATAAACAAAAGAAATAATTTCGTCCCCGAAATTTAAGTTTGGGTCTACGGGTTCCAGTTGCAGAAATTGTTAAGGAAATTTTGTAGAAAATAACATAAAGGTACCTGATGTAAATAGTTCTGGATGACGCTCCAGCATCAGATCCCTAGGTTCCCAGGTGTGCTCCTCCTGTCCATGGTTGGACCACAGCACCTTTACGAGTGGAACCTTCTTTTTCCTCAACGTTCGAACCGCTGAATCGTCGATCCGGATCGGCTCCAATCTAACCGAACGGTCAGGCTCTACCGGTCCAGCTGCAGTAGGGACATGCTGCTCAGGGCGAAGGAGAGCTCTTCGCAAAGAAGAGACATGGAACACATCGTGTAGGCTGCTCAGCTCCGGAGGTAGTTGCAGCCGATAGGCCAAGGGGCCCACACGCTCCAGAATCAGGTATGGTCCCATGTACCGGGGGCTGAGCTTCTTATGTCTCCGAATCCGAGAAATACCGTGTACCGGTCGGATTTTCAGGAAAACCCTGTCCCCAACTTGGAAGTCCACTTTCCGGTGCCGAGCATCATAATATTTCGCTTGTCTGCTCTGAGCCTCCAGAAGCCGATCCCTGATCAAATGAATCTGAGCCTCCGTATCCTCTACAAAGTCTGACCCAAGGGCTCGAGTATCCACATCTTGCACCCAGGATAGCGGAGTCCGGCATTTTCTCCCATAAAGCGCCTCGTAAGGAGCCATCCCGATGCTGGCCTGGTGGCTGTTGTTGTATGAGAATTCGATCAACGGCAGTAGCCTCTCCCAAGGTTTCCCTGTATCCAAAATACATAACCTGAGCAGGTCCTCCATAGTGCGTATCGTCCGCTCCGTCTGACCATCGGTCTGCGGGTGGAAGGCAGTGCTAAAGGAAAGTCTGGATCCCAAGTAAGCGTGCACTGCCCTCCATTCCCTGGAGGTGAAGCGACCATCCCTATCTGAAACAATAGACCTGGGTACTCCGTGATACCGGACGAACTGCTCTACAAATAACCTCACCAGTACAGCAACCGGGGCATCTTTTCTGACCGGGATAAACCGTGCCACCTTGGTCAACCTGTCTACAATGACCCAGATGGAGTCGTGTCCAGAATGAGAGCGAGGGAGTCCGTGAACAAAATCCATAGAGATATCCTCGAACTTCCACTCTGGAACTGGCAGTGGCCGTAATATACCGCCTGGGCTCTTGCATTCGGCCTTCACTCGCTGGCAAGTCTCGCAGTGTGTCACCAAGTATATGATCTCCCTCTTCATTCCTGGCCAGTACATGGTCCGCCGTAAGTCAGCCCACATCTTGGTGATACCGGGATGCACTGAATATCTGGAGTAGTGTGCCTCTCTGAGGATGTCATCCCGGATCTCACCACCTGCTGGAATGTACACTCGGCCACGGAATCGAAGAAGGTCGTCCTCCAGCGTATAGTCCTCATGCTTGCCTCCTTTTAGAGCGTCAAAGATGGGCTCTAGATCAGTATCCAATCTCTGGTGTGTAAGAATGCGTTTCTGTATATCATCATTGCTGACCAAAGAGTTCAGGTACTCTCGATAGAGCACTGGCTCGGCTTCCGAGACCATGGTAATCTGCATATCCTCCATCATGCGTAGTAGCTCCATAGACATCACCCGGGACTCCGGTCCAGAAGTGCCGGCTCTCCTGCTCAAAGCATCTGCTACAGTATTCGCCTTTCCCGGGTGATAGTGCATCTTATAGTCGTAATCGCAGAGGAACTCAAGCCACCTCCTCTGTCGCAGGTTCAGAACCTTCTGCGTGTCGATGTATTTGAGATTCTTATGGTCGGAGTATATGTCACAATGAATCCCGTAGAGGTAATGTCTCCATGTCTTGAGGGCAAAGACTACGGCCCCGAGCTCGAGATCATGTACAGGATAGTTATGCTCATGCTTCTTCAGCTGTCGCGAAGCATAAGCGATAACATGCCCGTGCTGCATTAAGACTGCACCCATCCCCTGATAGGATGCATCCGTGTATATCTGAAATCCTTCACTCCCCGAGGGAAGTGCAAGGATGGGGGACGAAGTGAGCCGATCCTTGAGCTCTTGAAATGCTGACTCGCACCGCTCTGTCCAGTCAAATGCGGCATCCTTTTTCGTCAAGGACGTGAGGGGGAGGGCTATCCTTGAAAACCCCTCCACGAACTTACGATAATAACCTGCCAGACCCAAGAAGCTACGTATATCCGACGCCGTCTTTGGCCGTGGCCAATCCCGCACTGCCTCTATCTTAGCAGGATCCACAGCTAATCCAGCTCCACTGATTGTGTGTCCTAGGAAAGCCACTTCCTGAAGCCAGAATTGACATTTTGAGAACTTCGCATACATCTGAAATTCTCTTAACTTCTGCAATACCAGTGCTAAATGCTCTGCGTGCTCCTCTCGAGATCGCGAATAAATCAGAATGTCGTCAATAAAGACTATAACAAACCGGTCCAGATAAGGCTCGAATACCCTGTTCATGAGCGTCATAAAGGCCGAGGGAGCATTCGTGAGCCCGAACGGCATCACCGTGAACTCATATAAGCCATAACGGGAGCTGAAGGCCGTCTTCGGTATATCTTCTTCTCTGATGCGGAGCTGATAATAACCCGAGCGCAAATCCAATTTTGAAAACCAGCAAGCTCCTTGAAGCTGATCGAAGAGCTCATCTATTCGTGGCAATGGATATGTATTCCGAACCGTCAATCGGTTCAGTTCTCTATAATCTATACATAGCCTCAGCGATCCGTCCTTCTTCTTCACAAATAGAACAGGTGCTCCCCAAGGCGAAGAACTCGGTCGTACAAAACCCGATTCCACCAGTTCCTGTAACTGTGCCCTGAATTCTGCCAATTCTCTAGGGGCCATTCTGTAGGGTGCTCGGGACACTGGTCTTGCCCCTGGCACCAACTGAATCCTGAAGTCTAAGTCCCGCGATGGTGGTAGCCCAGGTAACTTCTCCGGAAAGACATCAGCATAATCTCGTGCCACTGGAATATCAGCTATGGAACTCTCTACCACAGCCATCTCGAAACAAATGAGGTATACCTCTTCTCCCTGTTCATAGGCCTTAACGGCCTGTACTGAAGATAAAGAGAGCCGGGGAATGGAACGGATACCTTCAATGATGACGTGGGAGTCCCCGTGTCTGAGTGTGATCCTCTTCGTGGGGCAATCTATCTGCGCGTAGTTCCAATGAAGCCAATTCATGCCTAGGATCAGATCATAATCCGGTAGGCTCAGAACTGTTGCCGGGGCTTCGAACGCTTTGCCTCCTATCTCGACATCCATATTGCAGCAGTCTGTGGTTCGAAGTTCCGTACCATCAGGGAGTCGCACTCTCTTTTCCAAACCGGAAAACTTCTCCACTCCCTCTAATCCTTCAATAAACGAGTCCGATACGAAGGAGTGTGACGCGCCCGTGTCGAAGAGGGTGTGAGCGGGCTTGCCGCTAATCATCACTATGCCTGGGTTCGTTTGAGTTCAAAGAATAGTATTACTATTAATGTCTAAGGTATTCTTAGAAAGAGAAAATTTAAAATTTATAACTCTTACAAAATTTTAAGTACCTGTAATCACCTCCTCTGGGTCCCTCTGTTCCGTGAGATCCAGCGCGTATACCTGCTCCCGGTCTCGGCCTCGGCCGTGATATCCTCGGCCTCGGCCTCGTCCTCGTCCTCGTCCTCGTCCTCGGCCTTGGTGCACTGGAGGGGCCACTGGAGGTGGAGGAGGAGGAAGAGGGTGGACCTGAAGCGGGCACTGCGTCCTGATGTGCCCAGGTTGGCCGCAACCAAAGCAGGTGATCTGCCTCTGACCTCGATCATCCTGTCTCATCGGTCCGGGAATCTGCATAGGTGGGGGAGCCAAAGGTGGAGGAGGCCCCTGATCCTGCCTATAGTTGGGACGACGACGTCCCCCACCTCTCCTGTATCCAATCGTCTTTCCCCTCTGAGACGATCTGCTGCTCTCCCCAAATGACTGTCCATCCAACGATCTCTTCCCCCTGCCTTGCACCAACAGCTGGTCAGCCTCCAGCTTCTTTGCCATCTCGATGATCTGCGCCATGGTACCGTGGGCAATGAATAGCAAGGGCTGCCTCAAGGAGTCGCGGAGCCCGTGATAGAATCTCTTCGCGTATTTCTGGTCGTCCCAGTCATGGAAGCCTGCAAACCTAGCCAGGTGGGAGAACTCTCTCTGATATTCAATAACTGATCGGCTTCCCTGCTGGAGGCTCAGAAACCTCGCCTCCAAGGTATCTCGGTCTGTGGAAGATACATAATGCTCCAAGAAGACGTCGCTGAACTCCTCCCAAGATATGTCCATCAGCTCCCGGTCGGCGAATGTAGAGTCCCGCACCGACTTCCACCACCTCTTTGCATGAGCATCTAGTGCCGAGGTGGCAAGGGGAACTGCCTGTCTGACGGGGCAGCTGATGCCGGCTAGCAGCTCCTGGATGGTCTCCAACCACTCCTCTGTCTTCACGGCATCTTCTGTCCCACGATACAGTGGCGGAGACAGACTTTTAAATGCACTCAACCAGTTCGATCCTGGGTTGGGCAGCTGAACCGGGGCTTGCTGCGCTCTGAAGGCATCCAGGATAGCCGTCAGGGTTTGCCCCATCTCCGTCTGCATGAACGGAATGGCAGCCGGAGGGGGAGGAACCGTATCCTGCGGAGGCTGCATAAAGGAAAATCTTAACGTCAAAATTGGCCTAACTCATTGTTTGATGGACTGATTATGTGGCTTTTTACGCATGGGCACACCACTGCTTCCGCTGCATAGTTTGTCCGCAAACTAATGCTGGGGCGGGGTGTTCCAGTGTGGTGGACTGTATTCTCATATGATCGTGGTTTCAAGTGATACCAGTTTGTAAGATCCTGTTCCTCAAATCCGAGGCAACCCGGATCTTATGCCCAGAACCGCCGCCTTACGGTGACACTAACGCACGGGTTAGTCGTCACCGCAAGACGCCGATTCTGCCGGCTAGTACGATCATATCCTGTTCGGCCAATATGAGAATAATTGCATGATAAATCAGAGTAACGCAAAATCAAGTCCACAGCCACAGTATATATATATATCAAATGAAATATAAGCCAGTCCATAATGAGTACAAAAGGGAAAGTAAATAGGGCTTATGCCCAGTACATCATAATCACTCTCACTCTCACATACATAGCAGCGGAAAAACTAAAACTCTCTCATCACCTGTAGACGTGTCTCAGTAGTAGTAGCAGGTGCCGGCCTCTGCTCCTCAAATCCGGCCTCCTCGACGTGCTGGACCACCTCCTCGAGCTCCTAAAAATAATAAGGTCACCGACCATTAGTCAAAAAGACTAAGTCGTATCCTCAGCACCTCCTCCTGCAACTCCTAGGCACCGTGCGGGAGGACGAAGCGGAGGACAACAAGGGGTGACAAAAAGGCGAGCAGGTGACAGGAAACTAACAGAGTATATATAATCAAAATATAGTGAAATGTAACCTCCACTTATGCGAGTGCGCATAAGCAAGGGATCTTTTGCAAGGCTCCCATTGTATAGAATGTCCCATACCATTTATACAATGGGGTGTCAGAGTCACAAGCATGTATATTTATAAAGGAAAATAACCTTAACCTACAAACATGCCCACTCAGGCTTATAGGCTAAGGGTTCGTATAGCAGGTCCTAATGTATAAGCGTCCCATACCACTTATACATTAGGTGTCTTAGGTTGTTATGCAGATTAATGTTATGCAACTATATGGTGGGTATGATATGAACATGCAGTGCAACACACACACACGACTCCGTGATCACAGACCTTTAGTTCCCACTTTTCGAGAGCTAGCATCACTCTCAGGTACCACCGTTGTGGCTACGGCAGCAGCGGAGCGGGCGTCTCCGCCTTCTAGGCGGGTATACACACTACCAGGCCTAGACCTCTCTTGTACGCCTCTGTACACCGACAGTGCACTCTAGAGTCTCTGCGTACCACTTTGCTGACTACCTGTCAGTCTTGTTGGGTCGGGTGCGCGTTATTAGGAAAAGTCCTCCAGACTCCAGTATAAACATCCTACTGGTCCTTCTAACCCTCGCACCCGCCTGGTCCACCGTACTGCCGTCGGTGTGACGACTGGCCAGTACCGCATGGCCCGCCACTAATATATGCACATGCAAGTATTATATATTGAGCCTCCAGCTCAAAGGACTATCATGTCTCAAATCTCTCCAACCCGCCACGGGTGAGTATGTGCTACAAACCCTCCAACCCTGGCCGGGTGAGTGTATATAAGTCAATTTCTTTCCTCCAACTCTGCACGGGTGAGCAAGTAGTCAAAAGACTCCAAGTCCCTCCAACCCGGCACGAGTGAGCACATATCCAGTTCACTTAACCTATTAGACTACTCTTATCTACAGATTATCATACTTAGAGTCTTAAGGATAATCCCAGGACTGCCCAAGGTATTCCCGGTGAAGGGCTCTCAGGGGCACTAGGAGCTGCGATGGGCTGAATCCCAAAGCTCCCTTTCTCAAGGATATTTACTTTAGTTGTTTCTTACCCCGGACCTCTTTTCTCTCTCCTGTTACATAGAGTGACCTAGTGATTTAAGGTATAGATTAAGGAGTGACGGTCTTCCGTCAACCCTACCTAGGCATGACTAATGTTGCACTTTTACTCTCGTCTCTATAATGCATCTGCTACCCAGGGTTATACTTCCGATCTTAGACTCTAACTCAGCTGTTGATTCATCCCCTGGCGGCCTATAGTCCAGCCTACTTTTACTATGCGCACCCCATGACCTAACACCACCCTGAAATCGAACTTCTAAATCTTTGATCCAACTGACCCCAAATATTTATCCTAGGGTGGTATGGACTAATAAAATGAGTGTGTTGATTTTTATAATATTCCTAGGTCATTAAGGCCTTTAAATAAATCTTTTACATTATTCCCTAGGTCATTTTACACAAGAAGTATTAACAATTAAGATCTTCTGACCTAAGGGAATTTTCCTGAGTTGCATATGAATAAATTATTACTGTCTACAACATTCCATAATTTCTCTTTTTATATTTCTATTTTTCCCATAATTAATACCAATTCTACCTATTTATCACTTTCCAAATGAAGTACAAGAAATATATACACCAAAATTCCAAGAAAATTACTGAGCATTTATATTACCATTTTATGACTAATGGCAGAGTTTTATTAATTTCTACAAGGTAATGGTCTATCAAATCCATTCTTAATTATTTACCAAAAGTGCCATTATGCTAATTAATAATTAACATTGTACCCAAAAATTCTGATATAAATCTACAAGACTAATATAACAATTATGCAACTCTAGGATTATTTTCACAATTTTCCAACAAGTATTTATACTAATTCATAAACATTTACAAAAAGGGTAAAATGGTCATTTCCATGAATTTTGCTCTAACAGTTGCCAAACAGAGATAAGAAATTTTCTTAAGTCAATTAAAACACCATACTTTGACTTGGCTGAATCTGAAGGTTTTCTATAGCCAAAATCTATTTTTCCTATTTATTTTACAAAAGGACCTATAATTTGAAAAATTCCATTAAGTGGTATTTTTAATTCCAAAAATCCCAAAAATTATTCTAGGGTGAAACATGCCCTAAAGTATCACTGGAATTTATTGCATGGCTTTTGGGTGCCTCAGTTAGGTTAAATACACAAAATACAAATTATTGCTAATTGCACACCAAGGCCTAAATTAGCCTACACAAACACATGGAATAACCCTTCATGCAGGGATCCAATTGCCTTGAAATTTCTACCAGACACCAATAATGTCCCCAAGGACATACCACCAAAATTTGGGGTCATTTGGGTGCCTAAAATTACAATTATGCCCTTAATTTAATTTTTGATATTTTGATAAAAACTATAGAAAAAGTTCTTCCAAAAAATTCCAAATTTTTGGCAGGGCATAGGCATGCCCTAAATACACCCATGACCAAAATTTCAGGTCATGGTGATGCTTGGTTTGTCTTGGGCATCCAATTTGGTTTCTGCCCTAGTTTAAGGGCAGTCCTAGCAAAACAGCCCTACAGGGCAGCCTACTGGTCCAAAAGTCATGATTTTTGTGGCATTTCAAAGTTAACCCATCTACCTAACTTTTTCATTCAGGGTTCAACCTAAGGTGAGGCCTCTAAGTGCCTCAAAATTAACATGCAAGACAGCTGTTACCATGTGACAATATTCCACATTTATACATAAAATTTAAATAATGCAGAATTAATATTAAATCTTTGCACGAATCTTAAAGCCTATCCAACGGTAGCTGCTTTTCTTCCCCATGCAGTGCATGCATGGCCAGCCCGAGCAGGTGTCCTTTGCGAGGCCATTTCCGGCCATTGCCGGCGGCGGGACCTCCGGCCAAGTCCTCCCCCGACCTCACGGTGGTCGGGGCTAGGGCTGGCCGGCGACTGGGCGGCGGAGGGCGGCGGACGGCGGCGGCGCAACCAAACCGAAAGGAGCCTAAACCGCCATTTTTAAAGCTTTTTCCAAGCTTTTTTTGATCCCTATGTCGAGCTCGTTTGAGCTCGACCTCTAACCTAGATGAGCTAGGATACTAGTGCAGTTAGAGGGGAGGGGATACGGACTCTTGGTGGTTGTGGTTGAGGGTGGCGGCGGTTTCCCCTAGCTTGCGAATTCCGGCGAGCTCCACGGCCGTCCATGGCTTTCTTGCTCCCTCTCTCTCTCTCTCTGGGGTGGAATGAAGTGTGAGTGAGGGTGTGGGCTCGGTTTGGGGGTGAGTTAAGAGAGGGGGCGATTTCACCAAGGGTTGGGGCGGATTCACCAAGGAGGGGGTGATTTCAACAAGGTGGGGCTCGGGTTGAGGTGTTTGGCCGGCTAGGTGGCTTGGCAGTGGGTCCCACTACTCCATCTAGGTTAAATTAACCCCTAATGGTCGGGTTCTAGGGTTGGGGGCCAAGGTTGGTGAGTGAATAGGGAGGGTTGGTTCACATAAGTGAAATAGGCTATATAGGGTCGGGTTTGGGCTTGGGCTTGACCCAAGGCTGCATGGTGGGGTCCCACACCTCCTAATAGCCCTACATGGTCAGCCAACCTAATGTGGGTTGGTGGGGTGAGCCCAAGTGGCCCAAAATAACTCCACCACCTTTTCTCTCTCCTATTTATCACATTTTCTCTCTCCTAGGTAATTCCCAAAATTACCATTGCATGCCCATATTTTTCTCTTCCATAGGGGGTATAGGGTCACTTTAGACCCACCTAATGAGTTTGGGTTGGTTTGGGTGGACCCAACCTAGTGAAATGGGCTAGGGCACCATTTTCACTATTTAGGTCAATATGTTGACTTGACCCAACATGGGTCAACTGGTTGACCCCATGGCCTACCTTGGGGTCCACTTAGATTGTATTTAGGGTTAGGGCATCATGGTGGGGTCATGGTGTGACTAAGGTTCCTGTTTAGGCTAGTTTGACCTGGTTTGACTTTGGCCCCATAGTGGGCCCCACATGGCTACAACCCACTATCTAGGGTCAAACCTAGCTCATTACCCTAACACCCACCCCATGCCTAACCCAATCTAAGTTAAGGGGTCTAGAAGTAACATTGGGATGTTACATCCTGTCACCCTCCAAAGAGACTTCCAATACTTGTAAACCCAAACCTAAATAGTGGATTTTGACCCGACACAGATTCGTCCACGTGATTTTCACCCTTTTCAGATTTTCCACGGTAAAAAAGCCCCCTGTCATTACTGCTGGATTTTCATTGACAGTTTGCGCACCCGGTCCGACCTGGGCCAAGACGGTCCGATTCTCTGGACCCGAGGAAAATCGGGTGACCTACAATAGTTTGCTCACCAAGGAGGATGATCAAGATCTCATGACCAAAGTCTTTGAAAGCATAATCCAAATGCCCTGCCAAATGTGTTAATCCTTTGTGTATCTGGGGTTTTATTTATAAGGAAATCCAAAAGGTGAGATGGGGGTCTTATTTATATCCCGCCCCTTACTTGAGGACTATGCGACTAGGGGAGGATCTCGGCCAGCTTGGGCGAGTATCTCCCATGGTCGTCCACCTGACGAGTATGTGAGATGCTCGCACACTTGCCAAGTCCTCCCACTGTCTAGATATTTGATCATTGACTTCTGTTTTGACTTGTTGACTTTGAGTTATGCTTACATGGATTGAATGAGTCCATCCTCGCTCGACGAATTTGAGTTGTACATTTTAAATATTGAAATAAATAAATAAATTAAATTATAAAAAAAATGTAAAAAAGAAGTTAAAACTGCAAAGATTAATGTTTTTTTCACTTGTATGAATGGAGGTTTTATTGCCGTATGTGATTGCAGAATATACGAGTTTTGGACGCACTTCATAGTGTTCTGGGCTGTGTATTCCACCTTCTTCACGCCACTGGAGTTCGGCTTCTTCCGCGGACTTCCCCGCGAGCTTCTCCTCTGGGACATCATCGGTCAGGCTGTCTTCCTCGCCGACATCGTCTGCCTGCTCCTCCTCGCCTACCGCGACCCCGACACCTACCGCATCGTCTACAGCCCCACCTCTATCGCCCTCCGCTATTTGAGATCGGGTTTCATCCTCGATTCCTTAAGCTGTCTCCCATGGGATCTCATCTACAAGGTTTGCCAACATGCCCTTATTCCATCGCACATACCCTTCATTCCCATCAAATCACTTTCATAATGCCCTCAAATTTAGGCCTGCGGGAGAAAAGAAGAGGTGAGGTACCTCCTATGGATTCGGCTGTGCCGGCTGAGGAAGGTGACTGGATTCTTTCATAAGATGGAGAAGGACATTCGCATCAATTACTTGTTTACGAGAATTGTGAAGCTCATAGTAGTGGAGCTCTACTGCACCCACACAGCTGCCTGCATATTCTACTACCTTGCCACCACTATTCCTCAGTCTGAGGAACACTATACCTGGATTGGAAGCTTGAAGCTGGGCGAGTACAGCTTCCAAAACTTTCGGGAAATTGACTTCTGGAGGCGTTATTTGACGTCTCTGTATTTCGCAATTGTGACCATGGCCACTGTTGGTATGCTCCAAACTTGGACTACATTCTTTGACCTAAAAGTAATCCTTTCATATATATTTTTTACAATTGCAAGGATCTCATCATTTTGTTCCGCTAGTATCTGTTCCTCGTGCTATGATTACACATAATTGTTTTTCAAGGTCTGTGAAAATTGAGGAGAGCTCCTTATTTTGAATTATGTGAGGTATTGCGAGAGCAGGGCTTCGTTTGGCGCGGCGGCGGAGGCCGTGAACGCGTGGTCATGAACCATCGTTCGTGAACGCCGGATCTCACCTAAAAAAATTCATGCATTTTATGCTTTCACTTATTAGATAGAGTGCTTAAATCAACATGTAGACATTAGCAACTGCTACATAATCATGCTCTTAAAGAACTTTTCCATGAGCTGGATTATTGAAATGGAGAAATACTTTATGATTACTATGTAGTAACAAAATATTACAGAGTCTCAAAGTTAAAAAATATTGAAGTATAATGAATAAGAATTGTTGTATTGATCCAGTGTATTTCGGTAAAAGTATTTAATGATAGCTATGCCAAGCATGGTAGAAATGATGATTTTAAGATGAATGTGTGGTAAATAGTGAAGTATATTAAAGAATAATAATATTAGAGGGATGCTAAGAGTAGTATATATTCAAAGCAAGGTTGTGGAAAATACAATCAGGTTTGCTCATTTGGAAATAGGTGTAGAAAATTGTTAGAAACACTGGATAAAGATCTCGCTGTGGGGCATTGATTAACATAGGAAGAAAGGGAAGAATATGAATTATTCTTGTTATTTATGTAACTTCAATGAGGTACTATGGGTAAAACTTGAGACTTGGCTTAAGCTTCCTAGAGGGGTACTTTGGATGGTGGGAATTTTGGCTTTGTGGAGAAGGAAAAGGCTGGTAATGGATGTGGGGGTCGACGAGAGAATTGGAGGGGTCGGCGGTTGGGAATGATGTAGGAATTGAGGGGCATTGGCTAGGGAGTTGGCGGATGACGGGTCCCAAGACTTCTCCATAAGACTTTAGTTGGGGAGATGGAAAATGATAGTATTACATCAAAATTCCAAGGCTTCTCCTTGGGGCATCAACTAAAGAGGAAACAGAGCACCATCGTTTTAAAAAATTTTATTTCATTGCTTGCCCTAATTGAAATGAACCAAAAATTTAAATACAAGAGGCTTTGATGTCCCTTTGCGATGACTTAATCAAATAGTTTTGAGTTATCTTGGAGGAACTCATCCTTAAACAATTTTAGTAAATAGTGGTGGGCTAGAAGGTGCACCTCCAGTGAATCTTTTTAGAAATGTAACGTGAAAGATATTGAAGTTTTTTGCATCTATAAGGACTTCTTATTAATGGCAACATCCCCAATTTTTGTAAGGATTTTAAAGGTTCATAATATTTAAGTGATAATTTGAAATTCAATCATCATGCCACTGTTATGGCTTTGTGGATGTAATTTGAGCCACCCTCATTCTCCCAGTAAGAAGTAAATACCATGATGATGAGTGTCATAATTTTTGCACATTCAATCTTATGCCCTCACTAGAGAGCTCGATCTATGCCCTCAAAAGGAGCTTGTAACATAAGATAGAACACTAGATGTGGCTTGTCCTATACTACATTGAAGGGGCCGGTTTGCACTGTTAAATGATATGAAGTATTGATATAATTCTTCCCATGGAACCCAAGATAATCAATTCTTGGGATTATCTCTCACATAAAATGTTAATACATTTCAGTTATACCATTAACCACCTCACCCCATCTGATTAAGGGTGGTAGATTGAAGATATATGTAGTTTTATCCCACTGAGTTTGAACAACTACAAAATTTAATAGTAAAAACCTGATAATCAATTCTTGGGATTATCTCTCACATAAAATGTTAATACATTTCAGTTATACCATTAACCACCTCACTCCATCTGATTAAGGGTGGTAGATTGAAGATATATGTAGTTTTATGACTTTTATCCCACTGAGTTTGAACAACTACACAATTTAATAGTAAAAACCTGATACGATTAGATGCAATACACTTGGGTATCCCATTGAGACAAAATATGAGCGAAGAACATGACCACAACTATCGTAATCATATAGAAATGTGAAAGAGGAATAAGATATGCAAATTTTAGGCAAAAGATTTTTCACAACAATCAAAATAGTTTTGTTCTTAAATAACGGCAATCTTCCATGAAATTCATGACACTTTAGCACACACCTGAGTTGGTATAGTCAAGGTTGCAGAAGTTCTGTTGCATGCAAATGTTCTCACTTTGTTGACATTTTGCAAATTATACATGCTCTTACAATTTTTAAAAAAAGACAAATTACACAAGCTCTAACAAATTCTTTTACCCCTTCCATTGAAAATCCATGCACCTACATTTGTATGCCTATGAATTCATTCGTGGGCCCGTGGCTCGTGCATATGGCTATGGATTCCTTCGTGTGTATGGCTATGGATTCTGGAGGATTATAAAAGTTAATGGATAAGTGGGTAGAGGGTATACCATTTTGTTGTAGCAACCATGTCATCCAAAATAGACCAATGAGCCGTACTTTGCCCTTCCTTCATTTGATCCTTAATGGATTTCAAAATTTTAGAATGAGAGACTTAGTCACATGTAGTTCGAACAATTCTATGTGCGACCTTGATATTGCACATAGCATTCCATCCTCCTTATTGCGGAAAGAAAACATCCACAACTTTGTTGAGATGTCTAACCTTATATTCAACTCCGGAGTTTAGACCCAATAATTTGTTTATCTTGTTATGAAGACCTTGGGATACCTACAAGAAAATGCTTCGGAATGGCAAGAATGCAGCAACTCAAAGCATAACTGCATTAAAAGATAACAAACATAAGAGATGCAAATCGAGAGGTAAGGTCTCGCCAAGCTCTCAGAGGCTGGGTCCTCGAAAGTACTCATCTCGAAAAGTGGTTACAAAACCAAGGATCCAATATATCTTAGACTAATCCTAAGACCTCTTTATAAAGGTTGAAAGCCCACTATAAGACTAAATAACTACAGGACAAAATATTCTAATTAATTAATGTTAATTATTTAGTTAATATTGATCGATTAACTATATGACTAATTGGTTAATGCTCAATTCATTAATTAATAAATTTCTAATTATATGAGCACACAAGGAGCTGCCAAATTCGCTTCCGCAACTCTCCAAAAGTGTCACTGGGCGTAGGAACAGACATACAGTGCCATGCGTGTTCTTCCCTTGTAGATGCGAGGATGTTTGCTCAGCTGTATGTGTAACAACAGTCTTTTCTTGAAAATCCACCTTGCCCCCAAGGTGGAGTCCTAAATTTTGTCATGCCACTAATGCGAGCGATTTGAGACAAAAAGTTAACTGGAGTGAGGGATGGCAATATGGGCGCGAATGTAGAAAGGTAGAGTACTGTTTTATAATCATGGTTTTGGGGTTGAGTGGAGTGTTAGGTATAGTGATATGGAGGTGAATGTGGTTGGGAGATAAGATAGAATAAAATTTGGATGGATAGCCAGTGTAGTGCCTAAAAGAGGAAAAAAATCATGTGATAGTGGATGGGATAGGACTGTAGGGAGGTTGAAAAAAGTATTTGCATATCTTTTAGCTTTGTTGACAGGGACATGCTGTTGGAATGCTGAAAAGGTATGTTGCTGAGGGTGTCCTATAGTGGTGCTGCAAACTCTTGAGCTGCATAGTAGAGGTAACATGCCGGGCTCATTGGATGAGAAAGGAGAGACGGGACACTCAAAAACAAAGACTGAAATAGGCGCGATGGGGCAGGTGGGGTGCCAACTAGGATTACAGAGAGAATAAGGCTCTATTTGTTTGGGCGTTTCGCTGCTCCGTTTTGGCCAAACGCTGCCGGAAGGAGGGTAAACAAATGAACCTCCGGCGGCGTTTGCTCCGTTTCCACCCGCCCGCCTTGAGAAACGCCCCAAAAAGCTCTGTTTGGAGCAACCACCTCCCCCCTCCGGTTCGAACACTCCGTTTCCACCCGGCGGATCGACCCGCCACCGCCAAACCAAATGGAGCCTAAATGAGGTGAGAAGGTTTGGGAGTGGGCATATTTGGCAAATGATGGTTGGGTGGCTGGCGGTGAAGCCGAAAACCACAATTTAGCCAATAGATGGTGCTGATGACATTGTATCTTCTTAAGAGTTGTTGCGCGCTTGGTATAAGAGGGAGCAGTGGGTGGGGCTGACAATAACTGGCACCGGAGCTGTGACCACTGTGAGGGAAGACAACTGATGATCACTTGTAGCAAGGTGATACTTGTGTGTAGCTCGATTAGCGGTCCTGGAGGGCGCTGAGAGGAGATTTCTGTGTGTAGCAGGGGAAGGTGACAATGAGTGGGATTATTGTTGCAATTCAAAGGTGTGCGGAGCCTGGAGAATGGATATCTGGTCAATCATATGTTGCTATTGTAGTTCTGTGGGGTTAGGCTTGTTGTGGACTGCTGCAAAACTGTAGGCCTTCTCTTGTACTTCGTCGTCGTCTGTGGAGTTCGGAAGTGAGAAAGAGTGTGTCCTTGCTGTTTACTTGATCATCTCTAGTTTTCATTGCTCTTGCGACACTGGAACCTGGGGTAATCTTACATTGATGTCGCCTGATGTTGATTAATTTGCTATCAGAGGGGTTGTCGTAGGTGGTGGGGGGGGAGGGTTGTCGATGATGCTCAAATGTTTCTTGATGCTACAAAGGAGAGCCATGATTTCATCGTGACGGGCCGTGGTCCTGTCGGTGACAATGCGTTCATTGACGGTACTCAGGGGATAGGAGGGCAGCATGGGGGGGGGGGAGAGCAGCATGTTGGATCATTGATACTGGAAAGAAAATGCTTGCATTCGGAATGGAGTGAACGTGACTACTCAAAACGTAATTGCATTAAAGACAACTACAAAATATAATTCAGGAGGAGGTAAGCTCCCACCAAGCTCTCGGAGGTTAGGTACTCCAAAGAACTACCCTCAAAAAGAGGTACAATACCAAGGATCCAAGATATTCTACTGATTTATCAGCACTCAATTAGTTAATTGATAAACTATTAATTATATGCACCTATGGTTGTTCCCAAATTTGCCCTGGCAGCTCTCCAAAAGTATTGTTGGCCGTTGCACAGGTGCTCTACTTGTTTTCTCGTGGATGCGAGGAGGTCCACTCAGGCATGTGTAACAATATTTTACCCTTGAAAATTGACATTGCCCCCAAGAACGAGTTCCCAATTTTGTCTATGTGCAACACTAGTGTGAGTGGGTTTGAGACATAGTATTACATGCAGTAATTGACTCATTATTTTTCTTTAATGTACTATTTTTCTATTTCTAAATAAAATTTTCCCTAGAATTTACGTATGCTGATATTGTCTGGTTATATATGGTTATTGAAGAATATATACATTTAATTGTGTTGAGAGAGCACAAAACTTGTATGTATTGCTTGTGTATGTAAATAAAAAAGAGAATATAAATATATAGGAGAGAGAAGGTGAGAAGAAATCCTATACAAGATGTGAGACTAAGAAGAGAAGAAGGAAATACAATAAAGAAAGGAGCCCAATAATGGACCTTTTACATGGGCTTTTCTAACACTCCCCCACAAGCTGGAGCGTACAAATCATATGCGCCAAGCTTGGAAAAGCACTGATAGAAGAGTGTGCTGGAAAGAGCCTTAGTGAGGACATCCGCAACTTGTTCAGTCCCCGGAACATGCTTCAGATCGAGCTTCTTCATTTGAACCTTTTCCCGGATGAAGTGACAATCGACTTCAATATGTTTTGTTCTTTCGTGGAAGACCGGGTTTTTGGCTATATGTATAGCAGCTTGGCTGTCACAGCAGAGGAGAGCTGGGGAAGGGAGCTTTACACCCAGATCGGTAAGAAGACTTTCAAGCTAAGTTAGTTCAGAAACCACCGAAGCCATTGCCCGGTATTCTGCCTCAGCTGATGATCGAGCAACGACAGCTTGTTTCTTGCTTCGCCACGTAATCAAATGTCCTCCAAAATATGTGCAAAAACCACTGGTTGACCGTCGATCATCAAGGGAACCGACATAATCAGCATCAGAATATGCCACCAATGTTGAAGCTGAAGATGAGATTTTGTATACCAATCCTTGATCAGAAGCCGTTTTAAGGTATCTGAGAATGCGTTCAACGGCCTGAAGATGAGATCTTCGAGGGGAATGCATATATCGACTAACAATACCAACAACGAAGGAAATATCCGGTCTGGTTACTGTGAGGTAGATCAATTTCCCAACGAGACGACGATAGTATTCTGGATTCTGGAGTAGGAGATCTGAGTCAGATGCCTGAGCGCACAACTTGTGATTTGCATCCATTGGGGTGTCAATCAGCTTACAACCTGAATAACCAGCATCATGAAGGAGGTCGAGACAATACTTCCGTTGAGAGAGGACGAGACCATCCGGCCGTCTGGCAACCTCAAGACCCAAGACCGAAGGGGCCCCAAATATTTTGTTTGAAAAACTGTGCTCAGGTGTGGTTTGACCTCCTGTATTCCTTTCGCGTCGTCTCCAGTAATTATGATATCATCAACGTATGTCAACAGAAGAACCGTTCCCGTTGTTCGGTGACGAGCGAATAAGGAGAAGTCTGCCGAGCTTCGAGTAAAACCAACCTCCCGAAGGGGCTTACTGAACTTGTCAAATCACGTCCGTGGGGATTGTTTGAGACCATATAGAACTTTTTTAAGACGACAGACCTGAGACTCCCCCGTGGTCTCAAACCCGAGAGGTTGCTGCATATACACTATTTCCTGGAGATCGCCATTCAGAAAGACATTTTTAACATTCAGTTGGAGTAAGGGCCATCGGCGATAGACAGCCACGGAGAAGAGGAGTCGAACGGTGTTGAGTTTGGCCACAGGAGAGAAGGTTTTTTCATAGTCAAGCCCCTGTTGTTGGGTGAAGCCACAAGCCACCAGACGAGCTTTTAGTCGGTCAATTGTCCCTTCAGCAACATGTTTGATGACAAAGACCCACTTACACCAAACACGTTTCTGACCCGGAGGAAGGGGGCGAGAGTTCATGTCTGGTTGACCCAGAGAGCAGCCATTTCCTCCTCCATGGCGGCCGCCAGTCAGGATGTTGGAGCGCCTTCTGCACAGAGGTAGGAACAGAAACCGAGGACAGTGAAGTAGCAAATATCCGAAGGTGGGGAGAGAGGCGATGTAGTGAGACAAAGTTTTCCATCGGATGAGCAGTAGAGGCGAACACCAGATCAGCAGGGCACGATGAAGCCGAGGTCGAGGCCGACTGCATAGGGGAAACGGAATAAGGAGGGCCGCCTGTGTAGACACAGATAACAGGCGGCTTGGACGGAGCAGGAGCATGGTCAGGAGGAACCTGTGGAAGAGGCGTAGTAACGGGGATGACAGGTCGTGGAAGGGATGGCTGTAGAGGGGTCGGTGGTAGAGGAGTGGGTAGAGGAGGAGAGAAGAAAGGTTGATCTTCCCGGAAGGTAACATCAGCAGATACGGATACCTTTCGGGTAGCCGGGGAATAACACACATAGCCTTTCTGAGTACGGGAATAGCCGACGAAAATTTGTTTAGCCGCCCGGGTATCCAACTTGTCCGTGGACGGACCCAGAAGATGGACGAAGCAGGTGCAGCCAAAGACCCTGGGTGTAATAGGGAAGGCCGGAGCGGAGGGAAAGAGGAGGCTGAACGGAGTGACTTGGTCGAGAACCGAGGAAGGGAGACGGTTGATGAGGAAGCAAGCAGTGGAGACCGCAAAGTTCCAGTAAACATTGGGAACATGCATGTGAAGCATGAGGGAGCGGACAACACCAATCATGTGTCGGTTATTCCGTTCGGCAATGCCGTTTTGCTGGGAGGTGTAGGCACAAGATGTCTGATGAATAATACCGAACTCCGCGCACAGATTAACAAATTCGTGGCTAGTGTATTTGCGAGCATTATCAATGCGCAACGTTTTTATGGTAGTGGAGAATTGCGTACGAGTCTCTAGCACAAAGACCCGGAACACGCGAGGAAGCTCAGAGCGATCACGTAGTAAGTAAGGCCACGTCATGCGAGAGTAATCATCAATAAATGTGATAAAGTAGCGATAACCGGAAATACTAGTAAGTTTGAAAGGCCCCCAAACATCGGAGTGCACTAAATCAAAAGGAGCCGAGCTTCGAGAATAATGTGCGGGAAAAGAAGAACGCGACTGCTTGCCGAAAATACAAGAATCACATTGAAAGGGAGGAAGAGATACATCCGGAAGCGCCTTCTGGAGGACTGACAGAGGGTCAGGCCCAAGACGGTGATGCCAATCGACGGATGAGACGGAGGAGACGGAGGAAAGGACGGTCGGAGAGGCATCGAGAAGGTAAAGCCCGTTTTGCAGTTGATCCTTACCAATGGTAATCCGCGTCCGCCGATCCTGTATCAAAAAAGCAAAGGAGGTGAATGTGACAGAGCAATCCATATCGTTAGTAAGACGACCAACATAAAGTAAATTAAATGGGGAGCCCGAAACATAAAGAGCCGAGCGAAGAGAGATGGAGGGGTTGATGGAGATGTTAGCACAGCCGGAGATCGGAACAATCACCCCATTAGCCACGGTGATACACTTCGGATGAGGAGCATCCGAGAACTTGGGCGGCTGCAGCGAGGTGATGTGATGAGTGGCACCCGAGTCCAAGATCCAGCGTAGACTGGAGGAAAAACAAGCCATACCTGCAGTGGAGGTGGAGGCAACAAAAGAGGATGGAGGGCTGAGCAGTCCATGGAGTTGCTGGAGCTGGAGGCGAATGACCTCAAGGTCGGTGCCTGTGGCAGAAGAGCTGCCAGCTGCAACGGCAGCAGTCGGACGAGGGGGGTAGCCATGTTTCTTGTAGCAAACAACCTCAGTGTGGCCGTCCCGGCCGCAATAAGAACACTTTGGGCGGCCCCGACCACCACGCCCCCTTCCGCGGGAGCCCGAATGTCCACCACGAGCAGAAGACGGTAGGGGAAGTAAGGGGGGAAGAGTCTGCTGGAGAAGGGCCGGAGAGGAGGGTGCAGGAGTATCCGGGGGCGGTGTCACTCGAAGGAGCATAGAACAAACATCAGATAAGGAAGGAGTAGCGACCGAAGCCAGAACTTGAGCACGGATACTCTGAAGGTGTGTCGGGACACGAGCCATCATCATAGCAATGCAAACGGCCTCCTTTTGTGCTCGCTGAGCAGCAAGATCAGTGGTAGAAGGCTGATGCTTAATCCAGGCCTCCGCAAGAGTCTTAACACAAGAAGCAAACGATGTCATGTCCGCAGCCCCGCCAACATCGAGAGCCTGAAGATCGGTAATAATGTCATAGAGGTGCTGGAGGCTGTCCTTGCCGGAGCATAAGGAGTGAAGCTCATCCCACATAGCGTTTGCCGTCTCATGATA
This sequence comes from Platanthera zijinensis, assembly GCA_039513925.1. Taxonomy (NCBI): domain Eukaryota; kingdom Viridiplantae; phylum Streptophyta; class Magnoliopsida; order Asparagales; family Orchidaceae; genus Platanthera; species Platanthera zijinensis. Next base: position 20,977,787 of record CM077092.1, read on the forward strand.
CATGATCATTTGGTAGGGCTCACCCTCCAGGGAATTGAGGAGCCACGTCTGAACACGACCGTCGTTGCGCAACAAGTTGTCGGTAGGAGGAGAAGGAGGTCGCTGAGTGAGATTAACAAGGCCTTTGACCTGAAGAACTCGGCGAACCGAGTGCACCCATGAGATGAAATTCTTCTTTCCGGACAAGGAAATGGTGGTGATCCGCAGCTCATCGCGAATTTCAGGAGGAGCCGGGCGGTCTGCAGAGGGGGGTTAGTCGGGCGGTCTGCAAAGGGGTTATCCGCCTGGCCGGTGGAGTCAACGGAGGATCCCATGTAGCCCGAAGAGGCCGCAACGAGCAGAAAAGAGGGCGTGGAGGGAAGAGAACTCTTGCACGACAAGCCCGCGCGGTTTATAGACGAGGCCGCAACGGGTAGTCAAGGCGACAAGAGCAACGACAAGCACAGAGAGAGAAAGGGAGGCCGCGACCTGAGTGCGGATAGACAAACCGCACAGTCACAGTGAACACACTAGCGGCCAGAGAATGAGCGACAAGAGAGGTCGGCTCGAACAGAACACGAGATTAGGCGCAGCGGTTAGGGAGAGAGACCACGCGAGAAGGAGAACTCGAGCGGTAAGGAGAGGCAGCGGGTAGGAGAAGCCGCGAGAAGAGGCCGCGAGTAGGAGAACTCGAGCGGCAAGGAGAAGGCAGCGGGTAGGAGAAGTCGCAAGAAGAAGCCGCGAGTAAGAGAACTCGAGCGGCAAGGAGACGACAACGGGTATGAGTAGTTGAGCGGCAAGAGGGGAGGGGGGCGGCCTTCATGCGACAAGAAGAAAAGACACGCGCGACAAGAAGGAAGCCGCAACGGTCAGAAAGAGATAGGCCGAACCAGGAGAGGGTCCCACGGGGAAGGGGGGAAAAGGCTATAAAAGGGAGAGAGGGGAGGGGTGGAACCGCGGGAGAGAGAGGGAGAGGAAGCAGGCAGACCCCAGGCAGGCCGCAGGCAGGCCGGCGAGAAGAGGAACCCGCGGATAGAAGCGGGTAGGAAAGGAGAGGCCGCAGAGCAGTCCGCGGACAGGGGAGGAAGGCGGTCTGGACGGTTAGAAAATGGGAGACCGCAGGGACCAGGAACCTCCCTTTGATACCATGTTGAGAGAGCACACAACTTGTATGTATTGCTTGTGTATGTAAATACAAAGAGAGAATATAAATATATAGGAGATAGAAGGTGAGAAGAAATCCTATACAAGATGTGAGACTAAGAAGAGAAGATGGAAATACAATAAAGAAAGGGGCTCAATAATGGGCCTTTTACATGTGCTTTTCTAACAAATTGCAACTGATATATATCTATATACATATTTCTTCTTATCTCCAAACTATATAGCAATTTTCATTTCATCTTTAACATCAATGTATTTTTTTTGTACCGATAGCTCTTTAGTAGTACGCTTTAGGTGCCTATGAACAAAATATGTTCAATATCTTGAAAGATGTGGTGAGCATGAAGCTAGTTTGAATACAAAAAAGGTTACTTTGGATACACCCCAAAGTTCTAATGCTCTAAAAGATACCCTTGGTGGAAGACTCATCATTGAATATGACTCTTCCAAATAGCGAAGAAACATCTCATGGTGTTTATCCAAGCACTCATTGAACAACTTTTATCACCCGGATGCTAGTCGAACAACGAACTTCCATTGTAGGAACATCTCATGTTGTCGGCCAGGTTTTGGTTCCTATCGCTTGACTTCGAGCACACCTTCCTTCTCGTACCGGTCTTGGATGTCAATCGTGATGAGGATCACGATGAACATAGGTTTACACGATAATCAAAGTCGGCTGTTTATGCAGATCAACGAACCGTGAATTTAAGTTATTTGTGTATTTCTTATTTTTTTATTTTGTTGTATTTGAGGGGTGTCATGATCAAAGAATCATGATTTTTCATGATGGCCCTTAGTCTATGAGTAGAAATAGAGAGTTTATTTAGAGATATTGAAAGTTTGAGTGTAGAAGAAAATCCTCCTTTCGATCACCCTGTGCAAAGGCGGAATCCAGGTGCGAAACTTGGTAGTTATCCACCTCCTCGCCCCTCCATCTAGCCAACCACCATCCTATCCCCTACCTCCTTGGCCGGCCACCCCCCTTCCACTAGCCAGCCACCTCCCCATCTAGTTGACCACCACCACAAACCCAACATCTCTCCAAAATCTCTCCCCACCACTTCCACAAAACTCTGCCACCACCACCAGTTATTTTCATCAGTTTTCCGATGATCACCTGAAACCACCTCTGGCAGCCCTTCTCAACCCACGACTACCTCCTTACAACTCCTCCCCATTATTATTTTAAATCTTTTCTTTTTTTAGTTTTCCGGCGATCGCCCGAAACCACCTCGGTCATTACCACCTCCTTCGACAATCCTCTATGACCAACTCCAATCAACCACCACCCTCCCACCACCAACATAACTACCTTACCATTTCCCCGCTACCCCCGCTATCCCATTATCCTCATTCCATTAAATTTAGGACCACTCCTAAATTATCTCACTTTCATTTTCTACTAGCTTCATTTTTTTTGTTAGGATCTACTTCATATATTTTGCATAGCTTGGAATCTCAGTCAATGCTTCCACTAATGGGATAATGACTTCCAAATTTTTGATCGCTTCAAAAAAATTCATAAATTTCCTATCCGCTACATTCTCCATTAATCTGTGAGGGAATATTACCTTCAGCACAAATTTTTCTTTAGTAGGTTCTTATTTCTCTTTTCTCTTCTCTACTACACCATTATCCTTTTTCAATTATATTTTCTTTCTCTGCTTTATACTTAAATGAGATTTCACTCAACAAATTTTCTTCTCGTCTTGCTATCTCTCTTTTGTTCCTTAAATATATAACATTTACCTTTTTTGGCTTCTTCTCTGTTGTACTAGGGTGGGTTCCTTTCACTCTGCTAGAGATGATCTACGCAAGTTGTCCGATACGAGCTCGTGAGTTTGAGCGCATAATAGGCCGATGGAGGACTACGTCCCTCAAAGGATTGTGATGACCCTTCTTGGATCCCGTTGAGGTGGCTTTGGTAGAGAGAGGGGGGGAAGGGTGGCCGACGTTAGTGCTGGCGGAAGAGAGAAAACAAGAGGGATAGATAGAAAGAGAGAAGAGAGAGTGAGAGAAATCTTTAACCTTTTTCTTCTCCCCCCCCCCCACAAAAGAGATGACAACAACTTTAAGTAAAGGGTCTCCCACCTAGGCCTTAGACAAGTGGTAATAAAGTAAGCTAGTCATCATTAAAGCAATAAAGTAAGGTAGTCATCATTAAAGCATGCCCCCATTTGAGCTTAGGACACATTGGGTAATTTAAGTCATAAAGTCTACTCCTTGGATGACGTGATTCCCGTTATGTCGTCATGACCCCCATCTTCGTGAGTGCTGTTGTTGCGGCGCTGATACGTCCTGCCCTAGTGCGAGTCGATGTCAGTGCGGTTGGTAACATCATCCGCTCCTTCGAGTGACAACTTGTTCTCAAGTTGGGAAGGGAGGGGAATAATATGGCCTGTTGGAGGATTGCCAATAATGGGTTTTAGGCGCGAGACGTGGAAGACGTTGTGGATGCGGTTGCCGGGCGGAAGTTGGTGTAGGTAGGCGACTTCGCCTATACGTTGAAGAATCTAGAAGGGCCATGAAACGAGGACCCAATTTGGCGGATGGTGTCGAGGGGTGGATAGACACTTGACGGTAGGGCTGGTTTTTAAGCCGAACCCAATCCCCAATGCCAAAGGTGATGCCTCGGTGCTTGGGGTTGTAGCGAGTCTCCATGCGATTTTGGTCCTGGAGGAGGCGGGTACATGTGAGTGCAAGAAGTTGATCTTTGTCCATATGCTCTTGGTCGAGGGCGGAGAGGGAGGCCGACCCTTGGTCATAGCGAGAAGGCGCGGGGGATCGCGGCCATAGATCAGACAAAATGACGTCATTTGTAATATCCTATGGTACGAGGTGTTGTAGCAGTATTCGATCCATGGAAGCCACGTAGCCCAACTCTTCGGGCAATCGCCAACGAGGAAACAAAGGTACATTTCAACCGTGTCGTTTACCACCTCGGTTTTCCCGTCTGATTGGGGATGATAGGCCGATGAGAGTTAATTTAGTACCACATAGGCGGAAGAGTTTCGTCCAGTAATGACTTGTAAAGACTTTGTCACAGTCAGAGATGATTGATTCCGGGAGGTCATATAGGCGAAAAATCTCTGAAAAGATTGTCCGAGGAACATGTTCGGCGACCAAGGGGTCGCTAAGGGCGAGAAAGTGCGCGCCTTTGGAGAAGCGATCGACGACAACCATGAGGACAGATTTGCCGTGTGAAGTCGGGAGGCCCTCCACGAAATCCATCTTAATATCCACCCAAATCTGAGTGGGGGACTGGTAGGGGTTGAAGTAGGCCTGCCGGAAGGAGATGTTCGGACTTATGTTGTTGGCATATGGTGCAATCTGCGATGAAGTTGTGGACCGAGCGTCGGAGACCACGCCAAAAGAATTCGCGGCGTAGGTGTTGCAAGGTTTTCTGGTCGCCTTCGTGAAACCGGTCATGGGTTTCTTCCAAGAGTTGCAGAATCAGTGGCGACGTGACATCGTGATAAAAGCGATCTTTGTAGAGGATAAGACCGGAGGAGGTGGACCAAGTGGGTGGCGTGACCCGGTCTGAGATGCGCTGTATTAATTCCGCGAGGCGCGGTGTGGATTGAATTTCGCGGTGGACATCATCGAGGAAGTCGGAGTGAGGATGAGAAACCGCGAGGAGGGATGTCGCGGAATGTTCAGGCTCGTCCAGTGCAAGGCAGAGAGATAAAGCGTCAGCCGCGCGATTCAGAGAGCCGGCCTTGTGTTCCATCCAGAAGTTGAAGCCTAGAAGCTTGAAGACCCATCACTATTGAGGGACGGTAGTGAAGCGTTGTTCGAGCAAGTATTTGAGGTTAAAATGATCCGTCTGAATGACAAATGAGCGACCCCATAGATAGGGCTGCCAATGTTAAATGGCCTTGGCAAGGCTGATAAGCTCTTGTTTGCGCGTCGACAAATTTTGGTGGCGTCGAGGTGTGGGCTGACTGAAATATGCGATAGGATGTCCGTTTTGTTGCAAAACTGCCCCGGATCTGAGTGTGGAGGCGTCACATTCAATGAGGAATTCTTTGGTGAAGTCCGGTAACTGAAGCACTGGGGCATTTTGGAGCGCCTGTTGGAGGTCGTAGAAGGCGGCGGTTGCCGTATTGGTTTATAAGAAGTAATTTTTGCGGAGCAAGTTGGTGAGGGGCTGGACGTTTTTGCTATAGCCGCGAATGAAGCGCCAATAGTATCCCGCGATGCCCAAGATGGCGCGCAAGTCCCAGACCGTGTGCGGTATTTGCCATGCAACAACATCATCGAGCTTGTCGGGATTCACCGAAACCCAGTGGGAGTGGACCACATGGCCAAGGTAGGCCACACTTTGTTTGTCGAAGACTCATTTGGAGTGTTTGAGGTGGTGGCGATGTTTGCGCAAAAGATCGAAGATCGCGCAAAGATGACACAAGTGGGCGTCCCAATAGGTGCTGTAAATCAAAATATTGTGAAAAAACTAGCACATACTTACATAGTAGTGGTTGTAAAACTTCATTCATCAAAGCTTGAACAGTGGAGGGGGCGTTGGTGAGTCCGAATGAGAGCACCAAAAACTCGAAGTGGTCGTGATGCGTGCAAAAAGCCATTTTTTCCACATTTTGCGGGTGCATCCGTACTTGATGATAACCGGAGTAGAGGTCCAATTTCGAGAAGTACGTGACACCATGCAGTTCATCGAGTAATTCTTCAACCACCAAAATAGGGAATTTGTCCTTCACAGTTTGTTGATTTAAGGCGCGGTAGTCGACGCATAAGCGCCACGGGCCGTCTTTCTTGTGGACGAGGGGAGTCAGAGAGGAGAATGAGGAGAAGCCGCGCTGGATAAGGCCTTGTTGTGGCATGAGGGAGCATTGACGCTCGATCTCATCTTTTTGTAAGAATGAATAACGGTAGGGATGAACTACGACGGGGGGGGGGGGGGGGGGGGGTTGTCTGGAAGGAGGTAGATACGATGATCCTGACGGTGCGCTAGTGGAAGTGAGTCTGTAATAATGAAGATATCCTGGAACTCTTATAGAAGGAATCCGAGGTCGGGCTCATTGGAGGAGTCTGTGGGAAGAGTGGGTCCTTGGAGGGCGAAGGTCGAGTGGAGATTTTGCAGGACTTGTATCGACCATTCGATCAAGTGGTTGTCGTGGTGTCAACGCATAGAGAGAGCATCAAAATCCCATGTTATGGGTCCCAAGGTGTGGAGCCATCGCACTCCCAAAACCACGTCAAAGCCTTGAAGATCGATGACCAAGAGATCAATTTGAAATTGATGAGCGCCCACCGTGAGGGTCACTGCGACTTGAAGACGGGAGCATAGGGTGATGTGGAGATGTATTTGCTCAGCTATGCGACGGTTGATGAAGTTGTGGGTGCTCCCGGAATCCATGAGTGCGACGAAGGTGCGGCCCGCCACAGAAACTTGCATTTGTATTGTATGACCATGAAGTTTATGGGCAACAGAGATGGCATGGAACAAGATCTCCGGGGGTTCCGTGTTATATAGGTCCTCATCATCATCGGAGGGGTCGTCCTCCTCGACTCAAAAGAGGCGCTTGCAACAATGGCCCGGGCCGAAGAGGTCATTACAGTTAAAACACAGCCCTTTAGCACGGTGGTCTGCCATTTCCGACACTGAGAGCCGGCGCCGATACGGTGGACGTTGGCGATATAAGGCTTGGGCGGGGGCGGGCTTGGCTAGCTGCCTTTAGAGGGGGGGGGGGGGGGGGAGAAATGGTAGATTTGGTTACTCGGTCGGTAGTGTTGAAATCTCGATGACCTAGCATTGGGCGTTCTAGAAGAAGTTGGCGCTCACAAGCTCGGGCTAGATTCATCGCAGCTGTGAGGTCGGGTGGAGCTTGGGAATTTGACGTCCAGGCGGAGGCGCTCATGGAGGCTGGCCATAAAAAAAGGAACCTGTTGCTCAAGGCGGACAGTGGATGCACGTGCCAAGAGAATTTGGAATCACTCAAGATAGTCGTCGAGCGGTCCGGTTTGTCATAATGCGATGAGGTCCTCTAGGGAGTTTCCCTGTAGTGGTGGGCCAAAACAGAGAGTACGCACCGTAGCAAAGTCGTCCCAGAGTAGGTCGGGGCGTTCCCGACGTAGTTGCGTGGACCATTTTTGGGCTGCACCCATGAGATGAAACGAAGCGAGGCCAAGATCATCTTCTGGTGGGTTGGGTTAGGTGGAGAAGTCGAGCTCGATCGGGTAAGCCATGGAAGTCGTTCCTTGTGGCCGTCGTAAATGGGAAAGTCCTTCTTCGGGTAACGCGGGGGAGGGCCGTCAGAGGGCGGAGTCGAACTTCCTTCCAGGGTTGGACTTGTAGGAGTGAGTGGTGGTGGTGGTAGTCCGTCCGATGGAACGTGCGACCTAGATGGTTTGGTGTCATGTACGTGCGCCCTTAAGCCGGCGAGTTTGGCATCTTGGAGGCCCAAAGACGTTTGCATGCGTGTGATCGCGTCCAGGATGGTCTGGAGGAGTGGTAGTAGCTGGTTGTGGTCGGCCATGGCCGCGGGTAGAGGAAGAAGTCCGGCGCCAGGGGAGGGAGGAGGCGCCTCTGATACCACGTTGATACGAACTCGTGAGTTTGAGCGCGTAATAGGCCGATGAAGGACTACATCCCGCAAGGGATTGGGTTGACCTTTCTTGGATCCCGTCGAGGTGGCTGCAGTAGAGATAGGGGAAGGGTGGCCGACGTTAGTGCTGGCGGAAGAGGGAGATGGAAAGAGAGAGAGAAATCTTTAACCTTTTTCTTCTTTCCCCTAAAGAGATCACAACAACTTTAAATAAAGGACCTCCAACCTAGGCCTTAGACAAGTGGGAATAAAGTAAGCTAGTCATCATTAAAGCAATAAAGTAATCTAGTCATCATTAAAGCATGCCCCCCATTTGGGCTTAAGACACATGGGATAATATAAGTCGTAAAATCTACTCCTTGAATGACGTTGTCCAAACATAAGGAGTCACAACAGTCTGCCAATGTTTCTAAGGTAGTTGGGCGGACTGCTGTGGTCAGATCTAGTTGGCGGTCAGGCCCGGTGTTCAGAGTTCTCAAGCAATATCTAGTGCGGTCTGACAATTAGACTTTGTCTAACTGCAACTTTATCTTGCGGTTAAGTTGTGCTAACCGCAGCTATAACATTGAAGACGGACAAACGACAAAGCTTGCTTTGGAGTTTTGTAGTTGTACAATTAGCTTTTTCTAACAACATAATTTGAGCGGTTAAATTTTTGTGTAACCGCCTAGTCTCTTGTGACAGACGTTGTTTATTTTCTTTTTGTTGTTTTCTCTCTCTACCCCCTTTTCCTATAAATAAGGGTGCATACCCATGTATTATGTATCTTTTTGGAGTAATAAGTTCTGTTATTTACCTGGTTTCTCACATGGTATCAGAGCTTTCAGTACATTTGCTCTGGTTTCTGTTTTTTCGGCAAGCAGCAGTGCAAGCGGTTACTTTTCTTTAACCGCCTCTTCTTCTTCTTCTTCTTTCTTGTCGCGGTTTCCTTAACTGCGGTCTCTTCTTCTCTCTTGCCTCTTCCGCGGTTTCCTTAATCGCGGTTTCCCTCCCTCCCTCCTTTTGCTTGTCGCTCCTCCTGCGACTCGCTTTCTTCTTGTCCTCTCGCTTTCTTCGCGCGATCTCTCTCTGTTGTCCGCGCAACCTTGCTTCACCACGGTTTCTTCCTTTAACCGCTGTCTTCTCCTCCTTCCCGGCCTCTTCCTCTAACCGGGCGGTTAGAATTTCTCTGCCGGTCCCCGTGCAACTTCTCTTCTTTAACTGCGCGACTTCTCTTCTTTAACCGCGCGACTTCTCTTCTTTAACCGCGCGGCTTGCCTTTTCTTCTCGGCTTCTCCTCTTCTATGGAGAACTCGAACTTCTCATCTTCTACTCTATCTACTCCTCTTGTTTTTTCCACTCCTGTCTCTGCCTCTGGCAATCTCGGTACTTCCTCCAAACTCACTGGACCGAATTATCCAGATTGGAATGTTTCCTTTGTCTTTTTGCTGCGCTCTCAGCGTAAACGTCATCATCTTACTGATGACCCTCCTGCCTATGGGTCTGTTGCCTTTGACGACTGGGATGCTAGCGATGCTCTGGTAAGAACGTGACTTGCCAACAATCTATCTGATGAGTGCCTTCCCGTCATTCAACATAATGCAACGATTAAGGCTGTATGGAATCATCTTGTTGCCCTATAACTCCAAAGGAGCTCAAACTTCCCGCATATATACATTGTATGCAGATCTTTTTGCCCGACCTGTCATGACTCCTGCTGCTGCCCATCAGGAAGTGCAAGCTCTTGGCGCTGAGCTTCTTTAACATCGCCCATTTTTTGCTGATCTTACCGAGCAACATAAACACTTTCAGGAGCTTTTGGTTCTCTGTTATTTGTTTCACTTGCCTGACTCTTATGATATGATTTGACAACAAATTCTTGGAGAAACTGATACCCCTACTGTGGATGCTATTGTTGCGCGTATTTCAGCTGTTGCCACTATACTTCAGCGACCTTTACTTGCCTCTCCATCTTCTTCTGACACTGTAGCTCATTAGACCCGTATTGATATTCCCAGTGGTTGTGGAGGCCGCTCTGGTGGCCGTGGCTTCTTTAGATATCTATGTTCTCACTGTGACAAGATTGGTCACCTTGTTGATTGCTGCTGGGTCAAGCATTTTCATCTTCGCCCTGCTCTGGGTGACACTACTTCAAAAAAGTCTACTTCTCTTACTATCTCTTCAGGTAGTGTTAATGTGGCCACTACGGGTAAGTGACTTATTGATTCTGGTGCTAGGAATCATATGCCAGACAATCCTCATCTATTCTCTTTGCTGGACAAGCATAACCAATTACCTCTGGTTTTTATTGCAGACGGTTTTCTGTCTCCTGTGTGTGGCTCTGGAGTAGTGCATGTTACTCCTTCTCTTCAACTTGTGGACACTCTATACGTCTCAACTTTTCCGTGCAATCTACTTTCTGTTACCTCTCTGTGTTAGAAGCTAAATTGCACGACTATTTTTTTACCATCTACTTGCTCTTTTCAAGATCCTCAGTCCAAGAAGACAATTGCTACTGAGACTGAAAGTTGTGGCTTGTTCTACCTCGACAATATGTCTGCTTTTTCTGCCTCCACTACCCTTCTACAATGACATCTTCGCCTTGGACATCCTCCTGCTAGTCTTCTTTACCAACTCTTCCCGAATTTACCTCGAGGAGACTCTTCTCTCAGTTGTAAAGCCTGCCAACTCGGCAAACATCATCGTACATCTTTCCCAGCAAAGCAAGGACGTAGTTCTTCTCGTCCTTTTGAGCTTGTGCTTTCTGATATTTGGGGACCTGCTCCGACCAAGTCTGTTGGGCTTGGTAGTCTGTATTTTGTTACTTTCATTGATGATTTTTCAAAAGTGTACTTGGTTGTACTTACAAAAAGAACGTTCTAAACTTTTTTCTGTTGGGACCTGCTCCATTCTGTATCCTGACGCGACACCGTTTCCTTTACCCTTACGTGTATTCGGATGCACATCGTTTGTTCACTCTCCCTCTCCAGGGTGTGACAAACTCTCTACTCGCTCAATTAAGTGCATTTTCTGGGCTATTGTCCGACACAAAAAAGATATCAGTGCTATGATCCTCTTCTCCGGAAACAATATGTTTCTGCGGACGTCATTTTCTTTGAAGATACTGCTTACTTTTCCCACACTACTCCGCTTCCACCTTCTGATGACGCCACTTCTCTACTCATTGTCTCTGCTCTTCTGCCTGAACCAGTGTCTTTCCCTTCACCAACTATCTCCGAGTCTCCTCCTTCTTCTGTTTCTCTCCCTGAGCCACCACTGCCAGTTCTCGGGCCAACAGTCGCTCCGATGGAAGGATCTGATGGTCCAGCAAAGACAGATCTTGATCTGCTAATTGCTCTTCGAAAAGGAGTTTGGACATGCACTCAACATCCTATTCATGATGTTGTTTCTTATGCCCCGCTATCCACTTCCTCCAAGAGCTTTGCTCTCGCTCTCTCAGCAAATGTCCTCCCAGCTACGTATTAAGATGCTCTTGCTATTCCTTATTGGAAAGCCATCATGAATGAAGAAATAAAACTCTGACTGAGCGGGGTACTTGGACTCTTGTCTCTGCCCCTCCAGGTGCTAATTTGGTTGGTTGTCACTGAGTCTTTGTGATCAAATTTCTTCCTGATGGTGCAATTGATCGTTATAAGACTCGGCTTGTCGCCAAGGGTTTTACTCAGACTTATGGTGTGAATTTCTTTGACACTTTCTCTCATATTGCTCGAATTACTACAATTCACGTTCTTTTTTCTGTCACCATTAACAGAGACTGGAAGATGTCTCAGTTGGATGTCAAAAATATCTTTCTTTATGGTGATTTATAGAAGACTGTCTATATGGAGCAACCTTCTGGGTATGTTGCTCAGGGGTAGTCCAGGTCTGTATATTTAGGAAGACAATCTATGACCTTAAGCAAAGTCCGAGAGCCTGGTTTGAGAAGTTCAGCGAGGTTATTTCAGTTGTTGGGTTTGCTCGAATTGCTGCAGATCACTCTCTGTTCATTGGCAAGACCTCGGCTGATCTAGTTGTTCTTGCAGCTTATGTTGATGACATTCTTTTAATAGGGGATGATAAGAAGGGCATTGACCTGACAAAAAGCTTCTTCTTAAGTATTTTGTTACAAAAGATATGTGGTCCCCAAGTATTTCCTGGGGATTGAGATTTCTCGAAAACCCAACTCATTAGTTCTTTCACTGCGAAAGTATGTCTTGGATCTTTTGAAAGAGACAGGTTTTCTTGGGGCTAAACTTACTCAGTGTCCAATGACTGTTGGTGATGACAAGTGCTGGAATGAGGATTCACCTCTCCTTGAAGATGCTACCAGATATAGACGGCTTGTTGAAAAAATCATTTATCTGACAGTTACAAGACCAAATATCTGTTATGCTATAGGAAGGGTGAGCTAGTTTATGCAAGCTCCTAAGGAGTGTCATTTTCAATTAGCTCTAAAAATCTTTAAGTATGTGAAAGGAGCTTTATGAAAAGGACTTTTGTTTCAGAAGAATGATAATTTAAGGATTGTTGCTTATTCTGATGCCAGCTATGCAGATGATAAAGAAGGTAGAAAGTCCACGTATGGTTTCTGTACCGTCGTTGGAGGGAATCTGGTCAGCTGGAAGAGCAAGAAAGAAGATGTAGTTTCCAGGTCAAGTGCCAAAGCCGAATACAGAAGCATGACCTTGACTACCTGTGAGCTGAAGTGATTGCGGACACTTATGCTTGATTTGGGAGAAGTTTATGATCATCCTCTGCCAATGTTCTGTGACAATAAGACAACTATATATATTTCGAAGAATCCAGTTTTTCATAAAAGGACGAAGCATATTGAAGTAGACTGCTATTTCATCAGAGAAGATGTGTTGAAAAATCAGATCTGCACTCCGTTTGTCACCTCTGATAAAGAGCTTGTCGATGTCTTTACCAAACCAGTGTATTCCTTTTCAGATATCTGCAACAAGCTGAATATGATTGACATATATGCTCTAGCTTGAGGGGGAGTGTCAAAACGTAAGGAGTCACAACAGTCTGCCAATGTTTCCAAGACAGCTGAGCGGACTGGTGTGGTCAGATCTAATTGGCAGTCAGGCCTAGTGTTCGGAGTTATCAAGCAGTATCTGGTGCGGTCTGGCGGTTAGACTTTGTCTAACCGCAACTTTATCTGGCGGTTAGGTTGTGTTAGCTACAACTATAACATTGAAGGCCGACAGACGACAAAGCTTGCTTTGGAGTTTTATAGTTGTACGGTTAGCTTTATCTAACCGCATAGTCTGAGCGGTTAAATTTTTGTGTAATTGCCTAGTCGCTTGTGACAGACGTTGTTTATTTTCTCTCTTTTGTTTTCTCTCTTTCCCCTTTTCCTATAAATAGGGGGGCATACCCATATATTATGTATCTTTTTGGAGCAATAAAGTTATGTTATTTACTTGTTTTCTTACAGACGTGATTCTCGTCATGTCGTCGTAACCCCCATCTTCGTGAGTGTTGTTGCGCCGCTAATACGTCCTGCCTCAGTGTGAGTCGATGACGGCGCGGTTGGTAACATTGTCCTACTTGAGTCTCCAAGCATTTCAGAGCGGCTTCGTTGTTAATCAGGCTTCAGTATTAGTGATGAACTTCAAAAGTAGCTCTTCCAACTCGGTTTCTTTTCTTACAGTTGATGTCTTTGTTGTTGTCGTTGAAGTTGTGGAGGAAATTGGGGTCTTCATGTTCAGTTGTTGTTGAACATTCCCTTGTATCCAAAAAAAAGTTTGGATTGCGTAACCAACATAGCTCACTGATTTAGGATTAGTTGAAATATACAATGGGTTCCTGACAATCTATTGATGTGTGTTCGGATCTTCCACAAAGATGACATGAAATAACTTTGATTTGCGCGGTGGTGGTACCCATTGATATAGAGGAGTTGCAGTGGGAGAGAGGAATAGGGAGGAGTTGCGGTGGGCGAGAGGGAGAGGGTGGTGGCGTTACACGAGACCGAGAGGGAGATCGGGATGGGGAAGATGGTACGCGGCTAGGGCAAACAAGGGGGAAACTGCTGGGTCGTTATGTTCCCCTCTTTAATTTCAAATTTCAATAATTCCAAGCACACCAAAACAAGTCCACACATCTCCCTTATATAGGGGGAGGCAAAATAGGCCGATTGGTCGTACAAAACATACAATAAATTGCTAAAAAATAAAATGCGAAAGATAATCAGATGCAAGGCCTGCCAAGTGCTGCTCGAGGCTCATGTCATCAGCGTTCCCCACACACACCTAGTATAAATGTGCGTGATGCGCCTTCCTTCGACCGGATCTGCCTCGTGTGTATCAATTACCTCAGGGTTCTCAACGTCCTTGTCCTCATGGTCAAAATCTGGAAACTGGGTCTTCACTTCCTCTTCCAAGATCCATGTTGCCTCGTCGTCCTGTCCCGTCTACTGAATGAGAACCTACCTTGTGGGTTGGCCTTGGACGTGCTCTATGTGTGTGCCCAACACCGCCTCGGGCTCGTAACGTGGGACGGCTTCACTACTCAGATCTTCGGGTAGGGCGGATTGGAGGGGGTGGTTTCCCAACACCCACTTCACCTGTGATACGAAATACCAGGTGGATTCGACTGTAGGGTGGAAGCTGCAAGCGATATGCTATATCACTTATCTTTTCCACGACCAAGAAGGGGCCAAAATACCGCACAAAGAGCTTGGGGTGGAGGGGACCGACCAAGGAACTTTGGCGGTGCGACCATAGTTTGACGAACACATGTTCGCCCGGTGAAAGGAGAACCTCTCGGCGACGCCTGTTGGCCTGCTGGGTCATTCTCTCCTGGGTGCGGCGTAGGCGATGCTTCAACTACCACAGAGCTTCATCCTGATCCTATAGGTCCTCTGCCAATGCTTGAACCTGACATTCCCCGGTGAGCCCGACTGTTATCAGTGGGGGCGGACGTCCATAAACTGTCTGGAAGGGGGTGATGCCAGCCACCGACTGATAGGTGTTGTACCTACTTGTACCATAATTCTACCCATGCCATCCACTGGGTTCACTGGCGGGGCTGCTCAGTTGCAAAACAACGAAGTTAGGTTCTCACGCAACGGTTGAGGACCTCCGTCTGTCCGTCGGACTATGGGTGATATGTCGTACTGAACCGTAGCTTGGTCTCCTGTAAACGGAACAGTTCCTGCTAGAAGTTGCTCATGAAGACCGGGTCGCGGTCGCTGACGATGGAGCGGGGGACCCGTGTAGACCGACGATTTCACCAACAAAGACTCGAGCCCCGAGCTTGCCGTGCAGGGGTGTTTGACGGGTATGAAGGTCCCGTACTTGTAGAGACGGTCGACCACCACCAATAGACAGTCGTACCCCTAAGAGCATGGAAGACGGTAATGAAATCCATGTCAATGTCGTCCAAAACCCGATCAGGTACCGAAAGAGGCTGGCAGGATGGCAGGGGCTTTTGATAGACCAGGTATTCAACCACAAACTGCTGCATTGTCCTCATCATGCCACACCAGTAGAGGGTGGCTGCCAGCTGACGATAGGTCAGGTAGACTCCTAAGTGCCCCGCTGTCAGTGTGGAATGAAACTCCTCCAGTAGGCGCGGTATCCATGGTGATGACGTTACGAGGACCATGCGATCACAGAAGTAGAGTCCGTCGTCCGCTAGTCGGAAGTGGGGGGGGGGGGTGCGCAGCTGGCGTGCCCCGTAGCTCTTCGATCATGCGACTATAATGGGGGCCTACCCGCACCTCTTCTTGGAGGATCATCGCATCTCTTCATTGGTAAAGGGAGATCGCCGCCAAGGTGCCACCATGCTTGCGGCGGGACAAGGTGTCCGCGGCCGTGTTCGTCCGCCCTGTCAAAGGAAGGCGCTTCCTGTCGAGAGATGAAATTGTGACTAGCGCCGCAACGAGATCCTGAGAGATGAAATTGTGGCTGACGCCGCTATTGATCATAAGGACCATTGTCGACTGCCGCAGGGTGGCCGTGAGCTTCATGATGCACAAACCGGTGATGTCGCGTGCTAAGTAGCAAGAAACCTCCAATCGATGGAAGGTGACGATCGACTCAGTCGTATTGAGCCCCTCCTCATCGAGCTTTAGGGTCTCAAAGTCGACCATCACAATTTCCTCTTCTTCGGCGCCCAAGAGCATCCAAAAGTCTCTGTTAGGACATTCATGGGCCGGTGAGTATGGGTCCTTGCAGCGAAAACAAAGACCCTTGCCCCGAAGGAGAAGGTACTTCTGATGAGAGATCTGTCACGACCCGTCTTGATGAAAGTCAGAGTGCGCTTCGGGCGGGCCGTGATGCCACAGGTATGGGCGGAAAGAAAACCATGCCTGCTAAGGCGGATGCAGAGAATACTTAAAAAGTTTTAAAAAAATAGTTAAACTTGGAGAAAAACAGTTTGATTTTTTTGCGAAAGCTTTTAGGGTTTTAAAATAGTGAGTTTTAAATGCACATAAAATTTGTAAAATTCAAGTTTTACAGGTTACTACTATAGTTTTCATGCAATTATGATTCAACAGATGGTGCACATGCGTTAATTTTAGATTCTAGTACATCAATATTTAAATAGCCTAGCAGTTGTCCATGTATTACTGTTCATAATTATCACATAAAGAAAACATCTGACAGTAAAAGAAATGAATCAAAAACATCAAACCTGACACGACTAGAAGATCAATCATCGGAAAGCAGAAGCTTGATGCAGACTGGGCTCAGGAAGCTGTCGGCGCTGACACGAAAACTAAGACAATCCAAAACACAAAG
Organism: Platanthera zijinensis; assembly: GCA_039513925.1. Lineage (NCBI taxonomy): Eukaryota > Viridiplantae > Streptophyta > Magnoliopsida > Asparagales > Orchidaceae > Platanthera > Platanthera zijinensis. Next base: position 20,994,231 of record CM077092.1, read on the forward strand.
GAAAAACCTCAGAACATTGAAATAAACAGGTGAGCAAAGTAAATGTACAAAACAGTAAGTGAAGCAGAAAAGTATGAGTACCAGTTTCTCATGAAGCAAAACTATTCGAGACAAGCAAACAAAAGAGCTAAACAGAACCAGTTAGTTTATTAGACTACTCTGGAGTATAACATATAGACAGATCCAGAAACGTCATTAGCTGTAATCAGTGGAATGTGGAAGTATTTTATTTGATGCACGTGATTCTAATGTAAGTATAGATGCAAGTCTTATCAAAACAGTTAAACTTGCTATGACCATTTGTTGGTTTCCGCTGTCAGTCAAGCGGAAACTCGAGTCAATACGTCACATCAATTTAACACTACATTTTACTGATTGCGTATGACAATAATGATTTTAAAGATTCATGACTTAGGGGATTCGTAACATATCAAGACCTGATACAAATTTAACGATTCAGTTGTACAAGATCAGAATTCATAAACGCGTCAAGAGAGGAATTGAGCTACGGAGTCGCTTAATTCTTAGAATAGACCTAAGAAACCAGATTCGATGACAGCAGATTCGATGACACAAGGTTCGATGAGGTTATTGTTTCATAATACCAATAAGGTTTATCGAGTAAATCGCAGAGGTAAGCTGACATGTATTGGATTGGGGAAGTCAAGTACTCATCTAGGTTAAATCATCCTTTGACACAGATATTTTCCAAGTATTAGAATACGCTACGAGCTTGATATATCAAAACACCAATCACATACCTGCTGATCAGAATTCGTTATAATTATTATCGTGACATTATTGTTCGTGATTAACGCTCTACGATTCTTCGAATTATTCATTAACAGAGACAGAATCCATCAATTTACATATTCAATTAACTATCGCTCACTAACTCGTCTCCCAATTATCCAAATATCATTATTTACACTCATGACTTGCGTTATTTCTATCGCGTGAACCTCAAGTAGATAACAAGTCTATTTAGGGATTCGAGGTCTAAATTATTTGACGAAACAAGAAATCAAGGACGAATTCAGACAAATATAAGATCAGACAAGGTAATTAAGTTCAATGTTTGCAAGAGAGGAAGATCTCTACTTGCCTGAAGGAAGCTGCAATTGGCGGCGGCGACTAAGCGGCGCTAGCAAAATTGGCACTCCTCAAGCGAACCTGTTCAAGAACGACGAAAACGCTATAACAAATTACCACTACGCTAACACAAGCAATTTATCTATCGCAAGGCTCAAGCAAGAGCAGAGTTTAGAAATATACCTCCCTTATGAGTGAGGGGAGAAGAGATTCCGCGCGGAGATGGAGACTTGACGGCGCTCGGCAAAGGAAAACCCTAAATCGGAGAGGGCCTTGGAGGAATTCGATCACTTGAGTCGAGGAGCTATGCCAGAACTCAAAAACACAACACGGTTAGACAAAAACAATAGGGTAGAACTCATGAATCACAAGTTGTACAAAATATAGGGCACAAAAAAATTTACGAAACTAGGTCAAAATCTGAAATAAGGAGAAAGAGGAGTAGATCTTACCAAGGGGAACCAAAATCGAGTCAAAAATCTTGGTGGAGGAGGATTTGAGCAAAGCCCTAGACTTTTCTTGAAATCCACGGCCAAATCGACGAAGAAGAGGGAGGAGGTTGCTGTCGGCCACTAGGAGAAATGTTGCCGGAGAGAGAGAAGGCGGCTGCTGGCCTTAGAGTAGAGGGAGGAGAAGTTGTGGTCGGCCAAGGCAGAAAAGGGAGAGGCCAAGGGTGGCTGCCGGCTCTAGCAGAGGAGGAGAAGAAGCCGATGACCAGCGCAAGAGGAGAAGCAGGCGGCGTCGGCCATGAAGGGAAGAGCCGGAGGAGGCATCGGCGGGAGCAGGGGGCGAGGCTTGCGTTGCGACCTGCGGGAGATGGGGGAGTCGCGGCTTGCGGCAAGGAGATGAACGGGGAGTGTGATCGGGTTTCTGCGGGGGAATTAAGCGGGCCGACTCGGTTTAATAGAGAAGAATCCTAATTGGTTTATTAAGGTTTATTACAAAACCGCCATTATATGATTTATCAAAATTTTGGGTTGTTGCAAGATCCGTGGGGGCGGGGGGGTCGAGCCCGTGGGGGTGGCAGATGCTGCTGCGGCGGTGGGCGGCCGGATGCGGGCAAAAATTCTGGGATTTCCTGACCCATTGGAGGCGGCGACCGGAGGACGGCCTACCGGGAGGAGGCCGGGGGGGGGGGGGGTGAACTGAGCGGCCAGGGTGGAGGCGACGGTGGCAAAGCTGGCCTCCACGAAGCGCGCCTGCTCCGTTGCGCGGGACAGGGTGGTGGGGTCGTTGACCTGAAGAACAGTTACGAACGCGAGGGCGCAACCTAGCGAGAAACGTGCCCAAGTAGTGTTCGGCGATAAACCAGGTACGCGCGTGGCCACCTCGATGAAGTCATCGATGTAGGTGTCGACCGAGTCTGCTTGTCGGACATTTCCCAGATGTTCATAGGGGTTGCCGGCGTGGAGGTTGTCGTAACGACGGATCATCTCGTGTTTAAGGAGAGGCCAGGATAAGGCCGGTGACGACTAGCGGAGCCAATTGACCCAATGAAGGGCCGAGCCCTCCATGTAGTTGGTGGCGAGAGGAACCATTTGAGTCGCGGGCATTCCCTGGATTTTGAAGTAGTGCTCGGCCCGTGCGAGCCAACCCAGGGGATCGATCCCGTCAAAGACCGACAGTTCAATGCGGCGGAGAGCGCCGGCCGCCGGCTGTAAGCTCGTGGAGAGGATGGACGCCGCCGGAGGATCACCAGGGTTGCTAGCTGAAGTCGTAGTGGCGAGCAGTGGGGTTGGTGGAGCAGCCGGGGATGGTGGACGGGAGGCGAAGTGAGCGTGGATGTCGCAGACGGCAACCTGGAGGTCTGACAGAGTCGTATCGACCTTTTCGAGGCGGCCGAAGAGCGCCGCGGCGACGGCGTCAGCTGGATCGGAGTCACGCGTCATGCTGCAGGTGATGCACGTACGTTGGGGAACGCCAGGAGGGGCCGAGGAAACGCCGATAGGCGACGTGGAAGAAAAGGCGACATCGGCGCAACGGATTGTAGGCGCGATGTGGGAAGGACGGCAGCGCGCGAGCGGCGGTCGGACCAGTTGATAGATAGGAGTTGTGGTGGGCGAGAGGGATACAAAGGAGTTGTAGTGGGTGAGAGGGAGACGGCTGCGGCGTTACGCGAGAGTGAGAGGGAGATTGGGATGGGGAAGACGGTACACAGCTAGGGCAAACATGGGGGAAACCGCTGGGTCGGTATTCTCCCCTCTTCAATTTCTAATTTCAATAATTCCAAGCACAACAAAACAAGTCCACACTTCTCCCTTATATAGAGGGATACCAAATAGGCCGATTGGCCGTACAAAACACAATATAAAATGCTAGAAAATAAAATGCTAGAAAATAAAATGCTAGAAAATAAAATGGGAAAGATAATCAGAACTCACGTGAAGCGTCTTCCTTCGACTGGATCCACCCCGTTCATATCAATGTAAATTTTTTATTTAATGCCTTTAATTTATTGTTTAGTGACTGAATAAAGTTCGGTCCTGACATAGTAATGTGCTTTCTTGGTACATTTTTATTTTGTTGCAGCTGACAACTATTAGTGACAACTTCTTCTAATAAATCATAGCCGTCTTCTTCAGATTTTTAAAATTAACATTTCACATGTTGCTGATGCACAATTATTTCTTGTTAGAAAAACCCATGTAAAGAGCCCATATTGGGCCTATTCTTCCTTCTCTTCTTAGTCCCACATCTTGTATGAGATTTCTTGTCACCTTCTCCCTCCTATATATTTGTATTCTCTCATTGTATTTACATACACAAGCAATACATACAAGTTTTGAGCTCTCTCAACATGGTATCAGAGCCAGGTTCCGGTCTGTCTGTTAAATTTTTTTTTTTACCGCTTGACCGCTGCCTTCCGACGGTCTCTGCGGCTTTCTCGCGGCCTGCCTCCTTTTCTCTCGGCATCTTGCTCGCAATCTCCGCGACATGGTCAAAACCTGTTCGCGTTCTCCGCCTCTACCCGCCTGGTCTACCCGCCTACCCGCTTCCCTCTTGCCGCTCGAGTTCTCCAACTCGCGACTTCTTCTTCCCGCTCGAGTTCGCTTACTCACGGTTTCTTCTTCTTGCCGCGACTTCTTCGTTCCGCTGAGGTCTTTCTCTCCTCTTGATCGCACCACCTTCTCCTGTCTCTCTTCTCTGATCGCTGGTGTGCTCACTGAGACTGTGCGGTCTGTCTTTTTCTCCCGCATTTTGGTCGCGGTCTCTCTCTTGGCTTTTCTCTTCCTTGCGGCCCCCCTCTCCTTGGTCGCTGCTATTGTCGCTGTGACTGTCCACTGTGTATTTTGGTCCGGCGCGGCCTTGTCGTGCAAGAGTTCCCGGCCTGCCTGCTGAGCGGTCTCTCGTCTCTTCAGCGGTCTCCCTGCTACTCGCAGCGGTCTCTTCCCTAGTCGCTGCGACTTGCCTCCTGCTTCTATGGGCTCTTCCGTTGACTCCACTGGCCAGGAGGCTACTCCGCCTGCAGGCCGCCCGGATTATCCGACTGACATCCGCGATGAGCTGCGGATCACCACCATTTCGGCATTTCCCTCTCTGGGAAGAAAATTTTTATTCCTTGGGTACATTCTGTTCGACGGGTTCTTCAGGCCAAGGGCCTTTTGCCTCACCTCATTCAGGCTCCTCCTACCGACGATTGGCTCAGAAATGATGGCCGTGTTCAGACATGGCTTCTCAATTCCCTGGATGGTGAACCTTTTCAGATGGCCATGTATCACGAAACGACTAAGGCTATGTGGGATGAGCTGCATTCCTTGTACTCGGGCAAAGACAGTCTTCAACATCTCTATAACATCCTCACTGATCTTCGGACTCTCGACACTGGGGTGGGCTTCAGACATGACCTCTTTTGTCGCTCGCGCCAAGACTCTTGCTGAGCCTGGATCTAGCATCAGCCGTCTACCAATGATCATGCTACTCAGCAAGCTCAGAAGAAGGCCGTCTGCATTTCCATAATGATGGCTCGTGTTCCGCCTCACCTTCAGAGTATTCGAACTCAGGTTCTTGCTTCCTCCACCATACCGTCCTTATCTGATGTGTGCTCCATGCTCCTCCGTGTTTCACCTCCTTATGATACTTCTACGCCTTCCCCCTCGGCCCTTCTTCAGCAGACCCCTCCCCCTTACTTCCCCCACCTACCTCCACTTGTGGTGGACGTTCGGGATCTAGGGGCCGGGGGCGTGGTGGTCGGGGTCGGCCGAAGTGTTCCTACTGCGGAAAGGACGGCCACCTTGAGGCGACCTGCTACATGAAGAATGGTTATCCCCCTCGTCCGACGGCCTCGGTTGCCGCTGCTGACACATCCTCTTCCGCCCCTCCTGACCTTGAGGCCGTTCGTCTCCAGCTCCAGCAACTCCAAGGGCTGCTCAACCCGCCCTCTGCCTCCATCGCCTCCGTTTCCAACACAGGTACTGCTTGTTTATCCACCAGTCTGCGCTGGATCGTGGACTCGGGTGTCACTCATCACATTACCTCGCTATGGCCACCCCAATATACGGATTCTCCTCATTCGAAGTGTATCACCGTGGCAAATAGGGAGACGGTTCCACTCTCCGACTCGGGTTACCTTTCTCTCAACCCATCAATCTCCCTTCGCTCGGCTCTTCATGTTCCGAGCTCCCCGTTCAATTTACTTTCTGTTGGTCGCCTTACTAATGATCTAGATTGCTTTGTCATATTCACATCCTCTTCATTTTTCATCCAGGATCGGCGGACGCGGACTACCATTGGTAAAGACACATTGCGGAACGGACTCTATCTTCTCGATGACTATCCCACTGTCTTATCCTCTGTCTCCTCCAGTGAGTGGCATCGACGTCTTGGGCATGCCCCTCTCCCTGTCCTCCAGTGAGCTCTTCCTGATATCTCTCTTTATCCTTTTCAGTGCGAGTCCTGTATCTTCGGCAAGAAGTCACGCTCTTCTTTTCCTGCACATTGTACCCGAAGCACTGCTCCTTTTGACTTAATACATTCAGATGTTTGGGGTCCTTTTAAAATTGCTAGTATTTCTGGTTATCGCTACTTTATCACGTTTATTGATGATTACTCTCGCACGACGTGATTTTACTTACTTCGTGATCGCACCGAGCTTCCCCGTGTTTTTCGGGCCTTTGTCCTTGAAACCCGTACGCAATTCCACACCACCCTCAAAGTACCGCGCACCGATAATGCTCGCGAATACACTAGCCACGGCTTGTGGCTTTGTGATCTGAATTCGGGATTATTCATCAAACATCATGTGCTTACACACCCCAGCAAAACGGCGTTGCCGAATGGAAGAACCGACACTTGCTTGATGTTGCCCGCTCCCTCATGCTTCAAATGCATGTTCCCAAACTTTACTGGAACTTTGCGGTCTCTACTGCGTGCTTCTTTATCAACCGTCTCCCTTCCTCCGTCCTCCACTATGCTACTCCGTTCAGCCTATTGTTTCCCTCTACTCCGGCCTTCCCTCTCCTGCCTCGCATTTTTGGCTGCACCTGCTACGTCCACCGACTGGGTCCGTCCTCAGATAAGTTGGATCCCTGGGCGGCTAAACTTATCTTCGTCGGCTATTCGCTGACGCAGAAAGGATATGTATTGTATTCTCCCGCTACCCGCAAGGTCTCCGTTTCTGCTGATGTTACCTTCCGGGAGGATCAACCGTTCTTCTCTGCTTCTTTACCCACTCCTCTCACACCGACCCCTCTCCCCCCGACCATCCCACGACCTGTTATCCCCATTACTACACATCTGCCACCGGTCCCATTTGCTCCGGCTCCTGCTCCCTCCAGGCCGCCTGTTATCCGTGTCTACACTCGTCGCCCTTCCGGTTCTGTTGCCCCTCTGCAGTCGGCCTCAACCTTGGCTACTCCGCGCCCTGCTGATCAGGTACCAGCCTCCACTGCTCATCCTCTGGCAAACTGTGTCTCCTTGCATCGCCTTTCTCCCCACCTTCACACATTTACTATTTCTCTTTCCTCGATTTCGGCTCCTAACTCTATGCAGGAGGCGCTCCAACATCCTGCCTGGCGGGCCGTCATGGAGGAGGAAATGGTTGCTCTCTGGGCCAACCAGACATGGACTCTCGTAGCCCTTCCTCCGGGTCAGAAACCGGTTGGGTGTAAGTGGGTCTTTGTCATCAAACATGCCGCTGATGAGACGATTGACCGTCTGAAAGCTCGTCTGGTGGCTCGTGGCTTCACCCAACAACATGGGCTCGACTATGAAGAAACTTTTTCTCTGGTGGCCAAACTCAACACTGTTCGAGTCCTCATCTCCGTGGCTGTCCATTGCCGGTGGTCCTTACTGCAACTGGATATTAAGAATGCCTTTCTGAATGGCGATCTCCAGAAAACAGTTTATATGCAGCAACCTCCCGGGTTTGAGACCGCGGGGGAGTCTCAGGTCTGTCGTCTTGTGAAGGCCCTATATGGTCTCAAACAATCCCCACGGGCGTGGTTTAACAAGTTCAGTAAGGCCCTTCGGGTGGTTGGTTTTACTCGGAGCTCGGCAGATTTCTCGTTGTTCACTCGTCACCGAACAACGGGAACGGTTCTTCTGTTAGTATACGTTGACGATATCATAATTACAGGAGACGACTCGAAAGGAATATTGAAGGTCAAACTACATCTGAGCTCCGTATTTCAAACAAAAGATCTGGGGCCCCTTCGGTACTTCTTGGGTCTTGAGATTGCTAGACGGCCAGATGGTCTTGTCCTCTCTCAGCGGAAGTACTTCCTCGACCTCCTTCATGATGCAGGCTATTTAGGTTGTAAGCGATTGACACCCCAATGGATGTAAATTACAAGTTGTGCGCTCAGGCATCTGACTCAGATCTCCTACTCCAGAATCCAGAATACTATCGTCGTCTCGTTGGGAAATTGATCTACCTCACGGTAACCAGACCAGATATTTCCTTCGCTGTTGGTATTGTCAGTCGGTATATGCATTCCCCTCGAAGATCTCATCATCAGGCCAGATGGTCTTGAGGTTGCTAGACGGCCACTATCAATTGATGGTATGACGTTGTCAGACATGACTATGTGTTTGATCGCCACTGTGCTCAACGTTAGAGTTTGCCATCGTATTTCGATTAACTTCTTAATTTAGAAAAATGAGTTCAATTTCAGTATTCAGAGGAAAATTCCCTTCCACTAGGATTTTATATACAAGATAACAAATTACACAACAACAACAACACTCATGCCTTTATCCCACTAAAGTGGGGTCGGCTATATGGATCCTTTGTTGCCATTGTGTCCTATCTTTTGTCATAATCTCACTAATGCCTAAGTACATCATGTTTTTTCTTATAGTTTCATTCCAAGTCTTTATTGGTCTACACCTCCCTCGTTTAACATGCCTAGTGACTAGACTCTCACAACGCCTAACAGGTGCCACTAATGGTTTCCTTTGTACGTGTCCAAACCATCTTAGGCAAGTTTCTCGCATCTTCTCTACATTTGGTGCTACTCCTGTCTTATCCCTGATACATTCATTCCTAATTTTATCCAATCTCGTGTGTCATCACATCCACTTAAGCATTCTCATCTTCGCAACTCTCGTTTTTTGCTCATGTACAAAATTCACTGCCCAACACTCAGAACCATAGAGCATTGCGAGTCTAATTGCTGTTTGATAAACTTGCCCTTAAGTTTAGTGGTACTTTACGATCACATAAGATCCCTGACGCGCCTCTCCACTTCAACCAACCCACTTGGATTCTATGTGTCACATCTTTATCAATACCTCCATCTTTTTGAACCATCGATCTATGATATTTAAAACACTCACTACGGGAAATATCTTGATCACCCAACTTAATAACGAAGTTATCCGTCCTTCTTGTACTGCTAAATTTAAGCTCCATATACTCCTTTGCCCCGCTCAACCTAAAATCCTTCTTTTCTAAAGTATCTTTCCAAGATTCAAGTTTTGCGTTTACACCCTCGCGCGTCTCATCAACCAAAACGATATCATCCACATACAATAAACATCAAGGTATTGTTTGTTGGATATGTCTGGTGAGCTCATCTAAGATAAGGGTAAAGAGATAAAGGCTTAAAGGCTAAAGCTGAACCTTGATGTAAGCCAACAATAATAGGGAATTCCTCTGTTAATCCTCCAGATGTCCTCACTCTTGTCACTGAATTTGTATACATATCTTTGATTATGTCAATATATGAAACATTTATACCTTTCTTTTCTAAGAGTCTCCATAAGTTCTCTCTTGTAACTCTATCATAAGCCTTCTCAAAATCAATAAACAATATATGCAAATCTTATTTTCTTTTTCGATAGTTGTCAATGAGTCTCCTCAAGAGATTTATAGCTTCCATGGTCGACCTCCCTGACATGAATCCAAATTGATTCCCGTCTTACTATGTTTCTATTACTCGTTCCCATAGTTTCATGGTATGACTCATTTAATTCCTCTGTAATTAACACAATTTTGTATATATCCTTTATTCTTATACAAAGGTACTAATATATTTCTCTCCATTGGTCTTACATCTTTTTTGACTTCAGTATCTTATTGAAAAAACATGTAAGCTAAAAAATTTCTTCATTTCCTAGACATTTCCATACTTCGATGGGTATATTGTCTGCCCCAACCGCCTTTCCATTTTTCATCTTATTTAAAACATTCTTTACCTCTGATACTTGAATTTTACGATAAAATATTATGTTCCTATACTTCTCTGATTTACTTAACTCTTCCAAGTTTAATTTATTGTACTTTGATTCATTATAGAGTTGATAAAAGTATCTTTTCCATCACTATTTAATATCCACATCATCCGTCAAAACTATATTTGTCCCATCCTTTATGTATTTTACTTAACTTAAATCTATTGTCTTCCTTTCTCTAGCTCGAGTAATTTTATATGTCATGCTCTCCATCTTTAGTATCTAGTCGTATATAAAATTCTTCATAAGCTTGACTTCTTGCTTCACTTATTGCCCATTTAGCTTCTTTTTTTGGCGACTTTATACCTTGCTAAGTTTTCATCATTTATACAAGCGTAGAGTGATTTATAGCTGACCCTCTTTGCCCTCACATTGTCTTGGACTTCTTCTTTCCACCACCAAGATTATTTATTTGGGGGCGCACGACCTTTTAATACTTCAATTACGTTCTTTTCGCTTATGCTTAAGACTATATTTGGTTCGGCGGTGGCGGGTGCATCCGGTGGGTCGAAACGCCACTTTGGAACCGGAGGGGGAGAGGTGGGGGTTGAAATAGACGGATCGGGGCCGTTTCCTCCTTGCTGCGGGTGCAAACGGAACAAACGCCACCGGAGGCCATTTGTTTATCCGCCGTCTGACGGCGTTTGCTCCAAACTGAGGTGGCGAAACGCTGAACCAGACGAAGCCTAAATGTGAAGACAACTTCTCATGAGACATATAACAACACTAACCTATGTTGTATTGTCAAACTTTTTTCTGGTATGATTTTGCAATCCTTAAAAATCATTTTATCCATTTTGCGAGTCATAAATAATTAATTTGTGACTTATTTAATCCGCTTTTAAACGTAATTAAATGTTCTTCCCTCTTTATGAAAAACGTATTTGATACAATTAGCTCATGTGCTACGACAAAGTCTAAAATGGTTCGTCCTTTTTCATTCTTTTTTTCATATCCATATCCTCCATGAACGGCTGTGTAATTTATATTTTCCTTCCCTATATGTCCATTTAAGTCTCCTATGAAAATCTTCTCTCTTTTTGAGATTTCTCTTATTAAATCATCAAAGTCTTCCCAAAAGCGCACTTTAATTGTTTCACTTAATCCTACTTGTGGCGCGTAAGCATTGATCACATTAATAGTTTCCTTTTCTACGATCAATTGAAGAGCTAAGATTCTATCACTTTTTCTACTCACTCCAACAACTTCATCCTTCCAAGTAGTATCCACAATAGTACCTACTTCATTGCTTGTTTTATTTTTTCCTGTGTATCATAATTTAAAACCTGAATTGTCTAAAAATTTAGCTTTCTCTCTCACCCATCTAGTCTTTTGCAAACATAAAATATTTATCTTTCTCCTAATCATCGTATCCACTACTTCCGTCATTTTTTTCGTTAGCGTACCTATATTTCAACTTCCAAATATAAGTCGATCACAATTCCTACGACATACTTCCATAGGATGTCTAATATGTGCGGACTTTTGCCTATTTAACACTGCACCCAAGTACTCTGTGAGGCGCAACTGTTCTTGCCAAGACGCCGCATTCAGACCATACGACGGGGACTCTTGCATATTTAACACTACACTCAAGTTCTGGAGAGGCAGCGGTCCTTGCCAAGACGCCGCATTCGGATCATGCGAAGCGTTCCTTAAGAGGAACAACCTAGCTTTTGCACAATTTCTCAAATGATCTATATTCATAAGGGTGACTAAATTTTATGCTGGTCATTTACCTAACACAACTCTCATCATTTTTCATCCGGACTTGGGACCGATATAGGCTGGTTTTATAAAAAATTAATTTAGAAAAAAAACTAATATGGAATAAGCTAATTAAAAGATAACTACAAAGCTGTTTCTTAAGCATCCCCGACAACGACAAGTGACAAGAAAGTATCATTTTCACTGGGATTCTGTATCAAACTGCTACATACATTAATTGATTCAACTATCAAAAATGCCTTAATGACTCATATTAATTAAATATGCACAAAGATTCGTAGCATGATAACTAGGCGTGAATGCCCATAACATCCCACCCGTCCTTTAAATTCGATTTGCCCCCAAGCTCGGATGAGGTTATAACAGTTTGATCATTCGGTTCCTTAATTTCTCTCCAGAATTTCTCCTCCTAACGTGTCTCCTGAGTCGGGGCTTTGCAACCTTTGTCATGCTTAATGATGATACATACGATGGTGATGTGGTCGGGAGGTCGTGCTTTGTGTAGAGACGGAATCAAAGAACCCAGGGTTTAGTAGGCTAGTAGCGGTGATCCCGGTGGCTGGGTAACCGGAGTTGGGGCAAGGGTGGCCGATGGCCCCGGACGATTGAGTACACTAATGAGTCTGCGAGATGGGAGCCGCGGGGGTCAGGAGTGGCAGTTTCAACTGGATAGTAGTCCCCAAAAGTAATGGCTCGAGTGTGGTGGCCGACGTACTTGTTTCATAATGTTTGGAGAGATTCTGGGGGCCACAAAAGTTTGAGTTGTCTTCCTGCGTTCGTGTTGTCATGTTAACACCTTGCCGTGGCTTGAGTTCATCGATTATGATGAAGAGTGCAACAATGGCGACCTGATGTCGTGCATGAGCTTCTTGGTGTCGAACTTCAACGCTAGCTTGGGTCGTCATGAAAAGTGCGCATCAATTCTATTAGCTCACTCATTTGGTTCGTGAAATCCCCCATGTTGTTGATATTGGTCGGAAGTTACAACTCTGATACCAAGTTGTTACGGGCTTGCCATAGTGTTGATGGCGTTGGCAGAAAAATGACGAGAGGTGGAGATGCGAGGATACTATGGAGCCAAAATCACGATTGCCTAAGCGGGGTGTGCTTTTGAGAGAGCGAGCTACCACGATCTCTAAATTGAGACAGGAGAATTGATTTCAATTTACACGTACTTCATTCATCCTCTAAGAGTTACTAAAATTGGATTACAAGATTCAACCATCAACTAATATATTAATGACACACATTAAATGTTCAAACAAACAACTGATATATTATTGACACACATTAATTGATGCAATTATCAATAATACATTAATGACTCATATTAATTAAATTAGGCACGAAGACTAGTAACCTGATAACTAGACGTGAATGCTCATAACACTTATCTCCATCTTATTTGATTTGCTATGTAATATCATTAATTGAACTGACATAAATATGACTGATATCGAGTCGAGTTCGAGCGATTTTGGTTCGGCTTAAAATCAAAATTTTTTAGTCGAATTCGGCTTGAAATCGACTCGACTTGAAATGGCTCGATTCCAAGCCAACTTGACATCGAGTCGAGCCAGTTCGAAATTGAGTATTTTTTCTCTTTATTCCGAGTCGGCTCAAAATTGAATTGGGCCGCCTCTAATTTTAGCAAATGAAGCATTTTAAAACTTTAATCCTTTTTGTTTAGGTTTAAACTTTATTGTGTTTTTTTAAAAAATAATAATATATTAATAAATACATTATATTTTAATTAACTCAAATCATTTTTCGAGATATTCAAGGCTGACTCAAAATCGACTCGAAATGTGATTTGCGTCAAATTGAATCGACTCAAATTGAGTCCAATCAATTGTAATCGATTTCGATTTGGATTAATATTTAAACGATTTTTTGAGTGATTTTTGAGTTTCGAATAATATGCTCAACCCTAGACATAAACACCATGGGTCAGATAAAAAGATAATTCCTAAAAGTTTCTAAGCTCTAATAGGCCGAAGAATTGAGTACTTTCCCTTGCCACATATGTATTATTATCTCATTTTCTAGTGTTTTACAGCTGAGCAGTTGGCACAAAGTAGGAGTTTGACCATTCTCTTCATCAATTGGTTCATTAAAAGTGCAAAAATATCATTATTTCTTTATGGACGTTCGTGTGGCATTAAGATCAGTATGGGTTCTGACAAACTATAAGAAGAAAGGGACAATTTAGGAAGTATTAAGTATGAAATACCAACATAATTTAGCTAATCCTGACTGGCAAGTGTCATCTTAACATTTTTGAATATTGAACTCTACTTCATATTTGGGTCTATTCTCAATTTTTATCTTGTGATCTTCTCATTTGAGTAACATTAAGTTAATTTGTGCGACATTTCAGGTTATGGAGATATACATGCTGTAAATATTAGAGAAATGGTATTCATCATGATATTTATATCATTTGACATGATTCTTGGAGCTTACTTGATTGGTAACATGACTGCACTTATTGTCAAAGGATCAAAGACAGAAAGATTTAGAGACAAAATGAAAGATCTTATTAAATATATGAATAGAAACAAACTTGAAAAAGACATCCGAGAGCAAATTAAAGGGCATGTCCGTTTACAATATGAAAGTAGTTATACAGAAGCTGCTGTCCTTGAGGATATTCCAGTTTCAATTCGAGCTAAGGTGAGAGGATGGAAAGTTGTTTAATTTAGATCTCCTGTGTTACTATTTCATCAAACATATCTAGCCTGATGACTGTTTACCTTTAAATATTCATCTTTTTCTGAATATGTTAGTTTTCTGAACTTTGGGTTATGTATTTGCTTGTAATTGGAAAAAGCTTCTTTGAGACGGTATAATTTGTTAAATGATCTATATGGTTGAATGTAGTTACAAGCTCACATTTAGGGGTGAACTTCAGAAACCTTAAACCGACTAAACTTCCCACACCACACAAGTCACAACAATTTTTAAATTGCATCGGATAATTTTACTGCGATGTGATTTAGAACGATAAACCGGCCGCAGTGCGGTGCATTGTCAGCTCTTGAAGATTGCAAAAATTGCACCACACCATCAAGTTACCATAGAGAGTGGGTGGATTAAAAATGATGTTTTTTCTTGTTAATAACATACACAAATTCATAGGCCTTTTGTCTTCCAAATTTAAAAGAAAATGAGTAGTTGAAACTATTTAATCATGTGGAAAAACATCAGAATACTGAGAAATACATTGAAATTTTTATTAATTTCTCCAAGGTGTTTGAATACAAGTATTTTTTACTTTTATATAGGAAGAGAAGGAGGGGAAGAAATCTCAATCTAAGATGTGAGACTAAAATTTATGGAGGAAGAGGGCCCTAATCGGCCTTGCTTTGGGCCTTTACAAATCTTTCTTCCAACACTCCTCCGCAAGCTGGAGCATACAAATCATAAGCACCCAGCTTGGAAAAGAATTGATAATATAACACATGTGATAAGATACCAAAATGCTATTACTACATTACAAAGGATAACACTAATATTCTCTTGAACTTTCTCCCAAATGAAGTGGTAGTCAACTTTAATGTGTTTGGTTCGCTCATGGAAAACAAAATTCTTAGCAATCTGGGCAGCGATCTCAGCAGCGGACTTATAACGTTGAACGCAAGGCGACCGGGGTGTCCTCGACAAAGAAGACGTGGGAAGTCAGCTCTGTGAGAAGGAAGGGAAGCCACGTCTAGCATCGATAGACCACGAAAAAAGCACGCACGCGGGACCCGCAGGGAAAAAAACTATAAAAGCAGAGGGGCGATGGGCTTTCGAGAGGCGGGGATAGAAAACAGGAGCAAAATGAAAGAGACTATGGTTGGACTTGTGCTAACCGCCCAACTAGGTGTGAGAGGAACCCAAAACAGGAAATTCAGGACCGGATGGATCTGATATCATGTGGAAAAACATCAGAATACTGATAAATACATTGAAATTTTTGTTAATTTCTCCAAGGTGTTTGAATGCAAGTATTTGTACATGTATATAGGAAGAGAAAAAGGGAAAGAAATCCCAATCTAAGATGTGAGACTAAAACATATGGAGGAAGAGGACTCTAGATTGGCCTTGCTTTGGGCCTTTACAAATCTTTCTTCTAACAAATCAAAAAGGCGCAACTATTAACAAAGGATGCATAATTTGATTTTGTTACAATAGCTATATTACCCTAAATTTAGCTGGAGTTAAACGACAATTCTTCATCAAACATTCTATTATGTATAATCATGTTACAAGATAAAATATATTAGTTTACAAAATAAAAGGAACTATATATATTACTTTTTTTTAAATATATATATATCTTCTATTAATTCAGAGTTTAACATTTCTTCCTTTGTCTCCATGTGTCAATATCATGACTTTTATGGTCCCAACCATGACTTCATACACGTATTGTTAAATATAAAGTATTAATAAGATGGTGAATAGGACTTTGGATTGTATATTGGCACAAAACCAAATACTGAAAACGGTAATAGCATTCACAACCTCTTGCAAACATTCTCATATGTGTTGATTTAATTTGACTGACAGATGAATGGAAACAAAATTTTCATTTGCTAAACATATTTTCTTTTGTAAGTGTGGAGAAAAACCAAAACTTGTATATACTTTCTCAATAATCAAATACAAGGTATGAATACACATTTATAGGAGGGAGAAAGAGAGAAGAGATCCCTATACATGATGTGGGACTAAAGAGGAGAGAAGAAAAATAAATAAATGGGCTCCATCATGGGCCTCTTTACATAGGCTTTTCCAACACTTTCCCGTAAGTTGGAGCGTACAAGTCATAGGCACCTAGCTTGGACAGGAACTGATAAAATAGGGTACTTGGTAGGGCCTTCGTGAGGATATCAACAACTTATTCAGTACCCGAAGCATGCTTCAATTCTATCTTCTTCATTTAAACTTTCTCCCGGATGAAGTGACAGTCCACTTCAATATGTTTCGTCCTTTCATGGAAGATCGGATTCTTTGCTATGTGTATAGCCGCTTGACTGTCATATAATCAGATGGCTGGTGAGGGAAGTTTTACTCCTAGATCAGCGAGGAGAATTTCAAGCTATGTGAGCTCAGAGATAACCGATGTCATCAATCAGTGTTCTTATTTAGCTGAGGATCGAGCAACCACGACTTGTTTCTTACTCCGCCAGGTAACAAGATGACCTCCAATATAGGTATAAAAACCACTGGTTGATCGCCGATCATCCAAGGAACCAGCATAATCTACATCTGAATACGCAACCAACGTTAATGTAGAGGATGGGGTTTTGTATACCAGCCCTTGACTCGGAGCTGTTTTAAGGTATCTTAGAATGCGTTCGACTGCTTGAAGGTGAGATATTCGAGGAGCATGCATAAACCGGCTGACAACCCCAACAACAAAGGATGTATCCGATCTTGTGATCGTTAGGTAGATCAATTGTCCAACAAGTCGTCGATAGTATTCATGATTTTGGAGAGGAAGATCTATATCGGAAGCATGTGCACACAACTTGTGATTCGCATCCATTGGAGTAGTAGTCGGCTTGCATCCAAAGTAGCCAGCATCTTGAAGGAGATCAATGCAGTACTTCTGTTGGAAGAGGACAAGTCCATTCGAACGTCTCGTGACCTCAAGACCAAGAAAGTATCGAAGGTGCCCCAGATCTTTTGTTTGAAAGACGGAGCAAGATGCTGTTTGACCGTTTGGATTCCCTTTGAATCGTCTCCAGTGATTAAGATGACATCAACATATACTGACAGAAGAACCGTTCCTGTTGCCTGATGTCAAGTGAACAGAGAGAAGTCTGCTGAGCTCCGAATAAAGCCAACTTCCCGAACTGCCTTACTGAACCTGTCAAACCATGCCCGAGGGGATTGTTTGAGACCATAGATGGACTTTTTAAGATGACAAACTCGGGACTCCCCCGTGGTCTCAAACCCGGGAGGTTGCTGCACGTAGACTATTTCCTGGATGTCGTCATTCAGAAACGCATTCTTGATATCCAGTTGATGTAAGAGCCAGTGGCGATGCATAATCACGGAGAGGACACGAACGATATTGAGCTTGGCTACTGGAGAGAATGTTTCCTCATAATCGAGACCTTGTTATTGGGTGAAGGCACGAGCCACCATTCGGGCTTTTAGACGGTCAATTGTCCCATCAGGAGCATGTCTGATGATAAAGACCCATTTACACCCAATATGTGTCTGGCTGGTAGGTAGAGGTACCAGGTTCCATGTCTGGTTAGCTCAGAGAGCGGTCATATCTTCTTCCATGGCTGCCCGTCAGCCAGGATGTTGGAGAGCCTCCGTCACAGAGTTAGATACATAAATCGAGGATAATGAAGTGGCAAATGTTTGAAGCTGTGGGGATAGGCGATGTAAGGATACATAGTTCGCCATGGGATGAGCAGTTGATTTTGGCGCCGAATCAGCAGGACGCGGAGTGTCAGAAGTTGAAGCCGACTGCATTGGGACAACGGAGCGAGGATGGCGACGAGTGTAGACATGGATAAGAGGCGGCTTGGGAAGAGCGGGAGCCCGGTCAGGAATGGGCGGTGGTGGAGTGGTAATGGGAACGACATGTCGTAGGATGGGTGGTGGTAGAGGAGTTGGATTTGGAGCGGAGAAGAAAGGAAGATCCTCCCGAAAGGTAACATCAACAGAAACGGTCACCTTGCGGGTAGCAGGAGAGTAGCACATGTAGCCTTTCTGAGTTCGTGAATAGCCAACGAAGATGTGTTTGGCCGCCCGAGGATCCAATTTGTCCGTAGACGGACCAAGAATGTGAATGTAGCAAGTATAACCAAAGATGCGGGGTGTGAGAGAGAATACCAGAGTAGAGGGGAACAAGAGGCTGAACGGAGTGGCATTGTGGAGTATGAGGGAGGGGAGACGATTAATCAGATAGTATGCTGTTGAAAGCGCAAAGTTCCAATAAGCTTTGGGGACCTGCATGTGAAGTATGAAGGAGCGAGCAACATCAAGCAGATGTCGATTTTTACGTTCAGCGACTCCGTTTTGTTGGGGTGTATAGGCACACGATGTTTGATGAATGATCCCAAATTCTGAGCAGAGATTCGCAAATTTGTGGCTAGTGTATTTGCGAGCATTATCGGTGCGAAGAGTTTTGATGTTCGCGGAGAATTGCGTGCGGGTCTCAAGGATGAATGCCCGAAAGACACAGGGAAGCTCAGAGCGATCATGAAGTAAATATAGCCAAATCATCCGAGAATAATCATCAGTAAAAGTTAAAAAATAGCGATACCTAGAAAGGCTAGTGATTATGTACGGATCCTAAACATCGGAGTATTCTAAAACAAAAGGAGTAGAGCTCTGAGTACAATGAGATGAAAAAGATGAACGAGGTTGTTTGCCGAAAGTACAAGATTCACACTGAAAAGGAGGAAAAAATAAATCTGGTAGAGCCTTCTGGAGGACCGGTAGAGGAGCATGCCCAAGACGCCGATGCCAATCGACGGAGGAGAGGATAGTATAAGAGTCATCAAGAAGGTAGAGCCCGTTCTGCAGTCGTCCCTTACCAATTATATTCCGCGTTCGTCGATCTTGTATTAGAAAAGAAGATATAAATGTTACAGAGCAATTCAAATCGACAGTGAGGCGACTAACAGAAAGTAAATTAAACGGGGAGCCCGGAACATGAAGAGCCGAGCGTAGGGATAAAGAAGAAGTGAGAGGGATATGAGCAGAGTCGGAGACCGAAACAGTGTCCCCATTGGCCACTGTGAGACACTTAGGATGAGGAGAATCCAAGTACTGATGTGGTCGCAGTGAGTTTATATGATGAGTGACACCTGAATCCACTATCCAGCGCGGACTTGTGGAGAGACAGGCGATACCTTCATTTGAGATGGAGGCAGCAGAGGCAATGAAGGCAACAGAGGCAGGTGGGCGGTTAAGCAGACCATGGAGTTGTTGGAGCTGAAGCCGGACTTTTTCAAGGTCAGTACGAGTGACAGATGAGTCGTTGACAACAACAGAGGCAAGCAGAACAGGAGGAAGCTCATGCTTGCGGTAGCAAGTGGCCTCAAGGTGGCCGTCCTTGCCGCAGAAGGAACACTTAGGTCGTGGCCGGCCACCCCGACGCCTGCCCCGAGAACCTGAACGTCCTCCACAAGCAGGAGGGAGAGGCAGTAAGGGCGCAGAAGTCTGCTGAAGGAGGGCCGGTGAGGGAGGTCCAGAACTGTCATGAGGTGGTGAGACCTTGAGAAGCATGGAGCACACATCAAATAGTGTCGGAGTAGCAGCAGAGGAGAGGATCTGAGCCTGAATGCTCTGAAGATGAGATGGGACACGAGCCATCATCATGGCAATACCGACGGTTTCTTTTTGGGCACGCTGGGTAGCAAGATCCATCATATGGGGCTGATGTTGAATCCAGGCTTCAACCAGAGTCTTAGCCTGAGCAACGAAGGAGGTGAGGTCGGCGGCTCCGCAAACGTCAAGAGTCTGAAGATCTGTTATGATGCCATACAAGTGCTGGAGACTATCTCGGCAGGAATAGAGAGAATGTAGCTCATCCCACATCGCCTTGGCCATCTCGTGATACATGACCATGCGATAAGGTTCCCCATCAAGAGAGTTGAGGAGCCAAGTCTGAACACGATCATCGTTGCGCAACCAGTCGTCAGTAGGAGCATCGGGAACAACTTGGGTCAAATGATGTAGAAAGCCTTTGGACTGAAGAATTCGGTGAACAGAGTGCACCCACTCCACAAAGTTCTTTTTCCCGGCTAAAGAAATAGTGGTGATCCGCAATTCATCCCGGAGTTCAGGAACAAGGGTTGGGTGGTCTGCAGGAGAGGAAGCCGCCTGTCCGGTAGAATCAAGAGAAGACCCCATGACAAGGTGGTCAGGAGGCTAGACCGGCGGCGAGTAGACCAGCGAGTAGAGAGAGAGAGTTTGCGCAGAAAGCAGATTGCGCGGGTAGACAAGCGGCGATCAGAGAGGAGACCGCGCGAGCAGATGAGCAAACCACGGTGAGCAGACCGCGCGAACAGAACAACAACGATCAGAGAGGAGACCGTGCGAGCAGAGCACAACGAGAAGAAAGAGGCCGCACGGTAAACCGTGCGAGAAGACCGCACGGTCACGGTGACAACACACCAGCGGCAAGAAAGAGGTCGCGACCAAGATGCGGAGCCCGTAGCAGCAGAGAGGAGAAGCCGCAACGACTAGAGAAATCGCAGCGACCAAGCAACGAATAAATCGCGCGAGAAGACAACACGGTCACTTGAAAACACACCAGCAGCAAGAAAAAGTCCGCGACCAAAATTTGGAGCCCGCAGGAGAGAGGAGAAGCCGCATCGACTAGAGAAGTCGCAGCGAGAAGAAAGAGGAGACCGCAGCGACCAAGATGTGGAGCCCGCAACAGAGACCAGGCCGCGCGAGGAGATCGCGCGAGCAGAGCAACGAAAGGGGAGAAGACTGCGTGAGCAGACCGCGCGAGAAGGCGAGTAGACAAGCATGCGACAATAAGGCAAGCACGCGGCGAGAAGGCGAGTACGCGGCAGCAAGGCGAGTAGATAGGGTAGATCGCGTAAGGAGACCGCAACGAGTAGCAAAAAGGAGCGGGTAGACTGGGAGAAACCGCGCAGTTAGATGTTGGAAATGGGCCCACCTGTCAGAGATAGAGAGCTATAAGAGGGCCAAGAGGAAAAGGAAGAAAGGGAGGTGGAAGCCATGAGAGAGAGTAGGAGGAGCGGTTAGAGAAGGCTTAACTGCGCTGGTAGCAGCGGTTAGAGAAAGCTTAACCGCACAGAGGACCTGTTTGGCTCTGATACCATGTGGAGAAAAACCAAAACTTGTATATACTTTCTCAATTATCAAATACAAGGTATCAATACACATTTATAGGAGGGAGAAAGGGAGAAGAGATCCCTATACATGATCTGGGACTAAAGAGGAGAGAAGAAAAATAAACAAATGAGCTCCATCATGGGGCTCTTTACATAGGCTTTTCCAACAGTAAGCAATCTTCATATTATTGTTTTCACCTTTAGTTTCATGCATTGCTTTTATTCTACTAGAATATGGATGAAGATTTACCTTCTAAAATAATGTTGACTGATTAAATTTACCTTCTAAGATAATCGAATATAGATTTTGGTGGTTTGGATATCTATAGCAGTTGTAGGAAATGCACTCATTAGAGGAGTATATACATTGTGTTAGAAAAGAGAAGTGGTAAACTTAAGAGTTAAGATAACATGAGCAAGAGTTGTTCAGAATGATTGTCACGTTTAACTTCAAATAGTAGAGAGAATGCTTATGATGATGACTTGAATCATTGCTGCAGTGAAAATCTAGAATTTTCCCCTTGCTCAGCGACAAGCCATGGACCTCAGATCAGCTCCCTAGAAAGTGAATTCTTCTTTCATCTCCACTCTCGATGCTCAGAATCTTTCAGTTAAGTCAAGGGAGAGGTATGACATGCAGGCTTTCTTTCCGTGGGGAAGAAGGATCCGGCTACTCGCTAGAGAAAGCTTCTTTCCCGGCTTCAGCAGAGTGGAAAGGAGAGTGCTCAGCAATGTGATCAAGTCCCTAAGACTTAGTCTTCGTCTCCGAGAAATGAAGTTCAAGACTTTACATGTTTAGATAGAAGGGAAACTAAATTCACTTGGAAATATTGAAGATGCTAAAGATAAATAAGCTTCATCTTTTCACACGGACAATATTTTTAGGGCTTTGGTTCAGGAATGCTAGCCGAGTCTATGAAGTTTTTAGCTTGTTTTTGCTACTGATATCATCTTTCCTCGGTTGCCTGCTTTTGATATTTCCTTGCTTCACATTGCATAACCCTTACCTGCTCTTATCTCACAAGATGATTTTTTTTACAGATTTCAGAAGGCTTATATAAGCCATATGTTGAAAATATTCCTCTTTTTAAGGGATGCTCTTCAGAATTTATTCATCAAATTGTAAGTTCTTACTGGGCATAAAATGAAAGCAATTAGTTATTCATTGTCCCTTTGGTTCAGTTGAAGAGATAACCTATAAATGAATTGCAACAATATTTTCATGTTTTATCTTTGAATTATTTTGCCTACAGGCACTGTATAATGGCGTAGTATGATTTTTAACAAAAGATTTGAGGTGCCATTTAGCTTTGTGGAAAGTTTAACTCTTGACAAAGAAAACTAAGTTTTTGGTGTTTGATGTACAAATATCTAACTCTTTATTCCATTTTATTTACAATATTGTGAACGCAGATGCAGTTAAATTTGTGGTATTTACTTGGTCGATATTTACTTAAGAAGTTAAAATTATACTTGGTTTACAACATTCTAAATAACTCCTTTTTTAGTATTTAATATAAGAATTTATCCTGAATTGCACAGCCTACTGGTTATCATTAACCCTGATTAGTGTTTTGAAGATTTTAAAATAATTTTGTCAACATCTACTTTATTATCACGTATGTGATGAATGGAAATTTGAAAACTTATTAGAAGATTTCTTTATGCTAAATCTTAAGTTACTGTTGGAAAGAAGAAGCATATATTTTGATTAAAATAGTTAGTGCCATTTTTGTAATTAATTCTGTGTGTTTGTGTGTATATATACTAAAGTTCATGTTGAAAAGAAGAAGCATATGTTTTGTTGAAAATAGTTAGTGGCAGTTTTGTAATTAATTCTGTGTGTGTATATCGTTACACATTTATGACCTAATAACAGACGTATGCAACATGTAGAATACAATGGGCAAACCTTGTATATACTTCTTCATATCTCAAATACAAGAGTGAGTATAAATATATAGGAGAAGAGAGGGAGAAAGCATCCTATACAATAGATGTGAGACTAAAGGTGATAGAAGAAATGGGCCTATAAATGGGCCTTTACATCATTTTTCCTTATATCTTCTAACACTCTGTTACGGATCCTCCATCCACGTATCTTGTATTATTATTATTATTATTATTATGTTGAGTCGAGTCATGTTGTATCGAGTCGTGTTGGCTTGAGTCATATTAATCGTAGCGTCTAAGTATTTTAATATTTGTTTAAAAGTTCAGGTTATTTACAGTTATGCCATCGGCTCCTATATTTATAGGGCCCTTGGGGTCATGTATTGATTATGCAAGAAGAAATATCAAGTTGCTTTCTCATCCCAAGCTCTTCTCCTTCCTCATCTCCCTTCTAGGGTTTCGGCCCACTCTCTCATCCCCTCCACCACTTCTAAGGGTTAACCCCTTTGTATCCTTCACCCGCTGCCCCTCCGGCAACCACCGAACGAGACACGTAACAAACTTGGTATCAGAGCCAGGTATCAGAGGATCTTTCCTCCCCTCCGGTCGCCGTTCCCGCCACTTCTTCACTGCGCCCAGCCGCTGTTCCACCGAGCCAAACCTTCTCCTAAAGAGACGTCTTCTTCCCTGTTTCCTGCTGCCATTACTGTGTCCGTTTCCATCGTTTTCACTGGCCGCATACCAGCAGCAATCAACAGAGCCTCCCGGCCCCGTACTTCTTCCTGGAATCCGGGACTGTTTTCTGCTTCAGCGCCGGCCCGCTTTCCATCCAGCAAAATCGACGCCGCACCCCACTCCGACATCATCAAGCCGCGGCCTCCTCACGCGCCAGCCAGCACTGTCCAGCAACGACGTCTCCGGCATCGTCGGGCAGCGTCGATCTCTGCCGGCAGCGTCGATCTCCTACGCTCATCATCGCGCTGTGCTCCTGCATCGTCAGGCTGCGCCTCTTCATCGTCGCGCATCGGCCCGGTCATCCTCGACAGTTTCCCCGCTCGAATCGTCGACCAACCCTGCCGCTGCTCTGTTCCGTCTGCCTCAAGCCGCTGCGGCCCCTGCGCCCTTCTGCTCGCCTCCTGTCTTTCCCCATCCCCCTTTCCGCACTTCCCGCTCATCCCATCCAATCACCTCACCCCATCATTTCCTGCTTCTTTCTTTTGTCTTATTCTTTTTTTTTCTCCGCAAATCCCACCTCGAGCCACCCACTTTCCGTCTTCCCCAGCACGTAACCTCTACCGCACCTTCTTTTCAATTTTTTTACGTACTTTCCGTGGACCCCACCGGTCTTTCACTCTTTATTTCCCTTCCTCCAAACCTTCTGTTTTTATTTAATTCAAAATCCACTTACCGCTCATTTTTATTTTATTCCTTCATTTATTGTCTAATCCTCTCCCCATCTTCTCTTTACTTTTTTCCTGACCGCCCGCATCACATCAGCTATCGTTTCTTTTCTTTGTTTTTCAAAATATATTTCATAATCATGACAACTACCTCTCCCCCTCTTCAAACACACCGTACCTAATTAATTAATTAATTGTGTTAATCAAGTAATAACTTATTCTCAGTTATTATTTAATTAACTAATAATTAATTATTTAAGGTCTCCATCATGTTCCTTAGCGTTGCGGACCGCCTTGAGCTTCTCGCCGCCCTCGCCAAGCTAAACCGTCGTATTGCTTATCGGGAGGCTCGACTCGGCCACGCCGATCCTCAGCTTGACCTCAAGCTTGACGCCCTCCACATGTCTCGTGATTCATTGGTGGTTTTTCTATCACCACCACCACCGGAGCTGGACTCGCCGCCTCCCCCTCCAATGATGGTGCCACCACCATCCTCCGTCCTTCATGACGCACCGCCGCCACCGCTGTCATCGCCGCCATCACCGTCGCCACCAGCTCGCCTCATGCAGTCGCCGCCACTGTCGTCATCACCGCCATCGCCGTCGCTGCCACCGTCGCCGCCACCACTCCTCGCCGATATACCATCTGTCTCCATGATGGTCCTCCTTCCACCGCTTTCGCCTCCTCCGCCCCCTCTCCTTCCTCCGGCTCCTGCATTGCCGCTTTCTCCGGCCATCTCTCTGCCTCCTCTTCTGGCCACTCCACCGCCGACCCCCGCCAAGCCACTACCACCGGCCACTTTACCGCCGGCCCCCGCCTTGCCACTCCCACCGGCCACTCCACCGCCTCTCCTGCAGACCCGTGCTCCGTTGGCCCCGACGGATCCGTTTCTGCTGACGGTCGCCGCTCCTCCATCCGCCGTACTGCTGCTGCTCACCACTGCTCCACCGACAGGGCGAAAGCCATTACCTCCGCCGCACGTCTTTCCGACGGCACCGCCGCTACTTCCCTACACCGCCGCTACAGCTAGTGCCCAGCAGGCGCTATTCTGGCGTGAGATCAAGCTGCCAGATGATCCGCCATCCAGCTGGAGTTCGAGCTTGGGGACAAGCTCGATGTCAAGGACGGATGGGGTGTTACGGATCCTCCATCCACGTATCTTGTATTATTATTATTATTATTATTATGTTGAGTCGAGTCATGTTGTATCGAGTCGTGTTGGCTTGAGTCATATTAATCGTAGCGTCTAAGTATTTTAATATTTGTTTAAAAGTTCAGGTTATTTACAGTTATGCCATCGGCTCCTATATTTATAGGGCCCTTGGGGTCATGTATTGATTATGCAAGAAGAAATATCAAGTTGCTTTCTCATCCCAAGCTCTTCTCCTTCCTCATCTCCCTTCTAGGGTTTCGGCCCACTCTCTCATCCCCTCCACCACTTCTAAGGGTTAACCCCTTTGTATCCTTCACCCGCTGCCCCTCCGGCAACCACCGAACGAGACACGTAACACACTCCCCCGCAAGCTGGAGCGTACAAGTCGTAGGCACCAAGCTTGGACAAGAACTGATAATACAATTTGCGAGGTAATGCCTTGGTAAGGACGTCAACAACTTGCCCAGAAGCAGGAACATGTTCAAGTTTTAGCACCTTTGATTAAACCTTTTCTCGAACGAAGTGACAATCAACCTCAATATGTTTAGTCCGCTCATGAAACACAGGATTCTTTGCAATATGTATTGCAGCTTGACTGTCATAAAATAACGTTGAAGGTGAGGACAATTTAACTCCCAAATCCATCAGAAGACTTTCTAGCCAGGTTAGTTCTGATGTAACATCCTCCATCGCACGGTACTCAGGCTCAGCAGATGAGCGAGCAACCACCGTCTGCTTCTTACTCTGCCATGTGATAAGATTTCCTCCAAAGTATGTACAAAAACCAGTAGTAGAACGCCGATCATTGAACGAGCCCGCATAATCCGCATCAGAGTATGCAATAAGAAAAAGGGGGGGAAGATGGCTTATACACAAGTCCTTGCCCAGGGACAGTTTTCAGATACCTCAGAATGTGTTCCACTGCCTGATGGTGAGAAACCCGTGGAGTATGCATAAACCGGCTGACCACACCAACCGCAAATGATATATCTGGTCTCGTAATTGTTAGGTATATCAATTTTCCCACAAGACGACGATAGTATTCTGGATTTAGAAGTAGAGAATCAGACTCAGATCCCTGAGCACACAACATGTGTTTGACTTCCATCGGAGTTTCCGCAGGTTTGCAACTCGAGAGACCAGCATCTTGCAGAAGGTCAATGCAATACTTACGCTGGGATAAGACAAGACCATCAAGTCGCCGTGCTACCTCTAGTCCAAGAAAATATCGAAGATTTCCCAGATCTTTGATTTGAAAGATAGAATTTAAATGTTGCTTAACATATTGTATCCCAGCCGAGTCATCACCAGTGATCAGAATATCATCCACAAACCAGAAGTATTATAGTCCCAGTTGATTGGTGACGAGTGAAGAGAGAGGAATCTGCCGAGCTTTGTTTGAAGCCAATCTCACAAACGGCCTTGCTGAATTTTCCAAACCATGCCCGTGGAGACTGTTTGAGACTATAAATAGATTTGCGTAGTAAACATACACGAGACTCCCCCGTGGTCTCAAACCCGGGCGGTTGATACATGTACACTGTTTCATGAAGATCGCCATTCAAAAAAGCATTCTTGACATTCAGCTGATGGAGGGGCCACCGGAGATGAACAACTAAGGAGAGCAAGACCCGAACCGTATTTAATTTTGCGACTGGGGAGAACGTTTCCTCATAATCAAGACCGTACTGTTGAGTAAAACCCCGTGCCACAAGCCGAGCCTTTAAGCGATCAACTGTCCCATCCGCGACATGTTTGATAGTAAAGATCCACTTGCAGCTAACACAACTGTGGCCACGAGGAAGAGACACAAGATCCCAAGTGTGATTACCCCACAGAGTAGTCATTTCTTTATCCATGGCGGCACGCTACCCCGGATGCTGGAGAGCTTTCTTCACAGAGTTAGGTATAGAGATAAAGGAGAGAGAGAGAGCAAAGGTAAGAAGAGGTGCAGAGAGCCGATGTAGAGAGACATAATTGGCCAAGGGATGAGCCGTCGAGGGGGATGTCGGATCAACAGGCCCCGAGATCACACCGGTAGAGGGAAGCTGCTGCAGGGCATCTGGACGTGGAGGACGACAAGCATACACTTGAACGATAGGAGGTTTGGAGGGGACTGGTGGTGGTGTAGGAATCAGAAGCAGAGGAGAAGTAGGGAGAAGTGGTGGAAGCAGAGACGTTACTGGAACTGTGGGCCGAGGTAGCGGTGGAGTAAGAAGGGGATCAGAAGGACTGACGTGATATGGTTGGTCTTCATGAAAGGAGACATCAGCAGACTCAACCACCTTACCAGTGGTAGGATAAAAGCAAACATACCCCTTCTGAATGCGGGAGTACCCAACAAACATAGCTTTGGTATCACGAGGGGCTAGCTTGTCAGTGGAAGGACCAAGGTGGTGGACATAATAGGTACACCCAAACACACGAGGTGTGGGAGAGAAGAGAGTCGTGGATGGGTAAAGGAGAGTAATGTGTGCCACAAAGTTGAGGACAGACGAAGGCATGCGATTGATGAGGTGACAAACAGTAAAAACTACAAAATTCCAATAGAGAGGAGGAACCTGCATTTGGATCATGAGAGATCTAGCCACATCAAGGAGGTGACGATTTTTCCGTTCCGCTATGCCATTCTGTTGAGAGGTATAGACACACGAAGTCTAATGTATAATACCGAACTCAGCGCACAGATTGGAGAAGGTGCGAGCGTGCGACCAATATACTCCCGAGCATTGTCTGTACGAAGTGTTTTTACAGTTTCCGTAAGAAACGTACGAAATCTAGTTGTGAGCTCGGTACGATCACAAAGTAAATACAACCAGGTAACCCGCGAGTAATCTTCTATAAAGGTAACAAAGTACCGATACCCAAAAACACTAGGAACCTTATAGGGCCCCCAGATATCAGAATGTACTAAAGATAAAAGAGCATCGCTCCGAGTACATGAAGAAGAAAAAGATACACAGTGTTATTTGCCGAAATACAAGATTCAAAAAAAAACTCTTGAAGAGAAACAGTAGGAAGAGCTTTCTTGAGAATTGGAAGAGGGGCATGCCCAAGACAACGATGCAATCAGTGGTGGAGACAGTGATGAGAGTAGCGAGAGGAACATCGAGAAGATACAGCCCGTTAGACAGTCGCCCTCTACCAAGTATATTCTGCGTTAGTCAATCCTGCACCACAAATGAAGAGCGTGAGAAAGTAACACAGCAATCAAGATCTTGTGTAAGACGGCTAACAGAAAGCAGATTAAAAGGAGAGCCCGGAACATGAAGAACCGAGGATAAAGAGAGAGGAGTAAGAGACAGATGAGCAGTGTCAGAAACCAGGATCGTGTCACCATTAGCCACAGTGATGTGCTTGGGGTAAGCAGTATCTAAATATTTATTCGGCCGCTGCGAAGAGAGTTGTTGTGTAGCACCCAAGTCCACAATCCAGTGAGAGCTGTGTAAGAGGCAAGATATACCTTCATTGGAGATCGATGCCACATAGCCAGAGGAGCGACTAACTACCCCTTGAAGCTGATAAAGTTGAGCACGTAACGCAGCAGTATCATCACTAGTTGTGGAGGTCTGGGAGCGACCGTTGCAGTAAGGTGGGGGGGGGGCATGCCATGTTTGCGGTAGCAGGTGGCCTCCAGATGACCATCCATGCCGCAGTAAGAGCACTTAAATTGAGTTCGACCACCACAACCGCGTCCCCGAGACTGGCGACCACCACGAGCTGGTGGACCACGAGTAGATGGAGCGAGAGTGGCCACGGGCTGCTGAAGAAGAGCGGGCGAAGAAGGCGGAGCATCCAGAGGAGTAACTTTCAGAAGCATCGAGCACACATCCGAGAGGGATGGAGTAACAACGGATGATAGAACATGAGCGCAGACACTATGAAGATGTGAGGGAACACGAGCCATCATCATAGCAATCCCCACTGCCTCCTTCTGCTGCCGTTGAGTCACCAAATCCTTGGTGGGGGGCTGATGCTGGATCCAAGCCTCAACAAGAGTTTTAGCCCGTACAACAAAAGAAGTGATGTCTCCAGTCACACCAGCGTCGAGGGACCGAAGATCAGTAAGAATGTCAAACAAGTGTTGAAGACTGTCCTTCCCAGAGTAGAGAGAATGAAGATCTGTCCACATAGCGTGAGCCGTCTCATGATACATTGCCATACGATAAGGCTCGGTGTCCAGAGAATTGAGAAGCCAAGATTGAGATGATGAAGGAGACCTTTAGTTTGTAGCACACGCCGAACGGAGTGTACCCATTCCACAAAATTTTGTTTGCCACGAAGAGAAATAGTGGTAATGCGTAACTCATCCCGAAGCTCAAGAGGAGCAACACGAGGATAGCTTGGAAGAGGAGGAGAATCAGCAGCAGTGGTGGAATCGGACGCCATATTCCTGAGCTGCGACTAGGCACAGTTACTGGGCGGCAAGAAGTCACGCGGCTTGCCGAACAGAACCAACGGCTACTACTGAAGTAGCGCTGAGAACAGCGAGTAGACGTAGCCGCGCGAGCAACAACGGTAAGAAGAGGTCGTAGGAGGCAGCGGCTAGAAGAGATCGCGCGATAAGCAACGACTTCCGGGCAGAGAAGGAGGCCGAAGCGGAGAGAAGAAGTCGGCAATCCGCGACGGTCAGATCGTGGCCACCAAACCGGCAAGAACAGACCGCAACGATGAAATGAAAGCCTCCAACGCCAAAGCGGCAGCAAGAACGGGACCAGCGAGAAGAAGAGGTCGGCGAACAGGCACTAGACCGAGCGGTAAGAAGCAGACTGCAACAAGAGCAAAGGCTGGGCTGTTAGCAGCAGACCGCACCAAGAGAGGAGGAAGCAGTCCGTGTGAGCAACCAAGGCGAGCAGGCAAGGAAGAACTCCTTGCGACAAGAAGACCGTGTGGCAAGAAAATAAAGGAGGCCGCAGCGGACAGAGACAGGTCGCAACGGTTAGAAATATAGGCCAGACGGTTAGATCCGGTTAGATCTAACCGCGGGAAGGGGAAGGCCACAACAAATAGAGAGTAGCCCGTGGCAGTTAGAAGAAAACTAACTGTACGGGAGTGGGGTCCACGAGCCAGAGAGAGGAAGACTATAAAAGGGCGTAGAAGAAGAGAGGAGGTGGATCCACGGGAGAGAAGGAGGCGGTTAGGAAAAGAGGGAAGCCGCAAAACCGAGCGGTAAGCAGAAAACCAAGCCGCCCGGTTAAACAGGAGTAGTGGGCGGTTAGATACAGGCCGGACTGTTTGGCTCTAATACCATGTAGAAAACAATGGGCAAACCTTGTATATACTTCTTCATATCTAAAATACAAGAGTGAGTACAAATATATAGGAGAAGAGAGGGAGAAAGAATCCTATACAATAGATGTGGGACTAAAGGAGAAAGAAGAAATGAGCCTATAAATGAGCCTTTACATCATTTTTCCTTATATCTTCTAACACAACACATACGAGGGTTAATTGGGGAGGGTTTAAGACTCTGATTCGTGAGAGGAAATAAAGCATATACATGGATTTCTTGCATGGTATCAGGCACTGTGTCCCTGG
Source organism: Platanthera zijinensis (assembly GCA_039513925.1). Taxonomy (NCBI): domain Eukaryota; kingdom Viridiplantae; phylum Streptophyta; class Magnoliopsida; order Asparagales; family Orchidaceae; genus Platanthera; species Platanthera zijinensis. The sequence continues at coordinate 21,025,538 of CM077092.1, forward strand.
GATTTTCTCTTCTTTAACACAATCTTTGTGTTTGTTTTCTTCCACGTTCAGTATTGTTTTTGTTCGAAGTTTCTATACATGTATCCATTACTGCTTCTCTGCCCCAACATTACTTATTTCCTCCTTTGCTGCTGACACACTTTCTCTGTCCATCTTCGCTTCATACCTGCTTTCTTTGTCCACCTTCATTCTGAACCTCCTTTCTTCGTCCTGTCAAATTTATTGTCTCCATCTATCTTCTCGGTAGGTGTTCCACCAATATCTTGTCACCTGTTCATATTTATGTCGTGCAATATTCCATCATTGTTTCTGCTTTCACTATGTCTGAAATATCTACATACGTTAGTCCGATTATTAACCTGGGTGATGTTGCCATACCTTATGCTATCTCATCTCCTTTGACAACCCCCATCACATCCACTCCAAATTATCTTCACTTCTTATGTTGGTTTCAATTGTTTTGAATTTACATTAGAGGAAAAGGAAAAATTGGCTACTTGAGTGGCAATAATCAGCTCCCAGATATCATTGATCTGGCTTATGCTAATCGGGATGCTAAAAATATTATTGTAGTGACATGGCTTACCTATTCTATGATTGAAATTATAGTTCCAATTATTTGTGTTATCTAACAACTAAGGTATTTTTGGATAATGTTACTCAAATATGTTTTGACTTGACAATCAATACAAAATTCAGTATTAAACTCGGAGAAGTTCAACATGTGATTGACATTGTCGCCGAATAATTCAAATCTCTGAAGCGAATGTTACAAAATCTGACCTATTCAATGATTATGAGTGGAAGTGATGCTTGGTAGGTCGTCGAAGTGAACCCTTAGCAAATCCTAGAGCGGTGCCGGGGCAATAAATCTTACCGAGGCCTAGAATGATGTATGCACATAATTAATGATCCAATAATAAATTTCTTTTAATATTAAAATATAAAACTTTAGCAAGCAGACACAAGCAATATGCAAACACTTCAATTAAGCAAATAGATTAGAATTTCCTTCGATTTTAGGGCCAACAGTTGTCATGTGCCAGCGATAAAGATTCTACAAGTCACAAATAGTCACAAAAAATTACTAGCATAGCGATACATCCATAATTTTATAAATAACCATACTCATACAACAATAGTGAAGAATAATGAAACCAAAACAACAAACACTCGCAAAAGAGAGGCCGTAGGCGAAGGAAGGGAGATCCAGTGATCGTAGAGGCGGCTACAAATAACTGAAGAGGAAACGACATCTGTCTGTGGGCTGTCGGAGATGGGATGTTACTGTTTTGTGGAGGAGATGGGGCGATAGTGTTGTATGGAGGTGGGTCCGGGGTTTTGTGGTGGTGGGTGGGGCTCAGAATGGAGCGGTTGGGGATTGGGGCTGCTGTGTGGGGGCAGGGAACAACTTCTGGACTGTCTGATGTGAACGATTGGAGTGCTGGTGGCTGGATGTTGGAAGGGGGGAGTGGTCAGCTGAGTCTTTTGGTGACCTAGGAGTGATCGTGGGTAGGGGTTGCTGTAGAAGGAGGTGGAAAGGTGAAACAACTGATGCTGTTTGGCGTGGGTTTTGGGTATGCCGGTTGCTATACTGGAGGGCGATCAGGGTTCAGCTGTCGCTTGAACGCCTAAGGATTCAGCACTTTAGTGTTTCATGGAGTCAACACTTGGAGAGATTGTCGGATTCCCTGGAAGAACGTCTCCAAATCTGTATTGAGTTCTCAAACTAGCCCTCTCCCACTTTATATTAAACATACTTAGAGTAGCTATCATGGACGACTATGATTGACGATACACGATAGTTGTCCGATATCACTAAATAAAACCTCAAAAAATACATTGAAGTATCCAAATGGGGATCCGGACGCGACTATGGACTCGGATCGTCGAAATGACGATCCAATCAACACCTAGGAGAATAGAAGTGCGGTCCCCATTGTGTGATGGCCCGTGCTCTAAGTGTGATCCCCGTCAAGAAGTCTTTTATTAATTGTAAGCACAATCTAAAAATCATGTATTCTATTAAGTTCTTTGTTACGGGCCGATGAATATGTAGAGAGGAGGCGGGGATACAAGGGGTAAACCCTAGAATGAGAGAGAGGAGCTTGAGAGAGAAGAGAACTTGATTAATACTTTTCATATCCATTACATGACCCCAAGGGTCTATTATATAGAACCTAGATGGCACAGGTGTAAATTCCCGATACCATGAAACTAAGCGAAATAATAAAAACACATAAAAGACTACATGACTTGACTTGACTCATACGATATTAAAACACCTAATACACTTAATAAAATAAAACTCCTAATACTAGATAACCAACGACGTGAGCTCCATAACACTCCACCCGTCCTTGACATCGAGCTTGACCACAAGCTCAAACTCCACCTGGATGGTTGGATCATCTGGAAGCTTGATCCTCCGCCAGAACATGGCCCGATAGTGCGTAGCGGCGGAGGAGGTGTCGGAAAGTAGCGGCGATGCCGTGGGAAATTCGCGCGGCGAAAGTAATGGCTTTCGCACTGCCAGTGGAGCGATGGTGAGCAGCAGCAGTAGGGAGGGCAGAGAGACGACGGCCGGTAGCAGAAATGGGTTCGTCAGGGTCACCGAAGCAAGGGCCAGCAGAAGAGGCGGCGCTGTGGCCGGTGAGAGTGGCAGGGCCGACGGAAAAAGAGCCGGGATAGGAGGCGGGAATGGTGGAAGGATGACTACCGTGAAGAGAGGTGGTACATTGGCGACGCGTGGTGGCGGCGGCGACGGCGGTGGCAGCGACGACGACAATGGCGGGGATGGCGGCAGTGGTGGCGACTGCATGAGTCGAGCTGATGGTGACGGTGATGGCGGCGGCAACGACGGTGGCGACGGTGATGTGGCCGGAGGGGGCGGCAATGCCGGGGTTGGCGGAGTAAGAGCCGGTAGAGGCGGCGGCGGCAGAGGTGGCGGCGACGGAGGTGGCGGCGACGGCTGCGGCGGCGGCAGCCTTGACGACGATGGCCGCGGAGGCGGAGGTGGCCACGACGGCGGCGGCGACAATGGCGGCGGGGACGACGGCGGCGGTGGTGACCACGACGGCGGCGGCGGCGGTGCGTCATGAACGGCGGAGGACGGTGGTGACACCATCATTGGAGGGGAAGACGACGACTCCAGCTCCGGTGGTGGTGGTGACAGAAAAACCACCAATGAGTCGCGAGACATGCGGAGGGCGTCGATCGTGAGGTCGAGTTGAGCATCGACGTGGCTGAGTCGAGCCGCGCGTAGAGCAATGTGGCGGTCCAGCTCGGCGAGTCGGGCAAGCAGCGCGGTGCGGTCGGCGGCGCTAAGGAACATGATGAAAATGATGTAATAAGAGTAAAAGGGGGAAGAGAGGTGTGGTTGGGACTTGAGAGGTAATTAAAGTAAAATATATAAAAGAATAATAATAATAAAAGGTGATGGTAGGGGCTGATGGGATGCGTGGTGTACAGGGCTTTAGGGAATTAAATAAAAGAAGAGATGGGGGGATTGTGTTAAAGCTGGAGGTGACGTGAGGGGTACGGCTACGGTGGGCTCAAGGAGAGATAAGAAAAAAAGAAAGAAGGGGTTTGGGGGGCGTGCAGATAAAATAAACAAAAGTAAAAAGGCAGGGATGGGAATGAATAGGGCTGGCGTGGCTTGTGTGCGAAAACTGCGGAAAAAGTGGGGAGGGCTCGAGGAATTGGTGATGGCGGAAAGAACCGACGGCTCGTGCCGAGGAATCGATAGTGGAAAAGGCGGGGATGCGTCGCTGGGTCTGAAACGACGGAGAGGTGCGCCGTCGCTGGCGCTGTTGGTGTCGCGGAATCGACGACGATGAGGCGGAGAGCAGAAGGGGCATGCACAGGGAAGCTGATGCGGCTGACGGAGCGGAGATGACAACCTGCTTAAGACTGAAGCAGTTGGAAAATTGCCGCTGGGGATCGAAGAAGACCGTGTCGGAAACCTGTGGGAGGAGTCGATCCAGTTGTCTGTTCTAGCAGAAGCACGTCGTGGAGTTGGGGCTCTGGACGAGGGCAGTGGAAGGAGATCGTGTGACCGAGGGATATTTCGGAAGTGGCGCGGGGGGCTGTGCGCTGTTGATGTGCGACGGCCGGAGGGGGGGCAACGACGGCTGAGTGCGGTGAAGAAGCGGCGGGAACGACGACCGGAGGGGTGGAAAGGCCTCTGATATCAAGTTGTTACGGGCCGATGAATGTGTAGAGAGGAGGCGGAGATACAAGGGGTAAACCTTAGAATGAGAGAGAGGTGATGAGAAGAACTAGAGAGAGAAAGAGAGGAGCTTGAGAGAGAAGAGAACTTAATTAATACTTTTCATATCCATTACATGATCCCAAAGGTCTATTATATAGAACCTAGATGGCACGGGTGTAAATTCCCGATACCATGAAACTAAGCGAAATAATAAAAACACATAAAAGACTACATGACTTGACTTGACTCATACGATATTAAAACACCTAATACACTTAATAAAATGAAACTCCAAATACTAGATAAATCAACGACGTGAGCTCCATAACAATCTTCAATTTTTTTGTTACATTCAACGTTGCATTTGATGAGAGTAGTGAAAGGATTATTAGACGAAGTCCTATGCCCTCTCTGAATGAAATGCTTTCAGAAGTCTATATGCCACATATTGGCTGTGCTTGAGAAGAAGTGCAATAGCATAGGGGGTTTGACTAAGAGTTATGGCCTAGTTACTATTGAAGCCAATACTGGTTGGATTACTTTAAATCATGATGCGACTACTGCAATAAATTATGTTGTCCTCTTGATACTTGATGGCAGATTGCTGAAAGTACATCTAATTGGAAAACATAAAGTAAATGATTGCAAAGTACATCTAATTGGAAAACATAAAGTAAATGATTGCAACATACAGACGACAGCGAATGAAGCTAGCTCAATTCCACATAATAAGGAGAATATTGATAAATGTTTAAAAGTACTATGGTTTAATACACCATCATCTAGTTTACCTAACTGTCCCCCCCTCCCCCCTCCCCCCCCGGAATAAGTTGCTCATCTCTTTGTGGTACGTCAAAATTTTCCACTTGGGTCATTTGATTCAATGGCTTGTAATCATACTTGTTCACCTAATATATTTGATTCATATACCCCTGGTTCAAATAATGGTAAAATAAGCATAGCTGATGAAATTCTTAGAGTATCGATATTAATTTATTTTTTCATGTCCCTAAACTTGCTTTATATGTTAGTATATTTTCAAGGAATTCTAATTCCCATATTATTTTCTTTGCCTCATTATATTTCAAGAATAGATTTCGAGGAAGACAATGAATAATGCTAAGAGATAAACACACCATGCTACTATTGTGATGATTTGATCATGTTAAATTTAATTCAAAACCTTTTTATTCTTCAAAATCATTTTATCTAATTTATAGTTATAGAAGAAATATGTATATAGAAGCCCAATGTAAACACCCACTTCTTTGTCCCTTTAGGTGATCCCTCTCATGTATAGATTAGTTCCACGTCGTGGTTTGGAGTTAGTTCTCACTCCTCCCACCTATATATGCATGTGCTTGTACTTGTATTTTATATCTTTGGTGAAATAATAAAAATTATTTTGCATCATATTTCACTCCTCTACATGGTATCAGAGCGAGGTTCCTTAAGTAAAATTCTCGACGATTGAGTTCCTAACTCTTGCCGATTGAACTCACTTCCTTTGCACACTCTACCAGCCACATGGACTTTCTGGATTAAGCCTATAGAGATTTCTAGATTAAGCTTGGAACTTGTCGGTTCCCATAACTAGAACTCACTGTCACATCTTGAAGCTCACTAAAATCAGTTTTCCCATGCTTATTCAAAAATGAACTTCCACATGTCCTCACCCCGCATGTTATAGTCTTCCAGACCGCTCGTGTGCTCGCCAACCTCTGATCTCCAGAACCAGAGCTTCCGACTCCTCTCGTTGGTGTGCTCGATGCCTTATCCCGCTGATCTCATCAAGTACTCATGAAGCAGGACTCACCAATTCATCCAATTCCTGGACTCGCCGATTCCTCCTGCCACCGAACTTGTTGATTCTTCTTCTCCTTGTCTCGTCGTGGCCTACTTTCCAACAAATCGATGCCTCCTTCCACAACAGACCCTACCCCCTCCTACAATCTAGGTTTCGCCGACTCCTCTGATCGCATAGCTCTCCGACACCTGCATATTCATGGTCGCCGCTCCCTCCTTCAGAGGTCGCGAACTTCTCCTGCCACAGAACTAACTGTTCTTCTACCCAGTTCTCGCCAACCTTTTGTCTTGAGCTCACCCATGCTGTTTGAACTCTCCTTGCTTCTAGGACTTGTTGAACACAAGGCTTGAGCTCGCCCTCGGCTTGAGCTCACTGATGACATGGGGACGAACGTTGCGTCGACCTCATCCACCATTTCGACCTTCTCTTCGACTCCCATCTATGAAGTCCACGACGACTTGAGAATAACCGCTATGTCCCTCAATGGGAAGAAAAATTTCGTTGAGTGTGTCCACTCGGTGCATCGAGTACTCCAGAGTCCAGACCAAGGGTCTTCTTGATCATTTGACTCGCGCCTCTCCTGTTGAACCCATCGAGCAATGACTTCGAGATGATGGTTGATTTCAGTCATGAATTTAAATTTCATGGATAGTGAACCATATCACATGTTCATGCACCTCAAGGCCGCAAGACCATGTGGATGAACTGAAGTCTCTCTGCTTGCGACATGATAGCATTTAACATCTGTTTGATCTTTTTGGGGACCCCCCAAATCGTTGAACCAGGTTCGAATGGTGACCTGACCTTGTTTATGGTGCGGTACAAGATTCTCGTTGAGCGTGGATTAAACACCAGCGTATGACTTTGGATTTCGCTACCCAACGGGATCAGAAGGAAGCTGTTTGCATCACGCTGATGATGTCACATGTTCCACCTCATCTACATAATGTTCATGCCAATATTCTATCCCTCTAAATATTCCCTTTTTCTTAGATGTTTGCTCAATGATTTTGAAGGTGACTCCGCCCACTGACACCTCCTTGACTCCTTCTCTTGCTCTACTCCAACACTCTGCTGAAGCCCGCACACCATCTATTAGGTATTGTGGAGGTCGCCACTAGTCTCGAGGAGGTGGACATGATGAAAGAAATCGTTCCATGGGAGAGTGTACTCGCATGTGTACCCACTGCGGTCGGGCAAACCATATAGTAGCTTCTTGTTACCGGAAACGTGGATTCCCAAAGCCTCCTCTTCACAACGCCTCTATGATAGTGGATGCTTCCAACCTGTCCCGCTCAAACATTGACACCATGCGGAAGGAACTCTAGCATCTGCGGGGGTTGGTTACTCGGATCTCCGGATCTATTATCTCTACCTCCAATAAAGATATATTTTATTTTCTCATAGCTCCGTCTAGATAGTGGACTCCAGGGCCACCTATCACATTACTCCACAAAAATCTTCTCAGTGCATAAACATAGTCAATTCAAATTTATCATTATTGCCAATGGAGAAATCATCCCAGTTTGCAAATCAAGAGATGTTCCTCTCACTTCATCTATTTCTCTACGCTATGTACTTCATGTCTCTGGCTCACAAGTTATTCTTTTCTCGTCCAGTCCACTTATGATCTTAACTGTTGAAATATTAGAGAAAAATAAAACGTGAATGTTTATTCTCCACAAAAGAGAAATATATAAGACATACAAAGACTCATAAACTCAAATTGACAATGTGGGACTAAACCCATACATACCTAAAGACTATTATATGAACCTAAATATTAATATAAAACTAATAACTTCATCATTCCCCCCAAGCTGGAGGGGAAACCTCCTACTTGAAAAAGTCATATAATTAATCCCATACAAACCTAAAGATTATTATATGAACCTAAATATTAAAATAAAACTAATAACTTCACCACTCCCCCTCAAGCTGGAGGGGAAACCTCCAACTTGGAAATATCATATTAAGGTAATGTAAGTAGGCTAAGTGGGACAAAATATCAGAAGGGTCGCCAGGGAAAAATGCGTCAGGGATAATTCACACAAAGGGTGGTCCCACACATCATGGTCCCATACGACACAAGCCGCTGGAATACAGACGGGCAATCAGGGATACAGACCCACACGACACTACCCGCTGGACTCAAGACAATGAACAGGCCGCCAAAGATACTCTCACATGACACAACCCAATGGAATCAAGTTAACAGACGAGTCACCAGAGATACTTCCACACGACACAACTCGCTGGAATCAAGTCGACAGAAGGGCCACCGGGGATACTCCTACACGACACAATCCGCCCACACGACACAACACGCTGGAATATAGGTCAACCAACAAAGACCATACCATATTCCAATTAACGAAGAAAATTGGGGAGACGCAAACAACACAAAACATAAGCCTAGAGGGTCGTGTGGGTCTAAGGCGAGAGTTCGGAAATGCCATTTGAGTCGCCTTCGTCCCAAACATTCCCACTTACAGGAACACACATGCTTGAAGGCATACGATAAACATATAGAATAATATAAAACAAAAACGACAATTCAAAGACACTTGAGGCATTTGCAGGAGGTAGATTGATTTGGAGCAACGAAGGGGCTGAGGTTGGAACACACCAATAAGATGCAAAAACATCAAGGATAGAAACAGTCGGCGAGATGCGGAGCAGCCAACGACGGCTCTGCCTTAAGAGACTTTATCTGAACATGCGTTCATCCTCGTCAAAGTAGCAGTCAAATGGATGGGATTGTCGACAGGAGGGAACAACGACTGGAGCAACATTGTTGATAGGATTAGATGGAGTGGATGACAATAATAGTCGAGGACGAAGACAAGATATATGACAAGATCGACAAAGGTTAAAATCGAAAGAAACGACGACTGAGTTGTCGACATAGAAGTCGACGAGAGTGAGCACAGGAGTGTTGACGAGCAACAACGGGTGGAAACAGGATCGACAGAGGAGTAAGCCTATTGGAACAGAAGCGAGATTCACATCTTCGGAAAGGGAGTGTTTTCTTTGTTGATGAACATCAGGCGATTCTGTGAACAAGCTTGACGAATGAAAAGGAACAACTTTTGGGAGAAAGCACCCGAGCGGCTCACAAGAGAAGTGATTGTTGTCGGGACAAAAACAACTGATGAGTACGACGCGAGATGAAGTAGATCAGTCATCGACTAGAGCAGAGGAGCAGCTGTCGAAGTTGTCGATGACGTGGATGCCTTGGGAGATCCGGAGAAAAGGCTCAGTAGCGGGAGCGGAAGCCGCTATCCAGAAATTTTAGGGCGCCAACATTTTAGGGCAAAACATTTCAGGGAGGAATAAATTCCTGCTCTGTTACCATGTTGAAATATCAGAGAGAAATAAGAAGTGCAAGTTTATTCTACCACAAAAGGGCAATATATAGGACATACGAAGACTCGTAAACTCAAATTGATAATATGGGACTATACCCATACATACCTAAAGACTATTATATGGACCTAAATATTAATATGAAACTAATAACTTCAACATTAACTACTTCAACACTTTTTACTCTTCTTCCTTTATGGTGCATGATTGACAGACGGGGAGTATCATTGATAAAGGACGACTGCCAAATGACCTATACAGTCTGGACCATTCCTCAATACTATCCTCTGTTACTTTCGTGGATTGACACTTGCGATTTTGATGTATTCTAAAATCCACAGATTATTTTTTAAAAATAAAATTTGAATTCAACATTAAATTACGTGGCATTTTTCAAAATTTCACGAACAATATCTATCGATAACTGCCCTAGCGTTCATAACCGCCCAAAAATGTTTAACGTTCGCACGCGTTCAACAATATTGCTAAATCATCTACAAACCTTTCAACGACGGGAAAGGGGAAACATAATTTTTAAGCAAATGCCAAACAAGAATAATGTTAGGTTAGGCATGCGAGGTCTGAAAATTAAGATCATAAAATTAAAGCATAAGATTATACTAATAATTAACGAGACATGAGATGAGTTGAGGGATATACCAAGAGAGCACACGCGAAACGGCGTATCCAAACCGGGTCGAAGAGGCCCAAGGGAGCTATATTTCCACGACCAGAGTTTTCATTACCCACAACAATTCGAAGAAGAGGTCAGAAGGGGACGAGAAAACTGATTGGGGGCCGATCAGAAGCGGAGAAGGTCTGGACGAGTACGAAGAAGCAAACTGGCGGAGGTTCGTTCGCCTGGAAGGTGTAATCCGAGCGGCGAAGCCATCAGATCTTAGTTGGGCAAGATTTGAGGACTCGTTGGAGATGGGGCTCGCCAGAGGAGGCATTGTCGAATGCCGAGAATGGTGCGGGAGGCGAAGGTGAGGCTAGGGCACTTGCAGACGCGAAGCGGGGTTCGGTCTTATAAGTCGAAACAGAGAGAAACCTTTGTTTTGACTTTTTCTTTCAGCTCCCATTTACGTTGGGAATTTGTTGCTTTATAGAATAGCCAAATAGGTTTGAGAAAGTTTTTTGCATATTAAATTAAGGGGATATTAGAGGGTGGAGGCCACTATGGAAAAGGGGGGAGTTTCAGGCGACGATTTTCTTTAATAAATAAGCCTTTTTGTCCTCTTTAAATGAGGGGATTGAAGAATGGAATGAATATGAGGTGGCCTTAAAGGACAATGAGAACTTTAGGTATTCCCTCACCAAAAATTAAAAAGATAATTTTAGTTTCAATGTTATTAAATTTTAAATTATATGAAATACTTAATTTAAAAACAATTGCTTGCCTTTATTAACACTAGTCTTAATTTAACAGACCTTTTCATTTAAGCCGTACGATCACACCAATAAGGCGTACGATAGAGCGTGAGTAATATATGCGATACAAACATATGCGTGAAAGCTAATATATATAATGCGCAAAGACGTGAGCAACTCAAATAAAAATACTGTGAATAAAATAAAGATGCAAACTTGGGTTGCATCATACTTGGCCACACTCCTCTTCCTATACTGCGGAAGACACTTTTTAATTTTACATTTTATGAATTTATATCTGAATCCTATATCAATGAGAAACATCATCGTTCTTCTTTCTCCCATCGTTGTACTTGGAGCTCTGCTCCATTTGATTTAGTTCATTTAGACGTTTGAGATCCTTGTAAAATTGCTAGTTTATCTGAATATTGTTACTTTCTTACTTTACTGATGACCATTTTCGCATGACGTAAGTGTGTTTACTACGTGATTGCTCTGAATTACTATGTTGCTCCCCTCTTGTTCATCACTAAATCTCGTATTCAATTTCACGCTCCATCAAAATTCTTCTTACCGATAATGCTCTTGAATATATTCGTCACGAATTCCAGGAACTTTACAATACCTTGGATATTATCCATCAAACATCCTGTGTTCATACACCACAGCAAAACGGTGTGGCCGTGCGGAAGAACCGCCACCTCCTTGAGTTTATCTGCTCCCTTATGCTTCAAATGCAGGTTCCCAAGATGAATTAAAATTTTGTTATCACTACCACTCGTTATTTAATTAATCACATGTCTTCGACCATCCTAAATTTTGCAACTCGCTTCTCCATCTTGTTTCCCTCAACATTCTCGTTACTCACGATACCTCGTGTTTTCGGGTGTTTGTTTTGTCTATCATCTTGTCTCTCCCATGGACAAACCGGTATTCAGTGCTACTGAATATATTTTTGTTGGGTACTCCCGTACGTAGAAGGGTTATGTGTATTACTCTTTCACCATTTAGAAAATGATAACATCCACTGATGTCACCTTCCTTGAGGATCACCCATTCTACTTGTCTCCTCCTGATACCTCACGTGTTTTCCCGCATCCCATGGTCCCAATCATCAATGCCCCACCTCCTATACTTTCGACACCACTTTCTCTTCCTCCCTCTCTAAATGTGGACACTCGTCGTCGTCCTCGTGCAAATTTCTCAAGAGTGTCAGTACTAATGACGCTCCTCGATTTGTTGATCCTCCTACGATCCCACCCATGACGCACTCCCCTATACAACTCATCCTATCTCTCATTTTGTCTCATTTCACTGCTTATCTTTAGAACGTAACAAGTTTGCGGCCTTCCTGTCTTTGCAAGAGCTCTCCAACATTCAGGGTGGTGGGCCGGGATGGATGATGAAAGGACCACCCTCTAGGCTAATTAGACATGAGACCTCGTTTTCCTTTCTCTCGGTCAATCCCGTGTGGGATGTAAATGAGTCTTAACTATTAAGCATCGTCCTGATCGGACGGTTGAGTGCCTCAAAGCCCGCTTTATAGCTCGCGGTTTCACGCAACAATATGACATCCATTTTGATCAGACGATTGAGCACCTCAAATCCCGTCTTCCATTGGCATTACTATTGCATCAATTTGATATCAAGAATGCATTCCTTAATGATGATTCTGTGGAGAATGTTTATATGTAAGAGACTTCTGGTTATGAAACCACATGCGAGTCTCTTGTCTGCCGCCTCGACAAATCTATCTATGACCTTAAGCAGTCTCCTTGCAATTGGTTTGACAAATTTAGTCGAGTTGTTCGAGATTTGAGATTCACTCAGAGTTCGGCTAACTTCTCCTTATTTACATGTCGTCACCAAGAAGGCACGGTGATATTTGGTCTATGTTGACAATATTATCATCACGAGTGATGATCTGAATGGTATCTCTACGATCAAGAAGTACTTGACCTCAAACTTTCAAACCAAAGATTTGGGCCGCCTCCCATACTTCTTGGGTATTGAGGTAACTCGTCGACCCAATGGACTTTATCTCAACGGAAGCACCACATCGATCTTCTCCAGTATGACAACTACTTGGATTACAAGCGTGCTGATATACCAATGTATTCTAACCATGGTTGATGTCGGGGACACGTTAGTTTGAGTCTTTCATGTTGGAGAATATATCGGGGATATTTCATACATCGAGTTTCAATATTTAAATATCTATATGCATAATAATTTTATATACATATAATCATTTTTTAAATTTATATACGTTGATATGTTTGAAGGGAAACCTTCGCGCACCGACTAAGGTATTATCGTGTGACCTTGAGGTCATCGGTTTGAGTCCTGGAAGCAGCCTCTTTCAAAAATGTAGGTAAGGTTTGCCTACATACATTTAACCCTTGTCGTGACACCCTTCCTGAACCCTTGTTGCACGGGGATGCTTTGTGCACCGAACTGCCCCTTTTTATATACGTTGATATGTTAACATTTATTATTTATTGGAATTCTAAATCTACTATATTAATATAAACATTGTATGTTACATAAGTAATGTCGATATTACACGAGAAAGAAAGATAGAAGAAGCAGGAAACTCAGAAGTCGTCGACAACAATCGAAGATAAAAATCCCCGGTCCAAAATACAAAGGTCAAGCAAAAATAACGTCGACGACATACTTGCGTATTGAAGAAAGCCAGAGGAAGCAGAAAGTGGGATGAGAGCTAAGTCAAAAAAATCCAAAAAATGTAAACAATTTTGTTTTGTTTTGTTAAACCATATATGCTAAATAAAATAAATTTAAAAATCTATTGTGTACATGAGAAAAAAATGGGAGTTGCGGAGATGAGAATGCTTAGGTGGATGTGTGGACACACAAGTTTGGATAAAATTAGGAATGAAAGTATCAGAGATAAGACATGAGTAGCACCAATTTCAAAGAAGATGCAAGAAGCTCGTCTAAGATGGTTTGGACACGTACAAAGGAGACCATTAGAGACACCTGTTAGGCGTTGTGAGAGTCTAGTCAATAGGCATGTTAGACGAGGGAGGGGTAGACCAATAAAGACTTGGAATGAAACTATAAAGAAAGACATGATGTACTTAGGCATTAGTGAGATTATGACAAAAGATAGGGCACAATGGCGACAAACGATCCATATAGCCGACCTCACTATAATGGGATAAAGGCTTGAGTGTTGTTGTTGTTATTGATGTGCCGTCAAGATATATTGGCTAATATATCGGCCCATATTTTAGTCGATTGCTGATATATTGGTCGATATATTTCAAAAGGATATTTTGCAAAATACAAATATCGGAAACGTTATGTTTTGTCCACGAAACCTTTATGTCGGTCGACAGGTCGGATATTTTGGCTGATATCCACTACATTGATACCAACCATAAGCTCTTTGCTCACAAGTCCGACTATGATCCACTTCTCCCTAATCTTGAGTTATCTGACTGTCATCCGACCAAAAATCTCATTCATTGGGCCTGGTCAGTCGGTTCATGCATGCTGCTCGGATATTCGACCTTCAAGTTGTTGAGTGAATCCTACAATATCTGAAGACAGCGCAAATAAGGGCTTGTGTATAAACCTTCCTCATCCCTATCATTGATTTCCTATTCTGGTGCAGATTATGCTGGCTCTCTCGATGATTGTCGGTCTATGAGTGGTTATTACACATATTTTGGAGGGCACCTGGCCACTTGGAGGAGCAAGATTCAAACAGCGTGACACGCTCCTCTGCAAAGGTTCAGTATCGTTCGATGACACCTGCGGTCTTTAACTCACTTGGTTGGAGAGTCTTCTAATGAATCTCGATGTCAACTTGCCCTCTCTGGCTTTTCTCTAATGCGATAATCAAGCTGCCATTTATATCACTGAGAATCTATTTTTTCATGAACGTATCAAACATATTGAAGTAGATTGTAACTTCATTCAGAAAAAAGTTCAACATTGCGAAATTGATTTGTGACATTCCCGTAGCCAATCAAATCTTTGATATCCTCATCAAGGTCTTGCCTTGCTCCCTCTTCCGATAGTTCATTTCCAAGCTTGGAGCCTACAATCTGTATGCTCCAACTTGTCCGGGGAATATAATATATATATATATAAGTCCAATGTAAAAGTCAATGTAAAAGTCCATTGTAAAAAATATATATAATAGTCCAATGTAAATGCCCACTTCTTTGGCCCATTATGAGATCTCTCTCATGTATAGATTAGACCCACACCGCGGTGTGTGTGCGTGTGTGCGGCTTGTATTTTTATATCTTGAGTGAAATAATAAAAACAATTTCGCATTGTATTTCACTCTTCTACAATAGTGAAATTCTTCTTTGGGACAATTCGCAATACCGTGTTTGGCTGAGCACGCGTCTCCCCTCTTGGATGGAGCACATACCATCATCTCGGCAATACCGTGTTACATATCAAGCCACTTATAGAATTTAGGGATGCAGTGTTCTTTGAAGATAAATTTCTTAAAGATAAGAACATGTCACTCCCAGGTATATAAACAACTATATAAATTCTTTTGAAATATCTTCTACAATAGTGATGCTTGAAGAACTTCAAAAGCTACCACTTTATATGAGAAAAATATGATTTCTAGTTTCTATTGATGACTTGATGTACAAAGATATTTCAAAAGAGTTATACTGTGTGATCATAACTCAACTTAATTCTAAAATTTGCATTTGTCTAATATACCATAGTATTTTAATTATTGTTAATTTTTTATAAGAAAAACAATCTACATCGACATCTTACGCAACCCCATAACAAAGTTCCTGTTGTTGATATATCGGCGAGGTGACAAGATAATGATTCATACATGTTTACTTACACCGACCACTAGAAGAGCCCGAGATTATGTGTTAGAGGCGTATTCATACTTTTTATTATTCTATATTCGTGTTACTATTTTGGGACTATGCTTTCTTATATATATATGACCCAAAGTATATAAAAGGAGATCCTTTTGTTGTACTGATGCTCTTGTTTTTCTATGAAATTAAAAGAAAACTAAGTCACAGAACGACCAAACATTCCCGGGCCTGCTCCTCTGTGGTACAGACAAATCTCCCTTCCCCGATTCTCGATCCCATGACTCGATGATCTGCTAGACATGATAGTGTGTGCCCAATTATTCTCAACATCGACTTGCATAATCAGAGTGTGAGATGTGTGAAAAATGTGTTTAAGACCAAGGATGGGCTCAATTAGTTGCTCGTGGTGTCATTCGGCCTCATCACTGCCCCCGACAGATTATGCATGCTCTGACTAAGATATTGCACCTTACATCGACAAGTTCCTTGTCGATGTAACTAATTAATATATTTCAATTACATCCTTATTTACAACCAAAAACTCAGATCAGCTGATTCACTTACGAATCATTTTTGATATCCTCCACAAGGAGCATCTTTACATCCATTTAAAGGAGTGCACATTTATGTCAGTGTCTGTCCATTTGGTTGGTTTCATTGTGTCAATCTTTATAGTATCTGGCTACTCCGCCAAAGTTAGGTTCATTCAAGAGTGACCCTTCCCCACAAATATTCACGAAACCCTAACTTTCATGGACTTTTTGCAAGCGGTTTGCCATGGGTTTTAGCATGATCATGACCCCATTTATGAGTTGCCTTCATAAATGATATTTTATGTGCATGGTCACTCTTTGAAGAGATCAAAGAGAAGCTAACCACTGTCTCAGTCTTGAGATTTTACGACTTTAGCAAAGCATTTATATAGCACACATATGGCGCAGTGGAGTATTGTGCCACAAATGCCATCCATTTTCTTGCTTCAGCGTAAAACTAATTAAAAGCCAATAAAAGTATTTGAACTACCCGGAGTTTTATGCGATAGTTTATCCCTGCGCTAAGTGAATTAAGTATATGCTATAATTCTACTATGTTCTCAAGCACTGAGCTGGCTTGGTGAACAAACTTGCAAATGTATTGTGTGTCGTATTAGCTTCCTTCATACCCTGAGTGAACGAGTGGAGGGATTTGATTGTGTGATTATCGGTTACCCAATTTGTCCATATTTTCACGACATTTATGCCTTGTTGTCGAGGGACTCTTCTGATCTCGTTAAGGGATTTTTGATTGCGGAGTATTGTCTATTTCGTGGCTCTCACCTATTCTTCCCTCAGACATCCCTTCAACACCACTTCGTTTGGAAGATACACATCGATGGAGCCATCAAAAAATTTGGGAAAGACAAGATGGTAACATTGAGGACCATTTTTAGTAGCCGAATATAAAGAAGAATGATATTTTAATTTGTCATGTTGTGTTTGGCAGGAGATCAAAAGGTCGTTTATGTACACCCCTTCTAGTCCCTCACCAACTGTGGATTGGTATCAACATGGATTTCATGCTCGGAATTCCATACTGTTTTAGGAAGCACGATTCTATCTTCGCGATTACTTATTGATTCTCTAAAATGACCCATTTCATAGCCTGCAATACGGTTGTCGTTGCGTCCCACCCCACATCCTATTTATGGAAGATGCATTTAGGCTCCATTGCTTTCCTAAGACTATTTTGTTGGACTGTGATACCAGATTTTTGGGTTACTTCGGGAAGACACTTTGGAAGAAAACATGCACGACACTCCTGCTTTCCTCAACCCGCCATCCTCAGAGGGATAGGTAGACTCAAGTTGTCAATAAGAGCTCAGGAAATCTATTAGGCTCTGTTTGTTTGGAGTGTTTTCATTGAAATGTTTTCGTTTTGGTCCAAAATGAAAAAAATCATGCGTTTTTGTTTTGGGGAAAAACAAAAACTTATGTTTGTTTGCACAATGGTTTTCAAGTCTATTTTGGGGCAAAACTAAAACTTATGTTCAGCAGAATGTTTTGGGGCAGATCATATGCAAACATTTCAGAAAGCTCAACTAGAGAAATAACATACACAATAAATCACTCGATAAGCAAATCATCTGAACGTTCAACAACATATAGCTCTTTCTTGATGATAAGTTACATGGAACCCGAAAGTTAACCGTGTAGAATACTAAAAGAAAAAACACCTTTCCCTCCTAAAATGCCCTAATTAAACAAAACATCACCTTAAGAATACCCCGTTAAAATTATCATGTTTACAATGGATATTAGAATGCCCTAATCCTAACTGTGCAGGCGGATAAAAAAATAAGATGAGAAAGAGATCGGGGCTTGGAGAGAATGTCGCACCCTAAAGCGTGCGGAGGCTTGCTAGTCGTAGAGCAACCAATAGATCGTCGGAGAAACCTCTGAACCGCTAGAAAAACGCTAAATCTGCCGGAGGAAGGAGGCCTGGTGCTGAAAAACGCTGAACAGTTGGAAGTTCGTTTGCTTGAAAGAACTCTGGTGAAAGACGCCACCATGCCGGAGGAAGGAGGCAGAAGCGAGGAAGAGAACGAGAGCTCGTGAGGATTTTTCGGGGGAGAGGCGGAACGTCTGTTTCCAAAACACGGGAAAATAGACTCCCTTGGGACTGTTTGGCGAGAGCCGGAGTTCAGAAGAATCCAGAACGACGTGTTTTGGACCTAAAACCAAAACACACAAAAAAGGCCAAACAAACGTCAAATTTTGGTTTCGAAAACCCAAAACAAAAGCATACCTACCAAAACACTGCAAACGAATGGAGCATTAAGGTTTGGGAGATGATCCTACATTAAGTCGAAACATTATTTTACGAGTAACAAAGTTCACATATAATAACTCAATCAATAAAATTACTAGGTTGTGTTAATTTAATATAGTATTAAGTTAATGAGTCTAGGAAGCTTATTGACCTTATTCCCCTTCCCATTGAGTCACGTCATAATGAGTCTTCTGAATCTTTTGTGTTAAAGTTGTTGATGTTATCACATTTTGTATTCCGGTTTATGTATTAGAGTTTTCTAGGAATGTGTCTATGAGTTTAGTCTCACATTGCCTATTCTAATTTATGAGTCTTTGTAAGCCATTTAAATACCCCCCTTGAGGGATAAATAAATGTAATTGTTTATTTTCTCTTAATTCCAACATGGTATTAGAGCAAGAATTTCTTTCTCCTTGAATTTTTTCCCTAAAAATATTGGCGACCTGAAATTTCTGAAGTGTCTCCCGCTCCCGAGCCCTTCTTATGATCTCTCATTGCGGCGTCAAATCACGGCTCTCGCCGCTTTGCTTTCATCTTCTTGTTTCTTCGACAAGATATCGAGCGCCTCGTGTAAAATCTCAAGTCTTCTTTGCGGTTGTTGCTAGGTCAGACTGCAAAGCTATCGACAATAACCTTGCATCAGCCAGTGCGACGTACTCTGCGACGTCTCCACGCAGTCGTGCACTGCGTCTCCGACGCACACTGATTCCAGTCGCTTCCTGCTGTCGCTCTCTTCGTCGATCCAGTCAGTAGTTCCTGCAATCGATCCCGCCTCCTTCCGACGATGTCAATCCCGCCTCCTATCGACGACGTCGATCCCACCTCCTACTAATGATGTCGATCCCGTTGCAGTTTCTTCCTAGTGATCCCACCGCAGATCCCGTCTGCATGCTTCTTCAAGCTGTTACTTCATCGAGTCCGGCTTTCGATCCCGATGATGAGTCCATCTACCATTCTTGTCGCACATCCTGTCTACTTCTTGTCGTCGCTCTCGTCGGGCTCGATTGACGGCGTTCCCATCGCTGGATGGCATTTCACATATCCTTTCCCAGTGAGCAACGCCTCTGCCAGCGCATATTTTTTCGTGTTTTCCTTTGCTGAACTCTCTTTTGGTGAGACCAACCGCCGTCCATCCATTTAGCTCCTGTGATTCGGCAGCGTCGTTGCTTTGTCCAACTATTCATCAGAGAGGATTTTCTAGGTTGTGAGCATGTATGTGGCAATCTTTGATGTTGTCCCGAAGCGTGGTGACTCTCCCGACCTTATATGTCGCTCCCGTCGATTTCTACCGCTTCCAGACGCTGCTACCCCTTCCGGGGCATTGATCTCTCATCGATGGGAAAATTCGTGATAGTTTGGTCATTTTTATGTGTCTTAAATTATCTTTGTTTGGTTATGGTTAGTATTTGCTCAGTATGGTCTTTGTTAAGCCTCCTTGCTTGTGTGTCCCACGTGAGGGGGAATGTTTGGGACGAAGGAAACTTGGATGGTATTTCCTGACTCTCGCCTTAGTCTCACACGACCATCCTAACTTATGTCTTGTGTTGTTTGAGTCTCACAATTTTTTTTCTTCGTTGATGGGTATGATCTTTGATGGTTGACCTGTTTTCTAGCAGGTCATGCCCTGTGGGAGTATCCTTGGTGGACCGTCTGTTGACTTATGTCCAATGGGTTGTGTCAAGTTGGTTTGTGTTCCTTGTGACCCGTCTGTATTCTAGCGGGTTGTGTCATGTGGGTTTGTGTCCCCAGTGACCCGTTTGAATTCTAGCGGGTTTTGTTGTGTGGGTTTGTTTCCATGGCGACCCATTTGAATTCTAACGGGTTGTGTCGTGTGGGTTTGTATCATGTGAGACAGTGTCACGAGGGATCGCCCTTTATGCGGATTATTCCCGACATATTATTTTTCTGACAGTGTCGCGAGGGATTATCCTTTGTGCGGATTATCCCCGCCATATTATTTTTCTCCAGTGACTTGTCTGATGTTTTGTCCCACTTAGCCTACCACCATTACCTTTTTTTAATGATCTTTTCAAGCTGTAGGTTTCCCCTCCGACTTGAGGGAAAGTGTTGAAGTTGATGTTATCGCATTTTATATTCCAGTCTATGTATTAGAGTCCTCTAGGAATGTGTCTATGCGTTTAGTCTCACTTTCTATTTTATCCCTTAATTCCAACAGTTTGCTTTACATTTGCATGATTTGCATTAATCTATCCAATGTAAGCTTACTTGCTGTAATGAAAATTATAAAGCTTACGCAGATTGTCCTATAAGAGATCTGATCTTTTGAGAAGGTGAACAAATGATGGTTTGTGTGCTGGTTGAGAGGTTCACCCGGGAATAACTTTAAAATTAAATGCAATGTATATGGACCCAAAAGATTGTGGCAAATGATACGAGCTCAATATCCCTTAGAGCACGAGGATTCACCTCATATTCAATGTTGAAGATCTAGCCCTTCTTATGAGCCACATGGGTGTATAATCCTACACCCTGACCTAACCACAACCTCTGCCTACCTTGCACCAACCAATATTTCCACCAGTACAACCTTCGGCGCCGTTGGCCTCTTTCTAACCTCCAAAGGGAATATTATAGATCAGGAGTTTGAACAGACACCTAATAGAGTCATGATGAGATGCCTAGTGTTGGGCGCCCTCGCATTGGTGAGACATGGTTGGTTCTTGATGCGCTAACATGATTTTTCCTTAGTTTATGCCAAGAGTGAGATCATCTCATTCATTGAAGATGAGTGCTTCTAAGCTGGAGGAGTTGATGAGGATCATATTATTGGAGTTGATCATTGTCTGTCGAGGACTGTACAGGTCTACGCTTGTATGAGATAGAGTTAGGACCGTAGTCTGTATGATCAGGATCTACAATCATGTCTAAATCAAGTACATGATATTTATTTATTTTTCTATATTCTATTTGTGTCTGTTTGATGCCATTATTATAGGATAATCTTGACCATCCATAATGGTCACTTGCACCTCTCATCTTTATATATACACCCATAGAGAACTATTTGGAGGTAGCAAAGCTTTTGGATAGATTATCTAGGATCACTCGGTCTCCCTCAACGATGAAGCCGATACCCCTTCTCTCTTCTCCCATAATTGGCCCCCACCCTCCAAAAAACTCTTTTCACCCTTCAATCTATTATAACTTCCTAACCACCCCACTCAAGTAGCGTTTTACCCATTTAAACCACATGAACTCTCTCTCTCTCTTTCTCTCTCTCTCTCTCTCTCTAGCGCCTTCCTCTTGTTGACCAAACCCTTTCCTTCACATAATTTCATAACCATCCTCCTCCCTTAAGTTGCCTCCCCCTTACCTAGAGTGTAACGGCCCGTAAACCGCCACAATTTAATTCATTATTTGGAGCAAGTTTTCAAAATAATATAACACAACAAATTCGTTTTAAAGCACACGAGAAGTACCATGAGACAACATAAAACAACTTTTCATTCATTAAAGTATAATTATACATTATGTCACATGCCAGAGTATAGGAAAAACAGCTGCTAAGACAAACTAGTGCATATATACAATATACAAACTGTAGAAAAACTCTAATACAAACTATAACAAAACTCTAACCCATGCTCGAATCATGTCCTCTCTTTGCTTTCTTTCATCCTCCGCAATCAACCTCCTAGCGGGGCCTGACACACTTCCGATATGATCCTCAGAATAGAAATCAACAACCAGTTAGTTTAGAAAACTAAATGAGTCTCTTACCTCTTCAATCGTATTACAGGCAAACACAAAGAGCCGACATCAATATTCAGTTATATATATGAATATGTGTAATGGGAACAATAAGAAAATAATGTAAGCAGAAAAAGTACAGTAACAGTGAACTGGTACAAAAGAAATAAACTATTTCAGGTGTCAAATTCTTTTATTCGTCTTTGTATTTGTATTCAGTTCAGAGTTTTTTTATCATATCTCATTCTTTTGAAATGCTGAAGGTTGTTCTCAACTTTGTTAAACATCTCGGCTCGTCGAATCATTGCCCAATCTAGGGCGATCAAACACAAAATATGCTTCCACACTTCTTATATTAGACAATTCTATACCAATTCACGGTGATCAAACACACGTCTGTTTCAGAAGTATTAAAATTTTGTAATTCTACCCCCCCCCCCCCCACAGGGCTGACCTTTGACATTTCTATGCGTCGACGCACACTGAGTTTCTTATTCTTCTTATATTCAGTTCTTTTTCATTTTCTAAATATAGGAAATATTTATATAATTTTTCCCTCAAAGTTTCTATTGCTTGCTTTGCGATTTCATAATTTTCAGTGTTTTCAAAACTTCAGATTTCTTCAATTCAATTAAATCAATATTAAGTGTCCTTGCAAAGAAGTAGCTCAGAGTAAAGTATTGTACATGTTCATACTTCAAAATATTTCAAATATACGTAATCAAAGTTGTAAGGACTTACTGCGGTTTTTCCCTTGCCATTGCCCTTCTCAAGATTCTCATCGCGTCTATCGCCGGACGCCATCCTCTATAGCATCAAGGAAATCATTTATTTTAGGGTTGCGCCATTAAATAGTAATGATTTGACTCTTGCGCACAACTATGACTCATTAGGAGTTGTCTAAGGTCGGAAATATGTAGGTGAATCCAATAACCACTAATTTAGCTATTTGGAGGAGGAAATTTCAGATTTCAGCCACAAATTACAACCCACAAGAGCCAATAAATGGCAGCCAACAACACACAGCCGGCTAGAAAAATGGCAGCCATTAACAGGTAGTCAACAAAAATAATAAACCAACAAGAGCCAACAAAAGCCAACCTCATCCAACTAGACAAGGAAATAAAGCCATGAAGGCAGACGGCCTCCCATAAAAAAATTCCACAATCAGCAGACAGCAATCATATATTAAAAACTTGTAATAAAAGGTGGGAGAAGGAATAGAAAAGGGAGAGGGACAGTAAGAAAATTCCAAATCAAAAAGCCCAAATCAGAAAACCTAACGGCCATGCCACTGCTGGATTTCAGAAATTAAGAACTATATTTCAGCAATTATAAGAAGAAGAGGGGGAGAGGAAGAAGGCTCATAGTGGGAGTTTAGAAGCCAAAAACTGCCGACCAAGGGTACTGAACAACCCAGATCAACAGCTGCACGCCAATGAATCAAGCCACAACTCAATCAAATCCTTCCGGCACTGTCGACGGGAGAAGGAGAGGCCGTCGAGCAGAGAGAAGAGTCGAGTAAGCCCTAGTGTCACTCAGCCTGCCGAGTGCTCCAAGCGGCAAGTAGAAATGGAAATATCTATAGAATGCAGTCCCAGATAAGTATAAAGGCAACGAAGTTAACCCACCGCCTTTCATAATCTGGCCTTAAATCTTAATTAAACCAATTCAGCCAGCTTAATGTAATCCAAATCAGCTTAATCTCATCATAATTGAACCGGTCACGTAAATATATCAAGATGAAATCCAATCTATTTCAAGCCACACAAACACACATTCTAATGGTGCCCCGTGCGACAATATTGGGGCACACACACACATTCTAATGGTTCCCCGCGCGACAGTATCAGGGCACACACACACACATTCTATTGGTGCGCCGCGCGACAGTATCGGGGCGGCGGCGGCGGGCTGCTCCTGCTCCCGACGGGCTACGAAAAAAGTAAATAGAAAAATAGAAATAAATAATAAAAATAAATATCATTTCGTAAAAAAATATTTATAATGGTAATTGCATTTCAAAGATAATTGCATTTCATAGCAGACGGGTGAAATTTTTTGTAATTAATAACAATTAATTACAAAACTTTTATAGCAAAACGGGACTTTTTACCCGCCCGTTCACCCCCCGCCCATTGTTCACCCCCCGCCCATTCACCCGCTTGTACCTGGCCAATGGCGGCAGGCTTCGCCCGCCCCCGACGTTTTTTAATCATGTCATTTTTGAATTATTTTAAATTTAAAAATATTATATTTATTAAACTATTTATTAATTGAGCACATATTTTATAATTAGGGAGAATAAACCCCGTGCAGGAACTCCGACGATTAAAAAACGAAGCAAAATTCGGGAGAAATTAAGTAAGCCAAGCAAAATTAGGGAGAATAAACCCCGTGCAGGTACTCCGGCGGTGAAGGTTGTTTTCCGATGAGGTAGGTTATCAGGATAGTAGAGGTGTAGGAGAAGATGTTAGAAGAAGTACCAGCAATCTTGAACGAAGTGGAAGAAGACCGGGAAACCCTCGCATGCGGCCGTCCTCTATTGGGAGATGTCGTCGAGTGGGGCGAGACGGTGGTCGAATGAAATTGGAAGGGCTTGCGGGCTTTGCACGGGAGTTGGTCAAATACCCCCACGATGAAGAGGAGGCAGTGGAGGAGTAACAACGACCGTCCTCTGCTGCCGGGAGATGTCGTCGAGCGAGGCGAGGAGGGTGCGAGTTTTTTTCGACAGAGGGAGCTGGCGCAGTTTTATGTTTTTTTTCCGGAAGGTAGGGTTGTAATTGGACGGTCAGGCGTAGCATTTATGGAAATTTGATCAAACAAATGGACGGCTCTTTTGCTTTTGATGGTCTTGTTGATCAAACAAATGGACGGCTCTTATGCTTTTGATGGTCTTGCGGTCACATAAGTATTTCTTATTATAATATATATATATATCTATATCTATATCTATATATATATATATATATATAATTTTCAACAGATACTAAAATAATCAATATTTTGCCAAAACGAATCGATCTCCACAAAAACTTCGAAAACTTCGAATCATAAAATTAATTGTGCGGCGTCGAGTCGACATTGAATTCTCGTTTTCATCATAGTGGAATTATTTTCATATATTTATTAAAATTGTTTATTTTATTTATGCTATAATTACTGAGATTATGACAAAAAGATAGGGCAGAATGGCGACCAAAGATCCATATAGCCGACCCCACTATAGTGGGATAAAGGCTTGAGTGTTGTTGTTGTTGTTATAATTACTTCGGCGATTTCGGGTCTTGCATACTGGACTACTCGCCACCACACCCTTCCTTTGTAGACCACGTCTCCACATGTGCATCATTACTTAGGTTTTAGTTGAGTCTCACCCATCACCGTACCTTGAGTTACCCTTAGACTGCCATCACACACACTACCTCACCTTGAATCAGTTTGCTTTAATGAAATTTTTTTGGGTTCAATCCTTGGGACTGTAATTGCATTAGATGTTGTATGTTGAAGTTTGCTTATGTATCTTTGTGGTTTGTAGGTGATTAGGCTGCAAGAGGAGTTTTTTCTTCCAGGTGAACTGATATTGGAGCAGGGTAATGCAGTAAATCAACTATATTTTGTATGCCACGGGGTTCTGGTAAGTTCAGTATAGTCATGGCTAACTTGATTTTAGTTGCATTTCTATTTTTAATGATGAACTCAATGTAGGTTTTAACATCAATTAATTATCACCAGGTGTTTTAAATGGGTTCAGGGACAATTTCTTCTGGCATTTTCTAAATAGATTTAGTATAACAAATTAATGTTTACATTTTAGTTTTGCATTGAATTTCATGCTTCACTAGTGATGACTGATTCTTCACTCATTTGTGGTACTAAGCTCAATGCAAATTCTTAGGTAAGTAACAAGAAATTCCTTACAGGATATCGTTAAGGCATGACATATTTAATTCAAAATATAATGTTTGATTGTTTCGGTGCTGCAATAGGGGCATTTCAGCCTTCTTAGAGAAGAAATTGAAATGAATGAGAAAAAATATTGGTATCTTTTTTTGTAACATCCCAACCTAATTTAACGACAAATCAGCTGTCCGATCGGATCCCGCGATAATAAGTAAATTAAACAACGGTATTAAACTGGTACATAACAAACATAAATAAAAGTTCTAAAAAAAAGCTTGCAGCGAAAGTAGAGTAAGAAAAACTAAAGGTATGAGTGTACCTCAATTTCTGAATTCACAAAGCCATCTAGAACTGAAATTATACTATGAACTGAAAAACTAAAAATCTGGAATAGTCCGGTACATCAAAATATGAATGAAGTACAAATATATAATGTCTGAAATCAAAAGATGTACAACAAAAGGGAGGTACAACAGAAGGGAACTAACGACGGTGAAGACCGCATTGCCTATCCTATGCGAATCCTCTGATCTGAGTCCCCTCTAAAAACAAGTTCCAACTGGGTCAAACCCACTTGAGAGTAAGAAAGACTACTACTCCCAGTAACACAAAAAAAAGTAAATATACACTTTTTTGTAGAGAAAATACGTAACATTGAGTGCTATTAATCTTGTCATTTTGTACTCTTGATATGATCATATAATTGACTTATTATGAGTTCTGTCTCATTTTCTGGGTTCTGCTGGATAATGATTTATGGAGGTTCTGAATTGTGTCTGTTGTAAGTTCTAGTAGATTTCATGATTGTGTTATTAAATCTTGTTTTTAATGGCGACTGCGCACAGACTGAAACCTGGAGTCTGGGTGGCAAACCTGATGATGCCCTGAACTGTGTGCCCCTCGAGAGGATCACAGACTCATATCTGAGGGATTCTACGACTGAAATCAAGGGTCATCGACCCTAAGTCTGAAACTCGTATGGTGGCTGCTGGCCATGAGTGTATGGTGGTGTGCTTCCATCAAAAGAATGAGGGTGAATCACTCTCGACATTTCCTGGATTGATCTGATATCATGGTGTGACATCCAACTTGAGTCCAGTAGATTAAAGTTCTTCATGTGGTTTAATCTTGTGCCGTTGCCTGCATGTTTCTAACATTTTGAATTGATTCTGTTCATGTGTTAAACAGATAATTTCATGATCTGATTTTAAGTCCTGGTATATTAACTTGATTAACATATGATTTGTATTTTAAGGCTAAACAAGATCTGATACTTATTTAATATATCTTATTGTTTGTTGCTTGATTTGTAACAATAAGAATTCTTGTATTCATGTACGTATACTTACATCATTTATTTTATGAATTATACAAAATCATATGTTTAACGGAAAAGAGTCGAATTTATTATCTCGGGGTTACGATGCTCAAAAACGCGGCGCGGATGCATGACTTCTTTTAGATCACTTGCATCGCTTGTATTCTTTTTCGATCTACGCGAACACGAACTCTTGATTTGAAGTGAAATATAAGCCTTAATTACCTATTTATCAATCTTTTAGGGTTTAATTTAAAATGCTACATCTTTTCTGAAATTACAACAAGAATAAAATTCATGGTCTCTAAAACGGTAATATAAATATTAGTAATTGAATTGCACTACCGAGAGAGGGGAAAAATCTGCAAGAAGAGGGGCTGCCCTTAATTTGGAGTGGTTTGCAAAGCCACTGCCGACTGCGAAGAGGGGAGGGATACTGACGACATGAAAAACCCAAGACAAACAACGATTGAGAACCCAAGGAAAAGACCGGATACTCACAAAAGGGAGCCTACTGAACTCGACTGGAGCTGCACAAAACTCTGTCCACTATCTAGGGCACGACAGAGCGGGTGCGGGAGACTGGCGCTGCCTTCTTCAATAGGGAGATAGCTTGCTGCAATCAGAGAAGAAAATTGGGCGCTAACGATCTTCAGAATGAAAGGAATCCCGTCAGTTGGGGATGACTACGAGCAGGGAGAGAATACAGCTGCGGTTCCCAGCGATAGAGGAGTCGCTGCTTACCGCAACTACCAATAGAGAGGCTGACACTCGCGAGAGAACATGAAGTAGCACTTTTCGTCGAAGGGAACTTGCGGTTGCTGACGATGATGGGGAACGATGCATCGTCGGTTGTCGCGGGCTCCCAGCGAGAGAGAAAAGGTCGGCGATGCTTTTCTAAAAGAGGAGACTCCAAGCGCCTGCTGTCGTCGACGAGGGTGAACGAAGGAGCTTTGGCGGTTTTGTTCCTTCGTGCGGCTGGGAGGGAGAGAAATAGGGTTTTGTGGGTTATGGAAATCATGAGAGAGATTTATTTAAGCAGAATTGGCTCCTAATTACAATTAGTGAGGGAATCCGTTATTAAATAAACTGGGTGAGAGGGGAGGGGAAGTTATGGATGAAGGGAAAATGTAACTTGGCTAATTTAGCGAGGGGAATTTATTATTTTACCGGATTTCAAAATAAAAATGTCATTCCTCCCTACCACCTTAGTTATTAAAGGCGAAAGGCGCACCAAGACACAAATGAGTCTTGGAACCTAGACGCAAGGCTCAAGACGCAGACGCACGCCTGACGAAGACGAGGCGCAACCACATTCTTTTTAAATAATCAGAATCAAACATAATTTCATCTTCTTGATCAAATTCTTCATCTACTATACTAATTAATCATTCACTACTATCATTTATATCTCTTAAAAATAGAATAATGTGATCACTTGCATCATATCTAAAGTCGTAACGCACAATAATCTTTCATAAAAACTAAATCAATAAAAAATTATTGAGTTCTTATATTTTTTTCTTTATGTTTGAAAAAAATTACAGCAAAAATCTCACTTATGCTCACTTTTTATTCCAAAGGCGCAAATAAGGCGCACGAAGGCGCAAAACTCTGAGCCTGGTGAGCCTTGAGCCTTGGGAGCGTTTGAGGCGCGCCTTTAACAACATAGCCTACCACGCTATTATCTCAAACATAAATTTCGCGAATCCCTAAATTTTACTAAACAAAAATTTTAATATCTTCATTTTAATTCTACAGTTAATTCTAATAGCTTCAATTGAATATCTACAGTTACATTGATTAGTGCGCAATAATTAATCGTTATAAAATCGCACCTCGACACAAGGCGGCTCGATCTTTTTTCCTAGCGATCGTACCCTGACATTAATTTTTTTTTATTTTTTATATTAAAATTTAGGATGTTACAAATCTTCCCTACTAATAAATGTTTCGTCCTCAAAAATTACAAATAAACCTGGGTTAAGGAGGAAGACATAATCTTCATTGCTCCGAAGTTCATCTTCTTTTTTGCATGTACACTCAGGTCGACCGCAGTCCAACCAAAGGTCCTTCACAAAATGGATCTCTCTCTCCCGAGCTTCTAAATTCTTGAGTCCACCATCCTGACTTGCTTAATACTAATATTAAGGCTTGATTCGATTTGTGCATCATCAGTTCAGATCACCTTACAAGGATCTCTGACTGCCCTCCTCTGATGGGAGATGTGGAATATGCCATGTAAACCACCCACAACCTCGGGTAAGGCCAACCTGTAGGTAACCTCACCACCGCGCTATAGTACTTCGAAAGAACCAATGAACCTTGGACTCGATTTCTTCATCCGCTTGATTCTAGAGACACTCTTGACTAGTCTGACCTTCAGATAAACATAATCTCCAACATTGAATTCCACTGAACTACAAATCAGATCAATATACTTGGCCTGATGATCTTGAGCTATTTTCATGCGCTCCTGAATGCTACTTGACTCGAGTTGTGGTCTTACTAATTTAATCTCCTTTACTGGAATATTTCTCTTCACTCTCAGCCCAACATAGCGTTGTCCGACAACGCCTGCCATACAGAGTCTCAAAAGATATCATCTCAAAGCTTGTCGGGAAACTGTTATGGTAGGAAAACTCTAGCAAGGTGACATAATTCTCCAACTCACCTCCAAAGTCTAGGGTACACATACGAAGCATATATTTCATAGTTCTATTCATGCGCTCTGATTGCCCATCTGTCTAGGGGTGAAAGGCTACTGAAATTTAACTTGGTGCCCAAACACTCATGAACGTATTTCCAATCCTTAGAGGTAAATCTGGCATCTCTGTCTGAAATAATCGTCTTTAGAACAACATGCAGTCGGATTGACACATCTACATACAACTGAGCTAACCTTTGACTTGATTTGTTCTCTTATTAGGAATGAAAAGAGCAAGCTTGAATAGGCAATCCATGATCTCCCGACGAGAATCTTTTCCACTTCTAGATCTTGGAAGACTATGCACAAAATTCATCAGTATCTCTTCAAAGTTCCAATCTGGAGTGGGCAGTGACTGTAACTTGCCCTCTGGCCTCTGACATTCGGCTTTAATTAATTTGCAAGCTTCATACTTCCCAACATACTTTGCAACATCACTCTTCAATATTGGCCACCAAACTGACTTTTAAAAATCTGCATACATCTTTGTATTACTCAAGCATATGTAATATCTGGAATTGTGAGCCACGAAGTGTGTCCTGACGAAGATGACTAACATCTGGAATGCACACTCTATTATCGCGTAGAAGTAACCATCATGAAATCTGAGCTTCTCTTTCTGAACCGCTTGAGACAACTCTTAAGTTTCTAACATCTTCGAATCTAAGGTAAGGCTAGTTTGAACCTGTCCTTGATGTCGTACTTGATCTCTATCCAAAATAGACTAGAAGAACCAAAACAGGTGCGCGGTAACACACTGATCTCTAGTCTCTCTAGAGCTCCCTCTAAGTCCTCCTGTTGAGTGATGAGGGAGTAGCTTGAACTCCTTCTGCTGAGAGCATCTGTTACCATATTTGCTTTACCCTGATGGTATTGGATATTCACATCATAGACTGAGATGAATTCAATTCACCTACGCTGCCTCATGTTGAGCTTCTGTCGATCAAATATGTACTTAAGACTTTTGTAATCTGTAAAAACTTCGCAATGAACTCCATAGTGGTAGCGTATCCAAATTTTCAGTGCGTGAATAACAAGTGCTAATTCTAAGTCGTGCACAAGATAATTCTTCTCGTGATCCTTTAATTATCTGGAGATGAAGGCTATGATTTTTTTTTCATGCTGCAAAAGAATGCAATCTAGGCCTTGACCCGAAGCGGTGCTATAAATCTGTGGATCAACCGTACTTGAAGGTAAACATAATATTGGTGCGGTCATCAACCTGGTTTTCAACTCTTCCAAAGCAAGCTCGCAGTCAACTATCTAACTAACAACTTTTCCTTTTCTGGTGAACGTGGTCATCAGTGACTCTATCTTCGAGAAGTTCCTAATGAATCTCTTGAATAATCTGCTAAGCCCAGAAAGTTGTGAACTTCGGTGACTGATTTCGGCCTTGATCAAACTTGGATTGTTTCTATTTTCTTTGGATTCACTGCTAGACCTCTCTGATTAAAAGTATGACCTAAGAAGTCAGTCTCTGAAAGCCAACACTCACACTTAGAAAATTTAGCATATAACTGATTCTCCTTGAGAGTGCTCAAACTGTCCTGAGGTGCTCGACATGATCTTCTTGAATCCTTAAATATACCAGGATATAGTTGATGAAAATAATCAAGTAGTGATCTATGACTCCCGAAACACCCAATTCACTTGGTTCTAAAAGACAGCCGAGGCATTAGTCGGTTCAAATAGCAAGACTACCAACTCATAGTGCTCCTGCCTCGTACTTAAAAACTATCTTCTAAACATCCTCATCCAGGATTTTCAACTGTTTGGATACAAACACTATGATGATCTTATGTTACCTAAAAATGCATCACCAACCTTGGTCTGAAGGATCACTGTAATGCTGAAATATCTCTACTCATGAAGACAAGTATAATACTAGTGTCCTCCTTGATAGAATTTCTATTCCTTAAGTACCAACCAACATTTACCATCGAACTGAAGGATTTCCACTTTCATGATAAAAATATTCAAAGTTGGCGCTATCTTCATAAAAATCTTAAAGGATCTCCTATACTAACTTGTTAATCAAAGAGGATTGCGAGCATCCAAAATTGCCTTGGATCTCGATAACGAGTTTCAAAAATCCAACTTTTGTGAGTGGGACTTGCGCTTAAGCAGCTTTACATAAAGATTCAATGATACTCTCTATAAGAGCACTCAAAACTGACCTTCTAACTTTGATTGCACAAGGATATCCTCGAGTAAGAAAAGGAGCGTACCAATCTAGAAATCCTCAAAACACTTTATTACATACTCTAAGCAGGGGGGCTGCCCAACTTGAAGGGCGTACCAACCGACTTGTAGTGCCCCACCCTCACATTGAAATTCGACTATTAAATGTCTTATTTACCAATTTGTAGTTGCTTGAAATATTATCTAAGATTTAAGTCGGAGAAAGTACAAACTCTTCGCACTGGCCATTAAAACCATAAATCTGAGAGAGTTATTACATATTCTTACCTGTGAATTTATACAACTTATTATAGCTGACGACCATTAAAAATTGTCAACCTACATGACAAAAGACGACTCATTCTTAAAGGCGGTATTACTATGCCCTAAAAAATTATTGCTCGAGTTAACTCATGTCGTTGAACTAACGACTCTGCTGATATTTTGGGTGTCATGCTGTAACTTATTTGGTTATGGGTAAAACTTTATGAATGAGTTTTGTTTCAGGCCTATATCTCTATGACATGATTGAGAAGAATCCGTATCTCCTTAGAGGCAAATATCTGAAGGTTCTCAAACTAACGATGCCTCATGAAAAGTATTTTTTATTTTTGACATGCATCAACTAGAGACACATAAAAACTGATACCAAATTTCATAATATTCTTTTCTGGGTTCTACTGGATAATGATTTCTGGAGGTTCTGAATTGTGTCTGTTGTAAGTTCTAGTAGATTTTATGATTGTGTTATTAAATCTTGCTTTTAATGGCGACTGTGCACAGACTAAAACCTGAAGTCTGGGTGGCAAACCTGATGATGCCCTGAACTGAGTGCCCCTCGAGAGGATCACAGACTCGTATCTGAGGATTGTACGACTGAAATCAAGGGTCATCGACCCTAAGTCTGAAACTCGTATGGTGGCTGCTGGTCATGAGTGTATGGTGGTGTGCTTCCATCAAAAGAATGAGGGTGAATCACTCTCCCCGTTTCCTAGATTGATCTGATCTCAAGGCGTGACATCCAATTTGAGTCCACTAGATTAAAGCTCTTCAGGTGGTTTAGTATTATACCTTTTGCATATATGTTTCTAACAATTTAAACTGATTCTGTTCATGTGTTAAACGGATAATTTCATGATCTGACTTTAAGTCCTGCTATATTAACTTGATTGACATCTGGTTCGTATTTTAAGGCTAAACAAGATCTGATACTTATTTAATATATTTTATTGTTTGTTGCTTGATTTGTAACAGTAAGAATTCTTATCTTGTATGTATACTGACATCATTTATTTCATGGATTATACAAAATCATATGTTTAACTGAAAAGAGTCGAATTTCTTATCTCGGGATTACGACTGTCAAAAACACGGTGGGGAGGCATGACTTCTTTTAGATCACTTGCATCACTTGTATTCTTTTCCGATCTACGCGAACACGAACTCTAGATTTGAAGTGAAATATAAACCTTAATTACCTATTTATCAATCTTTTAGGGTTTAATTTAAAATGCTATAACTTTTTTGAAATTACAACAAGAATAAAATTCATGGTCTCTAAACAGGTAATATAAATATTAGTAATTGAATTTCACTTACAAAGAGAGGGGAAAAAATCTTCAGGAAGAGGGGTTGCCCTTAATTTGGAGTAGATTCCAAATCCACTTCCGAATGCAAAGAGGGGAAGGGATACCGACGACATCAAAAACCCAAGATAAACAACGACTGAGAAACCAGGGAAAAGATCAAATACTCACAAGAGGGAGCCTACTGAACTTGACTGGAGCTGCACAAGACTTTGTCGACTATCTTGGGCACGACAGAGCGGGTGCGGGAGACTGGCGCTGCCTCCTACAATAGGGAGGTAGCCTGCTGTGATCGAAGAGAGGAAAATTGGACGCTGATGATCTTCAGAATGAAAGGAATCCCGTCGGTTGGGGACGACTACGAGCAGGGAGAGAATACAACTGCGATTCCCAACGAGAGAGGAGTCGCTGCTTACTGCAACTACCAATAGAGAGAGAGGCTGACACCCGCGAGAGAACAGGAAGTAGCAGTTTTCGTCGGAAGGGAATCTGTGGTTGCTGACGATGATGGGGAACGATGAGCCGTCGGTTGTCGCGGGCTCCCAGCGAGAGAGAAAAGGTCGACGATGATTTTCTAAAAGAGGAGACTCCTAGCACCTTCTGTTGTCAACGAGGGTGAACGAAGGAGCGTCAGCGGTTTTGTTCCTTCGTGTGGCTGGGAGGGAGAGATAGGGTTTCGTGAGTTATGGAAATCGTGGGAGAGATTTATATAAGCATAATTGGTTCCTAATTACAATTAGTGGGGGAATCGGTTAGTAAATAAACTGAGTAAGAGGGGAGGGGAAGTTATGGTTGAAGGGAAAATGTAACTTGACTAATTTAGCGAGGAAATTTACTATTTTACCTGATTTCAAAATAAAAAGGCCATTCTTCCCTACCACACTATTATCTCAAGCATAAATTCCGCGAATCCCTAAATTTCGTTGAACAAAAATTCTAATAGCTTCAAATGAATATCTACAGTTAATTCATTGATTAGCGCACAATAATGAATCGTTATAAAATCGCACCTCGACACATGGCGGCTCGATCAATTTTCCTGGCGATCGGACCCTAACATTAAATTTTATTTTATGTTTTGATATTAAAATTTAGGATGCTACATTTTTTACAGTTGTTGGGGTGCCTAGAGTGTTCCAGGAAGTCAGGCATGATGTTTGGATTGAATAACATTTTACTGATCCTTCTTTGTTGGATCCCCGAATTATTCCAGGAAGTCAGGTCTAGTCTTACTAGGCAAAATTAAGAAGAAAACAAGAAAATAACAAGAAATCACTAGAAGATCGAGGAATGTAGTCTTCATATAATTGAACTTGAAATGAGTTACAATCAATTCATTTGATCTCTGAAGAAGATAAAACACGGGGAAGGTGTCAATCACTCAAGAAAAAACACAAGTGGGTTTGAGAAAAGGAGAAAAGTTGGCGATTTGTAATATTTGGGAAAAAAATAAAGCTGAATTTCACCCATAGGTGTCAAATGGAGCTCCCCTGCTAACCCGATGTGACATTTTATTGGCGTAGATGTCAATTATGCTACATAAGAGGCTACAATACTTATGTCTAACCGTGAACATAGTTGGGAATCTTGGGGTATAGTGTATACCATGTCAGCATGGTTCCTGCTAGTCCCCACTCCATAATGTAGAGTTAAATAAAACATCACAAGATGGTAATTAGAAAACTCATTAAGGCCCCTTTTTAGATGGTAGATATCCTGCGACGCCGATCCTTCAGAATTTTGTTGCGTCTCCACGATTGTTTGGGGACTTTGCGGTGTAAGGCCCCATATATTTGTATGAAATGTGAACTATGAAAATTTTATGTAAATATACTGTATTACATATATATTAAATACCAAAGTACAATTTAAATGAATAGGATAGAATGTATATATTTTTGCACTTTAAAAATTAGATGTTGTGCCTTTAATTCTTTTTTTAAAAGCATTGAAAGTTAAGAATTCATGTTCCCCTTGTAGTTAAGCCTTGATGATGAACTTAAATTATGATATAAAATACCATTACTGTGCTTGCTTAAACATTTCTCAAAAGTTCCAATTAAGGTGTGGTGTGACCCTTTGTTGGGGTGATTAGATGTGTGTGTGTGTGTTGGACGGGGGGGTGGGGGGGGGGGGGGGGGGGGTGGGGGGGGGGTGTACTTTTGAATCTATTAGTAAGTTGGCCTTGTTTTACCCTAAATCCCTAATATATTAAAAAATTAATTATTATGAAGAATTATTTTGAGGATACAAATATTGGAATCTTTTCATATTTAATCCGTCAGTAATCCTATTTTATGGGATGAAAATGATAAAAAAAAGTATTTAAATGTGAAAGTTTATAAAATATTTTTCTTAGACAAAATATTTTTCTAAGATTCATTTGAAATTCTCCCAAATTTCTAGTAATTTATTTAGCCATATAGGCCGATTAATATATTACCCCATCTTTCTTTTCAATTTAAGGCGGGCTCCTCTCTTTAAGTGGAATGATCTAAGCCTCTAAACTCTTCTAAACCAAAGGCTAGGCAGAGATAAGACTTAAAACCTCCCCAAACCCTTCTCACTAGCAGCCGGTTCATGTGTTACACACAAACTGAGACCTCACTGCTCTTGGTTATTGCGCGAAGAGACATCTGCAACTTCTCCATCCCCGGACATCCGCGTGGAATGACTCTATTGTGCACTCCGTCGCCTGTAGCCGCATGAAGACTTCTCCTATGGGTGGTGGCCGACCTCCCTAGGAATCTTCCTCCTTATTTAAGCTTCCATTCAGCTCGTCCATGTGCTTCTTTACACAAACCGTTAGAGATTTTGAAACCCTAGCTCCAAAGGTTTCCTTGTGTTCTCCTTGCCTCCAAGAGTCCTTCCATGGATCCCAAGAGGTACTCTCGAAAGGTAAATACCCACATCAACAACAATGTGAGATTTCATCTAACTTTAATCCTTTAAATGATTTAGATATTTTTCGAATTTTTAAGAATGAAATGGAATGGCTATAATGTTTTTCAAATGGTGTATTTTAGTTTAATTGATTTCTTTGTAGTGAGGAACTCTCTTGCTCTAGTTTTCTAAGTGCAATTTTGGATTTCCGAAAGTCCTAAAATAAAGAGGCATGGTGATTAGAATGTTCTTAGATCCGATAAATTAGTTCAAACGATATCTTTTATGAATCTTTTCCATACCCTGACATCTATGTATTTTTTTAGGGTTTTACAATTACTTCTAGATATGAAATAATGACCTCAAGTGAATTAAATTTCCTTGAAAACTTATGTAAGAGTTCAAGATCACCTCTCATGAATTTAATTCTCTAAAATTTCTAGCATGCCAATTAATAACATGATTTTTGAAAATCCCCAATTTTTAGAATAGTAAAAAATGGACTTTGTTATGATCTTTTGATTGTGAATTAAATTTTAGCATTAGCTTCGCCTCTTTGATGGGATATAACTTTTCTTTTGATTAATGACACATGATCTCAATATATGAAGTTCGTGGAACAATATGAAATAAGTTGGAGAAGGGTCAAAGAACCTTGCATGCAAGCTATTTTACTTCATATTTTTGATCTATGCAAATGTGAAGGTTGAAATATTATTATAAATTTCAAGGATGATAAGTATTTTTGCATGTGTGATTATTTAGATTTCTGGTCGAGATGTGGATATCATTCAAAGTATCTACGACATGTTAGATCTTTATGCTACATGAGTTATCATTGTTTAATTTGCATGACTTGTCGATTTTTTATTTTACCTCAAGCAAATACTAGCCAAGGATAATCTCTCTATGAGCTCGCATATCCCAATCTAAAATGCGAGACTAAAACTTAAGGAGGAAGAGGGACCAAGATGGGCCTTGCATTGCACTCTTACGTTTCTTTCTTCCAACACTCCCCTGCAAGCTAGAGCATACAAATCGTAAGCACCAAGATTTGACAAGAACTGATAATATAATGGACGTGGTAAGACCTTAGTGAGTATCAACAACTTGGTCAGCAGTAGAAACATGTTTCAATTTCAGCTTCTTCAATTGAACTTTCTCCCGAATAAAGTGACAGTCAACTTCAATGTGTTTAGTCCGTTCATGGAATGCAAGATTCTTAACAATGTGTATAGCCGCTTGACTGTCGCAAAATAAAGTATCTGGTGAGGAAAGCTTGACTCCCAAATCATTTAGGAGACTTTCTAACCATGTAAGATTAGACACAACAGTTGTCATTAATGATACTCAGCTTCAGCAGAAGAGCGAACAACCATAGATTGTTTCTTGTTGCGTCATGTAATAAGATGTCCTCCGAAGTAAGTACATAATCCACTTGTGGAACGTCGATCATCCATGGAGCCAACATAATCAACATCAGAATAGGCGATCAAAGCCAGAGGAGAAGAGGAAGAGGGTTTGTATATAAGCCCTTGTCCAGAAACATTCTTCAAATATCTGAGGTTGCGCTCGACAGACTGGAGGTGAGACATCCATGGAGAATGCATGAATCAGCTGACAACTCCAACAACAAATGAGATATCTTGTCTTGTGTCTGTAAGATAAATCAATTTTCCTGCAAGACGATGATAATACTCTGGATTTGGAAGAAGTAAATTAGTGCCGGAGGCGTGAACATAGAGCTTATGGTTGACATCCATAGGAGTATCGGTAGTCTTGCATCCAGAATAGCCAACATTATGAAGAAGATCAAGACAGTACTTTTGTTGAGATAGAACGAGACCTTCAGGACGTCTCGCAATCTCAACGCCAAGAAAGTGTCGAACATTTCCCAAATCTTTAGTTTGAAAGACTGAATTCAAGTGTTTTTTATCATTTGTATTCCTTTGAAATCATCTCCAGTGATTAGAATGTCATCGACATAAACTAAGAGAAACATTGTGTCTGTTGATTGATGACGAGTAAAGAGAGAGAGGTCTACCGAGCTCTGAGTGAATCCAACATCACGGATAACCTTACTAAACTTGTTAAACCATGCGCGAGAAGACTGTTTGAGACCATAAAGAGATTTCTTGAGGTGACAGACAAGTGACTCCCCCGTGGTCTCAAACCCGGGAGGCTGGTGCATGTAGACAGTTTCTTGAAGGTCACAATTGAGAAAGAAATTCTTGATATCTAATTGATGTAAGGGTCATTGGCAATAAACAACCAAGGATATGAGGACACAAAAAGTGTTCAATTTGGCGACGAGAGAAAAAGTCTCGTCATAATCGAGACCTTATTGTTGAGTAAATCCGCGAGCCACAAGACGAGCCTTTAGGCGGTCAATTGTCCCGTCTAGAGCATGTTTGATCGCAAAGACTCATTTGCAGCCGCACAAGCCTGTTCCGGAGGAAGGGAGACTAGATCCCAAGTCTGATTAGCCTAGTGGGCAGTCATTTTCTCATCCACGATCGCACGCCATCCTGGATGTTTGAGAGCCTCTTGCACAGAGTCAGGTATTGAAATGAAGAATAAAGAAGTTGCAAATTTGAGAAGAGTTGGGGAGAGGCGATGCAAATATATGTAATTCGCTAGGGGATGAGCCGTGGATATAGGAGTCGGATTTCAAGCCGTGAAGGACCACCGGTATAGGGAGACTGTTATGGGGTGGCGAAGCGAGGATGACGACGAGTGTAAACACTAAGAAGAGGTGGTTTGGACGGTACATGAACCAGGGTTGGAAGGAGAGGGGGGAGAAGATGTGACAGGGAAGACAGGACGTGGTAATAACGAAGGTGGAAGAGGAGCTGGATGAAGAGAGTAGAAAGGTTGATCTTCTATAAAAGTGACATCAACAGAGACGACAACATTGCGATCAGTGGGAGAGTAACGCACATACCCACCGGAGTCCACAATCCACTTTGGACAATGACAGAGACAAGAGATACCTTCATTTGAGATAGAAGCAACATAGCCCGACAGACGTTTGAGTAATCACTGGAGATGCTGGAGCTGGAGGTGCATGCCCTCAATGTCGATGCGAGTGACAAAAGATGTATCAACAACAATGGAAATATGAGGCATACCATGCTTACGATAGCATGTTGCCTCAAGATGTCCATCACAGTCACAGTGAGTACACTTGAGTCTAGGCCGGCCGTTGTGACCTCTACCCTTGTAGCCGGTACGATCTTCACAGGCTGATGAAGGAGGGGATGAGATACAGATGAGAGCCAGAGATGGAGGTCCGGGAGCATCTGTGGGTGGTATCACCTTTAACAACATAGAGCAACATTAGAGAGACAGGGAATGGTGGAGGAGGAGAGTATCTGATCCCAGACACTGTGAAGATGAGGCAGAACACGAGCCATCATCACGACGATACCAACAACTTCTTTTTGAGTATGTTGTGCTGCAAGATCTGTAGTAGCAGGTTGATGCTGAATCCACCTCAACTAAGATTTTGTACTGCACAACAAAGGAGGCTAAGTCACCATCACCTTCTGAGTCGAGAGATTGATGATCCGTGATGATGTCAAACAAATGTTGAAGACTGTACTTGCTAGAATAGAGAGAATGCAGTTCATCCCACACTGTCTAGGATTCACGTTTGGACATGGCCATCATCACAAAGCCAGTCGTCAGTGGGTGCAGAAGGGGTGTCCTTAGTTAGATGATGCAAAAGTTCCTTCGTTCGAAGAACACGATGGACAGAGTGCACCCACTCAACAAAATTCTTTTTCCTACTAAGAGAAATGATGGTGATTTGAAGCTCATCACGAACTTCAGGAAGAGGTGTTGCAACACAAGAACTCAAGAAGGAAGGGATGGAGCATCAGTCGACTCCATAGAGCCTATACATGCGGCTAGGAAAACAGTCAAGCGGCAAGAAGCTGTGAGCAGGAGAGGAGACACAATGACAAAGCTAGAGAATGACAGTCAAACTCGAGGCACCCTATTGTGGCTAGATGGAGGAGATAGACAACAGTCTAGTCCCCGCGGTCAGACTCCAGTGATTATACACGGCGGGCTATCGAGTAGACACATCAGCAAAACAAGTTGAGGCACCCTGCTACGGCTAGATAGATGAGAGAGGCAGCGGGCTGGCCCCTGCAGATAGACTCCAGCGATTAGAATCAATGGCGGCAACCAGGAGAAGACCCTGCGACAAGCGGCCAAGTGACACGTCGCGATAACCAGGAGAAGATCCTGCTGACGGCGGCCAAGCGACAAGCTGGAGAAACACTTATGCAACAAGAGGTCAAGCGTCAAGCCCGCGATTACAATAGTAGGAGCTCTGTGAGTACTAGAGTAGACGAGAAGATGTTGTGGCAAGCAGGAGAAGGTCGCAACGGACAAATACACGTGGTAAAGCGACAAAAAAATGTCGAAGTGGCAGAGAAGTGGGGCCCAGAGACAGAGAGAATTTGCTATAAAAGCAGATAGGGGGGGGGGGGGGGGTGTATCGAGCGCAGAAGCAGGAATGAAGACGCAGAGAAGAAGTTGCGGTTAAAACAATTTAACCGCCCAGTGGACGAGAGGACCCCAAAGAAAAAAAAATTTAAGGAAGTCGGGCTTTAATACCTTGTGGGGAAAAACACTAGAATAGAGAAATATAAACAATTTTATTAATTTCTCTAACTTGATGAATACATATATGTAATTTGTACATTAATATAGGAAGGGTGAAAGGAGGTGCAATCTCAATCTAAGATGTGAGACTAAAACTTAAGGAGGAAGAGAGCCCAAGATGGGCCTTGCATTGGGTTTTTATATTTCTTTCTTCCAACATAGTGAATACTTAGTTTTGTGAACATATATACAAGAAGAAATGACAGTTTGCCTTTAACTTATGTATTTATATTTTATGAAAATTCTAAGTCTTAGGCATTTAAAATAATAAAGTTTGCTGAAACTATATATATATTTTTATCACGAGCCTTGTTAATAACTATAATAATGTTTACCAATGAATCACATGCACTGCTTTGAGCCTTAGGGATTAACTCATAGTTTTTACTCATGAATTAAGAGAGAAATCAATGGTTTACGGTGTTGTTCGTGTAGAAAAGGACAAAAAGAAGAGAAATAAAATATAATTTTATTAATTTCTCAATCAAATTCCCTTGATGCATCACATGTATTTGTACATATATATAGGAGGAAAGGGGAGAGCCTAACTCTATTCTAAGATGTGGGACTAATCCCTAATAGAGCTTTACATGGGCCTTCAAGATGAGCTTTCATTATAATTTCTTCAACAGATCAAAATTAAACAAATAGTAGACATATTAAAGAACTTATATTTATGCAATATACTTGAATCTAAGGCCCAACCAATAATTTAAATGTGTTAGGAATTTATTTAATCCACTTAAGAGCCTCCCACTTGGAAAACCCCTCTTGGTGTACTCTAGTGAGGGACCAACAAAAATCCACTTTAAGTAGATTAATTACTAATAAGATTTTAAATAAATTAACCACAACAACTGTGTTATTGTTAGAAAAGCCCATGTAATTAGCCCATTATTGAGCCCATTATTTATTGTTTTCTTTCTTCTCTTCTTTTAGTCTCACATCATGTATAAGATATCTTCTCTCCTTCTCTCTCCTATATATATGTATTCTCTCTTTGTATTTGGATATACAAGCAATACATACAAGTTTTGAGCTCCTTCAACATGGTATCAGAGGAAGCTGTTCGGGCCATGCGGTCTCCCCTTTTCTAACCGCCCGGCCCGTCTTCCCCCCTATCCGCTTCCCCCCTGCGACTTCTCCCTCTACTCGCTCCGGGTAGCGAGTTCATTTTTCCCTTGCGGTTACTGTGTTTGCTAACCGCGGCTTGCCCTCCCGTCTCCTCCTCTCGTGGATCCACCCTTCCTCCTATATTTATAACCTTTCTCTTCTCCTCACCCGTGCCCCCCCCCCCGCGGTCTGCATCTCCTTGCCGCTCGAGTATTCCTACTCGCGGCCTCTTTGTTTTCGCGCGGCTTTCCTCTTCTCGCAGCAGCCCGCGTGCCTCTCCGCTTGCAGACTCTCTTCTTTAATCGCTGCGATCTCCTGCTCGCCAC
Source organism: Platanthera zijinensis (assembly GCA_039513925.1). Classification (NCBI taxonomy): domain Eukaryota; kingdom Viridiplantae; phylum Streptophyta; class Magnoliopsida; order Asparagales; family Orchidaceae; genus Platanthera; species Platanthera zijinensis. The sequence goes on from CM077092.1 coordinate 21,068,352, forward strand.
TTCTTTCCGCGTCTGTCCGCCAAGGCTTTTCTCTCTTTCCTGTCGCGGTCTCCTCCTGCTATCCGCTCGAGCTCTCCTCGCGGACTGCTCTTCTTCTCGCCCGGCTTGGCTTATCTCTCGCCCGGCTCCTCTTCTCGCCCGGCTTGGCTTATCTCTTCTCGCCGCGCGATCTGCTTCCCTCTTCTTGCAGCGGTCTGCGTGCCCCCCCTCTTGCAGCGGCCTTTTTCCCTCTCGCCGCGGTCTGCCCTTCCTCTCGCCGCGGTCTGCCTCTCCGCTGCGGTCTCCTCCTCTACCCGTGCGGGTTGTGTGCCTGGTTCCCCTTCTCTCCTGTTCTCCTCTCCGGCGGTCTCCTTATCTACCCGCGCGGTTATCATGGGCTCTTCTGTCGATTCAATCGGCCAGCCGGCTACTGCCTCTGATGACCGCCCGCCGTCTCTTCCAGAACTTCGAGATGAACTTCGGATCACCACTATTTCCCTCTCCGGCAAACGAAACTTCCTTCCGTGGGTGCACTCTCTCCGCCGTGTTCTTCAGGCCAAAGGCCTTGTTCATCATTTGACTCAAGGCCCGCCATCTCCTCTTACCGACGAGTGGTGTCGTAATGATGGTAGAGTTCAGACTTGGCTCCTCAATTCCCTGGAGGGTTAGCCTTACCAAATGGTCATGTACCAGGAGACGGCCCAGGATATGTGGACGGAACTGCACTCCTTATACTCCGGCAAGGATAGCCTTCAGCACCTTTATAATATTGTTACAAAACTTCAAACTCTCGATGCTGGCGGGGCTACAGACATGACATCGTTTGTTGCTCCGGTTAAGACTCTTGCGGAGTCCTGGATCCAGCATCAACCCTCTACTTCTGATCTTGCAGTCCAACGAGCACAGAAGGAAGCCGTTTGCATAGCTATGATGCTGGCTCGAGTCCCACCGCATCTTCAGGGTATCCGGACTCATGTCCTTGCTTCAGCGACCACTCCTTCCCTCTCAGATGTGTGTTCTATGGTCCTTCGTGTGCCACCCTCCTGGAGTCTCTTGTTCCCTCCTCTCCGGCCCTTCTCCAGCAGGCCCTTCCTCCCTTACTGTCCACACTGCCCTCTACTCGTGGCGGCCGTTCTGGCTTCCGTGGAAGGGGCCGTGGGGGTCGGGGCCGTGGCAGGTGTTCATACTGCGGCCGGGACGGCCACACTGATGCGGTCTGCTACAAGAAACACGGTTACTTTCCTCGTCCAGCTGTTGCTGCTGCCACTGATGGCTCCTCCTCCACTGGTACCGACCTTGAGGTCGTTCGCCTCTAGCTACAGCACCTCCAGGGGCTTCTTAGCCCACCGTCGGCGTCTGTTGCCTCCATCTCTCCTACAAGTATTACTTGTTTTTCCTCTGGTCCGCGTTGGATCTTGGACTCAGGTGCAACTCATCACATCACCTCGCTGCGGCCACAACAGTACTCAGATGCTCCTCATCTGAAGTCTATCACCGTGGCTAATGGTGCGATCGTTCCTGTCTCCGGCTGCGCCGACATCACGCTTGATCCTTCCATCTCTCTTCGCTCGGCTCTTTATGTTCCGGGCTCTTCGTTTAATTTGCTATCTGTTGGCCGCCTCACTCATGATATGGATTGCTCAGTCACATTTACTCCCTCTACTTTTGTGATACAGGATCGACGGACGCGAAGTACCATTGGTAAGGGTCGCCTGCAGAACGGGCTCTACCTCCTCGATGCCTCTTCAACAATCCTATCCTCGGTCTCCTCTGCTGACTGGCATCGCCGTCTTGGGCATGCTCCCCTACCCATCCTTCAAAAGGCTATGCCTGATGTATCTTTTCATGCTTTTCAGTGTGAGTCATGTATTTACGGCAAACAGCCGCGTACTTCTTTTCCTGCCCATTGTACTAGGAGCTCTGCTCCGTTTGATTTGATACACTCAGATGTTTGGGATCCTTTTAAAATTACTAGCATCTCTGGCTATCAATATTTTATAACTTTCATTGATGATTTTTCCCGCACGACATGACTGTACTTCATGATCGCTCTGAGATTCCGCGCCTATTTCGTGCTTTTATACAAGAAACTCAAACACAATTCTCCACAACCATCAAAACCTTACGTACCGACAACGCTCGTGAATACACCGACCGCGACTTTGCAAATATCTGCGCCGACTTTGGCATCATTCATCAAACCTCATGTGCCTACACCCCACAACAAAATGGAGTTGCCGAGCGAAAGAACCGTCACCTTCTTGACGTTGCCCGCTCCCTCATGCTTCAGATGCATGTTCCAAAGACTTTCTGGAATTTTGCGGTCTCCACGGCTTGTTTTCTAATTAACCGTCTTCCTTCCTCGGTCCTCAACTATGCCACTCCTTTTAGCCTCCTATTCCCCTCCACTCCGGCCTACCCTCTCACCCCAAGGGTCTTTGGGTGCACTTGCTTCGTTCACCTCCTGGGTCCATCCGTGGACAAGTTGGATCCCAGGGCGGCTAAAATTATTTTCGTCGGTTATTCACGTACTCAGAGGGGCTACCTTTGCTACTCTCCGGTAACCCGGAAGGTCACCATCTCCGCCGATGTTACTTTTTGGGAGGATAAACCGTTCTTCTGCTCCACTTTACCTACTGCGTCATCAACACCCTCTCCACCACTGCCTCGACCCGTCATACCCACTACTCTGCCGATTCTCCTACCTCCCTCTACCTCACCTCCTGCTCCCTCTACCTCAGCCCTTGCTCCCTCTACCTCAGCCCCTGCTCCCTCCAAACCTCCAGTTATCCAAGTTTATACCCGCCGACATCCTCCTCGCTCCGCTACCCCTCTGCAGTCGGCCTCATCCTTGGATACACCGCGTTTGGCTGATCAGGTATCTCCCTCCACCGCTCATCCTCTGGCGAACTATGTCTCTCTGCATCGCCTCTCTCCCCAATTGCATACTTTTGCAGCTTCTATTTCCTCCATTTCGGTTCCTAACTCTGTGCAGGAGGCGCTTCAACATCCTGGCTGGAAGGCTGCCATGGAGGAGGAAATGGCGGCTCTCTGGGCCAACCAGACCTCGACTCTTGTTCCCCTTCCTCTCGGACAGACTCCGGTTGGGTGCAAATGGGTTTTCGTTGTCAAACATGCAGCTAATGGGACAATTGACCGTCTGAAAGCTAGATTGGTCGTCAGGGGCTTCACCCAACAACAAGGGCTGGACTATGAGGAAGCCTTCTCTCCCGTTGCCAAACTCAACACCGTTCGGGTTCTAATCTCCGTCGCTGTCCATCGCCGATGACCCCTTCTACAACTCGATATTAAAAACGTCTTCTTAAATGGCGACCTGCAGGAAACGGTTTATATGCAGCAACCTCCCGGGTTTGAGACCGCGAGGGAGTCTCGGGTGTGTCGCCTTAAGAAAGCTCTATATGGCCTCAAACAGTCACCACGGGCATGGTTTGACCGATTCAGTAAGGCTCTTCGGGAGGTTGGTTTTACTCGCAGTACAGCAGACTTCTCTATGTTCAGTCGCCACCGCACTGCTGGAACGGTACTGCTGTTAGTGTATGTTGATGACATCATAATCACGGGAGATGATTCGAAAGGAATACAGGAGGTCAAACAACATCTTGGTACAGTATTTCAAACAAAGGATCTGGGGCCCCTCTGGTATTTTTTGGGTCTAGAGGTTGCTAGACGGCCAGATGGTCTCGTCCTCTCACAGCGGAAGTATTGTCTCGACCTCCTTCATGATGCAGGTTACTCTGGGTGTAAGCCGATCAATACTCCAATGGATGTGAATCACAAATTATGCACTCAGGCCTCTGATTCAGATCTCTTACTCGAGAATCCTGAGTACTATCACCGGCTAGTTTGCAAATTGATCTACCTCACGGTAACAAGACCGGCCATCTCTTTCGTGGTTGGTATTGTTAGCCGGTATATGCATTCCCCGAGAAAATCTCATCTTCACGCCGTGGAACGCATTCTAAGATATCTCAAAACGGCTCCTGGTCAAGGTTTAGTTTACAAACCATCACCTACAGCTCCTACTTTGGTTGCCTACTCAGATGCTGATTACGCTGGGTCTCTTGATGATCGTCGGTCAACAAGTGGTTTCTGCACATATTTTGGAGGACATTTGATTACCTGGCGGAGCAAGAAACAAGCAGTGGTTGCTAGATCATCTGCAGAGGCCGAATATCGGACAATGGCTTCAGTTGTGTCTGAACTAACTTGGCTGGAAAGTCTTCTTACCGATCTTGGTGTAAGACTCCATTCTCCCGCTCTCCTCTTCTGTGATAGTTAAGCGGCTATACATATTGCCAAGAACCCGGTATTCCATGAGAGGACTAAACATATTGAAGTTGACTGTCATTTCATCAGAGAAAAAGTCCAAATGAAGAAGATCGACCTAAAGCATGTTCCCGGGACAGAACAAGTTGCGGATGTGCTCACTAAGGCTCTTCCCAGTTCACTCTTCTATCAGTGCTTGTCCAAGCTTGGTGCGTACGATTTGTACGCTCCAGCTTGCGGGGGAGTGTTAGAAAAGCCCATGTAATTAGCCCATTATTGGGCCCATTATTTATTGTTTTCTTTCTTCTCTTCTTTTAGTCCCACATCATGTATAGGATATCTTCTCTCCTTCTCTCTCCTATATATATGTATTCTCTCTTTGTATTTGGATATACAAGCAATACATACAAGTTTTGAGCTCCTTCAACAGTTATAAATAGTAAAAGTCACTAAATAAATCACGATATATGCATAACTCTGTCTTAGAATTTAATAATTCATGTAATTAAAAAATCCAAGAATATTTGACTGCAAGGGTGATCTAACCACCCCATCTTGATTTTGTTTAACAGAGAAGATCCAGCGTGATCTAACCATTCGCTTCCCAGGAGGAAGACACCCAAGCCGCCAAGTTTCATTTTTCTCCAAGGCACACATCTCTTCTTCTATAGTCTGTTTCCACTCAGGTATCTGAACAGCCTCCTGCGGTCTTAGGAACAACAATAGAAGAAAGAGATGAGATAAAGATTTTGTGACCCTGAGAGAGATGAGTGTAGGAGATGTAGTTAGTGTGAAGACCCTGATTCCCAGGCTTCCCAAATAATTTCAAGGATTGAAAAATATTTCAATAAAAAGGTCGCATCATTAAAAACCACAGTACAAAGATTATAAACACCTGAATTCTTATTCATTCATTTAATTTATTTACATCTGTCGATAAAGAAATTACGAGTATTTATTTATGCTCAATACAAAAATCATAATAAGGATCTCTACAAGAGGCTTTATGCCTTTCCTGAGCTTCACCAATGCCTATAAATATCTTCAGCCATACCTTCTCCAATTCTTCAGACGGAATTCTCTTTTGTGCACTGGGAGACGCTCCTGTTGCCTTAAAAAAATAAATCCACGAAGGGTTAGTTATAAAAATATGATTATGTGAGAAAAGTAATTCATGAATAGTTATACATGCAAATAAGAGGAGATATCAATATGCAGACATTACAATAAATCATCTATTTCATTTACTCTCAATAATGAATATTAACTTGCCCCTTAACTTTAGTTACATAAAATAGGAAATGCTCAGGTATGCAAACTTGAATTAACCACACCCCCGAAGGGCGAAATTATAGGCTCACCCATACTGTTGATGAATCCATCAGTAGATGTCTCTATATCATAGGATTCGAATCCACATCTCTTTTGCCCAAAACCAACCCTCAATCTGGTTAACCATCACAAAATCGGCACAAAACAGCTTTCAAAAGGACTGTCCAGAAATATCCAACAATAAAAATGGCTGTCCAGCACTATGCCAGCCCCCAAAATTTGTATCCAGCAAATTAATAAAGAAAATCAGCACCCCAACACCCAAAGACAGCCCAAAAGGGTAAGCAAAATAGCCAATCTAGAGGAGTAATGGCCAAACCAGTGAAGGGAGGAGAGGAAATTCCATATAGTGGGAGAAAGAAGGCATGAGAGAAACAACAGCTCCAAAACCGGTGGCACAGAGTAGCAGCACAGGGACAACGACTCAAAACAGCGGCACAGAGGCTGTAACACAACAACAGCTACCAGGAGCAGCTCGGGAACAGCAGCAGGGAGCAACAACAAAGAGAAACAACAGGGAGCAGCAAAAAAGAGAAGCAACAGGGCGCAACAAGCCCTAACAACGGAAAAGAGTCGGCACGGAAGCAGCGACGACATAGCAGATTCGTCGACACTGAAGCAGCGACGACACAACAGATTCGTCGGCACAGAAGCGAAGAAGCGACAACACAGGCACAAAGAGAGTATTGAAAGCCAGGAAGAAGAAGAAGCCGATAATCAGTAGAGCAGAAGAAGTAAAGAAGCGGCAGAAAGAAGATAGCAGCAGAGCAACGGTAGAAATGTGCGGGATAAGCAAAGGCTCGAGCTCGTTTTATAATAGAAGAATAAGTGGCCAGCGGCAAGAAGAAGCCAAGCACCGCTCCAGGGGCCACCTAACCAAGCCCCAAAGCTCAAACCAGCCAACACCTATTCAGCCAGCACACCTATTCAGCCGGCACAACACACCAGTTCAGCCAACACACTTATTCAGCCAGCCCAACACACCAATTCAGCCAGCCCACTTACTCAGCCAGCCCATTAAATCAACCAGCCCACTTATACAAGCCCATTTAAAATGGCAGCCCATAATAAGCATAATTTTTTGTTATTGGCACCCACAAAATAAATTAAAGCAAATTTAACAGATAAAATGAAACGAAAAAACACGAATATTGTTCGAAAAAAAATCGATTTGCCTTTTGTTCATCATCGAGGAAAAATTAAATTTAGTTGGCGTATTTTTTTACCGTCACTTTTAGCAATGAGGTGTTTGGTGCCACCAGTTTTACCTTTAAGACGAGCAAGGGAAACATGAAGATCATCATTAGAATCTGGAGTGGAGACAGGAACCGGCTTCGGTGGAATGTACACGGTCTCTACTTGCTTAACAGTCCGAGGTCTGCGAGAGTATGCATATAATATAAGAGGAATGGATGTGGTAGGACCAGGCGCAGTACTCAGAACAGGAGTAGAGGGAATATGAGGAGAGACAACAATCGGAAGAGGAGAGTCGATGGTCCTGTCACTGTGACTACTCGTCTCCCCCTGACGCGGACCAATGTACGACTCCCCCTCACAAAAGGTAATATCAACAGTGCAATAATATCGATGAGTAGGGGGGTGATAGCACCGATACCCTTTGGTGGTAGGAGAGTATCCAAAAAAAACACAGCGGAGAGTGCGAGCATCCAGTTTTTCGCGATGCGGGGTATGAACATGAATAAAGCAGACAAAGCCAAAGATGCGAGGAGCAATGTTGGATGTGTGGACTATATTGTTCTTGGCTAAACGGGATAGAGACGTATCATAAGAGATAGAGCGAGACGGAAGACGATTAATGAGATGAGCGACAGTAAGAACCACATCTCCCCAATAGGACTTAGGAAGATTCATCTCAATTAACAAACACCGAGCAACCTCCAGTAAGTGTCTATTCTTCCATTCGGCGACACCATTTTGAGTGGAAGTGTGGACATAAGTAGTTTGGTGGATAATGCCATGTTCGGTAAGCTAGGAACCAAACGCTCCCCGATCATCATATTCTCCCCCATTATCACTACGGAGCACACGAATGGTGTCGTTGAACTGATTCACAACCATGCGATGAAAGGACTGAAAGCAAGAAAGCACGTCACTCTTTCGTTTTAATAAATAAAGCCAAGTAGTACGAGAATGACAATCAATAAAAGTAACAAACCATTTATAACCAGATAAAGATAACACAGAGGATGGACCCCAGACATCAGAATGAATAACATCAAAAAGACATGAATTAGGAAAAGAAACATGACTGATACTCTGACGAACATGTTTTGAGCGTTCACAAGTGTCACAGGAAAACAATTTAATTAAACTACTGAAAGCAGGAAACAGTTTTGTAAGATAGAGGGCAGAAGGATGTCAAAGGCGCAGATGCCAGCGCCGGATGTCATGAAGAGTCAGAGCACTGATGGTGGAAAGAGCACTGAGAGAAGACGTCTGATTCAGCAAGTACAACCCGCCAACATTCCTACCACTACTAAGCATCCGCTTCGTATCTGTAACGACCCAAAATGAAAATACGTGTAAAATTTTGTTTTATATCCCCAATAATGAAAAAAGCACAGGACAATGTTTCAAATTATTGTTTTCGACTTTCTTTTGTTTTCTTTTATTTTGGGGTGCCAATGGAAATCTCAAGTTGTGCTATTGTGGGCTTACTGTCTTTGGAAGCGGGCTAGCTATTTTGTTGGGCTTATTGTTTTCTTTTGGGCTGGCTGTCTTAGTGGGCTGCTTTATTTTGTGTTGGCTGTGTTTTGGGTTTGATGGCTGTTTTGTCTTGATGGCTAGTTTGTTGTGTTGTGTTGGCTGAATTTGTAATGTGTTGGAGAAGTGTGTGCTGGCTGAACCTGTGCTGGATATATTGAGGTGTTGGCTGGATAAAAATTTAGGCTCGGTTATAAACACCTGGAGCGGTGCTTGGCGTGACCTTGCCGCTGCCCGCTTGCTTCATTCCTATAAATCGAGGCCAAACTGTTTCTTCTCCCGCACTGCCATTTCTGCGATCTGGGAATTCCGCTTCTTCTTCTTCTTCCTCTGGCTGCTCTAATTCGACAAGGAATACAAAGCTTGTTGTAAATTCTTTGTACTTTGCATTTCAGATATACTGCGACCATTTTTATTCAAAACTTTTGTCCGATCCTTATTTTGAAGAGCCCAGAAGTTGGGTGTCTACAATTTGGTATTAGAGGGACAAGTTTTCAATAAATTGTGTCACAGATAGTACAAAGACATTACACGATTAAAACGCTAAACGTAAACCTTTCCTTACATAGGAACCCATTCGAGTATATTCCAGTCGACGCCGACAGACGAATCGCGACGAACACGAAGTTCAAGGAAGAACAAGATCTGAAGAAAGTGATAATGGACATCAGCAATGTCCGGAAAATATGGTCAAGCACTCGCGGAAGCCCTGAGAATGGTTTTCCCTACACTAGCTACGTTAGGACCCACGATTCCCCAAGCATACCCTAATCCACAACAACCTGAACAAAACCCAAGAAACCCTTCTCCTCCCCCTCCCGTAGCTGTAGCACCTGCTCCTCACTATCGTCAAATGGACTACGACCTTAAGCAATTTATGGAATTGACATCCTGGAGTACGGTAAATTAGTCGAACGAGCGCGACTCGTGGAAATAGATCAAGGAAAATTGCAAAAATATAAGGATAGCGGAAAAAGAAAATTGACGGAGATGTCAACCCAAAACGAAGTCCAAGGCAGAGACACAAAAACAATTCAGACTGGCCCGTCAACCAGTAATGCGTCGCAACCAACTGTGCCAAAATGTGCTAAGTGTAGCCGTCCTCATCGAGGAGAATGCTTAAATGTCGCTTGTTTTTATTGTCGTCAACCTGAACACATTAAGAAAAACTGCCCAAAACTGACAAACAAACCTCTCCTTCCAATGCCGCAACAATTATATCAGATGTATGCAGATTCGTTTGCATCTGCACCAGTAGCCGCACCTGCACCTGCTCCTATACTTGCTCCACCTCCACCTCCAGAAGGCCCCGCTGATCGATTAACTTTTCCCCGGGCTTACACCTATCAGAAATAAGTTTTATTTACTGTTCTTCTTGTTTTTAACACTGATAGATAAATAAACAGTCGAGTGTTTATTTTCGTTTTCGAGGACGAAAGTTCCTTAAAGGAGGGGAGGATTTGTAACGACCCAAAATGAAAATACGTGTAAAATTTTGTTTTATATCCCCGATGATGAAAAAGGCACAGGACAATGTTTCAAATTATTGATTTCGACGAATTTGTTTTCGACTGTCTTTTGTTTTCTTTTATTTTTTTGGGTGCCAATGGAAATCTCAAGTTTTGCTATTGTGAGCTTACTGTCTTTGGAAGTGGGCTAGCTATTTTGTTGGGTTTATTGTTTTCTTTTGGGCTGGCTGGCTTAGTGGGCTGATCGGGTTAAGTGTAAATGCTGGCTGCTTTATTTTGTGCTGGCTGTGTTTTGGGTTTGGTGGCTGTTTTGGCTTGATGGCTGGTTTGTTGTGTTGTGCTGGCTGAATTTGTGTTGTGCTGGAGAAGTGTGTGCTGGCTTAACCTGTGCTGGATATATTGAGGTGTTGGTTGGATAACAATTTAGGTTTGGTTATAAACACCTGGAGCGGTGCTTGGCGTGACCTTGCCGCTGGCCGCTTGCTTCATTCCTATAAATCAAGGCCAAACTGTTTCTTCTCCCGCATTGCCATTTCTGCGATCTGTGAATTCCGCTTCTTCTTCTTCTTCCTCTGGCTGCTCTAATTCGACAGGGAATAAAAAGCTTGTTGTATGTTCTTTGTACTTTGCATTTCAGATGTACTACGACCCTTTTTATTCAAAACTGTTGTCTGATTCTTATTTTGAAGAGCCCAGAAGTTGGGTCTCTACAATATCCAGATCCTGAAACACACAAACATTAGGGAAAAAAATTACGGAGCAATTTAAAGAAACAGTTAAACGGCTGATGGAGAGAAGATTTCGAGGAAACGAGGCGACATGTAAATCGAAGAGAGAGAGATCAGGAGAACACGCAACAGTGCCTTTACCTACAATAGAAGAAACAGAATTGTTAGCAACAATGTTTTTATCACGGCCGGAGAGAAGAGTATATGAGGTAAAACCTGAGGCAGAGTCGGTCATGTGATCCGTCGCACCTGAGTCGATGATCCACTCGGAAGGGGAAGAAGTCGCAACATGAGCACTGGAGATGCCTGAAGTAGCAAACACAGCAGTGGAATCAGAGGATGAAGAGTCAATCTGAGAACGCAACATACAGAGAAAGACCTCTAACTCCTTAGCAGAAAGGCCCCCAGAGTTGTCCTTATAAACCTCAGTGGAATGCGCAGAATATTGAGCACGAGCACCAGCCTGAAGACCACCACCACGGTGACCACCTCTCCCTCAAGCAATAGAACCCCGGCCATAGGGAACAAGGTGAGGATGAAGACGAAAGCAGACGTCCTTAGTATGCCCTTTCTTCCCACAATGACTGCATAGAGGTGGAGGACCTCGAGTAATCCCAGTCAGAGCGAAGTGGTCAGTAGAGGAACCAAGAGTGCGGCGACAATTCTCATCACTAAGGAGCATACTGAAGGCTTCCCGAAGAGAGGGAAAAGGCTCACGGTAGAGAACATGCAGTCGAACAACATCAAATTCCATATTGAGTCCCATAAGAAAGACATGAACCCTAAAACGATCTTTATCCTTCTGAAGAGCTTGAGCATCGACAATGCAAGCAACGATAAATGTGTTGAAGTAATCCAGGTCCTGATACATGCATTCGAACTCAGAGTAGTAGACAGAAACGGTCATGGTGCCCTGCTTCAACTCCAAAACACGTTGAGTGAGCTCATAAATCTGCATCGAACTGTTTGTCTGAGAGTAGGTGTCACAGGTCCTTGTCTGAATGTCATAAGCCGAATCTTGAAGCATGTAGTTGCGGTACACCTGAGGGGATATAGAGTGAAGTAACCACGAGACCACCAAGGAATTGTCCACATCCCATTTTTTCCATGAGGGATCGGTGCATGGGGGCTCAACAGTGGTACCATCAATATGCCCATATAGCTGGTGATTTCGAATAACATGTTGCGCTGCCCTGGACCATTCCAGATAATTTGAAACACCCCTTCCCAGTATTTAAGAAATCAGCCGTCCGGCCGGGTCAGCGATATAAAGAAAACTAGGAAACAGTATTAAAACTAGTAGCAGCAGGTAATAAAATCTATACTAAGCAATTTAAGACTTACAGCGGAAGTTTAAAAAGTAAACTAAGGGTAATCACATACCTGATATCTGGATTTCACAGAGCCACTAAACATGAAATAGAACTGAATTAACTGAAATCTGGCTAACCATAAATAGTCTGATACAAAATAGATAAAAACATTAATCTGTTACAGTGTTCTCATCTACAAGTACATGCTGAAATAGAGTAAACTGAACAAGATAAATAATACAAACTGACGTCACCATAATGCTCAACCTAGACGTAACTTCCCACCTGGGTCACCTGAAAAACAGTGCCCACAAAGGGTCAGAGTAAGGAAAAATAACTCCTCCTAGTGACACTAAAAACAGTTTTACTTATGAATGCATGCATGCCTTTAAAATAGTCTCGTGCACTGAAAACATTTTATGTTATATGTTATGCATGATTTTCCTATACTTCCTGGTCAACACATCTATTAGTTCTACATTCGCAACTTTTTGTTCTTTTACCCAAGTCCTGACGTTGATTAACTAGTGTACTGACTCACGACAGGTCTATACTTGAGTTCTATATGATTTCTAACCTGCTCATTTACTAGGGAGGCTCTAGGCAGAGTAGCTCCTAACGCGCAACTGAAACTGACGACCCGAGACCATCTTACGAACCCAATTGTTCTAGTGTCACGCGGACACGGTCTCGAATCTGCTAGCTGGCTCAAGGGAAGACAATTCCCAAGTCTGTACTACTCATAAGGTTCCATGTACCTTATGAGAAAGGTAGTGCGCCTCTACCTAGCACGAAAGAACTCTGTGTGCTGGCTGACCTTTTTGGTCTGACGCTACTCTGCATGGGAAATCTTTTTGGGGAACTACTAACCGACCCTTGACTTTTTTGTGGTCTACTAAAATGGACATTCACGCCCTTGATCGGGACAGATTCCAAATCTACGAACACGGTTAACGCTTTCGTACTCTACGTTTCTGTTCACGATCCGACTACTTGGGTCTTAGGGAAATCGTGTCACCCTACACATTTTTCGTAACCGTTTTCCTATCACCACATCTTTCTATGCATGGACATGCTACTTGAAATAAATCTACTCATGTGTATACAAAATATATACTTTTTACTATGTCTAATTAGCAGAAGTTAGGTTTCCTTACAGTGGTGGTGCGGCGCTCGTAGACTCGGCGCGGCGACATCCTCTCTTCCGAAGGCAAAACCTACTACTGGGGACCTTCAGAACGCTACCCCGACCCCACCAAAGTCCTGCAATTTAGGGCAGCCCTAATTTCATAATTTTCCCCTAAGGGTTTCCGGTGGAAAAATTCCAAAACAACTAGGGTTACCAAAATTAGAAGCTAAACTTTACTATTTTACCTTTACGCAGAGCGATTGAGGTTCCCAAAGCGTCCTACTCGAATTCCGCGGTGAACCACGAACACCAAAACCTAAAATAAGGCAATAGGAATGAAAATTTGTTTAACCTAACCTCCAAATCGAAGGATCTTCATGAGGAAATCGAGATAAAGGAGGAATCGACTCACCGGAACCAAAACAAAACTCAACTCCTCCGGTTAGGGTTAGACCCGGCACTTCCAAGGCCAAGGAAGGAAAAGGAATACTCCCCGGCACCTGCAGAGGAGGGAGGAGAAGCCTGAGATGAGCCCTGGAGGGAGGAAGGCCACCGACAAGGGCTTGCGGAAGTCCGTCTGGCGGAAACGTCGGGGTCGGCTCGACGCTTGCGGGAGACGGAACGGGAGAGCACTTGCGGTTTTTACCCGTGAGATAGGGATGCGGGTTTTAGAATTAGAGGGGGGGTGCGGTTATTTCCTATTAACCGCAATAAGAGGGGGAAAAAAATCTCTATTGGCACCTCACTCCACCCAAAAACAACCTAATACACGGCTATTGGCACACCCATTCTCAAATAAACGGTCGCGATTTATAGTCATAAAACAACGTACCTCGACGACGCGCTGTCTCGGTCAAAAAATCCGTCGTGACTCGACCCTAACATTTACAATAAAATTCGTGTCAGATTTACGGATGTTACAAATCTCCCCTCCTAATAAAAATTTTCGTCCTCGAAAATTGAATCCATACCTTAAACGAAGAGAAAAGAATAGTCCGCATTGCTCTTAAGCTCATCCTCTCGCTCCCAAGTATACTCTGGACGGCCACAGTTCATCCAAAGGACTTTGACCATGCGAATCTCTCTAGTTCTGAGCTTCTGAATCCTTGAGTCCACTATCTTGACTGGTCTAACCCCAATACTAAGATCTGTCTCGATTGGTGCTTCCTCGGTACTGATGATCTGACTGGGATTCCTGACTGCTCTCCTCAGATAGGAGACGTGGAATACATCATGTACACCACTCATTTCTTCAGGTAAGGCCAACCTGTATGCAACTTCACCAACTCTTTCCAGTACCTCAAAAGGACCAACGAATCTGGGGCTCAGTTTCTTCATTCGCTTTATTCTAGAGACTCCTCTAACTGGTCTGACCTTCAGATAAACGTAGTCTCCAACACTGAACTCTACTGACCTGTGCTTCTGATCATGATACTTGGCCTGGCGATCCTGAGCTGTCCTCATACGCTCCTGAATAAGCTTGATCCTATCAGTGGTCTTATCAATCCATGACTCTCTGATAGAAGATCTTTCCTCACTCTCTGCCCAACATAACGGTGTCCGACAACGTCTACCGTATAGGGCCTCGAACGGTGCCATCCCAATACTCGCCTGAAAACTGTTGTTGTAGGAGAACTCCACAAGAGTAACATACTTCTCCCACTTTCCTCCAAAATCTAGAATGCACATCCGAAGCAGATCCTCCAAAGTCCTATTTGTGCGCTCAGTCTGTCCATCTGTCTGGGGATGGAATGCGGTGCTGAAATGTAACCTGGTACCCAACCGCTCCTGAACGTATCGCCACTCCCTGGAGGTAAATCTGCCATCTCGGTCTGAAACTATGGTCTTGGGAACACCATGAAGTCGAACTATCTCGTCTATATATAACTGTGCCAGCTTCGGACCTTGATCCGTCTTCCTAAGAGGAATGAAATGGGCGACCTTAGAAAGCCGATCTACTATAACCCACAAGGAATCATTCCCACTCTGCGATCTCGGCAAACCATGAATGAAGTCCATGGATATATCCTCAAAAGTCCACTCGGGGATGGGAAGTGGCTGCAACTTGCCTCCGGGCCTCTGACACTCGGCCTTAACCAACTTGCAAGTCTCACACTTCCCTACATAATCTGCAACATCACTCTTCAAACCTGGCCACCAGACTGTCTTCTTAAGATCTGCATACATCTTCGTGCTGCCGGGATGTATGGAATACCTGGAATTGTGTGCCTCGAAAAGAATGTCCTCCCGAAGGTGACTAACATCTGGGATGCACACTCTGCCATCATGCAATAATAACTCATCCTGAATAGAGAATCTCTCTTTCTGACCTGACTGCACGTAGATCCAAATCTCTGCCATCTTTGGATCCAACGGTATAGCTGTTCTGATCCTATCTCTAATATCGCACGAAATCTCCATCCAACTCAACCAAGCTGAACCAAAACTGCAACGGGGCACAACGACGATGTCCAGTCTCTCCAGCTCTCGAACTAACTCCTTCTGCTGAGTGAGAAGATAAAAACACGAGCCTCTCCTGCTAAGGGCATCAGCTACCACATTCGCCTTTCCTGGGTGGTACTGAATGTCTACATCGTAGTCTGCTAGAAACTCCAACCATCTGCGCTGCCTCAAATTGAGCTCTCGCTGATCAAAGATATACTTGAGGCTCTTATGATCAGTGAAGATCTCACAACGCACTCCATAAAGGTAGTGTCTACAGATCTTCAGGGCATGAATAACTGCTGCAAGCTCCAAGTCATGCACGAGGTAATTTCTCTTATGCACCTTTAACTGTCTCGAGGCATATGCTACGACCTTTCCATGCTGCATGAGGACACAACCCAAACCCTGACCTGAAGCATCACTATAAATCTGAAATCCGTCTGGCCCTGAAGGTAAACTCAAAATTGGTGCGGTCATCAACCTGTCCTTCAAGTCCTCAAAAGCTAACTCACACTCAACTGTCCAATCCAAGCCCTTTCCCTTCCTAGTGAGGGAAGTCAGTGGTAAGGCTATCTTCGAGAAATCCCTGATGAATCTCCTGTAGTATCCAGCAAGACCCAAAAAGCTGCGAACCTCTGAAACTGTCGACGGTCTTGGCCAACTCTTAATAACCTCTATCTTCTTCGGATCAACACTAACCCCTTTCTGACTGATGATGTGGCCTAAAAATGCAATCTCTGAAAGCCAAAACTCACACTTAGAAAACTTGGCAAACAACTGGTTCTTCCTGAGTGTGCTCAAAACAATTCTGAGGTGTGCTGCATGATCTTCTGCACTTTTAGAGAACACCAAAATATCATCTATGAAGACGATGACAAAACGATCCAAGTACTCCCGAAAAACCCTATTCATCAGGTCCATAAATACTGAAGGGGCATTGGTCAGCCCGAACGGCATGACCACGAACTCGAAGTGTCCATATCTGGTACTGAATGCAGTCTTCTGTATATCCGCGTCACGAATCTTCAACTGGTGATAGCCTGATCTCAGATCTAACTTGGAAAAAGTGTTCGATCCCACCAATTGGTCGAACAAATCATCAATCCTGGGAATCGGGTACTTGTTCTTTACGGTCAGCTTATTCAATTCACGGTAGTCTATGCACAATCTCAGACTACCATCCTTCTTCTTCACAAAAAGCACTGGAGCACTCCAAGGCGAAGTACTGGGGCGTATAAAACCCAAATCAAGCAGCTCCTGCAACTGACTCTTCAACTCTGCTAGTTCCCTTGGAGCCATCCGATAGGGAGATTTGGCTACCGGTGTAGCCCCAGGATGCAAGTCTATCGGGAACTCAATCTCTCTATCTGGAGGGGCACCAGGGAGCTCTTCCGGGAAAACATCTGGAAACTCCTGCACCACTGGTACCTCTAACAAATCAGCCTTAGACTCCGCGCTCATCAGTACTACGAAGGTTTCACAACCCTGACTAATGCACTTTCTCGCTTGGACTGTAGATATGATCATCTTCACTACTCCCTTCAAGCCCTGAAAAGAAAAAGATGTCTGGTTGGGGCCATCGAACTGAATCTGCTTCGCCCTACAGTCAATCTTGGCGTTGACTGCTGAAAGCCAGTCCATTCCAAAGATCAAGTCAAATCCTGCTATAGGTAGCAGCAAAGCTTCCACGATAATCTCAACATCACTAAACTGCACTGGTACCCTGCACTTGTCTCTGGTCTGCAGAAGGGATCCATTCGGCATCATGACTTCCAGCGGTACTGACTCCGGGAAGACTTCTAAATCCAACTTACGCACTAGAGATTCCGCGATAAACGAGTGCGAGGCACCCGTATCAAACAGAATCTTAGAGGGTAAGTTACGAATCATAAGGATGCCTACATGAATGATTTATGAAGGATGAAAAAAATTAATGTGTCACTACGGAGGATTTTAAAACTAACTTGTTAAGCAAAACGACACTTACCAGTCACAACATCCTCCTGATCCTTCGCCTCCTGCTGACCCAACCCATAAGCTCTGGGCTGCACTAAATCTCGACCCTGCTGTGGTCTCCCATCAGTTATCATCAACGCTTTGCCCTTATCTACCCTGCTAGAGCCACCAACCTCGAACTTCGACTGCAGAAATAAATTTCATTAACAATCTATCGCAATTACATAAATGTAATGAAAATAAAAGGACCTTGATTACCTGATTTGTTTCAGCTTCCTGACAGAAGCGAGCTATGTGTCCAGGTTGTCGGCACTTGTAACATACGCCTGCACTGGCCAAACACTCTCCTGAATGGCGACGCTGACACTTGGGACACGTGGGGTAGTCCTTGCTTCGGTCACCAGATTGACCATTCTTCTTAGCATCAGGCTTCGGCTTCTTGTTCCAGTTCTTTCCTTGATCATTTCTGCTCTGCTGCGGCTGATGCGAATCCTGAGATCGCTTCGCACGGAAACTACTTCGCTTCTGAACCTTCTGCTGGTCAGCCTCCAGTCTGCGAGCCGTATCCACTAAGCTCCTGTAATCAGCGTTGACCATAGTCATCAGCGGCTGTCTCAACGAGTCACGCAAACCATCCACAAAGCGACTGCACTTCTCAGTCTGATCCCCCTGCATCACGCCCGCATATCGAGCAAGATGAGTCAGCTCTCGCTCATACTCAGTAACTGTCCTGTCCCCCTGGAAAAGCCTCAGATACTTCTCCTGGAGACCTCGTCGTGCGGAAGGAGGCACGAACCAACTAGCAAGAGCTCTAGAGAACTCGTCCCAAGTAAACATGTCTGGGGTACGGCCTGGCCAAAAGAAAACCATCATACCATTTTAAAAATTAAAACATTACTTTCTAAGATACAGGAATTGATCATAACATTTTACCTGCAGGATCATCTGCCCGGTATTTGTCCCACCAGACCTTTGCCTCTCCCCGGAGGAGGAAAGCTGCCAGAGGAACTTTCTTATTCTCTGGGCACTCCAAAATGTTCAGCAGGTCTCTGGTGTTAGCTATCCAATCATCTGTATCCATCGGGGTCTCATCCCCACTGTAGTTCGAAGGCTGAAGTTCTCTGAAATTTCTCAAATAGCGCTCCAGGGTCATCTCCACAGGTGCTGCTGCAGGAGCTGGTGCAGGGACTGGCACTTGTACTGGAGCTGGAAACCCTGCAGCTAGTCCTCTCTGAAACTCCATCAAGGCAACAGTAACCGCCTTGGCAATCTGAGACGCTATGTCAGTGCCCTCTGGAGCTGCTGGAACTGGCGGTACCTGTGGCATGGCAGCGTCTCCCATGGTTGCACTAGGAACCGGGTTCTGGCGTGAAGATTCACCTGGTTCACTAACTCGTGGTGCCTGATAGAATATAAAAAGGAAAACTGATTATTTATCGAGCATCTAAGAAATCTGGCTTAGCAACTTATTTCGTACTCTAGCGAACACTAGGGCTTAATCGCACTTAAAATATTTTACTAACATGAGTTTACTCATATACGCTCCTATGGCTCTGTGAATTCTTTCTAGCGTCCAGGGATCCTAAACCTGGCTCTGATACCAATTTGAAACACCCCTTCCCAGTATTTCAGAAATCAGCCGTCCGGCCGGGTCAGCGATATAAAGAAAACTAGGAAACAGTATTAAAACTAGTAGCAGCAGGTAATAAAATCTATACTAAGCAATTTAAGACTTACAGCGGAAGTTTAAAAAGTAAACTAAGGGTAATCACATACCTGATATCTGGATTTCACAGAGCCACTAAACAGGAAATAGAACTGAATTAACTGAAATCTGGCTAACCATAAATAGTCTGATACAAAATAGATAAAAACATTAATCTGTTACAGTGTTCTCATCTACAAGTACATGCTGAAATAGAGTAAACTGAACAAGATAAATAATACAAACTGACGTCTCCATAATGCTCAACCTAGGCGTAACTTCCCACCTGGGTCACCTGAAAAACAGTGCCCACAAAGGGTCAGAGTAAGGAAAAATAACTCCTCCTAGTGACACTAAAAACAGTTTTACTTATGAATGCATGCATGCCTTTAAAATAGTCTCGTGCACTGAAAACATTTTATGTTATATGTTATGCATGATTTTCCTATACTTCCTGGTCAACACATCTATTAGTTCTACATTCGCAACTTTTTGTTCTTTTACCCAAGTCCTGACGTTGATTAACTAGTGTACTGACTCACGACAGGTCTATACTTGAGTTCTATATGATTTCTAACCTGCTCATTTACTAGGGAGGCTCTAGGCAGAGTAGCTCATAACGCGCAACTGAAACTGACGACCCGAGACCATCTTACGAACCCAATTGTTCTAGTGTCACGCGGACACGGTCTCGAATCTGCTAGCTGGCTCAAGGGAAGACAATTCCCAAGTC
Source organism: Platanthera zijinensis (assembly GCA_039513925.1). NCBI lineage: Eukaryota > Viridiplantae > Streptophyta > Magnoliopsida > Asparagales > Orchidaceae > Platanthera > Platanthera zijinensis. Next base: position 21,088,152 of record CM077092.1, read on the forward strand.
TGTACTACTCATAAGGTTCCATGTACCTTATGAGAAAGGTAGTGCGCCTCTACCTAGCACGAAAGAACTCTGTGTGCTGGCTGACCTTTTTGGTCTGACGCTACTCTGCATGAGAAATCTTTTTGAGGAACTACTAACTGACCCTTGACTTTTTTGTGGTCTACTAAAATGGACATTCACGCCCTTGATCGGGACAGATTCTAAATCTACGAACACGGTTAACGTTTTCGTACTCTACGTTTCTGTTCACGATCCGACTACTTGGGTCTTAGGGAAATCGTGTCACCCTACACATTTTTCGTAACCGTTTTCCTATCACCACATCTTTCTATGCATGGACATGCTACTTGAAATAAATCTACTCATGTGTATACAAAATATATACTTTTTACTATGTCTAATTAGCAGAAGTTAGGTTTCCTTACAGTGGTGGTGCGGCGCTCGTAGACTCGGCGCGGCGACATCCTCTCTTCCGAAGGCAAAACCTACTACTGGGGACCTTCAGAACACTACCCCGACCCCACCAAAGTCCTGCAATTTAGGGCAGCCCTAATTTCATAATTTTCCCCTAAGGGTTTCCGGTGGAAAAATTCCAAAACAACTAGGGTTACCAAAATTAGAAGCTAAACTTTACTATTTTACCTTTACGCAGAGCGATTGAGGTTCCCAAAGCGTCCTACTCGAATTCCGCGGTGAACCACGAACACCAAAACCTAAAATAAGGCAATAGGAATGAAAATTTGTTTAACCTAACCTCCAAATCGAAGGATCTTCATGAGGAAATCGAGATAAAGGAGGAATCGACTCACCGGAACCAAAACAAAACTCAACTCCTCCGGTTAGGGTTAGACCCGGCACTTCCAAGGCCAAGGAAGGAAAAGGAATACTCCCCGGCACCTGCAGAGGAGGGAGGAGAAGCCTGAGATGAGCCCTGGAGGGAGGAAGGCCACCGGCAAGGGCTTGCGGAAGTCCGTCTGGCGGAAACGTCGGGGTCGGCTCGACGCTTGCGGGAGACGGAACGAGAGAGCGCTTGCGGTTTTTACCCGTGAGATAGGGATGCGGGTTTTAGAATTAGAGGGGGGGTGCGGTTATTTCCTATTAACCGCAATAAGAGGGGGAAAAAAATCTCTATTGGCACCTCACTCCACCCAAAAACAACCTAATACACGGCTATTGGCACACCCATTCTCAAATAAACGGTCGCGATTTATAGTCATAAAACAACGTACCTCGACGACGCGCTGTCTCGGTCAAAAAATCCGTCGTGACTCGACCCTAACATTTACAATAAAATTCGTGTCAGATTTACGGATGTTACATAATTTGTGTCATCCAAGGCAATGATAGTGATCTTCAAAGAGTCAGATTGGTCGTGGATCCGAGGAGGACCTGCAGAGGGAGCGTGGAGGACACCGGTTTGAAGAGACGATGAGATTGCAGGGGAATCATCCATCGATAATAGGCCGGAGGAAGAAAAGAAGCAAGATGAAGGTCTCAATTTTGAGGAAACCACATCCTACGAGTGTCCCTAGATTGTGTTGCCGGAGAGGACACCGGAGGATGTGACCGCAATGTCTCAGGCAGCCCCCATGGGGGACAAAATGACCAGAGACAAAGGGCCTCCCGAAAAATATCGGGCGGAGAAAGCCGCTGGAGGGAAACGGGAGGGGTGCTGGTGGCAGGAAGACGCGGTGGGACGCGGGAGGACACAGCTGGAGGCAGTTGCGGCTGGAGGCAGACGCGGCTGGCGGTAGGCGGGAGGTCGCTGCGACGGGACGTGGGCTGGACCCGGCGGGACGCGGGCTAGGTCGACGCAGAGGCGGATAGGAGGGAAAGCGGCGGGATTTCTTTCGGGCTCTGATACCAAATAGAAAGGAGGAAAAAAATAATTTGTTGCCCTAAACCTAGCCAAGGTACATATATATATATGACAACACTCATGTGAAAATAAGAAGCGGGAAAAAATAAAAACTTGAATTAAAAGCGCGTGCAACGCGTATATTCAACTGTAGATAGCTAAGAGATTATTTGCGGAGATAGGCTATACTCTCGAGAAGACAAAATGATACCAGTTTATATTCTCTCCCTTTATTTATCTCTTTTGGAGAAGTTTTACCTCATACATTTTGTGGCATGCACTCCAATGTATCAGACTGTTATTTTTATGGAACTTTTTAATGCTACTTCCTTTCTCGCTTCATCACTTTATTTAAAATCTCCCACATCTTACTTCTTCCATTCTTCAACATGTTATCAATCTCTCATTCTGGAAACTCTTCACCTCTAGAGAAATAATTACCTACCAGAGATCTTATAATTGAGGATTAATCATTCATCCGTCTCATATGCATATTTATAGGGCTTTAGTGTTGGATAAAAACCAAAGTGGGGTTAATTATGCATAATTTATTTTAACAAAATATAATTAATTTGATTGAATTATATCTGAAGTAAATTTGCGATAAGCCAGAAATTATCCTAATAAATTGCCGAGTAAAAATTGAATAATTAGCTTGTGCCAGCCTTCTGCGAAACATTGCTACTGTAACAATACTACAATAGAGGTAGGCATTGGAGAATTGATGTTAGATGAGTATGAAAAATCCTTGAACCTTGGACTTGATACGTTTGAAATCCATGGTGCATGCTCTTTGGTCTTTTCTTCCGGGAGCAAGTTTTAGATTGAAGTTCATGGATGTTTTTAGAATTTGCATTTCAATGAACTCTGATAATACCTTTTTTCTTCTAAGCATAATTTGGTGCATATTTTGATTTCACTTTTCTTGGGCATGATTTTACTTGACTTCTAACTTTCTGCTCAGCTTAAAGTTAACCATCTTCATATCAATCTCCTGAAATTAATGGAAGATTTTGTGTAGGAAGGTGTTGGCATTGGTGAAGATGGAACAGAAGAGACCATCTCGCAGTTTGAGCGCAATAGTTCATTTGGAGAGATTGCCATTCTTTGCAATATACCTCAGCCTTTTACTGTTCGTGTTTGTGAGCTCTGCAGGCTCCTGCGACTTGATAAACAAAGTTTTACAAATATCTTAGAGATATATTTTGTTGATGCAAGGGTAGTGTTAAGCAACCTTCTTGAGGTATAGTATGATATCATGTTAGTTCAATATGGTACATTCTTCATAGCTTAGCATTCTCAGTAGGAAAATGTCCCATATTTATGGAGAGATTGTTTTGAGTTCTCTGAAAAAGAGAACTTATACTGTCCACAACATTGTGATTTTAACCATAGTTTGTAATCATTTTAGGGTGGTGAATACAATAGTAAGATTAAGCAATTAGAATCAGATATCATACTGCATATTGGAAGGCAGGAGGCTGAGCTTTCACTAAAAGTAAATAGTGCTGCTTCCCATGGAGACTTGAATTACCTCAAGAGCTTGATTCGAGCAGGAGCGGACCCCAAGAAGACTGATTATGATGGGCGTTCCCCATTGGTAGGTAATTAATGTTCTATATTGAATAATATTGGTGAATTGAAGAGTATATGCGCTCTTTTTTAGCAACACCGATTCATTTTTTCTCTTTCTATTGCCTTGTTTTCAGCATATAGCAGCATCAAAAGGATACAGGGATATAGCTCTTTATCTCATTCAAGAGGATGTTGACATTAATGCTCCTGGTACTACAGATTTATTTTTGCCCCAGAAGTATCAATCTTGCGATAATGTAGTAAATCATTGCTATTTGGAGCTTATTGTTGCTTGTTGGTACTTATTCCTTCACATTTTATCAGACAAATATGGGAACACACCTTTATTGGAGGCGATAAAGTGCAAGCATGATTTGATGGCTTCTATACTCTTTAATAAAGGAGCAAAATTAGGCCTCGGTGAACCTGGCATCCAGCTTTGTTCTGCTGTTTCAAGAGGTGATACCAGTTTTCTTAAAAGAGTTCTATCCTATGGAGCTGATCCAAATTCAAAAGATTATGACCACCGTACACCACTTCATATAGCTGCATGTGAGGGATTATATTTAATAGCCGAATTGCTTCTGGAAGCTGGTGCGAGTGTTTTTTCTTTAGACAGGTAAAATTATCTTAAACCATGTTCTTGTTTGCTCCTTGACCTCATGCACATTAATAAAACTATATAAATTGGAAAGTGATACATGACGAATCTACAGGTGACGAACACGCATGACCTAAACTCGAAGAACGCAAACAAGCAAGCAGCATTGCAAAAATTATGGGCTCGCTGACTAAAGATGTGAACGAACGCATTCATGCAAACCAATGAACAAAATATCACAACATAGACCCTAACCTTAATGCAATGCAAGTACAAATGTTTAAGTCACACATTTTCTCCGATGCACAATGAATTAAATAGCACAACATAACAACTTACGTTTTTTATTACAAATAATCACAAGTATTCAAATCAAAAAACAATTACGGAACTCATCTCGTAGTGGGGCGTTGGAGTGGAGATTCAGTTGTCGTAGATGTACTGAGGGTTGTCTGGAAGGGAGAAGATCGTTGTAGGTTGATGTGTAGGACTGGTGGGGTGATGTTTCAGAGCGGGTTTAATGGGAGAAGGGTTGTGGGACTCAGCCTGAGATGTGTCGAGGGCTTGGGGTCAGATGAAGAGTTGTAGAGGTGCTTGGAAGCACAATGAGGGGTAACTGGGGGCTTTGTCAGCGGCGACGGGGTGCTAGGGAGGGTGGGAGAGGGTTGTGGAGGTGAAGACGGCGCTGTCGGAGATCAATGGTGGCTATGAAGGTGGAGGTGGGGCTGTCGTAGAGGGCGAAAGATGAAGGCTGGAGGTCGTTTCGTGGTGAGATTGGCGGATGGAGGTCTTCTCAAGGAGGGATCATTGGTTGGATGTCGGGAAGGCATGTCTGAGACGAGAGAGACAATGAATGAGGACATCGACACCCCCAGAATCAAGACACAACGGCTTTGGCACCGCGCGGGATGGTCGGCATCGCACCGAGTGGACGATCGAGCGACTCCCTGTAAAGGGCCCCTTTTCGACAACCGCCACAATTTAACATTTTCATTACATGTATCATCAGATGCACAAGGTAAGAGCATTTAGCGTGCATTATAATTATTCATTTCATGTCAAAGTATTAAAAGAAAAGTGTAGTACAAAATAGTCATTTCATTAAGCATTTAACATGATTCATGGAGAAATCTTTTACGGAGCTACCACCGGCCACTGGGATGTCACGGAACCCGGAGATGTTACTGAACCCACATTGGAGGCGCATATACTGCCGACGCGGAAAACCAGAGACGAGCACGTCTAAGGATGTCACGACATGAAGATTTCACATGATCTATTTTTTGTCTCTTTATTTGTACTTTTATTTCAATGATATGTTGGTCCTTTATTTTGTTCCCACATGTGTAAGCCCAAGTGGGGGCATGCTACTTTTGGTGATTCTCTTTATATTTCCTGGTAGGGGTGGCTTGAATGGCAAACAAGAAGTAACTTTTTCCTCACCCCTTCTCTCTCTAGCTTCTCACCCCCATTCTCTCTCTCATCCCCTTTCTCTAACACTATCCGACCCAAGCTAGAGGAAGCCCCGAAGGACCATCAAATCACTCGATCTCAGGCAATGGCTCGTAACATATTGGTATCAGAGGCCTTTCCTCCCCTTGGGTCGCTGTTATCCCCGCTGACCGCTAACACCAACGCGGAATCAACTGCCCGTCCGTTTCCGAGCAGCACACCCCGCCTCGCAGAACTTGCCAGTCTTGGTCGCCTGCCGACCCCCTCTACTCCGCTGATGGACGATCGCGAACAGTTCTAGCAACTCCTCGACCGGCTCGACCGCATGGATACCCGCTTCGGGGAGTTCGACCACCGTATCACCTAGCTTTCCGCCTCCGTTGCTACGCTGGGACGTCCGGCGAGCCAGCACTCTGCACAGGAGAACGACTACCACGAGGGTCACTCAGGCCACCGTACCGAGGGCTCGGCCTTGCCCCGTTGCAACCGACTAGATTTTCCGGTGTTTGACGGACAGGACGATACTCTCTCCTGGCTCCATAAGTGTGAAATTTTCTTCTCCAACCAACGTACCATCGGAGACGATCGACTGGGCCTCGCTTCGTTCCACCTTAACGAAGCCGCTCAACTATGGTTTTCGCAACTCCAACGCGAGTGTCCCTACCTCCAAGACGAGTTCAAGACAGCTTGCACGTTGCGTTTCAGGACGTCATATCGGGCCAACCCCCTCGGCGATCTCATTGCGCTCTGCCAAACATGGACATTGGAGGCTTACCTTGACCGTTTTCAACAGCTACTCGCTCGCGCACCAACCGTTCGGATCGATCAACAGGTCTCGTTTTTTACGGCAGACCTCCATGAACGTCTCTTCCTCATTGTTGAATATCAAGACCCTCCCGACCTCACTACAACCATGAGTGTTGCCCGGACATGCGAACGCCGCATCCTCCTCGACCGGCCCTATCTCCACGTCGGGACCAAGACCCGTCTTTTCGCCCCCCCTTTTCCTTCCACACCAACAGCGCAGCCACCACGACCGACCGACAAACCGACAACACCCTTCCGCCTTCGTCTTTCCAATGCGAAGATGACTGACCGCAGAGCAAAAGGACTTTGCTTCAAATGCGAAGAACAATTCGGCCCCAATCACCTTTGCAAGCGGCTCTTTACCATCGAGGTCGACGATCCCTCAGACGACGAGGACGAGCACTTGGATACAGAGGCACCGGAAATCTCCTTCCATGCTATTTCCGGCCCTCCAGGAGGCCAAATGCTCCAGCTTCCTGTCACCCTCGCCGGCACGACACTCGTCGCCCTGGTGGACTCGGGCAGCACGCATAACTTCATCCGCCATACCACGCCCGCGCACCTCCGAGTGCCCTTTATAACTCGCCGTCAACTGCAAGTATCGGTTACAAATGGGCACAGCATGGCGTGCCCAGGATCTTGTCGTCGGGTTTCCCTCACCATCCACCAATACCCTTTTGAAGTAGACCTCTTGGTCATGAATCTCGAAGGCTTTGATCTTGTGTTGTGAGTGTGTTGTCTCCACACTCTGGGACCCATTACTTGGGACTTCAACAACCTAACGATGCAGTGACACGATGGGCCCCGCCGAGTAGAATGGCCGTGCATCTCCCCATCCGATCGTCCACAATCATTCCTCCTCCAGGGACCGCCCATGGCGGCCGACACCCCCTCCAAAGATTTCCACCTCCTTCTACAACAATTTAGAGTCACCTTCACCGTGCGGACAACATTGTGGCCACGCCGTTCCCAAGATCACCGAATATGTCTCATACTTTGCGCGGCCCTCGTCGTGGTGCGACCCTATCGTTACCAATTTCTTCAAAAAGATGAAATCGAAAGACAGTGCACCGCCATGCTCAAGCAAGGTCTTGTCCAACAGAGCGTCTCTTCGTTCTCATCATCGGCCCTGCTGGTCCATAAGAAGGATAAAACGTGGCGTTTCTGCGTCGACTGTCGGGAACTAAACGCGAAACAGTTAAAGATAAGTTTCCTATTCCTGTGGTCGAGGAACTCTTTGACGAGCTACGTGGGGCGCGTTTCTTCTCGAAACTTGACTTATATTCAGGATACCACTAAGTTCGCATGGCGGCCGCGGATGTGGAAATGATGGCTTTCCGGACGCATCACGGACATTTTGAATTCCTCGTCATGTCGTTCGGATTGACAAACGCGCCATCCACCTTCCAATCCCTTATGAATGAGGTATTTCATTCCCTTCTCTGCAAGTTCGTGCTTGTATTTTTTGACGATATCTTAATCTATAGCAAGTCATGGCCCGAGCATCCATGCCACATCCACGAGGTGCTCACCTTACTACGCTGTCATCATCTCGTACTCAAGGAGGCCAAGTGTTTGTTCGGCAAAACAAGTGTAACATACCTCGGCCATGGGGTGCATGCCCAGGGCGTGTCCGCCGACCTGGAAAAGCTTCAAAGCGTCCTCGCTTGGCCAACTCCGCAATCACAACGCGACCTCCTAGACTTTTTGGGGCTCACGAGCTACTACCGCAGGTTTATTCGCGGATACAGCTCTATAGCAGAACCTCTTCTGGCCCTCCTGCGGCGCACGCCATTTATATGGGATGAAGGCGCTCAGCAGGCCTTCTTGGCACTCCAAACCGCTCTGGTTTCCGCGTTGGTCTTGCAACTTCCGGACTTCCGGGAACCATTTCTCATTGAATGTGACGCCTCAACCCAAGGATGTGGGGCGGTTTTACAACAACATGGCCACCAGATTGCTCATTTCAGCCGCCGAACAGCAATCCATCAGAAATTGCCCGCCTATGAGCAGGAATTAACTTGCCAAGGCCGTTCAACACCGGCGGTAGTATTTATGGGGTCGTTCTTTCGTCGTGCGGACCGATCACTACAGTTTGAAATACCTACTAGAACAGCGCCTCACTACCGCGCCACAATAATGATGGGTAAGCAAGCTCTTGGGGTTCGATTTCACCGTCGAATACAAGGCGGGAGCCTTGAATCGCGCCACGGACGCGCTGTCCCGCCGCCATTATCTGCGCTATCTCTGTGCCGACAACACCTCTGTTGGACGCAATTCGGGGAGACATCAACACCTCTCCTCCCTCTCTGAACTGCTACAATGGGTCCGGGATGGACTTCTTCTGGGCACATGGACTGCCAACCAAGGACTCATCCTCTATCGCGGACGCGTCTATCTTCCGCCGGACTCGCCACGCATTCCCATCACTTTGAAGGATGTGCATGATTGGGCTCACGAGGGGATCCACAAGACACTTCACCGCGTCCGCGCGGAATTTTATTGAAAGGGGCTACGTCGCTCCGTTCAAGAGTTCATCACCCAGTGCACTACATGTCAACAACAGAAAGTGGCCAACCTCCTTCCCGCTGGACTCCTACAAACATTACCAGTACCAACACAAATATGGGCCGATGTGTCCATGGATTTCGTGTAAAGGCTTCCGCGCAGTAAAGGGAAGTCCGTATTGATGGTGGTGGTAGACAGATTTTCTAAATGAGCACATTTTATTCCACTAGCTCGACCTCTCGTCGCCGAACGAGTGGCGCACCTCTTCTTCATCGAAATCTTCCGACTACACGGCTTGCCGGATAGCATTGTCTCCGATCGTGACAAGGTTTTCACTAGTCGTTTTTGGAAGGAGCTCTTCACCTTGAGCGGGACAACTTTGGTCTTTTCCTCGGCCTATCACCCCCAATCGGACGGCCAAACAGAATTAGTTAACCGGATCGTGGAGATGTACCTTCGCTGTTTAACAGGGGATCACCCCAAAAATTGGGTCACATGTCTCCCATGGATCGTATACTGCTACAACACCTCCTACCATTCGGCCCTCCAGACAACGCCGTTCAAGTTGATTTACGGTCGGGAACCTCCCAAGCTGTTTACCTACGAACAAGGACGCGCCTCGTTAGCTCCGGTGGACCGGGAGCTCGTGGACCATGACCAGATCCTCGCCACGGCCCGCGACCATTTGTGCCGCGCCCAACACCGGATGGAGACGGCTTACAACCGACGCCACCGTGATGTGTCCTTTTCCATCGACGACTTGGTATGGCTCAAACGTCGTCCTTACCGCCAACACACGTTGCGTACGACGGCAACATCCAACAAACTGTGCCCGCGTTTCTATGGCCCATTCCAGATTCTTCGGCGAATCGACGAGGTTACCTATCAGCTTCGCCTGCCCCCGGGCGCGCGCATTCACGATGTATTCCATGTTTTGCATCTTAAACATTTCCATGGAGAACCACATGAGGCACCCATTGTGACTTTTACCCCTCAGCTTGAGGACAAGCTGTCTTCCGACGAGGAAGGAGATGTTATGGAGCTACCACCGGCCACAGAGTTGTCACCGAACCCGGAGATATTACCGGACCCACACTGGGGGCGCATATACCGCCGACGCGAAAAAGCGGAGACGAGCACGTCGAAGGATGTCACGACATGAAGATTTCACATGATCTATTTTTCGTCTCTTTATTTGTACTTTTATTTCAATGGTATGTTGGTCCTTTATTTTGTTCCCACATGTGTAAGCCCAAGTGGGGGCATGCTACTTTTGGTGACTCTCTTTATATTTCCGGGTAGGGGTGGCTTGAATGGCAAGCAAGAAGTAACTTTTTCCTTACCCCTTCTCTCTCTAGCTTCTCACCCCCATTCTCTCTCCCTCTCATCCCTTTTCTCTAACCCTAGGAAACCCTGAAGGACTGCCGGATCACTCGATCTCAGTCAACAGCTCGTAACAAAATCCCTGCACATCATACACGAAAGTTAAGGCATATAAAATAGGTATCACGTGCTATTACTAGCTAATCAATATCTAGTATACATACATCACCCAGCTAACCAAATCTAGTATATATACATCACTCAGTTAACCAACTTCTAGTATATATACATCACAAATAGACAAGATCGATCTACATGATCTTCTTTAATTACTTACACAATTATTCATTAGACTAAGTGAATTCTTACCTTCTTTAGGTTACAAGATCGATCTACATGATCTTCTTTAATTACCTACACAATTATTCATTAGACTAAGTGAATTCTTACCTTCTTTAATTACCTGCAGTATAATTAAGGATTAACAACACTTTCATAAGAATAATTAAAGAACATTATTATCTTTATCCTTAATAATAGATATTCTTTTAATTATGAAATTGAATTTATTTTATTTTGTAAGTGTAGGCATTCAATTGAATAATCTTCCTACTTACATTTTATCTTATCACCCATATTGTTTTATCATTCATTATGTTGGAACCAAAACTTGGCCTCAACGAGAGTTCGGACCCAAGAGTGTAGCTAACACCTACTTCTCCCGAACTTGAGAGCCTGACCAACCACTCGGAACTAGAAAACTGACCCTGGGCTGCAACATAGAGGTCTCACCACACACCCGGAAGAACTCTAGAGCGCTTCCCCTCCCAAGCCAAAAGATGAGCTGTGCACCTTGGAGGGCTTACGCAGCCAGACCAAAATAACCCAAGGAGGAAGAAACCAAAAGAACCGGATGCCCTCCAAAGGTGCTCATAAGGTCTATTTATAGAATTTCGGGTCTGGTCTGCAAACAGCGTAACTCCGTTGTTCTAAAAGGCTATATGCAAACCAATTGGGTCCGCCAACAGCGTAACTCCGCTGTTCTGAAAGGTTATATGCAGACCTTCAAGGGCATCCAGGTAACTTATCCTTTGGACCCCACCACTAGGCGAGTGGTCCATGAAGGCACCATTCGCCGGAAGAAGCGATTGCTGGGGTGAGTCGAGCATTCGCCTCCACAGCTCCCCAAAGGGCGAGTGGGGGATTCACATCCATCCGCTTGCTCTGGCGAGAGCCTTTCCGCCTGCTCTGACGGAATCCCTATACTCCCTTTGGGTGAGTGCGGGTCCACCTACCCCTCTCGCCTACTTTGGCCTGTGTGGACCTGAGGGTCCCCGACCACGTCGGGGGGGGGGGGGCACTCAGCAAATACGGAGTTGTACACATTATATCTTTAGCTCTCTTCATTGTAGAATATTAAAGATAAATTTCATCTTTTATCCATTCATTCATCACGTGCTTTTTTTAGCACACTCACATTCTTTTTCAGATTCATAGCTATCAACTAGTATGGAATCCTATCAGTACGCCTGAATCTAATCTTTCATGATGGGAGGAAACTAACACCCCACCTCTTTTGGGTTAACCCTTAACAATGTCCTTGCATGGATGCATACACAACAACACTCAAGCCTTTATCCCACTATAGTGAGGTCGGCTATATGGATCCTTTGTCGCCATTGTGCCCTATGTTTTGTTATAATCTCACTAATGCCTAAATACATCATGTCTTTCCTTATAGTTTCATTCCAAGTCTTTATTTGTCTACCCCTCCCTCTTTTAACATGCCTAGTGACTAGACTCTCACAACGCCTAACAGGTGCCTCTAATGGTCTCCTTTATACGTGTCCAAACCATCTTTGACGAGCTTCTTGCATCTTCTCTGCAATTGGTTCTACTGTTGTCTTATCTCTGATACATTCATTCCTAATTTTATCCAATCTCGTGTGTCCACACATCCACCTAAGCATTCTCATCTCTGCAACTCCCATTTTTTGCTCATGTACACAATTCACTGCTCAACACTTAGAACCATAGAGCATCATGGGTATAATTGCAGTACGGTAAAACTTGTCATTAAGTTTTAGTGCTACTTTACAATCACATAAGATCCCTGACGCGCTTCTCCACTTCAACCAACCTGCTTGAATTCTGTGTCATATCTTTATCAGTACCTCTATCTTTTTGAACTATCGATCCAAGATATTTAAAACTCTCACTACGGGAAATATCTTGATTACCCAACTTAATAACGAAGTCATCCGTACTTCTTGTACTGCTAAATTTAAGCTCCATATACTTCGTCTTTGCCCTGCTTAACCTAAAACCCTTCTTTTCTAAAGTATCTCGCCAAGATTCAAGTTTTGGGTTTACACCCTCACGCGTCTCATCAACTAAAATGATATCATTCTTTTCTTTTTTTAATATTAATAATTAATTCATATTTATGCCCGAGGAGTTCAATTTTCTTATTATCTCCCTTCAGATTTATTAATCTCTTTTCATATGTCCAAGTTCCCTACAACCGACTTACATTATCCGGTTGTAATGGATCACTTTATAGAGATTTCAATTTTCCCTTTTCCTTCTTTGGGTCATTGTTTTTCCCCCTTGGGATGCCACATCCAACATGATTTATCATAAATCATAATCAGACACTTCCCACAATGAATTTCTTTTATTCACATTTAATTCCTGCATTGTATGAGTTGCATGAACGAGGGGAAATTTACCCTAATGTCATTTGGAGGATGAGAATAAAACCAAATTTCAACCATTACATATAAAGCTAACAAAATAGATTGATAAATCAGATTTCCCGCATACAGTTCTTTATAATCTAATTCAAATTTCAGCCCTCTCATTCGCTTGTTAGTCTCACGGAAGCAACATAAAAAATCAACTCTCTAATTTCTTGCATAGCCCCCATCCTAGTAACATATAAAATTACAATCCCCACAAGTAATATCATAATAAATATTTCCACAAAAGTAAATATAAATCCAAGAATCCCAATCACAATCCGCCTCTTAATATCAAGCAATTATTGCATATACACACTACACTTAATAAGAAACTGCTGCAAGCCCGCATATATATGCTCACATATAGGAAATAATATACCAAGATAAACCTTTTTCCTTTCGAAACCAGCCTTCAATAAACCCTATGCTTAATGGTTTTGGGCAGTAAAAAGAAAGAAGGCAGGCTTTTGCATGGGGAATGAACATAAAAACCTCATAAAAGCCTTAATTGTCATATAGAGTGCAAGGAAGAAGAAAACGCATGATATTGAAGTCTGTTAGAAAGCTGTTGTTTTCGACTATCACAAAAATACCCCATCAAGGCTTCCAATGGAATTAGAAATGAAAAGGAGTTAACAGGAAAGGATTGTCGTGAATTTGAGAAAGAATACCACGAGAAAATCTTGCGTCGGCGTCGATCGAAAGGGCATGCGATGCGCCCAACAATGAGAAATGAAGAGGGCTCAGGTTCTGGCGAGAAAATCTAGTGTTGGCGTCGATCGGAAGGTTAAGCAATGCGCTTGACAAGAAATGAGGAGGGCTCGGGTTCTGGTGTTGATATAAGGCGCCTACCGAATAGAATAAATCTGAACATCCAAAATGCATATAATTACTTAACTCCCCCTAAATAAGTCAGAAAATACATTAACATATGAAAACTATCTATGAACTCGGTGACAGTTTCCGAACGATGATTCAAATGTGATCGATCTTGTAAATACTCAAATTAGACATGATTGATCTCCATGAGAAAGTTTTTCATTTGGCGCTTTTCTTGGATTCACAAAGGCAACTTGTTAGAAGTCATTATATTTCACATTTCATTAGAAATGCTGTTTAGGAGATTGTTATAATTGATTATTCCTTGTATCTCATAACACTTACACAGAATTATAGAAGTTTCTTAAATATTAGAGATAATTGCATACAGAAATGGAAGAATCAGAGATTATACATGGCTTTCTCAATGACATCAAATGAGTTACTGTTATGATCCAAATATCACGATGACATTGTGGAGCCTTGTTGCTCCTGTTGGATTCGTGAAGCTAGAGCGAGAGCAACAAAATCCCTAACCTTAGCTTGGGAGAGCACTACTAATGGGAGTTGGGATTTATTTCTTCTTTCTTGTACTTCAGCCCATGCCCTAAGACTCTTTAAATAAAGTTACAAAAGATTTTACAAATAACTCCCCAGCATAGGCCAATTGCAATTATACCCAACATAAAAATAGAAATACAAATTGCAAAAATTAAATGTACTAATTAACCTTCTACTTGTAAGACACATAAACAAGTCCCATAATTAAGACGCGAATATAGATACTTAACACTTGATTCATTAACTGTACATAACACTATCCTTTCTTAATTCGAGGGTGTCATCAAGCTTGAAGGGAAAATATGTCCGTTGGATCATCTAGTTCCATTATCTTCTGTCATAAGAGCTCCTTGGAATGATGCCCCAAAATATTAATGTAGGCATCAAGCACAATTCTTTCTTCGTAAAGGGGCGGTGGAAATGATTGCAGTGCATTTTTTGCCACTTGTGCAGGAAGGAGATCGAAGGGATCCATAAGTGGTTCAAGCGAGCTCGGGTGCTTTGGTGACGGTATTGAATCATATAAGATGGAAAATGAACATGTGGAAGTGATTGCAGTGCATTGTTTGTCACTTGTACAGGAAGGAGATCGAAGGGATCCATGACTGGTTACGGCGAGCTCGGGTGTATTGGTGACAGTAATGAATCATATAAGATGAAAAATGAACATGTGGAATGAGAAAAACTTGAGTGGATGATTGAAGAAGGGTTCGTAGAATAAAAAATCTCAGTGTTAATGGTCGTGAATGGACCTGCTGGCTTGGATCAGTATGGGTTGATGATTGATGGGACTATGGGATGAGGGTAGTTGGAATTAATGACTATGGAAGAGCCCGTCAGTTGGGCACAACATAGATTAATGGCGGTGCAAAAATGGACCGGAGGATTTAATTCTCAAGCGCTAATGATTGTTGGAATTTCTCCCCGTAGTCTTTAACGACGTCGAGCAGACATTTCAACTTGCCCTTTGTTACGAACAATCGTTGAGATTCACTATAGTTAGTCGAGTATACTCACACTCCGACTAACCCATCACAAGGCGTCATCCCAATCTGAGGCCATTACTGTGCCTACTCGTGTTCTCATGGACACGAAAAACGTTACACTTGATATATAGTTATCTCACTCTAGTGAGGTTTAATGTCCGATGAATAGTTTGGCACTTTAGTTTTACCCATACCCTATAGCCCCGATAGAGAGTGAGTACGAGTGACCCGATGATCTTATAGTGGTACGTCTTATCCCTACCCCATGCATAGACGTAATCATAGATTCATCTTTAAGTACATACTCCACAAAGTCTCTCTACACTGTTGTGGCGATCATATCTGGAGTAAAAGTCAAGAGATTAGAATTGATCTTGTAGTGACCGTCTCAACTTATTTTGAGGACATTCCTCATATATCGGAAACCTATTATGTGTTCATTGCATTTGCGAGGAATTTTATTATATCCTCCCAGTGAGCCCTCTGATGAGTTTTCCCATCGTTGAGGCATTCGATACATCCTAGAGTGATATCTTACTGTTAGATGTCTCAGACATTCCTATGAGTATTTACAGAGCATTCTGATAAGCCTCCACTCATTAAAGACATAGGTTGAGAATGCTCTTAATGGCTTGAAGACCTATTATATCACTACCAACATTGCGGGAGACATTCAACCTACTATATTATTATATCTAATTGTCGATGTCTCAAGTGATTATTTGAGTAGTCATGGCACTCACTGTGAAATTTTCTATACACTACCAACTAAACCTCCTGACCATGTACCTTGCTTGGGAGTCCCCTATAACACTGGAGAGTCTCATAGTAAGGAGTTGGTCATGGCTATTGTTCATCATTCGCATTTGGTGCATCACCTGCATATATTGCATAACTCGCATGTGTTGCATTATTCACATTTATTATATGCTTTGTATTGCTTGCATGAACGACATGGATTTGTCCGACATGAAAAAGTAATGAAAGTTATAAAGTTTATGCAGACATTTATAGGAGAGAGCAGATTATTAGAGAAGACGTGCAAGTAATGGTTAGAGTTAAGGCTGAGAGGTTCCTTCAGGCAGCATCGATAAAATTAAATGTTAGACGAATGAGTCCCTATACAATAGTATGAAGAATTGGGTTGAATGCCTACAAATTAAATGGCTCTTAGAGTATGAGAATTCATCATATATTTAACATTGAGGACTTGAGTTCATACTTTGAGCCTCATGAGTATATGAGTCCATTCTTTGACACCACCTCTGAGCCTTAACCACCACCTACAATAGTCACTTCTCCTCAGTTTCAGACCTAGCATATTGCCCAGTCACCAATGTACTCACCAATTCTTACTTAGGCACCAATTCCTATTTTGGCGCTCGAGAGTCTACACCCTTCTACCGAGAGCATAACTAACATTGTGTATCATGAAATTTTAGCGACACCAGACGGATCTACATTGGGATATTTGGTTTATCGGAGAGGGCAACCTACTATTAATGATGCTTGGATGGCCCTAGAGGAGCTTGACTTGTCCACATGCTTCGTAAAGAGCATGATCATCTTCGTTCAACAAAGATGGATGTTTTAAAACAAAGTGAATTTATTGGGATCACGGATCTTAAGTTGGTCGACCTTTATTGGAACCTACACGGGTCTACATATGTCATGTGGTCGTGTTTAGAGCGATGACGTGATATTTTTATGTGCTTTTATTATGTTTTAGTATTTTTATTTCTTGTATTATTAAGAATTGAAGTTCCGGATGATGTAGACCATGCATAATGGATTCTATATCTATAAATAGAGCTCAAGAGGCTGATATCTGAGGATCACAAAATTTGGAGAAAATTTTTAGGCACTCGGGATCGTTCGTCCCACCATGCCGATTCCGTGGGCCCGTGGTGTCAGAGCCAATGTAACTACTTTTTTAACCCCTCCCCCACTCACACAGTAGTCCTACCATACCGATTCCGTAGGTCCATGGTGTTGAAGTCAATGTAACTACATTTTTTAACCACCCCGCCCCCGCCCCCGCCCCCACCCCCCACCACACCCCCCCCCCCCCCCACACACCGTAACGACCTGTAACGACATCCACCACTCACAACCTCCAAATTACTACTTCCCTCCACCATCAATCCAGTCATATAACTACCTAATTCCTGCACTAACTACCTAAATTCCTGCACTTACCACCCATTTTCACCTCGAACCGCCCTTCATAAGCATTTTCTTCCCCAGTCTTGTCATTTGGAGCACTCATTGTTTTCCTGCACTCTCACAACCTATCTGAACCAGAACCTCCTTCAATTTTAATCTTGAAACCCCACTCCTCAGTACTCCCCATGTATTTGAATGCTCTCGCAGCCCTCTCCCATAGCCCAACGCCATCTACAAAATCTAATTCCCCTAAAAAATTCTTAGACAGCCCACTACCGAAGCCCTGGTTTGCTGAAGACAGCCTGTAAAGACCAATAACCACCACAATTCACCATAGCTACTGCTGCCAACACTGTTCTAGCCTCCATACACCCCACCTGAGCACTCCAACAGCCCCAGACTCCTGAAACTACTGCCAAAGTGCAGCAATCTTGGTGTCCAGCCACCGAAATCAGCAAATATTCAGCCCCAGATCTCTGTTTATATTTTTGGATATTATTTCATTGGTGTTTGCCCCCGAATTATTCTACTTCCAGATTTATTTGCTATCATTTAATTGAATCACTCTTAACTCTAATTTAATTTGAGCTTGTTTGTTTATCTAACGTTCTAACCTCCATTGTGATAATTTGTCAATTTTGTTATTAATTTTAGAATATATTGTTAATTAATCTTTGGACATTTACTTATGCATCACATTATTTTAGATTTTCATAACATGACGCTAACACTAGTTTATTTAGAGTCCGCCTTATGACACTATTGAAAATACTCACTACATTCGTCCCGCATCAGCGTGCAAGAGGACTGGCTGGAGAGGGATCAAATCAGTTGTGGAAGTGTCCATCGGTAAATCAATTTGGATGGAAACTGTCTTGCGGCTTCAACTATTAGCTGAGAGTTGTTGGGGTGCTTCAGCTTCAATTGAGAAACTTGGGGACTAGTGGAGACTGTGAATGAGTACCGAGTTTCATCAATCCGTGGACAAAGGGTCTATTTGTTTGGGGGGTTTTGCTTCATCTCCGTTGGGAGGAAAATGCCGTCGCTCCTTTAAAACTGTTTGGTAAACTCCCATTCACATTGCCACCACTCAAAAACCCATTCCCAATGCCCAAACAAACTGACCCAAAATCTCACGTTTCTAGGGCTGGATCGACTGATTGTAACCATGGATGATAACCTTAGTGATTTTGAACTTTTGATGTAGTTTTGCTATGATCCAAAGATCATAATGACACCATGGAGCCTTATCTCAACTTCTGTGGTGGTGGCCCGGGAGAAGTGAGTCTGATGTTGATAGGAAGAATATATTTCAGATTTTATTTTTTTAAAACAAGAAAGAAGACTCAAACCATCCATAAAAGATGAAGAAATTATTTAATATATCCGAAATTGAATGCATGCTTATTCCTATAAAGTGTTTTATGCATTCTTCACAACTTGTGGCCACCCACCTTTTGTACAATCCCGTATTCGCCGAGTGGGTCTTTTCCCCCATGGCAGGTAATTCAAGAGGCTTTCGTCAGGGCAGGCGGAAAAGCTTCCGCCTGGGTAGGAGGAAAGCCCCCGGAGTGGGCAGAACTCTTTGGACCTAAGGCGTTGAGTGTATCTCCCTCACTCGACGCTCTCAATGCTTTTTGTCTTGAGGCGTTGAGTGTAGCTCTCGCTCTCAACGCTCTCGGCGCTTTTTGAGTTAAGGCGTTGAGTGTAGCTCTCGCTCTCAACGCTCTCGGCGCTTTCTGAGTTAAGGCGTTGAGTGTAGCTCTCGCTCTCAACGCTCTCGACGCTCTCAGCGCTTTCTGAGTTAAGGCGTTGAGTGTAGCTCTCGCTCTCAGCGCTTTCTGAGTTAAGGCGTTGAGTGTAGCTCTCGCTCTCAACGCTCTCGGCGCTTTCTTAGTTAAGGCATTGAGTGTAGCTCTCGCTCTCAACGCTCTCGACGCTCTCAACGCTTTTTGTCTTGAGGCGTTGAGTGTAGCTCACGCTCTCAACGCTCTCGGCGCTTTCTGAGTTAAGGTGTTGAGTGTAGCTCTCGCTCTCGACGCTTTTTGAGTTAAGGTGTTGAGTGTAGCTCTCGCTCTCAATGTTCTCGACGCTCTCAACGCTCTTTGTTTTAAGGCGTTGAGTGTAGCTCTCACTCTCAACCCTCTCAGCGCTTTATAAGTTAAGGCGTTGAGTGTAGCTCTCGCTCTCAATGCATCAGTACCTAGACAGTTTTCCTTGGGCATAGGATGGTCCGGTCAGATAAGTGAAGCAGGCGGAAAGTCTTCCGCCTAGGTATGCGGATATGCGGAAGGCCCCCCGCCCAGTATTGTCCAGAGGTAAGATTACCTGGATGCCCTTGGGGGTCTGCAAATAACCTTCCAGAACAGCGGAGTTTGGCTGTTGACAGATCACTTTTGGTTGCATATAGCCGTTTAGAACAGCTGAGCTACGCTGTTGGCAGACCAACTCTTGGCAAGTGCAGCAGCAGCAGCCCGTGAGGATCGAAGAAGTTCTGCCATAGCGGAGAAGATCGATGCAAGGACAGGGCCGACGTAGGGGCCAGAGGAGGGATCAGAGTGATCCATGGGGGAGCGGGGATTGAGGCCACCGCGGATGGTTTTTCCTTCTTGGAAGGGGCTGAAAGGGGAGCGTCAAGTTTCCGCTTCCGGGCACTCGACTGGGAGGAAGAGCCCGGCTCATTCCGGCAAGCGAGGGCTGCGTACTTGGCGAGAGCCAGGGTGGCGGAGGAACCCCTAGTCTCGTCGAAAGGTTGGTTGAGGGGGATCTCCCACTCACCTATGAAAGCCGTAAAAGTAAGTCGTATAGTTCGAAGCGAGAGATTAAAGGGATAAGGCGGAATGGTACCTTAACCGGCGGGAACCGGTGGAAGAGAGTTGAGATCCCGCCGCAAGAACTAGACGTCGAAGTTCTTGGTCCCGAAGAAGTTGAGGATGGCTGTCTCGCGTCCCCCAAGCGCCGAAGGCTTTTAAATCGCCTCATCGTACTGGATCGGCGAGAGGGGAACGTTGCCAAAGTTCTCAGATACGAAGATAAACTTCCGAGGCCAGTTGTGTTTTTTGTTGGCGAGACCGGTGGTCTTGATCGTCTGCCCTGAGAAGAAGACGATCCCGCTTTTGACCCGGAAGTTGAATAGCTTCTGGAAGATGGAGATATTGAACTCAATCCTTTTCGCGCGCATATAACAAGCGAAAGCCACTAGAAGCGCAACAGAGTTGGGATTGAGTTGGGCCGGGACCACTCCATAGTATCGGAGGGCCTGACGCACTTCCGGCCAGAGGGGGAGGCGGAACCCTACCTCAAAGTGCTCCAGTGGGATGGCAAGCTCCCCTTCCGACATGAAGTTGACCCTGTCCTCACTCCCGGGGTTGCGTGCGACGAACTCAGGCGGAACATAGTTCGCGACTACGGAAACATACTCCGCCTCGGTTAAACGACCGGGGGGGGGGAAGTCGTGCTCGATGAAGTTCTGCGCGTAATTGGTGCGGCCCTCGGTCTCTCCTGGAATTTTATAAAAAGGCGGATAGGGAGAGAAAAATCGTGGGCGAGAGACGTGAGGTTGCGGGAGCGGCGAGAGCGAGGAAGAAGAAGGAAGACGAAGGTTCATAATCAAATGGAAGTAAATGCGGTTGGTAAGCTGACCTATTTATAGAAAGATACGGTAATCATGAGATTTTTCCTAATGACGGAAGTGCGGATAACAACTTTGATATTTCGACGCTTCGTATCCCTCCCCGCTCCGTCGACCTTTCCTGTACCTGCAGATGGCGAGAGCCTTCGGGAGGGATCCCGGGTAAGAGCAAAGCAAAGAAGTATAAAAAGTAAACGTGGCGCGAGAGCTAGGCATTCGACAAGAAAGTAAGAATGGCGTGAAAAATAAAAGGTCAGATACAATAGGCCTCTCGATGGGCGAGAGCCATAACAAAATATGTAATTCATTGTTTATTACATGAGCGCGAAAATGGTACATTGCGAGAAGGGTAGGCCGGGAGGTTGGGGTAAGAAGAGGCGAGAACCAGCGGGGCTCAGTATTGCTCCCACCGCCAACGACCCCGACCTCGCCTCCCTGTCCTCGGGGGCACTCGCGGATAGTGATAGGCTGTCACGACGGTAAGCTCCTGGTGGACCAGGCGCAGTTGGTCCTGAGCCCGCGCGATGTGCCTCCCGGGAGAAGTCTTCTCGCATCCACCTCTATGGCGCTCCGTCTCGCCAAGAAGGTACGTATAATCCCGCTTGATCACGCATAGACGCCGCTCAATCGCTGTCAGGAGGGTAGCCTCCCGTAAGAAGTCCTCTCGCCGCATCCAAATGAGCTTCGACAGGACTTTCAACTATTCTCCCCCTCTGCTTCTCGGCATCTCCGGAGGCTTCAAGGAAGCTCACCATCTCGCTTGGGGAAGGCGGTGGCGAGATCACCTCCTCATCTGCGTCGGGCTCCTCCGCAGTCTCCTGATGATCTGGTGAGGGGGCTATCATGGCCAATTTAGGGGCGAGAGGAGTAATCAAGGGGCAGTGTTTACCTGATGGCTGGTGGGAAGATCCAGGTCGCCCTGCGAAAGGTTTCCCAAGAAGTGGGCGGTGCGTTTTTTACCATCCCGAGGGGAAGGATGTCTTCCCTGGCAAATGGGTCTCGACCAAAGGCGAGAGGGCAGTGTCCTCTCCGTTGGGCGGGCGAGAATCCGACGCAGGAACAGGAGACTTGTCAGCAGCTCTCCTGGGCGAGAAGGGGGAGGCCGGTCGCGGGATCGATCGGGTCTTTGGCGGCGGGAGTCCTGGGTCTCGGGCTGATGATACCCAAGGTTCCGAAAGTGGGTGTTGCAGAAAGCTAGGTAAGCGAAAGAAGAAGAAACAAGCCAGTTAAAGCGAATACCATGCAAGAAAATTACCGGGAGCAATCACAGGCCCGGCCTGGGTAATCGGAGGGGTCGCCTCCGAGACCGACGGTAAGTTTTCATCGGGAAGCCAGGTCGACTCGGTATTCGCCGGAGGAGCATCGGTGACGCCCTTCGGAACCGTCCCTTGCGAGAGAGAGTGTGAGAGTATATTAATACGACAAGCCCGCTTTGGGGGTTTGGGCCAAAAGGCAGGGCAAGAAAAATACCTTCATCAGAGAAGGAGGGTTCTCGCGGGTAAGAGTCGGGGTCGGCGAAGCGGGCTCATTCCTAGAATGATCTCGCCGAGCCGACTTGGCCTTCTTCCGCCGATAAGTCGGGTCTGCTGACCTCTTGCCCATGAGCCAGGGGGCGAACCCAGCGTAGTCGGCGAGAGCTCTCGCCTGAGCAGCGGCGAGACGGTCTCGGACCTTTTGTGAGAGCGGTTTCTCGACTCGTTTGACATACATCTTCGAAGCAACGTGAGAGCTCAAGCGATAAGCAGTAGCAGAATAAACAATATCTTGGGAACATGCCCCGACATATATATAAAGGGCCAAAGTGGGACCCGCAAAAGATTCACTTTCAGGTCAGCAAACACTCACCAAATATTAGGGGTTGGACTTTTCTTTCCGCGCGTAGGACTCGCTCGCAAAGAGCGGGGATTGTGTACAACCCCGTATTCGTTGAGTGGGTCTTTTTCCCCAGGACAGGTAATTCAAGAGCCTTTCGCCAGGGCAGGCGGAAAGGCTTCTGCCTGGGTAGGCGGAAAGCCCCCGGAGTGGGCAGAACTCTTTGGACCTAAGACGTTGAGTGTAGCTCCTTCACTCGACGCTCTCAACGTTTTTTGTCTTGAGGCGTTGAGTGTAGCTCTCGTTCTCAATGCTCTCGGCGCTTTCTGAGTTAAGGCGTTGAGTGTAGCTCTCGCTCTCAACGTTCTCGGCGCTTTCTGAGTTAAGGCGTTGAGTGTAGCTCTCGCTCTCAACGCTCTCAACGCTCTCAACGCTTTTTGTCTTGAGGCGTTGAGTGTACCTCTCGCTCTCAACACTCTCGGCGCTTTCTGAGTTAAGGCGTTGAGTGTAGATCTCGCTCTCAACGCTCTCGGCGCTTTCTGAGTTAAGGCGTTGAATGTAGCTCTCACTCTCAACGCTCTCGGCGCTTTCTGAGTTAAGGCGTTGATTGTAGCTCTCGCTCTCAACGCTTTTTGTCTTGAGACATTGAGTGTAGCTCTCGCTCTCAACGCTCTCGGCGCTTTCTGAGTTACGGCGTTGAGTGTAGCTCTCGCTCTCAACACTCTCGGCTCTTTCTGAGTTAAGGCGTTGAGTGTAGCTCTCGCTCTCAACGCTCTCAACGCTCTTTGTCTTGAGGCGTTGAGTGTAGCTCTCGCTCTCAACCCTCTCGGCGCTTTCTAAGATAAGACGTTGAGTGTAGCTCTCGCTCTCAACGCATCAGTACCTAGACAGTTTTTCTTGGGCCTAGGATGGTCCGGTCAGATAAGTAAAGCAGGCGGAAAGGCTTCCGCCTAGCCCCTAGGTATGCGAAAGGCCCCCCGCCCAGTATTGTCCAGAGGTAAGATTACCTGGATGCCCTTTAGGGTCTACAAATAACCTTCCAGAACAGCGGAGTTTGGCTGTTGGCAGACCACTTTTGGCTGCATATAGCTGTTTAAAACAGCGGAGCTATGTTGTTGGCAGACTAGCTCTTGGGAACCTTTAAATAGACCCACAGGGTATCTCAGAAGGCAAGTTTTCTCATTTTCTAAAGTCTTGTAGCGCTTTCTGAGATATCCTTAGCTCAACACTTGGCTAAGGAGGAGAAGCGATCTTCCGAGTTAGTGGAAGGACCTCCGTGTTGTAGCCTAGGGTTAGTTCTTTGGTTCCAACACCTTTGGTCTATCATTTTTTTCATCCTCTACATTAATTTGTTTACTCTTCTAATTAGCATTTTCTATGTTATAACACATGATGAGTTAGACCCGCATTAGGGCCGCACATATCAGCGCCGACCACATGCGACGAATGCATGCATGTTATCTTTGATGTTTTTATTTTGTTTTTGTTGCTTGCGTATTTTATCCGTTATGGTATTTGTGTTTCCATATGTCTAAGCATAAGTGGGGGCGGAATTTATGAACAAGTTTATGTGAGTCGACTGGAGCAAGAGGAGCGGATGCAAGTTTAATTCCTCCAATCCCCCCTCTCTCTCTCTAATATCTCTCTCTCTCTCTCTGACCCTCGTAATTTCCCTTACCGACGCCCCTCTCTTCCGCTCCCGCTCCCACACCGTGCCCTAGTCACCCCCTCCTTCGCGTCGCTCGCGCATGCGGTTACTCTTCTGAGCTCCTCCTCTACTTCTCCCTCTTCATTCGGGTTCTCCATCTTCCAACCATAGCACCGCTGGGGTCTCCAAACGTGGACACACCGATCCCTCGTGGGACTTTTCCATCTCGTTCCCCGTCACGTGATCTCACTCGGGATCCCATAACAACTTGGTATTAGAGCCAAACACCAGCTTTCCCGTCTCCGGTACCTATTGTGATGCCCTCCACTCACCGCATTGGTCCCCTACCCAACCACTGTTGCCCATCTCAGCAGCCGGCTTGCTGCCTTCCCCCTTCGTGACTCTCCAGCAGTCCTCCACCATGGACGAAGGCGGACCTTCGCTCACACAGTTCGTGGAGCTTTTCCAGGCCATGTTCACCACCCAAAATGCGAAGATGGAAGCCCTAAATGCTCTTTTAAATTCCTTACAAGGCTTCTCGCCTCTACCTCCGGTGGCCAATGCTCCCTTTCCCCCGATCAGTAGGGTGGACTCAGCGTTACCCCGGACGAACGGTCCCCCCTTTTCTCGCTCCATCCATATGGATTCTCATCTACGCAGGGCGTGAAGATCCTCTTCCATGGCTCACTCAATGATATTTTCTTCTTAAATCAATGCACTCTGGCAAATGAACGGGCCGACATCGCTTTGTTTCACCTTATTAGGCCGGCACAATTATGGTTTACCCAACTCATGCGAGAACACCACAATTCCTCTTCGGAGGACTTTTGGGAGGCTTGCACAATTATGGGCTGGCACTACCGGGAATCCCCTCGGCGACCTCGTGGCCCTCAAACAATCGAGTTCCATTAACGCATACTTGGAGCAATTTCAGATTTTGTTGTTGCGAGCAACCTCCGTTTTGTTGGAGGAACAAGTTCCCCTCTTCACTGCCGGTCTTCATGAACGATTGCGTTGAGATGTGGAATTAAACACCCTCCCGAGTTGACGACCTCCATGTGCCTTGCGCGGGCTTGTAGCGCAACCTTTTGCTTGACCTCCCTCCCCCGCGTCGTCGGGATCACCTCGCCACTGGCCCTTCTTTCATGCCTACCGACTCCAAGCCAACCACCGGAGAGTAACAACTGCACTCTACTTTCCGGCGTCGTTTATCCCATGTTGAAATGGCGGCCTGCCGCGAGAAATGCATGTGTTTCAACTATGATGAACCATTCACCCTCAGTCACTGGTGCAAGAGGTTATTCTTTCTTGAAGTGGATGACCCATCCGAGGATGATGACGATGGAGTCAAGGACTTCGACACGCCTCATTTATTTATCCACACCGTGGCAGGACCTCAGGAGGGTTGCACGATTCAGATGTATGTAGATATTGGCGGGACGAAACTCCTAGCTCTTATGTATACGGGCAGCACCCACAGTTTTATCCACCAGGACAGGACCATCGGTTTGTGTCTTCCCTTTGCCTCCCGTAGCCAAGTCAAATTGGCAATGGCTAATGACTAACATATGTCGTGCCTCTGGAGTTTGTCGACGCCTGGCCTTTACGGTGGATGGCTGCCACTCCCACACGGAGCTCTTCCTGGTGGGTCTTTGTGGCTTTGAGGTCGTCTTGGGCGTTCGTTGGCTGCCTACCTTGGGCCCCCTCACGTGGGACTTTGACCGTCACACTCTGTTGTGATACGTAGGTGACCGTTTGGTTTAGTAGCAAGCCCAGGACCCATGGATCCCCCATCTTCCTTTTTGTTGCAGAACGAGCGAATTCCTACTCCTACGGAGTTGGCGGACAGCCACTCACCCAAACTCTCGGGGCTTCTCCACTCATTTGTCAACTTATTCAGCCCTCAGTCGGGCCTTTCACCCCGCCACCGACAAGATCATCGCATATGGCTCCTTCCGGGGATGCCCGATCGTGGTTTGAGAGACAATATGACCTTCTCTTTCACCAAGGCCTCATCTGGGGCAGCGTATCACTCTTTTCCTCCCTGGTTCTGTTAGTGCACAAAAAAGACAACTCTTGGCGGCTCTGCGTAGACTACCGGGCACTTAACTTTCATACGGTGAAGGATAAATTCCACATAGCGTCCGGCGATGTGGAGATCGCTTTTTGAACCCACCACAATCATTTTGAGTTCTTGGTCGTGCCGTTTGGTTTCACGAACGCTCCCTCCATTTTTCAGGGGCTAATGAACGAGGTATTCCACCCTCTCCTCCACAAATCCGTACTCGTTTTCTTTGACGATATTCTAGTCTACAACAAGTCTTGGTCGGAGCACATGGACCACCACCACACTGTTCTCCGGTTGTTCCACTCACCAGTTGGTTCTCAAGTCATCCAAGTGCTCCTTCGGCCAGAGCTCTGTTTCTTATCCGGGGTATGTTGTCCACAGTTTGGGGGTCTCTGCCGACCCGGACAAGCTCCATGGGGTGGCGTTGTGGCCTATGCCACAAACACTTACCGACCTACAAGGTTTCCTTGGTCTCACAGGCTACTACCGACGCTTCATCCGCAACTACGACCTACTTGTCGAGCCCTTAGTGAGCCTCCTGTGCAAGAATGCCTTCACGTGGATGGACACCGCTACTCAGGCTTTCTGCACCTTACAATATGCCTTGATGTCCGCTCCGGTTCTCCGACTACCGGATTTTTCATCGTCATTTCTCGTGGAATGTGATTCTTCGGGGATAGGATATGGAGTCGTGCTGCAGTAGGAGAGCCATCCTATCGTTTATTTCAGTCGCCAGGCCGCCCTACACCACCACAAATTGTCGGCCTATGAACAAGAATTCATCGGCCTCGCCAAAGCCATTCAGCATTGATGCCCTTACTTGTGGGGCTGCACGTTCGTGATTCAGACGGACCATTTTAGCCTCAAGTACTTGCTTGAGCAACGTCTTTCCACAGTGCCCCAACAAAGGTGGGTGAGTAAGCTCCTTAGTTTCTACTTTCAGGTGGAATATAAAGCCGGCATGCTTAACCGCACCGCTGATGCCCTCTTCCGCCGTTATACTCACCATGAGGCTTCGCTACATGCGATCTCGCTCCCGTCGGCCGACATCCTCTCCCTGCTCCGCCAAGAGATCCAACGCTCCCCCAATCCTACTGAGCTCCTCCGCTGAGCGGAAGAAGGCCTCACCGATCCACAATGGACAACCCACCATGGTTTTATTCTATACCGTTGTTGAGTTTATATGGACGACTCGTCACCTCTCATTTCCACCATTTTGGGGGATTTTCATTACCGCAGTCATGAAGGCGTCCACCGTACACTACGTCTCCGTACGGAATTCTTTTGGAATGGAATGCGCAAGCATGTACACGCCTTCATTGCGGGTTGTGTTGTGCGTCAACAAAACAAGACAGATCATCTACTTCCGGCGGGTCTTCTCCAACCTCTTCCGGTGCCTACACAAATTGGTTGAATTTATCTATGGATTTTGTCGAAGGGATGCCCTCTGCTCGTGGAAAATCTGTTTTGATGGTGGTGGTGGATCGTTTCTCAATGGAGCCCCATTTTATTGCATTGGCACATACACTCCTCGCCTAGAATGTCGCTAGGATTTTCTTTCAAGAGATCTCCCTCTTACATGGGATGCCGGAGACCCTTGTTTTAGACCGCGACAAGGTTTTTACTAGCTCTTTTTGGACGGGACTCTTCGCTCTAAGTGGCACCAAGCTCGCAGTTTCCTCGACCTACCACTGATGTAGAATGTTGTGATCCGCTACTTATTTAGACGATCCGAGTTCACAGATGCGTTCAGATTATTTTTCCGAGTCAGTTTGATGTATTATTTTATTTATTTCGTGTTGTATTTGACACCTGAATGGATCATACAATATGAGTCGTCCGATTCGGCCCTATATCTCCTCCCCTCCCCGATCCCGCCACCCCAGCTATCCTCCACTCTCAAATCCGGCCGCCTACTCCTTCCCCTTTTTTGATTCCGCCTCCTAGCCATCTTCCACTCTAGATCCAGCCACCATCCCACTATTCCAGCCCCAACCCCCTCCTATTTCAGAGCCCCTCTCCCGGCTGCCTTCCCACTTGCAGCAAACCTGGATGCCCCAACTTGTCGTTGTTTACCACCGCCTGCACACGTAAGTTGTATTTGGAGTTCAATTTTTCTATTGTTGAACATTTAGCACCTTTATCTATAGTGGATGTCTTTGTTTATTTGCTATTAGTACTTGATGTTGTACGATTTGCTGGGTGTATTCCGCAAGTGCTTAAATATTTGCGCCTCGATAGTTTTCATGAACAAAACTTATTTCTTTTTAATTAAAGAATTGTGATTTCATGTGTCTCTGTCAGTTTTGTTTTAATTAATTGGTTATTGCTAATTAACTCAGACTGTTTACTTTCATTTGTATTTACACAGAGTGATATTTTGTTGGGTTGCATGTCTGCTTGCATGTCATTTTAGCGTCGTTGTAGATATATTGTATGTATTGTGTGACTGTTTGTATGACATCTAGAGTTTAGGACATTAGTTGTTTCCCCATCTGTAGACTCATGCTGCATCAGATTGGTATCAGAGCCCAAGTTCGTGCTTTATGTTAACGTGCATTTATTGAGTCTATAGGTTTTGTACTATGTCGTACCATTATCGCTATCCCTCGCCTTCACGAGAGAGGCACCCGTATTATTATTTTGATGATTATCCTTCTGCGCGGCACACCACTTTCTCGTGTCGATCCTTCGAGACGATTCTATTATGCCAGAGATGACTACCACAATGAGAGGTCTTGATAACTTCTCCACGACCTTATGATGGTAAAGTTGAGTTTTATTCGGGTCGTCGTCGCTACGCATCTCCTCTATTTGAGGGACCCGAGTTTGTATATGTGCGGCCACCATCGCATGGGCTTAAATCCACCCTCAAGCATGAACTGGCTATGTTAGGGATAACCATCTAGATGAGCCTCAGAAGCTCGAAGAGGTCACCATCGCTAGTATCACATCACATGTTAAGACCCTCATAGTAGTCCGCAAACAGAGATACAAGAGGCCGAATTTCAACTATTAGTTCTTGACCAATTTCATCGCTTGGTGGCTGATTTGGATCACATATCGACTTCCTTAGTAAGAATCCATGAAAGAAAGTCTAAGGGTTTAGGTCAAGTCACTGATGCGACGAGTAGTGCTCCCACTGACATGAGAAGCCCGACCCCTGATTTTGATACGTTTCATTTTGATAAGACTCAGTGCCCATGTGATCTTGAGGTTGAATCTAATCATGACCATATGATACGTGTGGAGACTGATATTAGTGACTAGTGAGCGTGGTCACTTGAGTGAGGAAGAGCGACCCAGTGACACTGTGATGGTATATTCATCTTTCACACCTCACTTAGACCTAGTGTCCCCTTTGGACAGGGACCCGATTTTCAACACTATACCAATTGACATGCACTTGAGTAGGGCTCTTCCCACTCTTCCCTTAGCATTGTCTCGATCCACATCACAACCGAGAGCCGAGAGCCTAGTGTCGATCTCATAGTAGTTGCCTCACCCGTTTTTAGGGACATCACCCCTTTTGATGATATTCATCTAGCGAATCATAGCCCTATTGATGGATGTTTGAGGAACCACCTTACAACCCTCCTGATGGGCCACCACTCCCTTGTGAGGGTCATGAGGATATCATTGACTTTGTGGTAGGTGTCCTACTTGTTCCCATGGATACTTCCGTTATTTGTGTTTTCCTCTTGGATGGCCCCGGGATTTAAGTCCCCGAGAGGCTCATTTGAGAGCTTCCCCTTCTGAAAACCATGCACTTTAGTGATGGGTCGTGCCCTCTATACTAGTGATCATCACGTACTTGATGATTATTCGTATGCACCTCCTGGTGAGCCACCTGACAGACCTTATCATTTTAAAGGTACTCATCACACCCGTGCGTCGTACTCTCTTGTCACCATCTATGACATTCCTTCGGGTGATGATGTCATTCACGTCGAATTTTTCTATCGACCACCCGGTGAGCCTCCCGATGATTTACATTCCTTAGGGTATATTAGGTATATCATGCAACTCACTACCGGTGTATCAGTCAGTCCGTTGGGTGGTCACCGTAAACTCATAAAGTTTTTCTACACCCCACCCAAAGAGCCTCTAGATAAACCACCCCTCCTTAGGGACTTCACTGCGATATGACATATGCACTTAGTCAGTCTGTCATGTCAATCACCATCCATTTGCATTTGTTACATGACTTGCATGAGTATTCATATATAGTGTATGACCCTCCTAGGCTGCATTATTCATGTCCATCATATGTTGTGCATCATTCGCATGATCTGCATGAATTTGTCTAATGCGAAATTGCAATAAACAATGATTATTATAAAGATCGAGCAGATCAACACATGAGGTCCCAACTTTTTGATGCGAGAGAACAAGTGCAGATTCACATTCGACCTGAGGGGGTCCCGCCCGGACCAACAAAGAACTCAAGCGCTCGCCGAATGGGCACTTATACAGTTGTGCGGCGGATCGGTACTAATGCTTATGAAAATGACATCCCTCGTGGTAAGGGCATCATTCGAGTATTCAACGTAGATGATTTGATTCCTTACTACGAGGAACACTTGTTTGTGGGTCCCTTCCCCACTTCGATACCTGAGCCATGACGCCTTTTATTCCCTCCTCTCTCACCTCAACCTATGGAGTCTCACCATGAGGACCACTATGCACCACCGACTGTTCCACCAGTTTCACCACTTCAGCTTTCAGACGGAGATACATCTTATTCAGACGGAGATACATCCTATTCAGATGGAGACTTACTTCTGATTGATGCATATGACTTCACCATCGTGGGTGGGCGTGAGATACTGCGATGCCTTGTTCGCTGGAGCTACTGCCCATGTCCATGTGTTGTTTGGACTTTCCCAGCGGAGCCTGCGCTACTCGTCCCCGTGCTACGCTGAGATCATGACTACCCGCACTCATCGGAGATGAGTGCTTTCAAACCAGGGAGAATTGATGGAGATCGTTGTGATCTTGTACTCATTTGGACGATCCGAGTCCACGGATGCGTCCGGATGATTATCCAAATGATTTTTCAGAGTCAGTTTGATGTATTATCTTATTTATTTCAAATTGTATTTGACACCCGAACGGATCGGACGATATGAGTCGTCCGATTCGGTTGCCCTGGTTGTTTAAGTATAAATAGGCGTGTGTATCACGGTGGAGGGTATCAAAGGTTTGCTGCAAGATTGGCAACCGTCGGTCACACGCTTTGGTGCGACGCCAAAGCTTTTCCGCCTCCTCGGTGCGACACCGAGGCCATCTCCCCTTCCTCTCTCCCTTCGCTGTCCATCAGAGAGCCTCCTCCTCCCTTTTCCCCACAAGGTACCTCCGTCTACCTTCCAATAACCCTTCCCTGCTGCTTCCCGCTCCCGTCCAGGAACCCTTGCCTGCATCCTGCTCTCGACGGCCTGTTCCCTCCCCGATCCCGTCTCTCCAGCCGGCTCCCCTTCTCAGATCCGGCCACATATCTCCGTTCTCACTCCGATTCCGCCACTCCAGCTAGTTCCCCCTCTCAGATCCGGTCGTATATCTCCCCTCCCCGATCCCGCCACCCTAGCTATCCTCCCCTCTCAGATCCGACTATATATCTCCTCCCCTCCCCGATCCCGCCACCCCAACTATCCTCCCCTCTAAGATCCGGCCGTCTACTCCTTCCCCTTTTCCGATTCTACCTCCCAACCATCTTCCACTCCAGATTCAGCCACCACCCCTCTGTTCCAGCCCCAGCCCCCTGCTATTCCAGAGCCCCTCTCTCGTCTGCCTTCCCACTCACAGCAAACCTGGATTCCCCAACCTGCTGTTGTTTACCACCGCCTGCACGCATAAATTGTATTTGGAGTTCTATTTTTCTATTGTTGAATATTCAGCACCTTTATCTATAGTGGATGTCTTTGTTTATTTTCTATTAGCACTGAATGTTGTATGATTTGCTGGGTGTATTCCGCAAGTGCTTAAATATTTGCGCCTCGGTAGTTTTCGGGAACAAAACTTGTTTCTCTTTAATCAAAAATTTGTGATTGCTTGTGTCTCTGTCAGTTTTATTTTAATTAATTGGTTATTAATAATTAACTCGGACTGTTAACTTCATTTGCATTTACACTTAGAGTGATATTTTGTTGGGTTGCATGCATGCTTGCATGTCATTTTAGCGTCGTCGTAGATATATTGCATGTATTGTGTGACCGCTCGTATGGCATCTAGAGTTCAGGACATCGGTTGTTTCCCCACTTGTAGACTCGTGCTGCATCAACCACCCTCAGTCTGATGGCCAGACGGATGTGGTAAACCACGCAGTCGAGATGTATTTACGTTGCATCACTGGAGATCAACCTCGCAATTGGCCTCACTAGCTTCTGATGATCGAATATTGCTACAGCACAACTTACCATACGCCGCTCAAGACCACCCCATTCTGCCTTATTTATGGACGGGAACCGCCACACCTTTTGTCTTATGTGGGCGGCTCGGCTCGGCTGGACGTCGTTGATCGGGAATTGGAGGACAGGGATGAGTTTATTTTGGCAGCCCGTAACCGCCTTTCACAAGCTCAACAACGCATGGAAGTTGCCTACAACCGCGGTCACCTCAAGCTTACACTTGCCATCGACGATTGGGTATCGGTTTGGCGCCGACTCTTCTGCCAAGTGACAGCCACAAGGACCACCTCCAACAAATTGGGATCAAAATTCTTTGGCCCCTTTCTGATCACGGATCGCATCGAAGACGTGGCTTACCGTCTTGGCCTTCCTCCGGGAGATCACATTCATGATGTTTTCCACATCTCTCAGCTCTAGCCGTTGGTGAGCTCCCCGCCGTCATCTCCCCATGTTGACATTCCAGTCCAGCTTAAGGACAAGCTGTCTTCCGTTGGGGGCAGCGATGTTATGGCACATGACAAGTCAAACCCATGTTGGGACCACACGTATCAGTGTTGACCACATGCGTTGAATACATGATTGTTATATTTGATATTTTTATTTAGTTTTCGTTGCTTGTGTATTTTATCCGTTATGGTATTTGTGTTCTCACATGTCTAAGACCCGAGGAGGGGCGGAATTTGTGAACAAGTTTATGTGGGCCGGCTAGACCAAGAGGAGGGGATGCACGTTTAATTCCTCCAATCCCTCTCTCTCTAATCTTTCTCTCTCTTTCTAACCCTTGTAATTTCCCTAACCGACTCCCCCTCTTCCACCCCGCTCCCGCACCATGCCCTAATCGCGCTCCCTCGTTTGCGCCGCTCGCGCATGCGGTTGCTCTTTCGAGCTCCTCCTCTCCTTCTCCCTCTTCGATCGGTTTCTTCTCCATCTTCCAGGCATAGCACCGCCGGGCTCCAAGCATGGACACGCCAATCTCTTGCGGGACTTCTCTCTCGTGCCCCATCACGAGATCTCAGTTGGGAGCCCATAACATTCTACTTGTCATTTAAATGTCCAAACCATCTAAAAATATTGCTTATTATTCTATTTTAAAGATGTCTTACTCCCATGATCCATCTGGTCATCTATAGCACATTTTTTTCATCTTTTAACATTTTCATTTCTGTCTACTCATTTTTGGTAGGAATGACGTGATCTCTTTTTAAAAATATGCTATATTTGATATGCTCACGCTAAAGTTTTTGATATCATTCCTTATAGTTTCTTCACTCGTCTAATTGGCACGCATTTTCCTTCTTTCAAGAATCCCGGCATCATGTACTATTCGTTGATTTGGTATTATTTTTCAAGACTTCAGATTGATGAACACTTTTTGTTCTAATGCGCAGATGGGACACAACTCCGCTAGATGAAGTGAAAAAGAAAGGCAGCTTATCTTTGATAAAGCTATTTGAAAATGCAAAATCTGAAGAGCTTTTAAAATTCCCTGAACGGTATCATGAGGTTACAGGTACGGATCATTTACTTTTTATTGCATAATCTCTACCCAATATCATTTAGGAACACAACATAATGTCAAATTACTAGTTTCTTGTGTACATAACAATTCATAGTGATATATAAGTTTCCTGTGTAGAGTGTCCGTTGAAAAAATTAATGTTATTTTTTTTCTAATCAAAGAGATGAGATCAGATCCTCCATGGAGACCACCACATTAATCATGTAGGAATACAAGGAGACATCTCAAGGATATTGTGATGTGGGACGAATATAGTGATTTTGTGTTAGTGGTGTTGAGAGGAATCAAAATGATGTTATCCACAAACAATTGTCTGACAATTAATTAGCAATAACCAATAAGTCCTGAACTTGAGAAAGAAATATGCAATAACCAATTGATATTAGAATATTAAATAAATGAGCAATTGCTGGCTGAATTAATGTTAAGAGTGCTTCAATTAAAATTTAGACAAATAAATCTATTATGGGTGGCACGCTGTCAGTTAGCTAGTAATTATATTATTATTAGTCTTTAGGTATCAAGTCGAGTTGTGTGAGTCGAGTTGTATGAGTTGAGTTGCATTACTCGTATCGAGTGGTGATTAGGAGTGATTTGCGCATCTCTCATGTTGGGACTATTTGCGCTTGTGCCATCATGGGTCCCATATATCGGGACTCTTGAGTTAGGTATGGGGTATCAAGGAGTTAAATCAATATCTCTCTCTAATTCTTCTCCTTCTCTCTCTAGTCTCCTCTTCTCTTCCTCCAGTTCTTCTTCTCCTCTTCATCGCATTCTAGGTTAGTGTTATGGGCCTTCCCTTGAGACCTTGTGGTAGACGAAGGAGCAATGGAGGAGGAGGAGGCAAAGCGGCGTCGATCGAGAGATGGTACCCGAGCGGGTTGCGGCTAGGGAAAACTCACGGTTTATCCGTGGGGTTAGAGAGAGAGAGAGTTAGGAAGGAGGGGAAATAAGAGAGAGATAGGAAGGAGGGGAAATAAGAGAGAGAAATTTAATTTCTGATTTCTTGCCTACCATTCAAGTCCAACCGGCAACTATTTATGTTCACAAAACACGCCCCCTATTTTGGCTTACGACAAATGGGCACAATTTTGAAAAATAACATGACAAAAATACAAGGATAACTGACGATGTCACGCCACATAACATCGTCGCCCTTGTCCCTAAGACAGCTTGTCCTCAAGCTGGATCGAAGGGTATTGTTGTGTGGTCTCCGTCTGTCGCATCATCAGTGGAAGGATCATCTACTTTGAGCCAAAATAAGCGTTTGCATCGATGTCCCGACGTGAAATGTTCATCACAATTGTAGCACAAGTCTTTCTCGCAGCGTGCGGCCATCTCGGTGTGGGACAAACGGCGGTGGACAGTAGGCCGCGGTGGATCATCCCGGAGAGGAGCCTGTTCAGGCAAACTGGCTAGAGAGTAAGCGCCCTGATTGTTTCGACGTCCCAAGGGCGGACGATCTAATATCAGTCGCCGTTCACAAGCCCTGGCGAGGCTCATAGTTGTGTTGAGATCACGTGGTAGAAGAAATTTCACATCCCAACGTAATCGCTCGTGAAGGCCAGCAGTGAAGAGGGGAACTTGCTGCTCCGGTAAGACGGACATTGCCCTAGACAATAAATTTTTGAATGTTCTAGATAGGTGTCAATGGAGCCGTCCTGTTTGAGGTTCACCAGATCGCCGAGTGGGTTTCTCTGTAGAGCAGGACCAAATCTCAGGGTGCAGGGCGTACTGAATTCTGCCCACAAAGGCTTGGGGTGTTCCCGCAGAAGTTGAGTGAACTACATTTGCGCTGGACCAAGTGGAAAGAGGCAATGCCAACGCGTTCTTCATCTGGTGTGCGCTGGTTGGCGAAGAAAAAATATCACAACGAGTAAGCCAAGAAAGAGGATCTTCGCAGCCCTTGTAGATGGGAAAGTCCATCTAGATAGTTCGTACGTAGGCAGGGTAGTCCGTGCCTGGAGGAGCGGTAGAGTCAACTTATGTTGTCATGGCACGCGCCTAGGCGCGCCTGAGGCGTCAGGCGCAGCCCGCCGCGCCTCAGCACGACTGAGGAGAGCGATGTGCCCAGGTGCGCGCCGTACAGGATCCCAGGCGCACCAAATGCGCGCCTGGGTCTTTCAAGGTGTTTTTTATAAAAAAAAAATTTTGAGATGGGCAAAAACATGATCTCAGACCCACCCGAGGCAGCCCTAGGCACACTTGGGCGTCCAATTCGCTGAAATTGAGCGAATTGGGCGCCCGGTTCGCTGAAATTGAGCGAACTGGCCGCCCGGTTCGCTGAAATTGAGCGAATTGGGCGCCCGGTTCGCTGAAATTGAGCGAACTGGCCGCCCGGTTCGCTGAAATTGAGCGAACTGGGCGCCCGGTTCGCTGAAATTGAGCGAACTGGGCGCCCAATTCGCTCAATTTCCTTTCCCCCCATTTTTGCACCTCATGTGCCTCAGGCGCGCGCCTGCGCCTTGCTCCTAGGCTCATGGGGTATTTGCGCCTCGGTGCGCCTTGCGCCTTTGACAACATAGGAGTCAACGCGGCTTGCCGAAGGGTGATCGGCCGTGTGCAAGGGTGGAGGAGGAGGCTTCCCTTGTTGGGCATCCAAACGAGCGTTGCACAGAACAAACTTGGTATTGGAGCTAAGTTCTTTCTCCTCGCTTCCACCGATTCCAAGCCTTTCTGCAACAAAGTTTTTTCCCTCAAACCTCATTGAGTCCTCGCCAAATAGAGCTATCAAACACTTGAACGACTGCAACATGGTGTCATCGTCTAGGGCGTTGTTGTGGAGCAACCCAGCCCACATGTTTTCCCAGTCGAGTTGTCGTCCAGAGCCTACGTTAAATGCGCCTGCTTCCTCGTCCAGCCAGTGCTCGTCCTAACTCTTCTTCTTCTCTCTCTAGTCTCCTCTTCTCTACCCCTAGTTCTTCTTCTCCTCTTCACACCCATTCTAAGGATAGCCCCTTGTATCTCCTCCATCACCACTACCGTCAACAAACTTTCAAAATATGCATATAACAAACTTGGCATCAGAGCTACATTCTTTCTCCTCTCTTTCGCTGATTTTGCATTTATTCCACAACAAAGTTTTTCCCTCACACCTCATTGTGTCCTCGACTAACAGAGCTACCAAACACGGGAACGACTGTAGCGTGATGTCGTCGTCCCGGGTGCTGTTGTCAAGCAAACCAGCACACATTTTCCCAGCTAAGCTGCCGTTCAGAGCATGCGTTGAATGGGCATGCTTCCTTATCCAACCAACGTCTTCCTAGTCGATCGACCCCTCCAGCGCTCTCCCTTCCATCAACTCCAATTGCGCACGATTCCGACTCACGCTTGCGCACAGGAGCCCCCATCACTTAGTCGCAACTCCTCCATCGCACGGGGGCCATCGTCTTCCCAACAACTTGACATCGACGATCCTACAATCCTCTTCTTCAAGTATCCTACGATCCTCCTCATCTTCGACATCGTCTTCTCCCTCACATTGTATGAGTTGAGTTGCATGAGTCGTATCGCGTCGAGTCGTAGTTAATAGTTTGTTACACATCTCTTATTAGTTTTATGTTGGGGTTATTTACGTGTGTGCCATCGTGGGAGTCGTGGGACCCTTGGGTCATGTATGAGGTATCAAGGAATTAAATATCTCTTTCTCTAACTCTTCTCCTTCTCTCTCTAGTCTCCTCTTCTCTTCCATAGTTTTTCTCCTCTTCATTTCCATTCTGAGGTTAGCCCCTTGCATCTTCGTCATCACCACTACCACCGACAAACTTTTGAAATATGCACATAACAAACTTGGCATCAAAACTAAATTCTTTGTCCTCTCTTCCGCCGATTTCGGAACAAAGTTTTTTTCCTCATACCTCATTGAGTCCTCGGCTAACAGATCTAGTAAACACGTGAACGACTGTAGCATGGTGTAGTCATCTCGGGTGTTGTTGTCGAGCAACCCAACACGCATATTTTTCTCAACTGAGCTGTCGTACAGAGTTTGGGTCGAATGTGCCTGCTTCCTCGACCACCCAGCGTCTTCCCAGTCGATCGTCCTCTCCATCGCTCGTCCTTCTAGCGATTCCGACTACACGATTCTGACTCACGCCTGCGGACATTTCATACGCACGAAACCCCTGCCACTCAGTCGCGACTCCTCAATCGCACGGAAGCCATCTTCTTCCCACCGACTCGACACCGACGATCCTACGATCCTACAATCCTCCTCATCCCCAACATTGTCCACGTCGAAGCCAACTTCATCGACGATTCTACGATCATGTGCCGTTCTTCATGTCGTGGCTTAGGGCTACCAGTAGACGCCGACGTTTCAATTGCGACAGCCAGTGAGTCTCAACGACACCTCATATTTCTCTCCCTCACGACGTCAATCTCTAGGGCAACGATCGCGACCGACGCCTTCGCCGCATATTGTATCGTATCCTACCATTGGCCGACATGCCGTCAGCTTCTTCTCCATTATGTGCCTTCTGGTTTGCAGGGTGCATGCCCTTTCCTTCCTCAAGCCAAGGCACATTCCAGAGACTTCTTGGACGATCCAAGGTAAGTCAACAAATGAAAAGGGAAATTGATGCAGCCCCCAAAATAAATCTGTTGAGTAGTCCGCGCATACTCTGCGGTATCATACTCTTCACACTGCAAATGAGGCAAAGTCCATTCCATTGAGCATGATGCAGATGGATCACCTTTTTAAAATACTAAATTTTCATTCATCATTTCGCATTCTTAGTAGCTCTTTGGCACAATCATGTTATAATCCCATTGCTCTCAGTTTTCCGAGACTAGTCCTCTTTGTGCCGCTGATTCAAAAGCCTCTGGTCTTACAACATGTTTGTCTCATTTGTTTAATTATTATTTCCCTTGTTAAGTGTCATGAAGTTTAGAATAGCTGATGATAGTTTCTCATATAAAAATTGAAATACAAATTGCATTAATCCTCCATGAGGATTGAGACCTGCATTTAAGCTTATGATTGCATTGAACTTTTCACCATTATCAACCTTGATAGTATAATACTGGATAATAGTAAAAAATCACAAACAATATGTAGAAGTTCTCTGACACGATTGGTCATGTGGCTTTCTTCCGTTGTTAGTTGCGGCAAATACTCATCAACACGCAAAAGTACCTCCATGTGCAAAACACGACGAACATCAAGTAAATGTGAATGAAATAAAGCATCATGATGGACATTAAATTTTTTTGGTTCGACCTCGAGAGGGAGATCGTACTTAGGCATTAGTGAGATTATGACTAGGGCACAATGACAACAAAGGATCCATATAGCCGACCCTACTACAGTGGGATAAAGGTTTGAGTGTTGTTGTTATTGTTTGACCTCGAGAGGGATATGGACGTCCACAAAAGAGGAGAGAAGATTCAAACTTCTAAAACCAAATACCATATTGATGTTGTATAAAAAAATGGCACTTGCTGGTCACGAGACCCCCCACAACTCAGGTGCCACCTCTCGCATAAAAGAAAGAAATTAGAGGCTCATATATAGTTTTTTTATCCATGGGGGAAAACATTCAACTGACAAAAATGATAATTTTGTATCCTTTTTCGTAGAGGAAACTCGACGGCGAAAATGCACGGTTTTCCCTCTCCATCCCGGGGGGGACGAAAGAAAAGAGGGAATAGTGATGTGGATTCCCGGGACGATGGAAGAGCTCATCAGTTCTGCCGAGGAGCAGCTCAAATGCTCGGGGACGCATATAGTATCTGAAGAGGGAGGCAAGATCTTAGATGTAAATCTGATATCTGATGGTCAGCATCTGTATTTGACTGCTGGCAGCATCTGAAGATTGGGAGGCATGCATGTGAATCTAGATTTCTGATGGTCAGCGGCTGTATCTGACCGCAGGTAGTGTGCGTGGCTGTGTAGTTCAAATCTCCCAGTTTTCTCCATTAAATTGCCTCTCTCCATGCATAGCAATAGTTGCATAGAATTCTAGTGCTTTTAATGCTTCCTTTAAATTCTGGAAGCAGTTTTATGTTCTGGTGTCAACCAGTCAGGTAGACACCTACCAATGGCTGCATTTGATGTAAATTTGGTACTCTATAATTTGCCCAAATATGCTCCAGTAAATGTTATCTAATGATTGTAGCTTTTTTTAGCTGTTTTCTGGTCAAGAATATATGTATATATACATATGAGTGATAGGCACTGGGTTCCAGAACCCCCTTTCCAAGGCGACATTCATCGCAGATTCGATAAAATTTGATGTTAGAATCACCTATAAATGAAGAAAATTTAATATGCATGAAATCATATTAAAGAAAAAAAAAGAGGATCAACAACTGGATATTTGAGATAAAAGAAAAAAAAGTTGCAAGCTTATCTAAATATGGTTGTTACCTGGTAAAAGAACAGTGTGTTATCCATTGGGAAGGGCATTAGTACAAATATCCTATGGGCAGTTACTTGCCTGCTGCTTTCATGTTCCTAGCAATGCTCCCTTTGAACATCAAACCTAGTAATCTGCTGTTGCACCAAAAATTTGATAATGGGGGGTTACAATTTTTTATTATAATTTTTTATAAATGAAATAACAAGTTAATATTAAATCAGTATATAAAATTACATAAAATATGAAATACATTAATAAAATATCATAATTGTTCACGAGGAGTTCTCATTTTTTGAAAATGGTTGATATCATCATCATCACCGACTTACAAAAAGTTTTCTCGCTCAAGAAAAGTAATTTGACAATCATTCAAAAAGCTTTCATGTCTAAGAATACTTTTTTTCACATTTGAAGTAGTCTTTGAGAAGA
Organism: Platanthera zijinensis; assembly: GCA_039513925.1. Classification (NCBI taxonomy): domain Eukaryota; kingdom Viridiplantae; phylum Streptophyta; class Magnoliopsida; order Asparagales; family Orchidaceae; genus Platanthera; species Platanthera zijinensis. Next base: position 21,129,425 of record CM077092.1, read on the forward strand.
ATCAAGAAAATTTTAAAAAACTTGTAAATTTGTTGATAAGTAACATGTTTATCAGTTTCAATAAACTTCAGAGATACATGATCAAGATCTTTTCACTTCTCATATCAATAATGTAATTATTAAGTTGAAATTCAATATTAAATGACCTTAAATTTGAAAAATGATTAGGATAAAACATAAACATGGAGAATAATGATAGCCTTGTATAGTTGTATTCTTTGAATCAAAATCAAACCTGCAGAGAATAATGATTCATGTGAAAACATAGACTTGTGAGTTGAGAACAAGAAAAATCGCAGCAAAAATTTCGATGATAAGGAGAGATTTACCTGTAGCTGCGACCGAGAAGATCTGAGGTAACTTGAGGAGAAAACCTGGAAGGAACTAGGAAGAGATCGCGAAGAAGAAGATCAAAGACCGTGGAGAAGAAGATCAAAAATCGTTGCCCGTCTGACTAAGCGGATTGGAGAAATTAGGAAGAGAAAACTTCTGGCGGCTGGAGGAGAGCCCGAGTGAAGAGCGATGTCGTGAAAAAACGTGGTGGTTGGGCGTGAGGTGTCCAACGGTCCAGCAGAAAAGCGGATGGATATTTTATTTTAAATTAGTGGTGATTAGTCCATCTTAGGTGTGCGGATATCCAAATATTTGGGTGCTTCTAGCAACTCTTAAAAAATAATAGGGGGGGTGTTTCCAAGGGCCTCCCTCTCGATCCGCCCATGACACCATATCCTATTTATTCAACTCACGAGCACGGTATTACCTTGCAAGTGATCCTCAAACCTGTCTTCAAGCATATCAGCATAGTCGGTCATTGCCGCCTTCTTTGGAGCAAATAATCCAACCAGCCAGTCTCCAGCATTCGGCGCAGGTTGACCTAGATGGACGGGTTAGAAAGAGCCCTTCTTCGGGGCAGGGGAACGAAGAAATCGCCTCTTACGCCTTGGTATTCACACTGGGCTTACTGCCGTGGGACGAAGAAATAACAATTCGAGAAAATTAATGATAGACGGCGTAAGATTCAATCGGGATTATGAAAATTACATAAATGTTTATGTTTTTTTTGAATATTTTTTGAAATATACACTTTATCAATTAAGGGTATTATTTGGAAATAAAAATGTTTAAAATATAACATCTTTTGATGGTACCCTTGTATTGCTACAAAGTGTTTTGGGGGTTCCCAAGTGGGGGTCGAGGGGCAACACCCCTTACTAGGTTTGTAGGGTGTGCCCCATGCCCAATTTGTTTTGTATTTTGAAAGGGCATTTTGGGGAATTTTATTGTGTGCAGGGTTTTATGTAAAAATTTTATTGGACGGTTGGGGTCAGCGGATCCAGGGGGAGGGACACTGCCCCCCCTCCCTCATTATTTTTCAAAATTATTAGTGTATTTGGATTCCTCTCGTCATGACAATGAATTTTACCAACTTATACGTCAAAAACGGTGTCCAGATGAGAGAGAAACGGCTCTGATAAGATGGAAACATTTAATTTTTTTTTTTTTTGAAGAAAGTTGATGTCTGGGCTCCCATGTTAAAATTTTAAGAACCCAACGGCACATTAAAACAAATTGTGCACCCCTATTATCAATTTGTGCCCTCTCATTATTAATTTTTTAGATCTGCCACTAATACTTGGGAGTTTCTGATGAAAATGAAGCTCTTCTACTCTTGAAACCATCTATGTTCTTCCATCTAATGAAACAATCGGTTCTTATATTCTCTCATTTTGCTCGATTTCCTGGTAATCTCGCCTATAATGGTTGACGGCATGGTGTTATGGCTCTCTACATTAAAAAAAAATTAATTTGAGAAGTATTTATATATTATTTTTATTATATTATTATTATTCAAAGGCTAATTAGATCTTGCCTAGCACATCTTCTAGAAGCACTGACCAAGTCAATGGATACCAAATCATTCTCTAGATAGCTTATAGGAATAATTTCATACATAAGAAATCTAGAAAATTATATTATTTAAATTTTATTTTAACAGTTGCTATGATTTTTTTATGGTGAGTGTTATCCGCACTACAATTTTGGTTATCCGTACTTTTTTTTCCCAATTTTTCGCGTCTTTTAGAAATACGTCTTGTACATGCATTTTTACGAAAAGTGTTCAACACCAAAGTTGTAGATCTCATCGAGATCTACAACTTTCGTGTTAAACACTTTTCCTGAAAATGCATGTACAAGACGTATTTCTAAAAGGCGCAAAATCTGGGTGTATTTCCAAAGTACATCTTGTACATGCATTTTCAGGAAAAGTGTTCTACACGAAAGTTGTAGATCTCGATGAGATCTACAACTTTCGTGTTGAACACTTTTCCTGAAAATGCATGTACAAGACGTATTTCCAAAAGGCGCGAAAAATTAGGAAAAAAATATTTACGAATAACCAAAACTGCAGTGCGGATAACAATCACCTTTTTTATTATAAGAGGGGTTCTAGGAAATTTAATTTTTTTTTTAAAAAATGATTATGCATTAATAGGTCTGATATATAATACAATCCAAAGTATTGTCTATAATTGCATGTAATACTCATTTCTTATAGTGTTGAGATCTTCATTTTCACTTGTACAATATAGATTGTTCTAATTTGAGCATGTTATATATGGATGGTATTGTAGCAAAATAATTATAATTAAAGGAGCCAATATTCAATATTAATTAAGGGTTCGTTTGGCACAACTTTTTTGCTCTGGTGAGTATAGACAAAAACTTCACCATCATAAAATATGTGTTTGGCATGTTGCGCTTACGATCATCACCAAGAAAAAAAACGATAGTTTTGAGTATAAAAGTGAAGGGAGTTCCGTAGGTGTAGTCACCATTGTGTTCACGACCATTGTGCCAACCACGCCCTAATATCGAGAAAAATTCACAGAATACTTCATGTTTTTTTTTTGGATCTTCTCGATAATATAGTCAAAGATGATCATGTATGTCTGATTAATTGAGGCTCCGTTTAGCACGGCAGTGGCCGCCGTGAACGCGGTGGTTATAAACTATCGTTCGTGAACGTCTGATCTCCCCCAAGCAACTTCATCCACTTTTCTGTTCAACACTACTTTTCCTTTTTTGGTGGCGGCCCACTGTCTTCCCAAACATACATTCTGTGATGGTAGCATTTTTGTCCAAACTCTTCGGAGCAAAAAAAGCCGCGCCAAACGGAGCCTAAAGTTGCCGTTTCGTTGGGTGGATAAGCTCCGGTGTGGCTGGGCCAAAACGCCCTTGGATGCATACGCTGTGCTAAACAATTTTTTTAGCAAAATTCTGATTTTCAAAAATGTCACTTTTCACAACCTTCATTTCCTATCATCAGCATTCAATCAGCAACAACTTAAACAATTAGAGTCTAAGGCTTCGTTTGGGAGGACTTATTTTCACCGGTCAAGCGGTTACGACCGCATGAATCGGACCATAATTAAGGTCCGATTCATGCGGTCGTAACTGCTTGACCGGTGAAAATAAGTCCTCCCAAACGGAGCCTAAGGCTCCGTTTGGCACGGTGGTGACAGTACGTCATGAACATGTGGGTTAAATTGCCATTCGTTAACGCCCACCAAAAAGTCTTCATCCAAACGAATAATGATTGTTATGCGATCCTTAACGAATGACGGTTTAACCCATGCATTTACGACCGCTGTGGTCGTGCCAAACGGAGTCTAAGTCGCTCATATGACCAATATTTCGATCTAATCTTTTCAATTATCCGGCCTAAACAATAGATATTTTGACTATGACTACCAAACCAACATTTGACTTTGTTAAGTCTTTAATTATCGCTAGCTTCTTCCTTGAAGCAGCCTAATGAGAAGACTTTGGACTAAGTGCTGACTTTGGATAACCACCCAACCTTCCACGCGTAGATAACTGCGTTACTATAAGAACATAAAGTCTCTTATCTTCTTCTATCTTGCTACTCCAAAGCAAAATCCAACATCTCTTCTCTAATTTCTCCTACACCCCCCAAAAAAAATGTACCCTAAGCAAGATGGGTACTACTACCCCACCGCACCGCCGGTGGCTGCCCCGCCGCCGGGCACCTCGCAATATTACATGCCGCAGCCGAATGCGTCCTACTATCCTCCGCCGCCCCCACCTCCCATCGGCATGCAAGCTCGAGGACACGTGCCATGGTCCACCGGACTCTGCGGCTGCACCGAAGACTGCGGCAACTGTATGTCAACTCAAAAGAAGTCCTTAGATACTCCCCTCTAAATTTGAAAAATTACAGATTGCGCCCCTCTTATTATTGAAATTACATAATTAAATCTCCGTCAAATGTTACAAAACATAACATTTACTTTCCCCAAAGTTTACATTTCATAACATCCGTGCACAAAAATACCTCCACTCGGAGTACATTTTCAAGAGAGGTAAATGTTGTGTTTTGTAACATTTGGGGGTGCAATTTGTAATTATGCTAACTTTCGGGAAAGTTTTGGTAATTATTTGTGATGAATTAATATTATTATTTTTCATATTTGGATGAGGAAGGCTGCACGACTTGCTTCTGCCCGTGTGTCACCTTCGGCCGTGTGGCTGAGATCGTGGACAGAGGATCGACATGTACGTAATTAATTAAGCTAGCTAGCTAGCTATATTATCGCATGTGAATAGCTATCGTTGGACTGCTAATAGCATCCTCATAATCACGTGCGTGTGTGGGGATATTGCAGCGTGCGCGGCGGCGGGGACGGTGTACGCGTTATTGGGAATGTTGACGTGCTGCCACTGCATATATTCGTGCTTCAACAGGAAGAAGATGAGGGCGCAGTACTCGTTGCAGGAGCAGCCGTGCAACGACTGCTGCGTTCATTGCTGCTTTGAGCTGTGCGCGCTCTGCCAGGAGTATAGAGAGCTCAAGAACCGTGGGTTCGATATGGCCATAGGTATGTATGTATATCAATATGTTCATTGATTAATTATATCCTTTTTAATTAATCTTTTATCAAAGATTTATATGATAAGATGATGTTAATTTACTAGTGATTTTGATGAATTTGATGGTGCTAACATCAATTAATAATATTCTTTTAATTTATATGTAATTTATATAATTATATATATACTATATTAAAAGGGAAAAAAGTCAAAGCCAATGAGGGTTGACCTAGTTGGGTAAGTTGAGGTCTCATGACAGGACTTAGTTTAATTCTCACCGTGTGTAAGTCTTGTCTTATTATTTGATTGATTGTTACTTAATGATATAGTCATTGATGTTTAATATTCTCAATGACATTATGTTTGTACATTTATTACTCAAAAAAAGGAAAAGTCAAGAACATTTTTTTGATGAAATATTCAACTTTTCTATATTAACTCTTTTTTATTAATTTTTTTAATCAAATTATTTTATGTCTTTTTTTTATTTTAAGAATTGTGTTCTTATATAGACAAAATCTACTGCATACAATAAAAATTATGCTCTTATAAAAGCACAATAATTAGGCTTTCCATTTTTTGGTGGAACATTTAACTTACCTCTTTTACAAAAATAATTCAAAAAATATATTTATATAGTATATTAAAAGAGACAATTAAGTTTTGGAGGACGCTAACAAATGACAATTAAACGCATGGGTTAAATCGTCATTCGTTAAGGATCGCCTAACAAATATCATCCGTTTGAACATAAAAGTGAATAAAGATCCTTTGGAGGACGTTAACAAATAATAATTTAACCCTCATGTTCATGACCATCGCCGTGCCAAACGGAGCCTAAGGCTACGTTTGGGGGACTTATTTTCACTGGTCAAGCGGTTACGTTTGTAGTACTTGGCTCATGTTGGGCACACTCAATTTAAAGTAATGAATGTTACACCAAAGTCTCTTCATCCTTTATAGATGGTATAGATATAAGAGAAAATATACGCATTCTGTTTCCTAAAAAAATGTCTTATAAATTGTTTAAATGTTTCAGGTTGGGAGTTGAATGTGGCACGACAAACACGTACGACGACTATGCCTCCTCCGATGCCGGGCGCCATGCTACGTTAACTTTCAGAAATCAATCGGATCGATCGGGCTTCAAGATTTTAAATATTGTTAATTTAATTATACTCATTATTTTGGCTTCATATGATTAAAATTTTGTAATATGTATGCTACATTTGCATTGCTTGATGTCAATTACTAGTTAATAGTGTTTATAGAAATATAATATTGGAGTTATTATTTATGCATTCATATCCAAACACTAGCATGCTAGTTCAATTTGATAAGACGATTCTTATTTTTAGCTTTTAGCGACACTTTAGTTTGCAACAGTTTTCATATAGTGTTGTCTAAGAGAATGAAATATTGTTTTTTGAGAATAGGTAACATGGATATAGACAGCGCCCTATGACGACAGTTATCTATGTTTTGGAAACACTAGTTGGAAGTTTTAGGCAATATTTTCAAATGTTGTTTAATGCATAAAATGTTATTGTGCTAGGGTTTTAACCCACAAATTAATGTGTTGGTCATATAATTCTAATGAAACATATATACTATCAATTAAAATTTTAAATAAAAATCAAATATGAGGAAACTATGAGTTGGTAGAAGATGTCACCTGAAATGTGAAATGAATTGAGTGGCACGTGTTAGAAGTAAATTAATCATGTGGATTGACCAAATGCAAGCTCTTTGTGTGGTGACCCGTGCTATAATGACCTATTAGAAAATACGAGATCCAGAGAACACGCAAGAAATCGTAGAAAAATTAACAAACAAAACACACAAGGATTTAACGTGAAAAAACCTCCAAGATCGTGGAAAAATCACAACCACCCGCGCCCAGAAAATCCACTATATATGAAAAGAAATCAAGAGTCACCGCTTCTATTCCGCCGCACATCTTCTTCAGTTTTTGCATACACGTACACAACCCTAGGCTGAAAGATGCATTTTATACACGTAACAAATAGGATGAGAAAAATTACATGACCGTCGTGAACAAATAAACTAATTCACCAACAACGGGCTTAACCTAATTATCCATACAATCGATTATGTATGTATGCAAACAAAGCAAAGTGACACGTGAATGGAATGTAAGCGTGCAATAAAATAAATTGTGAAAAGATAAAATTGTGTACTGATCTTCAATTCGCTTCATTCTTTTGGACGAATCGTTGCCATCCTAAATTAATATACTGTGCACTTGTGTTGGCGGGATTGAACTCGGCGAGCCTTGAAAATGGCGAAAGAATCAACTATGAAGGTCTAAGGTTAGGTTTGGGGCATTAAAAGGGTCTGAATAGCATGGCCAAACATAATGTTGATGCCTTGTTCTTATTGAATAAGATGGAGATAGCTTGCAAAGCAATATGTTTGTTTTTTAAAAAAATTGATGGTTGTTATTTTTAAATTGTGTTTGTCTATTCGCAAAATTTGTTTATTTGTGACTTTAAAGAAAGTCAAATTTGTTATTTGCTGATATTTTTGTCATCCACAGATAAGTAAAGAAAATTTATAAAAATAAATTTGGTCATCATCTTCACCTTCCTCACCATAGGAAGAGAGTAACTTTAGTCATCTAAATCTTCCCAAACAAACTCTAGCCATCTAAATCTCCCCAAACAAATTGAAATCCCATGAACAACGAAGAATTTGTCTTTCTTCCTCAACTCGGTCTCTATCAGTGCATTCATTTTATGAATCAGGATTCGTACACACATTGAAGTTGTCAGAAGGTTGCAGGATATGTTCCTTCGTTGTCGGGCCCTGGTGAGGAGAACGAAGACATCAATCGACTACTCAAGTTTAAAATTTGTTGCAGATAACAATTTGTAAACTCAAATATAGTGACAAAGAATTGATCTGCGAAAAGATATTTATGAACTGTGAATAACAACCGTCTTTTAAAATCTCTATAATTTAATGAGCATATTAATACGTAAGTTATACAAATATTTAACCTTCTATTCTGAGCAATACCCTTGCAAGTAGATGTTCTATGTTACTGCCAGTACATAATCGGCCAGCAATATTGTATGAAGAGGAGATATCCTTAAGGCTCCGTTCGTTTGGCATGAATCAGATATCTGGTGTGCATGCAAGAGCAGTATGAAAGAAGATTTGGCATTTTATTTTACAAAAAATCTAGCTGTTAGGTTCTAATAAAAATCTAGCAGGAATCAGATCTGAACGAAACGAGAAAGAAAAAATGGTTGTTTGGCGGCCGCTTTCCTAGGGCAAAACTGCAAGAACACTCCTTTAAAAAGAAAAAAAATTCAACTAGATCTAAAAAACTTCAAGTTCTAGGGAAAAATCGAAACAAAAAAAGAAGTATACTCGCTGCCAGATCGACGACGGAGGAGGAATCGCACTCCGCGTAAGGAGTGGCTCGCCGGAGAAGAGGTTGGAGAGAGGAGTCGTGAGTGAGAGAGGAACCGCAGACGAGAAAGGGTTCGCAGGGGGAGGAGAGCAGCGGCAAGCAAGTTGGACTACGCGGGAATCATTCCGTTTCCTCTGTTTCCTCCCGCCGAACAGAGGAAAAGCCGACGAAACAGGACGTTTCGATTCCCGCCTCCGCCCCTCCGGTTCGATTTCTCTGTCTCCTCCCGCTGTCTCCTCCCACCACCGCCTAGCCAAATAAACCCTAAATTGTATCAGTGACCGCATCATGATTATTCGACACGGGATCTGGTATGGTCATTAGAGCTTACAAATTGATATAACGTGGTCAGAGAGAGTAGAAACGATATACTGATTGTGTGATTACAAATTGTTGTTTAACTTTGTGAATAAATAATTTTTGTACTGGAATGCATTAAATCATGTAACGGTAAATTTATCCTTAATGCTCAAAAGAGTGTATGCATCGATAAAAATTAATATCTTATGATGTGGTTATTGTGTCAAAAAGACACAAGCAAGGTTTTAAGAATTTAATGAATATTCTAAGTCGTATGCTTGAGATTGACATTAGTCTAAAGACTTTTAACTAAATTGTGACATGTAACATGTAGTTGTGATCAAAGTTGTGATTATTGTGAATATCACATGTAAGATATCACATATGAATATAATTGTTTGTTTGAAAATAACTATTCTAAGCACGTGCGGGCAGCGCGGACCCGCGCAGAGCGCCCGCGCGCGCTCTTAGCACGCAGCGCGGTGCTCCCGCACGCGCGCGCCGACCCACACCGCCGGCCTCCGGCCGCCTTCGCCGTCTCCGACAACCATCGGACGCCGCTGCCGTCGGGCACCTTGCCCGGGCCGCCCAAACCTCCCGAGCGGCTCTTCTATTATTTCGCTAAATTTGGTGATCCAGGAGAATGCAACGGAGCGACGTCATTTGTAACACTCCTGCTCGTTTCAAGGAATATAACAGTGGATCCGGTCGGGACTCCACTTCATATTGAATGAACAAACGAAAGAGTTACTCAATGAATATCAATGCATAACACTAAACAACAACGCATAACAAAATTATACGCTAACGGAATCATTTAAATAATCTTGAACCGGAATGTCCGCACCATTATAGGAATGATTAAACAACAATTACATTGTCTTGCTTTGGCTTTAAGGCCTTACACATGAGCAAATGTTTAACAACTACATGGTTTTCATACTTCGGCACGCAGGCTGACAAAACGTGAATAGCTAAAACAAAACTTTGGTCTTCGAGGACCTGCACAGCTTGGGCTCCCGCCCGCTATTTCCCGTTGGGCTCTCCAGCACATGTACCTGTACGAACCACAAAGATGCGACAACAAAAGAAGGTAACGAGTCAGTTTTTGCCGACCACTATCCACAAACATGGGGCATAACGACCCCACCCCATTACCGGGGAGGTGATATTCCTTCCCTGCAGGCAAGCAGCAAGTATAGATATATAACAAGAGTGTACATTTTAAGCAACATTCATCACAGACGTTGGCGCGACCGGCCAAACGTCTCTAACACTCAGGGCACATTATTGGTGTACCGGATTCCCAGGGTCTCACCACCATCCTCAGTCTCAGACCAATGGTAACATTGAGCATTTCCTAGTCAGGCGCGTAGCCGCGACTCTTTCTTATGCCAACGACGAAAGCCAAGTACATTAGGCACTCTAGTTAGACGACATAGTGCAGGTACATATCAAACTAATAATGTTGCTCAAATCGCTATGTCTACAAGAAAACAACGCGGGTCAGCCCGTCTTTTCTCGTTTCCGCATACATAACCGCGCTATGTTCTAAGACTAGCACTCATGGCCAACAAAGTTGGGCACCCCTAGCTCTCAGCTTTACAAGCTACCCACCTTGCCCGCAGGACCTTGGCTTGCTGATGGAAATTTTATAGTTTTAAAAATAATTCAAACTAATATCCCTAAATAGGCAAGTATACCTATCAAAATATAGTATAGAATACGTCCTATTAGACTTGGTGTACTTTGAGTACTCTTATTTCAAATAACAAACTATTATCCTATTAATTTGATTTTTGGGTTGGGTTTGCAAAAAGAAAAAAAGTGCAATAAAAAAAGAAGGTTCTTGAAACGATCAAAAATAATAAAATTTCTTATTCACTTTAACGAAGATGCTTGGACTATGAAGGTTCTTGAAATATGAACGAACATTTTTCAAGAATACACCCAAGTGAGTTTAGGTAGATCAATTGAACTCTCGTCCTAATCGAATCTCCTAAAGCTCGTCCTAAGTGGTGAACCTCAATATTGGATTTGACTCCAATCTGAGAGAATTACGTCATCCTCTCTCGAGGGTTGCATTCAACTCCCTTTACCTGTGAGCGATCGATCTGAAATCACGATCCTCTCAGATACTTAGATGGCGGAAACCGAAAAGAAAATCATATATCGATTGATATGGTCTCACTCAACATAAATCAATGATAAATCCTAAGCATTTGTTAAACGGGAGTAGAAAACATATTACAAAGAGAAGATCATTTCGTTCCTCAGCTCATCTCGAGCGAGTGCTAATAGAAATTTAGCTACTCAGTACAATTTACAGCGGAGGAAATAAAAGTAAAGGTAGGAAATTGCATGATTAAAATGGGGGAGAAGATAAAATATAAAAAGTACAATTTTGAATAGAAAAACAAGTACGCTAGAAATAAAAAATTACAAAACTTATAACTTGAAATTAAAATTGCAAGAAAAGAAATACAACAGTAAGAAAACACACTAAAGCTCTCTAAAATCTCTCCTTATTCTTCTCCAAAAATTGTTCTCCTCTTGTGTTGTCTTTCCTCCCTTTTATAGACGCTGAAGAGGTTCCAGAATCATTCAAGAGAGTTAAGGCAAGGGGATGAATCTAGACGAGAGAGAAAAGATGGTGGCTCCAAGGGAAAAGGAATGTGACTTCTCATGATTAAGGCTCTATTTGTTTGGGCATTTCGCTGCTCCGTTTTGGGTAAACGCCGCTGGAAGGTGGGTAAACAAATGAATCTCCGGCGGCGTTTGCTCCGTTTCCACCCGCCCGCCTTGAGAAACGCCCCAAAAAACTCCGTTTGGAGCAGCCACCTCCCCCCTCCGGTTCGAACACTCTGTTTCCACCCGCCGGATCGACCCGCCACCGCCGAACCAAATGGAGCCTAAGAGGGGCAATGAATATGGGCATCCATATGAAGAGTCATATGCAAAAATAAATAGTGATTCATGCATTGGGAATGGGCAAATGAATGTGAAAATATAATATAGAAAATGGGCTGCTGCATGGGTTGGTAGCAGCTTAGGTGGTGGGTATATATGGATGATGAGATGGCCAACAACAAATTGAATTAAATGAAGGTGGCAGGTTTGATTGGTGGATGGATTTGATTAAGGTGAGTTGGAGGGTTAGGTGAGAGGATTATTGGGAGCAACTTAGTGGGGTTTGGAAGTAGTTGTGAGCATCAACTTGAATGGTCGCGCGACAGAATTCTGATCGACGCAGAGACGGTCGTGACATAAATTTTTTTTTGACAAAACTTTAGAAAACTTGCAGAAAAGAAAATAAATATTATTAGAAAAGAAAAAGTTAAAAAGAAAGCAAATTAATATATTTTTAGAGAAATAAATAAATATTATATATTAAAATTGAATATTTTTGTGCCAATAATTTGAGTCAAAATACGCGTTATCACTTGCAATCACATAACAGCTCGTTGGAAGCTACCGTCAGCGGTAACTACTGTAAGATATGGACAAAGAGCTAAATAAACCGCAAACTTTATTGCTCGAATTGAAAAAGATAAATATTACATAGGTATGTCCCTTTATTTATAGAAATCGGAGGAGGGGAGAGAATACAACCCATGATGTGGGACTAAATACAACTTGCGCTGCTTATACGGTTTGACAATGTCAAACCGCACATATACAAAATAATAACAAACCAGCTAATTACAACAAGGGGAAACCGCCAGACCACCAGGGAAGACCGATGGGTAAGCCGCCAAACCGCAACTACGAGTAGCCATCAGGCCGCAGTTGCGACTAAGCTTCAGACCGTTCCAGCGGGTTGCCACCAGACCACAACTGCGAGTTGCCACCAGACCGCAGTTGCGTCAAACCATCAGTCTGTTGGGCAAGCTGCCAGACCGCTGGGAAAGCCGCCAGACCACAACTGCGGGTAGACACCAGGCCACAGTTGTGGCTAAATACCAGACCGCCGATGCGGTTAATAGCTTGTCCACTGCTGTGGCTATCCTCCTGACCGCCAGTCGAGAATCATCACCAGACCGCCACTGCTAGCCGCCAGACCGTCCGAATAGCAAGCTGTCTGGCTTGTCTGTAAACCGCTAATCTCTAACAATCCCCCTCAAGCTGGAGCGTATATGTCAATCATGTCCAGCTTGGTACAAACATCTGAAGCAAAAACTGGTTTCGTGAAGAAGTCTGCCAGTTCTTTATCAGAAATGACGAAGAGAGTACATTTTTGATTCATCAACACCTCTTCCCTAATGAAATGACAATCCACCTCAATGTGCTTTGTCCTCTCATGAAAGACAGGATTCTTTGATATGTAAATGGCGGCTTTGTTATCACAGAACATAGGAAGAGGGTGATCATTGACTTCTCCCAAGTCGAGCATAAGAGCTTGTAACCATTTCAACTCACAGGTAGTTGAAGTCATGCTCATGTACTCTGCTTCAGCACTCGGCCTTGAAACCACAGCCTGCTTTTTGCTTTTCCAACTAACAAGATTCCCTCCTACAAAGGTGCAAAAACCAGATGTTGACTTTTTATCCTCCTTATTATCAGCATAACTGACATCAGAATACGCTTCAATCTTCAAGTGACCATTTTTCTGAAACAACAATCCCTTTCCTGGATACCCTTTCACATACTCCAGAATCTTCATGGCAGACCAAAGATGACACTCTTTAGGATTCTGCATAAACTGAATAACCTTTCCAATTGCATAACAGATATCTGGTCTAGTAATAGTCAGATATATGAGTTTGCCTACAAGACGTCTGTACACGGTGAAATCTAGAAGAAGAGGAGAATCTTCATTCCACCTTTTATCATCTCCAACTACTATCGGGCAACGAGCAGGTTTCGTGCCAAGAAGACCGGTTTCTTTTAAGAGATCTAGTGCATACTTTCGCTGTGAGAGAACCACTGAATTCCTCTTTTGGGAAATCTCAATTCCCAAAAAGTACTTCGGAGTTCCCATATCCTTAGTCACAAAATATTGTCGAAGATGTCGTTTGGCTAGATCAATACCTTCTTTAACATCACCAGTCAAAAGAATATCATCTACATAGACCGCAAGAAGCACAAAACCGTTAGTGGTCTTGCGTATAAATAGAGAATGATCAACAGAGCTTCAATTGAACCCAATAAGAGAAAAAACTCCACTGAACTTGTCAAACCAGGCTCGTGGACTCTGCTTTAAGCCATAGATCGCCTTCCAAAACTTGCAAACCTGAGACTCCCCTGAGCAACATACCCCAGAGGTTGCTCCATGTAAACCATTTCTTGCAAATCTCCATAAAAGAAGACATTCTTAACATCTAACTGTGAGATCTCCCAGTCTCGATTAACGGCTATAGAGAAGAGAACACATATAGTGCTAATGCGGGCAACATGGGAGCAAGTATCAAAGAAGTCGACCCCATATGTCTGAGTAAATCCTTTGGCCATGAGCCTTACCTTATAACGATCAACTGAGCCATCTGGAAGATGCTTGACCACAAAGACCCATCGGCAACCAACCACATCAATTCCGAGAGGTGGGGGACAAAAGTCCAAGTCCCTCTCTCAGTTAATGTATGCATTTCCTCATCCATAGCAGCTTTCTACAGAGGACTAACAAGAGCCTCTTGATACATTATCGGGATCACAGTAGAAGAAATTACAAGAGCAAAATGCATGCCATTCAGGGAAAGCTGAGCATAGGAGATAACAATATCAATAAGATGCTTAGTGTATTGTCGAATGCTCTTGTGTAGAGCAATGGGAAGATCAAGGTCACTGTCGAGTGGAGGAGGCGATGCACTGTCAGAAGAAAGAAGAGGTCCTGGAATAGGCACAAAAGGCTCCATGGGCAACACAGTAGGCTCCAGAGAAAGAAATGGATCAACAGGAGTAGGTGTAGAAAGAGCTGGCTCCGGTAGAGGAGCCAAGAGAACTGGCTATAGCAGAGTTGCCGAGAGAATAGCCAAATAAGAAGAATTATTAGAGGGCAAGAGAGATGAAGCAGAAGAGAAATATGGTGTATCTTCAAAAAAGGTAACATCAGTTGAAACATATTGTTTGCGCAAAAGAATATCAAAACAGCGATAACCCTTCTGTATTGGACAATAGCCAAGGAAGATACACTTAACAGAACGAGGATAAAGTTTGTCACGACTAGGAGAAGGTATGTGAACAAACGTTGTACATCCAAAAACCTTAAGAGGTAACGGAAATAGCTCGGCCGATGGATACAAAATGGAAAAAGCAGTCTTGCCCTAAAGAACAGACAAGGGTATCTGATTAATGAGATAGCAGGAGAGAAGAATGGCATGACCCCAATAGGAACGAGAAACATTCATTTGCAACAGAAGGCTGCGAGCAACATCCAAAAGATGACGATTCTTATGTTCAGCAACGACATTCTGTTGAGAGGTATAGGGGCAAGAAGTTTGATGAATCAAATACTGGTTTGCACAAAAATCAGAAAAAGTTCGACTGACATACTCCTTGGCATTATCAGTACAAATAACTTAAATAGGCACTTGAAACTTTGTCAAGATCTCATGATAAAAGGCAGTAAACACAGTATAAAGTTCAGAACGATCTTTCAGTAGATACAGTCAAGTACACCTGGAGAAATCATTAATGAAAGTGACAAAGTATAAGCTACCTCATCCAACAGTGATAAGAGGAGCAGGACCCCAGATGTAAGAATGAACTATTTCAAAAGGACGAGAAGAACTACGTCCCGGTCGTGCGGGGAAAGAAGAGCGATGATGTTTACCATACTGACAGGCTTCACAATTCAAAGGGGAATCCTCTTGAGGAATATGTGGAAGAAGTTGGTGGATGAGGCGAGAAAGTGGGTGGCCAAGACGACAATGCCATTACTGAAGAGAGAAAGAAGCAGAAAGAGCAACATCGTGGTCAAGAAAGAAGAGTCCACCACTGTCAGTCCCAGTAACAATTATAACTTTGGAGACAGAATTAAAGAAAGAGCAAGTGGTACCTGTAAAAGTAAGCGTACAATTTAACTGAGTGCAAAGAGCATGGACAGAGAGTAAATTGCATGAGAAAGAAGGGACATAGAGAGTGTTCTCTATCAGCAAAGACGGAGAGAGACGCACAGTGCCAACACTATGCACAGGAGCAGAAGTCCCATCAGCAATAACAATAGGAGACAGCCTGGTTTGTTCAAGCAAAGAAGAGAACAAACGAGAGTTTCCAGTCATGTGACAAGTGACACCATAGTCAATAAGCCACTTATCATAGGAGGGCACAAGAGCACGATTAGTAGAAGAGAGAAGGGAAGCCATCCTCAAGAAGAAATAGGAAAGCAGAAAGACTAACCGCACGGTTAGAGGACAAGCCGGAAACAAAAGCAAAGCGAAGAAACCGCGCGAACCAAAAAATCACGAACAAATTGCGGGAACAAACCGACCAAGAACAGGTCGCAGAAGGAGGCAGAGATCGCACGGTCACGGTGTTAACACACCAGCGGCAAGGAACAAGCCGCGACCAAAATGTGGACTCGCAGCAAAGAAGAGACAAGCGACTAGCAAAGAAGCCACGCCAAGAAGAAGAGAAAAAAGCAAGAGGCCGCCTAGTCATGGCGAAAACACACCAGCAGCAAGGAAGAAACCGCGACCAAAGGCGGAACTCGCACTAGAGAAGAGAAACCGCGCGAAAAGGAACCTCGCGGTTAGCAAGAGAAGCCAGGCGAACAGAAAAGCCCGGGAGGAAGCAAGTCACAAGCACAACGAGAAGCAAGGGAGGGAAGGGAAGGGAAATAAGCCGGACAAACCGGAAGAAGCCTGACAAAGCCGGAAGAAGAGACCACACGGTTAAACAAACAAATCACGATCTTTCCCAAGCAAAGGATCGGTTCGCTCTGATGCCATGTAAGAAATGGACAAAGAGCTAAATAAACCGAAACTTTATTGCTCGAAAAAGATAAAGATTACATAGGTATGTCCCCTTATTTATAGAAATCGGGGGAGGTGAGAGAATACAACCCACGATGTGGAACTAAATACAACTCATGCGGCTTATGCAATTTGACAATGTCAAACCACACATATACAAAATAATAACAAACCACCTAATTACAACAAGGGGAAACTGCCAGACCACCAGGGAAGACCGCTGGGTAAGCCGTCAGACCGATACTGCGAGTGCCACCAGGCCGCAGTTGCGGCTAAGCTTCAGACCGTTTCAGCGAGTTGCCACCAGACCGCAACTGCGGGTTACCACCAGACCGCAGTTGTGAAAAACCATCAGTCCGCTAGGCAAGCTGCCAGACCGCTGGGAAAGCCTCCAGACCGCAACTGCGGGTAGACACCAGGCTGTAGTTGCGGCTAAACACTAGACCGTCGATGCGGTTAATAGCCTGCCCATTGCTGCGGCTATCCTCCTGACCGCCAGCTGAGAATCATCACCAGACCGCCACTGCTAGCCGCCAGACCATCCGAACAGCAAGCCGCCCGACTTTCTTGTAAACCTCCAATCTCTAACAACTACTACCGCCGGGCGGCACCAGCAAAACTTTGATTTTGTCCACTTTTTCAGGTATTTCCTGGAGTTAACCTCCAAGACCCCCCCCCCCCCCCTCCCCCCCCCCCCTACAACACTCTATAACACTTAAAACTCGAATATGACATACAACATGGAGTCTTCTTCGGCGCACAAATATCAATATAAACATCACCAATCCATACCAACTTGTCCGGATGAGCTTCACACAGCATGCATATATCCGAAGTCGAAACAGACATCTATATGTAATACATGCCGGAGACAGACTCAATCAACCCAGAGAAAGTCTAGTTGTATGCTAATTAGCGAAAGTGGCACTTTCATATGTGAATATAGAAACAAAAGAGGACGCGTACGTCCTAACGAGAGGAGGAAGATCGTTATCTTTGAAGTCCTCTTTGGCGGCATGAATCAAAAAATCCAATCATATAGAAAGAATCGCACTGGACCGCTCTCCATGGATCTGGACTCGACTCACGATTTGGAGCTCTGAAGCTCCGATAATGACGAAAATAGTTCTCCTCCTTCATCCTTTGCTCTCCCCTCTCTCTAACTCTTTAGAAAGATAAACCCTATGATAAAATGAGGTAAAACCCTTATCTCACGACATTACACCAGCAAGAGTAACTCTCCACTATTGGATCCTATTTGAAATCGACGAATGACCAAGATTCAATTTAGACTTCCTGTTCTGAGCGCTACCGCCGCGCGGTATCAAGCTACCCTCGTATAGTACCTCGGTCGATGGCTTCTTCAGCAAGCCCACCGTTTAAACCCTCCACCCAACCGCCAACATGTGGTTGACAGTACCTGGCACACTACTGCCACACGATATCACACTACCGTCGAGCGGTAGTAAATTCGACGTATCATTATGCCGACTTCGTCGAATGGTTCACTACTGCCACGTGATATCTTACTACTTACAGGCGTTAGCTCACAGAGAGCTATGCCAAATAAGTCTGCAATGCTATCGTCGACGCTAGCCCTACCACCGGGCAGTAGCATTCTGTAAGCTATTTCTGTGTAAACTCTGGAGTATTACAACTCTCCACCCCATAAAAAAAGTTCGTACCGAACTTCCAGAATGAAAGGAAACTGTAGAATATAAGCAAAACTTGAATAGTACCTTGGTGAAATAGATCGGGAAACTCCTCAAGCATAGACTGCTCCTGTTCCCAAGAAAACTCTTCACGTTTGCAATTGTCACAGCGGACTTTGACCATTCGTATTATTTTGTTCCGTAGCTGTTTAACCTAAGTGTCCTCGATGCGGATAGGATTGACCTTATTCTCTAGCCTCCCATCGACCGGCACTTGACCAACAGTAACCACTTGAGTAGGCTCTTTCAAAGACTTCCTCAGCACTAATATATTGAACACATCGTGCAAGCCGCTCAACTCTATCGAAAGAGCAAGCCGATAGGCATCTTCACCAATATGCTCCACAACTTCAAACTGTCCAAGGTATCACAAACTTAGCTTTTTCAAGCATCGAGTCCTTGACACGCCCTTGAATGGTTTGATCTTCAGATAAACCAGTCGCATCTGGCGAGCTCGATGTTCCGGTGTTTGGCATTGTAGTATTTGGTCTGTCTATCCTGAGCGATCAACAATCGCTCCCGGATTATTTGTATGGTTGAAGTAGCATCTTCAACTTCCTTTCTCTTAAACAAGTTAGTTTCACCTGTCTCCTCCCAAGCCAAGGGAGTGCGTCACTTTCTAACATAAAGGTCCTCAAAGGGCGCCATTTGTATACTCGTCTGGTAGTTGTTGTTGTAAGCAAACTTGATCATAAAGAGATGATCATCTGACCGGTTTCTGAAATCCAATGTGCACATACGGAACATATCCTTTATTGTCTTATTCGTACTTTGGGTCTGACCATCAATTTGAAGATGGAAGGTCGTATTGAACTTCAACTTGGTTCCCAATAGTTGGTGGATTAGCCTCCAATCATCTAAAGTGAAACTCTCATCACGGTCACTTACGATGCTACAGGGAACACTGTGCAATCGTACTATGTTATCCACATAGAGCTTTGCTAGCTTTTCCACTGAATCATCTTTTCGATTTGGAATGAAGTGTGACACATTTGTCAAATGGTTTATGATTACCCAGACGACATCGTTCCCATGCTACTATCTCGACAATACATGCACAAAATCCATCGATATGTCGACTCATATTTTCTGTTGAAAGTCATCACAATATCAACTCATATTTTCTGTCTAAAGGCTTCACCCACAGCCTCAGTGAATAAACATTGTATGTAAAGCATGAAAAACAAGGTAGCATCATTGTCAGCCTATATGCGGATGATCTAGTAGTCACTGGGATGAATATAGAATTGATAGAGGAATTCAGAGAAAAAGTTAAGAAATACGAAATGACAGATCTTAGAGCGTTAAAAATTTTTCTTAGTCTCCAGATCAATCACCTTACAGACAAAATCTTCCTCTCACAAGAATCCTATACTCGCTCTCTCCTGAAATAGTTTCAAATGGAGGAATGCAACTCCACTATAAGCCTCGTGTGGGCCAGTGAAAAGCTCACCTCAAGGAAGGAAAGTGAAGTGCAAGCTGATAACGAAGAATACAGATGCCTAATTGGGTCACTCATCTACCTCAAAAACTCAAGGCCCGATATCGAAAATATTGTCAATATACTTGCCAGGTTCATCCATGATCCCTCAAAATCTCATCTTGCTGCTACAAAAATGGTTTTACGGTACCTGCAGGGGATTAAGTCCTACAGGCTAATGTTCAAAGAAGAAGAGAATGCAAAGTTAACAGGATACACTGACTTCGACTGGGCGGGCAGTTTAGATGGTAGAAAGAGCACAAGCAGATGTTTTTCCTTGGCTCCAGCATCATATCCTGGAGTTCCAAAAAACAACATACTGTGTCACTCTCTACAACTGGGGAAAAATTCATGGCTCTAAACTCTGCAGCCTGCGAAGCAATTTGATTACAAAAACTGTAAAAGGATTTATTCAGAGAGAGCAATAAAGAAGTAGAGGGGGCAGGAGTAAAACTTCAATACGACAATACTTCCGTCATCACTCTGACAAAAAATCTCTTGTATCACATAAGGAGAAAACACGTAGAAATAAAACTTCATTTCATCAAAGAGGCGGTATATAAGAACTTGATCGAACTGAAGTTTTGACCTACTTAAGACCAGATAGCCGACATAATGACCAAGAAAATGCACAGGAGCCGATTTGTTGAACTCAAGAATATGTTTGGAGTAAGAGATGGAGCAGATTTAGAGGGGGTGTTGTGTAATACCCTCATTCCGTCACGAATAATATAACAGAAGGTCCGATCGGAGCCCCACGTCATATTACACGAACAGACAAAAGAGTTACGAAATGAAACCATAACTCCTTTAAAACTTTAAACACACTTTAACACAGAGTTACAAACTAGCTGAAACATTAACGAGCTAAAAAAGACCACCCAAAAAGGAATGTACACTAACAGTTAAAAATAAGAATGAAAAGACATACACCATAGAGTTCTGGCCTTAAGGCCTTACAACAAGAAAGTTTCACCAAATTAAAAGCAGTTTCCAAACATCGGCACGCAAGCCGACAAAATAGGAAAACAATAGCAAAATGTTGGGCCTTCGAGGGCCGGCACAGCTTTGGGCTCCAGCGCACCATTTCCCGCTTTGCTCCGCAGTACCTGCACCCAAAATATTCCACCAAGCGATGGCAAACAAAGCAACAGTCAGTTGGAGCTGACCAAAATATAACGACCCCACCCGTTTTTCGGGGTGGTGGTGCTTAATCCCTGCAAGAAATTAACATGTTCACATATTTAATATAAAAGTGCAACTTAAGAACCAAACCCCATAGACGTTGGCACAACTGGCAAAACGTCTCATGCACTCAGGGCACCTTAAGGGTGTATTGGGTTACCCCGAGTCCCACCCTTTTTTCCATCACAGGCATACGATAGTGCATAAGGCACCTCAACAGTGAACTCCACTAGTCCACCACCATTCTCAGTCCCGGACTGGATGGTTTCGTTTGAGCAATACTAGCCAGGCCTATAGCCTTGACTCACCTCTATGCCAATGGCAATTATCACGTACTTTAGGTCTATTTAACCGAACAACATAGTGCAGATAAACTTTAGCCCTTTCCCGTTGCTAAAATCGTCGTGTAAATTAACGACAACGACGCAGGTCAGCATCCCCTTTCGCGTACATGACATAAAACACGTTATATTCCAAGGTTGGCACTCGTGGCCACCAAAGTTGGGCACCTAAGGCACACAACTCAACATGCTAGCACAAGGTCTCCGAGAGACCGGTTGGGCACACAGCACCACAAAAGCTCCTTGGGAGCTAATGTTATAGATACAACGATCCTATGCAAACATTAGTGTGTTTTCTAAAGCACACCTCCAGTACTAACTGCCGCCCCGGGCAGACCTCCATTCCAAAATATTCAGCTTCCACAGAGTCTTCTCCGGGAATCCACAAAACATCGCCAATCCAGACCACACGTCCGGATGGGCTTCACACAGCATGACTAAAACCGTACTCGAACTTCCGGGTACTAAATGCAATTAAATAACGGTGATGTACACATCGACCCGTCGGAGAACGCCTTTCTCCCACCCATCGGTGGGGAGGGGCCTCCATGAAAATATGCTAAAAATTAAGGGCTTCACCTGCCCAAGAAGAAAATTTGTTACCCTTGACGCGCGTTTCGGAGCCATAGCTTGGTCGTCACGGACTTGGTTTCCACGCACTGGTCCGAGCTCCAAATCAAACGTTTCGCCGCGATCCCTAGCCAAACTCAAGTTGCTCACCACCAACACCTCCAGACGGTCTCCTCCTGCAAGCATAAGCCCAACCCTAAACCTCTTGGTCGGCCAAGAGGAGAGGGAGGTCGGTTATGGCTTCAAGCCTAGCTAGATTTCCCCCTCTCTGGCGACGGCTGGGACAGAGGGAGGAGTAGGATCGACCCTTCCAGCGGCGATGGGACCGGATCCGGCTCCTTCCAGCAGCGGAGAGAGAAACGGGAGGATGGGATCGGGTTTGCGCGTGAGAGAGAAGCCAAGAGAAGGAGAGAGAGATTGGGAGAGGAAGAGGAGGGAACTCCTTCCTTCTTCCAGCCGGAGGTGGGCTCTGCTGCTGCTCGTGAGAGAAAAACTGAGAGAGGGAGAGAAAGATCGGGAGAGGAAACGCTGGATCGGGAGGGGGGAAATTGGGAAGGTTTGTGGCTGAGAGAGAAGGAATGAGAGGGGAGGGGGTTTTAGTTAGGTTTTATATAAAAACCCTAGCCCAAAAAGCTAACTTCAGACCACGCCCCCTAAACGCACCCCAAACTCATATAAACTCGCGATATGATTTTTGGGGCGTTACAATTCTCTCCTCCTTAAAGAAATTTCGTCCTGAAATTTAAAATATGAATAACGAAATGAAATTCATCATACCTGAGTGAAATAGATCAGGGTATTCCTCGCGCATGACCTCTTCTGGCTCCCAAGAGAGCTCCTCGCAGCCACAATTGTCCCAACGGACTCTCACCATCTTGATGGCCTTTCTCCGCAACTGTTATAAGTCGATATTGATGATGCAAGTCGGCGTCACTTTGGTAGATAGACCACTATCCATCGGCACACTATCGGCCTCCAACACAGAATCGGGTTCCCGCACCGCCTTTCTCAACACTGAAATATGGAAGACGTCGTGCAACCCACTCAGCTTCGTCGACAAAGCAAGTCGGTAAGCTACCTCGCCGATGCGCTCGGTGATCTAGAATGGCCCTAAATTCCTGAGACTCAGCTTCTTCAAGAGTTGAACTCTCGACACTCCCTTGAAAGGCTTTATCTTCAAGTACACTCAATCTCCAACTGCGAACTCCACGTTCCGGTGTTTGACATTGTAATACTTCGCCTGACGATCATGGGCATTCAACAATCGCTCTCGAATGATCTGTATAGAATCACTCGCCTCCTCAACATCTTTGCATTTCAACAGCTTGGTATCACCGGACTCTTCCCATGCTAAAGGAGTACGACATCTCCTACCATATAGCGCTTCGAATGGAGTCATCTTAATGCTTGCCTGATAACTATTGTTATAGGAGAACTTTACCATGAAAAAGTGATCCTCCCAACATTGTCCAAAATCCAAAACGCACATACATATCATATCTTCCATCATCCAATTTGTCCTATCGGTCTGCATGTCCGTCTGTGGATGGAAAGCGGTGCTAAACTTGAGCTTTATGCTCAGTAAACGGTGAACATGCCTCCAATCGCTTGATGTAAACCGTCCATAATGGTCACTAACAATACTGCGAGGGACGTCATGTAATCAAATGATGTTCTCCACATACAGATTTGCCAATTTCTCCACTGAATCACTTTTCTTATTTGGAATAAAATGCGCAACTTTAGTCAACCGATCAACAAACACTCAAATCGAGTCATTTTTCTGCAGCGACTTTGGCAATCTGTGCACAAAGTCCATGGAAATATCATCGAATTTCAACTCCGGGATTGTCAATGACTTCAAAAATCCTCCTGGCCGCTGGCACTCAACCTTCATCAATGTGCACGTTTGATACTTTGCCATGAAAAGGGCTATGTCTTTCTTCATCCCTGGCCACCAGAACAACACTTTCATGTCTTAATACATTTTTGTGCTCCCAAGATGAATCGTGTACTTGGTGAAATGAGCTTCATACATCAATTCATCACGCAGTTTCCTATGATTAGGAACACAAAGCTTGTCATTCTTCTGTAATAGCCCATCCTCAAGTAGAAACTCAGCGTTCGGCCCATTGGCGGGCTCCGACAAATAGCGTTGCATGCTTGGATCCAACTCTAAGGCAGATCTCACACGGTTGGCAATATCATACTGCACTTCCATCCAGCTAAGACTGGCAGCGGAAGATGAACCTCGATTCTCATAGGAGATTTCCAAGGCCTCAAGCTCACGTGCCAAACGCTCATTGTGAGCCAAGATCCAACTCGCATGCGTCGGCGCTCGACGACTCAAAGCGTCTGCCACTACGTTCCCTTTCCTAGGGGTATAGAGTATGTCGAAAGTGTAATCCCCCAGAAATTTCATCCATCTCCTCTGACGCATATTCAGATCTTTTTGATCTAACAAATATTTCAGACTCTTATGGTCCATGAAGATTTCGACCTTCACGTCATACAAGTAATGCCTCCACAACTTCAGAGCAAACACCATGGCCGCCAACTCTAAATCATGGACCGAGCAGTTTCTCTCATGCACCTTCACCTGGCGCAAACCGTAAGCGATAACTTCCCATGTTGACGTAGCACACATCCCAAACCACTGCCTAAGGCGTCACTGTACACCTGGTAAACTTCAGTCCCACACAGCGAACATAGAATCTGGGCAGAAATCAGTCGATTTTCCAGCTCCTCAAAAGCTTGCACGCACTCTGGTGTCCAGACAAACTGCTGATCCTTCCTAGTCAACATAGTGAGGGGAAGTGCAATTCATAAAAAATTCTCTACAAAGCGCCTGTAATAATCGGCAAGCCCCAATAAGCTCCGGACTTCCGTTACATTCCTCAGTTTAGGCCACTCTCGGATCGCTACAACTTTCACCGGATCTACCGCAACACCCTCTCCACTAATTATGTGCCCCAGAAATGCCACTGACGGTAGCCAAAACTCGCACTTTGAGATTTTGCATACAACTGATAACTCATCAGGACTGTCAAAACTTTGCAAAGGTGGTCGATATGTTCTTCCTCGGACTATGAGTACACCAGAATATCATCGATGAAGACAATAACAAACAGATCCAAGTACTCCTGGAATGCTCTATTCATCAAATCCATAAAAACTGATGGCGCATTTGTGATCCCAAAGGACATCACCGTGAACTCATAATGCTCGTAGCGGGTGCTGAAAGCAATCTTTGGGATGTTTGACTCTCGTATCCTACGTTGATAGTATCCGGACTTCAAATCCAACTTTGAGTACACGGTGGATCCTACCAACTAATCAAACAGGTCATCGATGCAAGGAATCAGATATTTATTCTTTTCTATCAACTTATTCAACTCTCTATAGTCTACACGCAGGCGCAAACTACCATCCTTCTTCTTCACGAAAAGGACTGGTGCACTCCATGGTGATGAGCTCGGGCATATATACCCCTGTTCAAGCAACTCCTGCAATTGCACCTTCAGTTCTGCTTTCTCCTTTGGCGTTATACGATAAGGAGAGCGTGACACGGGTTTGGCACCCGGCAAAAGCTCGATGCAAAAATCGATTTCCCCCTGAGATGGAACCCCGGGAAGCTCATCTGGAAAAACGTCTGCAAATTCCGATACGACTACCAAATCACATAGCTTGGGCTTCCGCTTTGAATCCTCTACTAAAGCAAAGAATAGCTCAGCGCCTTTTCACGTTGATTTCACCACTTGGAGGGTAGTCATCAGGGTTTTGCTCACGCCTCGTAGACCCGTAAAACGAGTTCCGTCTTCGCATTCTCCGTTTAACAAGACTTCTTTTAATTTTCAATCAATGCACGCGCCCTGCTTTGTCAGCCAATCCATACCAAATATGACGTCAAACTATGACAATGGTAGCAGCGCAGCCTCCAAATCGAAGTCTTGTTCTCCAATTCAAACCTTCACGCGGCTCTTCCTCCCCGTACTCATTAGGAACCCATTGGGTAAGAGCACATCCAACTTCGCCTCTGCCAACAAACAAGGCACTCCAACTCGCACAACAAAATCTTCTGATAAGAAGGATTGCGATGCACAGGTGTCGAACAATGCTCTCGCTGGATGATTGAATACCAATACGAAACCTAACGAGTATACGAGAAACAAACATACACAAGAATTATAAGCAATACACATGACAATAATTACAAGCAAATGTACCTATCACGATGTCGCTTTGCTTAATAGCCTCCTGTAGGCCAAGATTATAGACCCTGGGTAGCGTTGGCGTATGGTGAGACACAGACGACTCCAGTGCTTTCCCCTTCTCAGCATACGACGTACCCGCCTTTCTTTCATATTTTGCGGGACGGCTCCAACAATCTCGAGCATAATGTCCCACCTTGCCACAATTGTAACACGTGTGCGGACCTTGGCCAATTGTAGTTCCAGAAGTAGTAGAAGGAGCTGGTCCAGACGACCTAGCCTTCTTATTCCACCTGCAGCGGAACCCAGACTTTGAAGAACTCGGCGCTATTAACTCTTGCTTCCTCCCTGAGAGGTCCTTCTTACCCTGCACTCTCTTCATATCTTGTTCTAGAGACCGGGCAGTGTTTACCAATGTAAGGAAGCCCTGCGTCATCAGACTGGTCAATAATAGCCTCAGATCGTCCCACAGACCTTCATAGAATCGGTTGGTCTTCCTTTCCTCATCAGCAAATGAGGCTCTTACATACCGCCCCAACCTAGTGAATTCATGCAAGTAGTCATCCACCAGACTCTTGCCCTGAGTTAGCCTCTAGAATTGGTTTTCCATTGCAATCCTTTGCGCGGAAGGGAGATACCGTGCACGGAATAGTCTCAAAAATTCCTCCATCGAGACCTCAGATAGTAACCCACCCGCAAGCTGATGCAACTCTAGCTCTTCTCACCATAGCCTTGTCTCCCCATCCAAAAGAAAAGTGGCTAGTGTAATTCTTGTTGAATTTTCTCAAGTTAATCAACAAAGTAGCCCAAACACCAAATTAATATCTTCGGCACTACCCAGATCACAACTTGAACCGCGGAAAGTAGGAAGCAACTTAGATAACCAAACACACAGACAGAAGCAAGCAGATCAAAATTTTATTCAACTTCTTTACAAGGCGAGGCATACGTGGCGAGACATGATTTCGCCAGCATGAAAAAGCAGAAAAAACAAGCCGGGCGGATAGAACACTGAGACCGCCGAGTCGGCCGAGACCGCCGAGCTCGCCGAGTCCGCACACCGCCAAACTGCTGAAGCCGAACAACAACAAGGAGTCTGCGAAGACCGCGAGGTCTTCGCGGACAACCCATTATTGGTGAAGTGAAAGTGAAAGTGGGGGTGATCGGCAGTCCGGGCGACCTGGGCGGTGATCGGCAGTCCGGGGTGATCGGCAGTCCGGGGTGATCGGCAGTCGCGGACAACCCGTTGTTGAAATTGGTGAAGTGAAAGTGGGGGTGATCGGCAGTCCGAGCGACCTGGGCGGTTTGACCGCGCGGACTTGTTCTAGTCCGGCGAGTTGGTGGTTGGCGACCTGCATTGCTGCTGCAGGCTGTGTTGCGGTCTGAGCGGACTGCGCGGACTGGTTTGAGTCCGGCAGTGTTCTGTGTCTGCAGGTGATCCGCGCGGCCTGTGCGGACTGGGCTTGGAGCCCGCACGTCTTCTTTGAAGTTGTGGTAGCCGCGGTCTGGGCTTGGAGCTGGCGGACTGGACTTTGTATCCGCCGAGCTCGCGCCTTCTTGTCTTGCGCTTGTGGAGTTGGTTTCCGCAGTTTCCGCTGTGACTGGGTTTGTGCCAGTAGTCGCGGACTGCGCGAGATGATTTCGGTTTCCGCAGTATCCGCTGTGACCGGGCGGGTTGCCTGTAAATGCGGTCTGGTGCTTGCGGGTTCGCGGGTTGGTTGATCTTTTTCGGGCGGACTCGGCGAGATGACATTGCTAGTCGCGACCAAGGGGCGGTGTCTCTATCTCATAGGGTGGTGACCGCACTCCTCACCCGGCCTATAAATAGGACCCCCCGGCACCTCATTTAGTAGCAGAGTGAACAGTAAGTTGGGCTTGAGTGTTGGCTGCGGACTCGATTTTTTGTATCCGCGCGGGCTGTTGCTTAACCGGTTTCTGTGTGCAGGTGGCGCGGCTAGCAGTGTCAAACCAGGAGTTTGGTTCTGACCGCTGGAGTTAGCGGGCTGCATTGGCAGTTATCAGCATCAGCTTTATCTCAAGTTTCTTCTCTGTCCGCACGACCTCGCAATCTTGGCGGATAGGCGGCTTGTTCCTCTGTTCAGCAGCAGTTAGGCGAATAACGGGTTGTCCGCGCGACCTCGCGGTCTTCGCGGACTCCTTGTTGTTGTTCGGCTTCAGCAGTTTGGCGGTGTGTGGACTCGGCGAGCTCGGCGGTATCGGCCGACTCGGCGGTCTCAGTGTTCTATCCGCCCGGCTTGTTTTTTCTGCTTTTTCATGCTGGCGAAATCATGTCTCGCCACGTATGCCTCGCCTTGTAAAGAAGTTGAATAAAATTTTGATCTGCTTGCTTCTGTCTGTGTGTTTGGTTATCTAAGTTGCTTCCTACTTTCCGCGGTTCAAGTTGTGATCTGGGTAGTGCCGAAGATATTAATTTGGTGTTTGAGCTACCTTGTTGATCAACTTGAGAAAATTCAACATGGTATCAGAGGAAGGTTCAGTTGCTTGAGCGGTGTTCAACAGGCTTTGTTGTTGCTCTGTGTGCTTCTGAAGGATAACCAAGTTAGTGCCATGGATGGTGGTTTTGCAAGAGGTCTTGGTATTGAGCTTCTGACGCCGACTAACTTCAAGAAGTGGAAGTCGTGCATGAAGAGCTATCTTCTGGGTGAGGAGTTATGGGAGGTCGTCGGTGGAGATGATCAAGTAGAAATAACTGCTGAGTTTGGTACAACCGAGCAGGTGAGAGTGTGGAGGAAGACAAATGCCAAGGCTGAGTTTGCTCTCAAGCGGGCGGTGTCACCTGAACTCTTTGATCACATCTTAGGATGTGAGTCTGCTGCTGAGATTTGGACTTCCCTTGATGGGTTGTTCAATTGGAAGAATGTAGCAAGGTTACAGTTCTTAGAGAATGAGTTGGCTAAGGCAACTCAGGGAGATCTTTCTATCTCCAAATTCTTCTTGAAGTTGAAGAGCTTGTGTGCTGAGCTCTCTGCTCTTGATCCTGATGAGCCGATCTCCGAGGCTAAGCTGAAGAGGCACATAATCCGCGGTCTGCGGAAGGAGTATGTGGCCTTCGTTACCTCTGTTCAAGGCTGGGCTACTCAGCCCTCTCTTCTGGAGCTGGAGAATCTGCTTGCCTCGCAGGAAAGCTTGGCAAGGCAGATGGCCGGGGTGACGGTCTCTGAAGGAGCTAGTGATGCTCTCTTCACTGAGAAGAAGAAGAAGAAGAGATGGGAAGGGAATAAGAAGCAGACTGCGGCTGGAGATGAATTTTCATCTTCTAAACAGCAGGAGGGGAGCCTTGCTCCTAAGAAGGATTGGAAGAAGAACCTGAAATGCTTCAGGTGTCATCAACCAGGCCACTTCAAGCGAGACTGCAAGGTCAAGCTGCAGCCTGGGCATGCTGCAGGCAAGGAGGAAGCCTCCTCTAGCAAGGAGGAAGCTAGCTGGGGTGGAGCGTTCATGACGGGCACTTGTGTCCGTGCTTTGTCCACCAGTGACATGGAGGACGACTGGATCGTTGAATCCGGGTGTGGTCATCACCTCACCGGAGATTTGTCAAAATGATAGCGCTGCTATGTGGCATGAGAGGCTGGGGGATGTCGGGATGGATAAGCTGAAGGCTATGTCAAGTAGGAGCCTGGTGAGAGGCTTGCCTAAGCTATCATCTTTCGGTGAGGGTCATGTTTGTGCTGGATGTCAATATGGGAAGTCTCATCGTCTTCCATTTGATAAGTCACAAACAAGAAGCAAAGCACCATTGGAGGTTATCCATGGTGATCTGATGGGACCAACCGCGACTGCTAGCCTTGGTGGAAGCAGGTATATGCTAGTCTTGATTGATGACTACTCAAGATACACTTGGGTGTATTTCTTGAAGGAGAAGTCTGAAGCCTTCCGGTTGTTTGTGGAGTTCAAGGAGCTAGTGGAGGGCCGGCTTAACCTGAAGATCAAAAAGTTTAGAACTGATAACGGCGGAGAATTTGTCTCCTCCGAGTTTTCTAACTTTTGCAAGAAGCATGGAATTCAGAGGGAGCTCACTTGTGCTCATACTCCACAACAAAACGGAGTAGCGGAGCGGAAGATCCGTCATCTGACGGAGACTTGCAAATGTTGGCTTCATGCCAAGAGTATCCCAAGGTCCTTCTGGGCGGAGGGAATTTCTTGTGATGCCTATGTCATCAATCGGATGCCTCTTAGCCCGATCAACATGAAGTCTCCCTTCGAGATGTTGCTGAAGGAGAAGCCAAGTGTGGAGCACCTTCGGGTGTTTGGTTCAACTTGCTATGTGCATATCCCTGATGCGCTAAGGACTAAGCTTGATGCAAAGGCAAGGAAGCTTGTCTTTGTTGGCTATGATGAGCGGAAGAAGGGATGGAGATGCATGGATCCGGTGACGAAGAAGTTCGTGGTGTCAAGAGACGTTGTTTTTGATGAACTGACGTCATATGGAGGAAGCTCGGTTGAGCTGCCGGAGAGCAAGGTTGATGAAGGTCAGGAGGTGGCTGATCAAGTGGAGCTGGCTGTGTCACCAGCAGCTCCAGTTGCTTCAAGTTCTGGAGGAGAAGCTTCTGGGTCAGGAAGCAGGGGGGCATTGCTCCAAGCTTGCCAGAGAGCAGAGGTGAACCAGAAGAAGCAGCGGAGGTGATTAGCAAGGAGCAGCCTCTTCGGAGGTCAAAGAGGGTTATCAAGCCTCCAGCTCGTTACTGCGAAGGAAACACTGTGAGCTATGTCTCATGCTTCTTTGCAGGTCCTCTAGATGAGCGAGAACCTACTAGCTTCAATGAGGCCACTGGTGTCAAGGAGTGGGAAGATGCCATGAGAGGAGATGGATGCTCTCAAGAAAAATGAAACTTGGGATCTTGTGCCCAAAGTTGATGGCATTACTCTGGTGACATGCAAGTGGGTATTTAAGTTGAAGAAGAAGGCAGATGGGAGCATTGAGAGATTCAAGGCTCGCCTGGTGGCTCAGGGGTTCTCTCAACAGTATGGAGAAGACTATGAGGAGACGTTCAGCCCTGTTGCAAAGATGACTTCAGTTCGGATGGTGATTGCTTTGGCTGCTTGCCAAGGATGGAGGATGTGGCAGCTTGATGTAAAGAACGCCTTTCTTTACGGAGAGATTGACAAGGACATCTTCATGGATCAGCCACTTGGTTTCATCTCTGAAGTTCATCCTGATTACGTCTGCAAGCTCAGGAAGGCTCTCTACGGGTTGAAGCAAGCTCCTAGAGCTTGGTATGGGAAGATAGCAGAATATCTACAATTCTGTGGATATCTTGCTTCAAACTCGGACTCTAGCTTGTTCATCAAGAAGAAGGGGGAGCTTTCTATCTTGGTCCTGCTGTATGTTGATGATATGATCATCACAGGGAATTCTGAGGAAGAGGTTGCTAGGCTCAGAGCTGAGCTAGCCATTCGCTTCGAGATGAAAGACCTGGGAGAGCTTCATCACTTTCTTGGTCTCGAAGTGGAGAGGAAGGAGAGCGGGATCCTTATCTGCCAGAAGGGATATGCTGAGCGCATTATGAACCGGTTTGGCTTGATTGAAGGGAAGACTTGCTCTACTCCTATGGATCAAGGGCTGAAGCTTCGACGAGATGAAGGAAGGGTTCTTCCTGATCCTTTGGTGTTCAGAGCCCTTATTGGGAGCTTGATCTACCTGACGATTACTAGACCAGATATAGCTTATGCTGTTGGTCGAGTAAGTCGGTTTATGGCAGAGCCAAGGAAGTCTCATCTTATAACGGCAAAGAACATTCTGAAGTATGTCAAGGCAACTTTTGACATGGGACTTCTTTACAGAAGGGATGCGAGTTTCTCTCTGCTAGGTTACACAGATGCTGACTATGGTGGTGATTCGGATGACCGAAGGTCAACTTATGGTTATGTGTTCACTTGTGGATCAGCGGGCATTTCGTGGTGTAGCAAGAAGCAGGACTCGGTATATGTCTCTACTACGGAAGCTGAGTACAAGGCGTCTGCCTTGGCAGCTCAGGAAGCCATTTGGCTAAGGCGGCTAGTAGATGACATCCATGAGGAAGTGAAAGGCCCTACTTTGCTCCGAGGAGATAATGAGAGTGCTCTCAAGCTGGTGAACAATCCAGTTTGTCATGCCAGGACTAAACATATTGAGATCGATCACCACTTCATAAGGGAGAAGGTGTTGGAAGGATCACTTGTGGTTGGTCATGTTCGGAGTGAAGATAACCTTGCTGACATCTTCACCAAGTCGCTGTCGAAGGGGCCTTTTCAGCGGCTTCGAGGTCTGCTTGGTTTGATCACCACTTCTCACTTCAAGGGGGAGTGTTGAAATTGGTGAAGTGAAAGTGGGGGTGATCGTCAGTCCGGGCGACCTGGGCGGTTTGACCGCGCGGACTGGTTCTAGTCCGGCGAGTTGGTGGTTGGCGACCTGCGTTGCTGCTGCGGGCTGTGTTGTGGTCTGAGCGGACTGCGCAGACTGGTTTGAGTCCAGCAGTGTTCTGTGTCTGCAGGTGATGCGCGCGGCCTGTGCGGACTGGGCTTGGAGCCCGCACGTCTTCTTTGAAGTTGTGGTAGCCACGGTCTGGGCTTGGAGCTGGCGGACTGGACTTTGTATCCGCCGAGCTCGCGCCTTCTTGTCTTGCGCTTGTGGAGTTGGTTTCCGCAGTTTCCGCTGTGACTGGGTTTGTGCCAGTAGTCGCGGACTGCGCGAGATGATTTTGGTTTCCGCAGTATCCGCTGTGACCGGGCGGGTTGCCTGTAAATGCGGTCTGGTGCTTGCGGGTTTGCGGGTTGGTTGATCTTTTTCGGGCGGACTCGGCGAGATGACATTGCTAGTCGCGACCAAGGGGCGGTGTCTCTATCTCATAGGGTGGTGACCGCACTCCTCACCCGGCCTATAAATAGGACCCCCCGACACCTCATTTAGTAGCAGAGTGAACAGTAAGTTGGGCTTGAGTGTTGGCTGCGGACTCGATTTTTTGTATCCGCGCGGGCTGTTGCTTAACCGGTTTCTGTGTGCAGGTGGCGCGGCTAGCAGTGTCAAACCAGGAGTTTGGTTCTGACCGCTGGAGTTAGCGGGCTGCATTGGCGGTTATCAGCATCAGCTTTATCTCAAGTTTCTTCTCTGTCCGCACGACCTCGCGGTCTTGGCGGATAGGCGGCTTGTTCCTCTGTTCAGCAGCAGTTAGGCGAATAACGGGTTGTCCGCGCGACCTCGCGGTCTTCACGGACTCCTTGTTGTTGTTCGGCTTCAGCAGTTTGGCGGTGTGCGGACTCGGCGAGCTCGGCGGTCTCGGCCGACTCGGCGGTCTCAGTGTTCTATCCGCCCGGCTTGTTTTTTCTTCTTTTTCATGCTGGCAAAATCATGTCTCGCCACGTATGTCTCGCCTTGTAAAGAAGTTGAATAAAATTTTGATCTGCTTGCTTTTGTCTGTGTGTTTGGTTATCTAAGTTGCTTCCTACTTTCCGCGGTTCAAGTTGTGATCTGGGTAGTGCCGAAGATATTAATTTGGTGTTTGGGCTACCTTGTTGATCAACTTGAGAAAATTCAACAATTCTCTTCACCCGCGAGAGTCAATCCTCGGCCTGAGTCGGGGATCCCATTCCCGTAAACGTAGGCGGATTGAAGCTCATAAAGTGCTTCAGTTGCTTCTCCGTCGCTCGCCTCTCTGCCAAAGGCTCAACAGGCACTTGCCTCACCGCCACTGGCTCAACTATGTCAGCCTGCACCGGGGCTACCTCAGGGTGTAACTGCCCTCTTGGTTGCGCAATGATCATTGCGAACACGGCTTCAGCAACTAAATGTATTGTCTCGACAGAAGGAGGAGGCGTAGGTGTCTGAGATGGTGCATTACTTTCTGCATAGTGTAGATTTTGCGACTATTCTGCACCGCTTCATGTCACATACAATTGCGCAACACGCAATTTAGTAACAGATAAACATAGACAATAGCAAACAAAGGAACGCTCAGGTTCCACAAACAATGTTTTAAACATATTTCATGTGTATTTTTCATTCCTAGGTAGACATTCACTGATGATTTTACATCTTTAAGGTGACGCACACAGGTGCTCTTCACCCCTTAAATGAATTCGACCACGAATTCAGCGGACACGAACTGACACCTATAAGCTGATACCAAATTGTAACATCCTCATTCCATCACGAATAATATAACAGAAGGTCCGGCTGGAGCCCCACTTCATATTACATGAACAGACTAAAGGATTACGAAATGAAACCATAACTCCTTTAAAACTTTAAACGCACCTTAACATAGAGTTGCAAACTAGCGGAAACATTAACGAGCTAAAAACGACCACCGAAAAAGGAATGTCCACTAACAGTTATAAACAGGAATGAAAAGATATACACTACAGAGTTCTGGCCTTAAGGCCTTACAATTAGAAAGTTTCACCAAATTAAAAGCGGTTTCCAAACATCGGCACGCAGACCGGCAAAATAGGAAAAACAATAGCAACATTTTGGGCCTTCGAGGGCCGTCACAGCTTTGGGCTCCAGCCCGTTATTTCCCAATTGGCTCCGCAGCACCTGCACGCAAAATATTCCACCAAGCAGAGGCAAACAAAGCAACGGTCAGCTGGAGCTGACCAAAATATAACGACCACACCCCTTTTTTTTGGGGGGGGGGGGGTGATGCTTAATCTCTGCAAGCAATTAGTATGTTCACATATTTAATATAAAAGTGCAATTTAAGCACCAAACCCCACAGACGTTGGCGCAATCGGCCAAATGTCCGGTGCACTCAGGGCACCTTAAGGGTGTACAAGGTTACCCCGAGTCCCACCCTTTTTGCCATCACAGGCATACGATAGTGCATAAGGCACCTCAACGGTGAACTCCACTAGTCCACCACCATTTTTAGTCCTGAACTGGATGGTTCCGTTTGAGCAATACTAGCAAGGATTATAGCCTCTGCTCACCCCTATGCATACGACAATTGTCACGTACTTTAGGTCTATTTAACCGAACGACATAGTGCGGGTACAGTTTAGCTCTTTCCCGTTGCTCAAATCGTCGTGCCAATTAACGACAACGATGCGGGTCAGCATCCCTTTTCCCGTACACGACATAACACATGTTATGTTCCAAGGTTAGCACTCGTGGCCACCAAAGTTGGGCACCCAAGGCATGCAACTCAACACGGTAGCACACGGTCTCCGATAGACCGGTTGGGCACACAACACAACATAAACTCCCCGGGAGCTAATGCTATCATCACAACCCGCATTCTCTTCGTATTAAATAATACGTCAGAGTAAGAGAAAATACGCGTCGTGATGACACGCCGTGTAAGGGACAACTGCAGGCGCTCAGGCAAAACCCACTCCTAGTACTTTTCATGAAAATTCATGAGTTATAGTTTTAAAACATGATTTAAATTATGTTTAAATGACCGTTCCTCAGTTCTGTGGATCGACTCGTTCACACTAACAGTGTAAATAGAAATACGCAGCAGAAAATACTTAGTTTTATTTACTTATCATCCTATATGATCATGCCAACCAATGTTAACACGTGATATGCAGACCTCTAGGTTTAGTGTATGTACGAATTTTTTTAAAAAAACCTTTAAAATAGAGTGCTATTCATTTTGAAAGATCCTATGTAATGATGGTATAAATCCTTTTAATTTTATACTTAAATTACCTAACATGTATTTCTAGCATAAAATTTCCCAGAGAGCAAGTAAGTTATACAAAACCAGTAAGGAAGTAAACTAGCAGCTAGCAAGGTGTCTAAAATCACAAACAAATTGTGGGTGTCAACAAACTGACACAAACCCACAAAAATACAAGAGTATGTCTGAATTAGGTAAAACAAAACTACAAACAAACTACCTCACGACGGTGAGATGAAAAGAAGTCCCAGTTAAGACTGCAACACTGAAATCCCCAACTCTAGCTCCACAAACAGCTACTATCCCGAGCCTGGGGCATTCAAAAGAAGAACGTCTCAGTAAGAAAGTACAAGTGGCGGCGGGAAGTCAAAAGTAGAAAGGTAAACAACGGTCAATAGGGGTACCAACCTAAGACCGAATATACTGAAAGAAAGGTACATGTATAATAAGTGAACAGTGAGAAAACTTACGTGAGCATCCACGTACCTGACCACACTAGTCATGATGGAGAGCAATAGTTTAAATGTACCACTATAATCCGACAACCTAAATATATAGCAAAGTTCCTAATAGTTTAAACAAAAATTACAATTATTAACACCGATAAGCATCCAGCAAATGTGGGGGGAGTTACCTCCGCCAACACACCCACATAACAAACTCCACAAGGGCCCCAAGGGAAACACCGGTAAGCATCCAGCAACAGTGGGGGTAGATACCTCCGCCAACAAATCCACCAACTCCACGAGTCCCCAAGGGGAAAAAAGAAGTGGTCTCATAACTCAACACACCAAAACTGGAAAATACCCAGTAACTGCGGTGGGAGATACCTCCGCCAACACACCAACAGTAAAGAAAAATAAACAACACCGGGGGAAAAATCCTACAAAGTAAAATGCTCAAAATGCAGGACATTGTGACAGTGGTTTAGTCCACTAACATCAACAGCCCTAAAACAACTACTTATAACCCAAAAATGGCATAACCGACTAGACCAGATATCCCTAATTTTAGCGTACGGGTCTCACCAAGACAATCTTGCCTTATCGAATAATCAATTAGACGTGTCGAACAACTCGACAAATAGACTTGACTAAACGGAGGCTCACTCAATGAATGAACAATCTTTTCGGTGGATTAAAAGACTAAGTTATCGGGCTATAAGGACTTAAGCGACGAACATGAAAAAGACCTATTCGACGAACGAAAAATAAAACTCGTTCAACGAAGTGAACTACGGACTTGGGCGAAATTTCACGGTTGATTTGGTAAGTAAGAACATCAATTTGTCGGGTAGAAAACAAGTGACAAAACATTCAAGGGCGCGACTTAAGCAAGTCAAATTATGATTGTAAGTGGATTTAGAACGGTGTAAAAAATGATCATACCACATTAGGAATGAGAGGGAAGGAAGAAACCACCACTTGCCTCGATTTCCCCTGGAATCGTCCTCCGAAATACTCCACGTCGTAGATCGGTCCAAAAGAAGGCGCGACGAAGCGGAATCTACAGAAAATCGGTCAAAACGGCAGTTAGGGCCGAAAAACCTCGCGCTAAAAAGTCCCCGAAACGGGAAATACGTACCTCACACGCGTAGCTCCCGTTGAGAGCTTTCCGGATCTATGCTTCGTTAAAGATTCCATCCACCGAGGCTCCCGGAATCGCGGTCGGAAGTTCATGAACAAGAAGTCGCCGCTCTTGTTTCCGTTCGGTCTCTTGGAGAAGATGAATAGGGTTTTCTCTAACCCAATGCCTTTATATACTTATTAAATATAATAAGAATAATAATGATATTAAGAATAATAATCTTAGTATTAATAATAACCTTATTCGCAGGCGCGCGAGAAACGAAAATAAAAGCTTAATATGACTTCGAATTGAAAAGTGATCAACATGAAAGTTGTAGATCTCGTCAAGACAAACAAATTTCATGTTAATCATTTTTTTTATTTGATGCCGTTTTGATCCTTGAAATGGCCCCCAAAAATTCGCGAAAAGAGTAGGATCAGATTTCTCGGGAAATGGCCAGATTTCTCGGGAAATGGCCAGATTTCTCGGGAAATGACCAGATTTCTCGGGAAATCGCCAGATTTCTCGGGAAATCGCCTGATTTCTCGGGAAATCGCCTGATTTCTCGGGAAATCGCCTGATTTCTCGGGAAATCGCCTGATTTCTCGGGAAATCGCCTGATTTCTCGGGAAATCGCCTGATTTCTCGGGAAATCACATTGATTTCTCGAGAAATCAGTTGTCTTTTATTTAATTATTTCCGGATAAAATGACGATACATGGGCTAAACGCACCTTGATTCGAACGAAATTCACACCGTAGGCGAATGTCGGCGCAACGAATCTAACGATAAAGACAAAACTAAAATCCGACGTACCGTTCTTGAGATATTAATTTTTAAAGTTTACGACAAACGTAAATAATACAAAACTACAAACGCGCGCAGAAACTTTAAAAATGCTCGAATCGCGATGAAACTTGACGAGCAAGTCCAAAATTAACTAACTTAATTTTCCAACGTAAAAAAAATTCAGTTCTCGACGAAAACCACAAAATCTGGTCAGTCCGACGTACGGACGCGAAAACGCTCAAACGGCGTCGCGCCGTCAACTTGACGCTAAAAGTAACGTCATGACATCATAAATACGTCATTACTGAATTAAATAATTACCAAAAATCGGGGGCGTTACTCCTAAGGCACGCAACTCAACACGCTAGCACACGGTCTCCGAGAGACCGGTTGGGCACACAGCACCACATAAGCTCCCCGGGAGCTAATGATATCGATACAACGATCCTATGCAAACATTTGGGTGTTTCCTGAAGCACACCTCCAATACTAACTGCCGCCCCGGGCAAACCCCCATTCTGAAATATTCAACTTTCACGGAGTCTTCTCCGGGAACCCACAGAACATCGTCAATCCAGACCACACGTCCGGATGGGCTTCACACAACATGCCTGAAACCGTACTCGCACTTCCGGGTACTAAATGTAATTAAATAACGGGGATGTACACATCGACCCGTCAGAGAGCACATTTCCCCCACCCGTCGGTGGGGAGGGGCCTCCATGCAAACATGCTAAAAATTAAGGACTTCACATGCCAAAGTAGAAAAGGCGTTACCATTGACGCGCGTTTCAGAGTCATAGCTTGGTTGTCACGGACTTGGTTTCCACACACCGATCCGAGCTCCAAATCGAACGTTTCGCCGCGATCCCAAGCCAAACTCGAGTTGCTCACCACCAACACCTCCGAACGGCCTCCTCCCGCAAGCGTATGCCCAACCCTAACCCTCTTGGTTGGCCAAGAGGAGAGGGAGGTCGGTCATGGCCTCAAGCCTAGCTGGCTTTCCCCCTCTCTTGCGGCGGCTAGGACAGAGGGAGGAGTAGGATCGGCCCTTCGAGCGGCGACGGGACTGGGTCCGGCTCCTTCCAGTGGCGGAGAGAGAGAGAGACGGGAGGACGGGCTCGGGTTTGCGCGTGAGAGAGAAGCCGGGAGAGGGAGAGAGAGAGGAGGGAACTCCTTCCTCCTTCCAGTCGGCGGCAGGCTCTGCTGCTGCTCGTGAGAGAAAAACCGAGAGAGGGAGAGAAAGATCGGGAGAGGAAACGTGGGATCGGGAGGGGGGGATCGGGAAGGTTTGCGGCTGAGAGAAAAGGAATGAGAGGGGAGGGGGGTTTTAGTTAAGTTTTATATAAAAACCCTAGCCCAAAAAACTAACTGCAGACCACGTCCCTTAAGCGCACCCCAAACTCATTTAAACTCGCGACACGATTTTTGGGGGGTTACATATTGAAACCAGAAATCTGCCCCCATTAATGATTCCTGGCGTTGCTCTCCTAGGAAACATAATAAAAGAAAATGTCATTAAAGTAACTGCCCCAGTTTGATCTTTAATGTTAAGTTTAGATTATTCTGTTAAGACTACTATATATGTGTGTGTAACTACATCAACTTTATGATGAATATTAAGAAGTAAAATCTCACTTATCTTTTCTCTTGTTGGTGTGCTTTCTCCTTTCTTTTAATACCTATAAAACCAAATACGAATTTAGAACTAACTTTGGGCAGGGTTTTTCACTGTCGAGTGGGAGGGGCTCGTGATATCCGGGTAGGGTTTCGAGCTGCGTAGCTTTCGCGGTTCATCGCCGGAAAAAGCCGTGGCTGGTGCTATAAAGAAAACAACGGACTCAAATAAACAACAGTTTGAAAAAAAAATATAATCAAACGTTGCTTATTGTCAAAATAACGGTGTGTCCTAGCCGCACAGCAGCTGAAAAACTTAACCAAACGTCACCTAAGATTCAACTTTTTCATACTCAGATATGGTCGAATCCAAATTCATATCCGAGTGTCATTCGAATTTGAATCAAATCATATTAACTTATTCGTGAATATTTAATGAATAATAGCAAAAGATATTATATATAAAGCTGAATATGGTCATCCCATCAAAGTCAATTTGGTCCTTCATTTAAAGCGGATTTAACTGAAATCTGGTGGGGATGAACCCCTTTTATAGAGAAATTGGTGTGCACATAGCCAATTCATTCATGATCTCAACAAAATAGTGGAGATGAGTTTGACCATCGCACGTGCGATCGGCACACCCGATCGGCGCACGCAATCCCGCAACACGTACACGTCGGCAACCGGCGTTGTCACGCTGACGGCGCCCGGCCGCCAATCCACCCGCGGCCGCAAGGCGCCGCCCCACCACTCGCGGTCGCGCCCAGCCGCCCTGCCACTCGCAGACGCATCATGCGGTCGTGAAGCGCCTCCCGGACAGCCGGCCGCGCCCGACCGCCCCGCCCCTCGCGCCCGCCTCCCACGGCAGCCAGGCGCCGCCCGCTTGTCCCGCCCCTCGCGGACGCATCCCGCGGCCGCGAGGCGCCGGCCGCCTCGCCCAGCCTCGACGCGCCGCTCGGACGCCCGGCCGACCCGCCCCTCGCGGCCACCTCCTGCTGTCGCGAGGCGTCGCCTGGACGGTCGGCCGCTCCCGGCCGCCCCGCCCCTCGCACCCGCCTCCCGCAGCCGCGAGGCGCCGCCCTGCCCCTCGTGTCCTCCTCCCGCAGTCGCG
The DNA here is from genome assembly GCA_039513925.1 of Platanthera zijinensis. NCBI lineage: Eukaryota > Viridiplantae > Streptophyta > Magnoliopsida > Asparagales > Orchidaceae > Platanthera > Platanthera zijinensis. Next base: position 21,170,181 of record CM077092.1, read on the forward strand.
AGGCGCCGGCCGGACTGCTGGCCGCGCCCGGCCGCCACGCCCCTCGCTGCCGCCTCCCGCTGCCACGAGGCACAGCTTGGGCGGCCGGCCACGCCCGGCCGCCCCGCCTCTCGCGGACGCCTCCCGCGGTCGCGAGGCGTCGCTCAGGCGGTCGGTCGCGCCGGCCTCTCGCGGCCGCCTCCCAAGGTCGCGAGGCGACGCCCGGGCGGTCGGCCACTCCCGGCCTCCCCTCCTCTTGTGCCCGCCTTCCGCGGTCGCGAGCCACCGCTCGGGTGGCGCAACCCCCTTCGTCGGCGAACATCGTCGACGGTTTGGCCATTCTCCCATGGCGGCCCCTCCCCGCCATTCGATCTCTCCGGCGCGATCATCGCCGCTCGTTTTGTGCATAACCACCCACTAACCATCATGATTAGTGAGAATATTTTAATTAAAATATTTGGTGTGCGTATAACGGATTTAATGACAAAATACACACTCTTAATTATATTAGAAAATGATTATGCGCGTGCTTACGTTGTGCGGATAGCCGCATAACCATCGTAACCACCCCATGAAGGCTATAAAAGGAGCTCATGCCTCCTCATTTCTCACTTTTTCATTCATCAGCTTTCTTCTTCCTCAGGTCAGAGCTCTGATGGATTCCTCCTATGCACCGCACTCAAGCCATCTTCAAGCCGCACTAAAGCCATCTTTGAGCAGCGTCCAAGCCACATTCAAGCTTTCTTCAAGCCGCAACATCCAAGCCTTCTTCAAGCCGCAACATCCAAGCCACCTTCTAGCCGTCATCAAGCCGCGTTCAAGCCACATTCAAGTCATCTTCAAGCATCCCGCCACAACAAGCATCTCGCTCATTCACGCCCTCCTTGCATACAAGTCTCGTGTGGAGCAGCATGTTGCCCTCCGCGAGCCAGCAATTCTCACACCTCTTAAGTGTAACGAGAAGCAGTCTGTCGCTCTCGATTCTTCGTAAAAGTTGTAATCGTCAGCAGATAGTGAAGTTCGATCGGCACAGACCCGATCGCGTGATTTTTTACACAGTTAAAGAGTTTTTTAACGTCAAAATCGCCATGTGTACCTACTCTCTGACTTTTTCACTAATTGTGCGCTCGACCGCTCCCGGGTTAAGACGGCCAAATTTAGACCGGTTTAGGAGCCCCGAGTTAGACGGCAACAAAATCTAAGAATTAATTTTAACCATTCAAATCCAGGATTTGGAGACGAATCCAAATCTGAATTCAAACATTCAAACCAATCTTAATAAACATCAATGTAATATTAAGATTTTTTTTCAACACGGAGGCCACAACGCTCTCGCTTTGCCGTCATTTGTTCTTCCGTCGTGCATGCGGCACAAGAAAACTAGAAACCATTTATGTAAGTTCAGCTAAAAAGTTGAAACTAAAGCCAAAAAACCAGTCAAACATGCCATCAAATTAATCACAATGTAGATGTAATGGGCATAAACTGTTGTTCATGAACCAGTCAAACACGCTAAAAATAGTTTGTAGCGTTCTCTATAGCGTTTCGCTACATATCAGCTGGTATGTGTTGGGTGCACAATTTCATAACGATTATATGCAGGCCAATTCTTTAGGGATTCACAATTTTCTATGATATTTTTATTTTTATTTACATTTATATTTGAACTGCATATAGCCAAAAATATTCGCATAAAACAAACTCTCTCTAAGTCTCTATACATATAGAATGAAATAGCAGCTGTAATGGAGATGGGAAAAAAATGAAGGTAATTATTTTGTTTCTTTTAATATCTCTCCTTGAATTATTTCTTCTCTCTTTCTCCAACCGGCCTCCGCTCCCTTCTTGCCGGAAAACCATCGGTCAAAGATACCGTTGTAACCACCCTAACGTCGGTTCCGTTTGGCGCGATGGTAGCGGTCGTAAACGCATGGGTTAAAACGTCATTCGTTAAAGATCACCTAACAAATATCATCCGTTTGAACATAAAAATGGATGAAGTTTCTTAGCTGAATGTTAACAAATGATAATTTAACCCTCATGTTCATGACTACCACCGCCATGCCAAACGGAGTAAGATTTGTCAGAATAATGACATCTTATTTTCTCACGAACAAAATTTAGGTAAGTTACTCTAGTCTATAAATAGATACAGTATTAAATATTGACCGTAGATTTTCTGCATAAATAACATGATTGGTCGAAATATTAATTAACGGTCAGTATTTAATATCATATGGACAGTAGAATATCATATTAACGGTCAGTATTTAATACTGTACTTGAGAGTAACCCACCTAAAATTTTTTCATTTTCTCACATGTAAAAAATGTAGAATTGAGAAAAAAAATATGGAGTGCAGAAAACTCTGGCGGGCGGCGGAGTTCACCGTCACAGATTCTCCGGCGGGCAAACGGCCTGGCCGTGGGTCCGACATGACGGCGCTGACGGCGGCGTTGGCCCTTGCGGCAATGACTGCAGAAACAAACGAACTCGCCCTTCAAACCCCGAACTTCGTAGCTTTTCTCCCATTGGCCTTGCGCTTGTTAACGGAAACTTCATGGAGAGAGAAAGCAGGAGAAGCGCAGCAATGGCTGCTTCCGCCGTTACCACCCTTCTCTTTCCTTCCATTTCTTCTTCTTCTTCTTCAAAGTATTAGCAAGCTGGGAGTTTGGAAGGAAAAGGCATAGCTGTATATACTTGATATTTTTAGTGGAAGAGATCAAAGTGGGGAAGAGTTCTCTGTTACAGATTATTGCTATATTAATTAATTGTTAAATAACGGTCAACTTATTTGAAAAAGTATCCCATGATTAGCAATAAAATGAGAGAATTCATATTAGTACCGTCCGATCACTACGGAGCGTCCATCGTCGTCCGATCTACAGGTAATCACTCACTAATCATCAAGTTAGTGGGGGACGTCATAATCAGCTCCTGGAGGCTATAAAAGAAGCCTAAGGTCTTCTCATTTCTCATCTTTTTGCTCCCCCAGCCTTCTTCTTCCTCAGGCAAGAGCTCTGTAGAACTCCTCCCTCGGGTCATCTTCAAGCCGCTAACGAGCCAAAAAAGCGTCCAAGTCCCCAAGTGCACAGAGAAAAGAAGAAGACGACTATTATCAGCACTCAAGCACGCCAGCCACCAAGCAGCACATCCAACACTCACTCAGCGCAGCCTGTTGACCGTTGCGAGTCAGGAATTTTCTCTCACCACTAAGTTGTAACGAGGAGCGGTCTGTCGCCCTCAATTCTCCAAGCATATTGTAACCGCAAACTGATAGTGGACTTTGACCGGCACAGATCCGGTCACGTGGTTTTTTACCCAATTGAGGCGTTTTTCCATGTTAAAACCTCTTGTGTCAACTTTCTATTTTCATTGACTTTGTGTGCGTTCGACCGTTCCGAGAGCTAAGACGGTCTAGGAATTCCGGCCCGACCGGGACATCGAGTTAGTCTGCAACATACTTAGGCTTTTGTTTTAGCGTTTAAGCATGCACGTTTTGTTTTATTAAAACGCAATTGTGGGTGTTAAACCCGTTTGTTTTTCCGCCTACAATTTCAGTCGCCCGACGTTTCTGCCAGCTCAAAAAATCGTGGGATGGAACCACGTTGGAGAGCTCCTGTTTGCCGCGTTTATGGAGGAGAAAAGCTTCGTTGTGCTACCCTCCCGTGCCCCGCGTTGTGCCGCCCTCCCGTTTCTCCAGGTTTCCTGGGAAGGAGGAAAACTTGGATTGCCGCGTTTATGGAGGAGAAAAGCTTCGTTGTGCTACCCTCCCGTGCCCCGCGTTGTGCCGCCCTCCCGTTTCTCCAGGTTTCCTGGGAAGGAGGAAAACTTGGATTGCCGCTGGCGGCCTGCACGGAACCCACCGGCGGGGTCGTCGAACCCCGGCGAATCCGCGGCGGTAGTCCGACGGGACACCAGCAGGGCCGCCGCCGGCGGTGGCCTTGTCGGAGCCCCTTCGGACTACCCCCGACAGGTTCGCCGGAGACCGGCGACCCCGCCGGTGGGCTCTGGGCATTCCGTCGGTGACAGCCTTTACCGTCGGCCTCCGCCTCCTACTCCTCCATGAGCTCCTTTGTCGGGAGGTTAATAATTTTAATATTTATATGTCATAAGTTTTAGTAAAATATAATATATTAAAAATATATTTTATTGAAATATAATATGAAATTTTTTATAATATTACAGGATATATATATATAATTATTATGTATAATTATGTAATTAATCGTCACTAATGTTTTGTCAAACGATTCTCTGTTTTGAACAGCTCTGCAAACGCAAACAGTCCAAAAAAATCTCCATTTACAACAATAAGTTTCCAACAGCTTCATTTACAAACCTGCATTTACAATAGCTTCTTTTACAATCCCAGTCGCTCTCCCAAATGTTGTTGAAGCCGAAAACTGGCCTCAACGAGAGTTCAGACCTTGGGGTGTAGCTAGTACCTACTTCTCCCAAACCTTGACCTCTGACTAGTAACAAAGAGCCTGGAACTGACCCTAAGCCTCAGCTGGGAGGTCCCTCCACTAACCCGGAAGATCTCTGAGTGTTTTCCCTCTAAAGCCAATAGTTGGGCTTAGTACCTCAAAAAGCACAAGGAAATTTCAGAAATGATGAAAGCTTGCCTTCTGAGGAACTCCATGGGTCTATTTATAGGTTTTCAGTATCTGGCCTGCCAAAAGCGTAATTTTGTTGTTCCTAAATTACCGAAATACCCTAAGCTTGTCTGCCAATAGCCAAACTCGACTGTTCTGAGGAGCTAAATGCAGACCTAGGGGCATCCAGGTAATTTCATCCCTGGACCCTACTTGGCTGACCCTACCTGGCGGAAGCCTTTTCCACTGATCCCTGCTGGCCTCTCGCTTACCACAAGCGAGAGCCTTCCCGCATACCCCGGGTGGGAGTCAATGGGTTAATTCTGAGCTCAGTTCGACGAACGCAGAGCTCAACTCGACGAACGCGGAGCTCAGCTCGACGAATCACTTGCTGAGTTCAACGAGTTACACGAGCGAAAGCGTTCCCGCCTACCGCAGGCGGGATCAAAAAGGCCAAAGGGCGCTGAGTGGAGAAACATCACTCAACGTAAAAGCCAAAGGGCGTTGAGTGGAGAAGCATCACTCAATGCCAACTCTAAGGGCCAGGGCTTTGAGTGGAGAAGCGTCACTCAACGCCAACTCTGAGGGCCAGGGCGTTGAGTGGAGAAGCGTCACTCAATGCCATGGGCTAAGGCATTGAGTGGAGAAGCATCACTCAATGCCAACCCTGAGGGCATCCCGCCTGCCCGGGCGCAAACCTTCTCACAGCCCTAGGCGGGAGCCCTTCCGCATGCACTACTCACTTGATCCGATCTAGCTTAAAGCCAACTCAATCCTGGGGCCCTAGGCCCTTGGGTCTTACTCAGCGCATACGGGGTTGTACACAATCCCCGCTTTTTGCGAGCAAGCTCTGCGCTCGGAAAGATACATCCAACCCCTAATATTCGCTGAGCTCTTGCTGACCTGGGAGGGAATCTTTTGCGGGTCCTACCACAACTCTCTATATATATGCCGTCGGGTTTGTCCTCAGGTCATCACTGTCGCTTTTGCCCTCTGCCGGAGCTCTGGCGAGGTTTCGAAGATGTATGACAAGCATACCGAGAAGCCACTTTCACAGGAACTTCAGGATTGTCTCGTCGCTGCCCAAGCGAGAGCTCGCGCTAAATACTCCACGGTTGCCCCCTGGCTAACGAGTAAGAGGCCCGCTGACGAACCCTCCCGGGAAAAGAAGAAAAAGAAGGTCAAGTCAGTCAGGTGAGACCGCTCGAAGAAGGATCGCGCCTCGCCCAGCCCGTCCTTCAGCCGCGGCGAGAACCCCCCCCCCCCCCTTGTCCTCCTCAAGTACATTCCCTGTTTTACTCTTTGCGCGAGCCTTCGAAGCATGCTCTTCATGTTTATGCGCGATCTTTTCCGCAGAAGGCGGTTCCGGAACACGTCTCTAGCCCCCACCCAGCGAACACAGAAGCTACCCAGCTTCTTGGAGGGACCGGGGCGCTGCCCACAACGACCGATCTCCCTGTCGATGCCCCTGGTATCTTCCATGCCTGGTTCCCGCTTCAACCAGCTCACCTGCCTTTCGCTGACCAATTTTTTTCTTCCAGCTCTCGCAACCGAGAACCCGGGCCTCGCCGACCAGAGGCCCAAAACTCCCGGGTGTGACGATCCCACCAACCCGGCGGTCGACCCTCCCCTCTCGCCGGGGAGGATCATTGTGAACGAATCTATCGCACCTACGCCGGGGTCTCGGCATCTGACGGAGGATGGTACCGTGATCGCGCCGCTGGCTTAGACTAACTTTCTCGAAGCTCACCATATCCCCTGGGACGGGGCAAACCAATTCACCTGCTCTTTGGAAAGAACCGAGAGGGGCAGCCTGGCCCCTCTCGCCAACCATCAGCTGATTTCCCCCACTAAACATCAGGTAGGCGAGAACTTACCTTACCCTATCCTTAGCCTTTCGCCTTTTCCCTATGTCCTGACAAATCTATTCCTGCCAGGCCCGGAGACCGATGACGCGAAAGAAGATGAAGAAGAGCAAGTCTCGCCCCTTCCCTCCCCCAGCGAGATGGAAGACTTCTTGGACGCTGCCAGAAGCGGCAAGGAGCGGCAGAAAAGAGTGGCGGAGGACCTGTCGAAACTTGTCAGGAGGCGGCGAGCCGATTCCCGAGTGGTGAGCGAACTGAAGGGGGTGGTGGAGCGATGGCTAGCCGTGGTGGAGCGGTACTACACCCACCTCCTCGGCGAGACGGAGCGACAAGACACGCTTACCGTCGAGACCTCCCCTAGAAGATATATTGCGTGAACCCAGGATCAGCTATGCCTAGCCAACCAAGGAATTACCGCCTTGACGGCCTTTTTAGACCCGTGAGTGCCTCCGAGGTCAGGGAGGCGAGGTAGGGGTCGCTGGCGGTGGGAGCAGTACTGAGCCAGCCCAAGGCTCTCGCCTCTTCTTACCACAACCTCCCGGCCTACCCTTCTCGTTATGTACCCTCGCATTTTTCTGTGAAAAACAGTTATTGTTATTAGTCGATGGCTCTCGCCCGGCAAGAGTCCTATTATGTTTGAGCTACCTTTTATCTGTTGAAGTTTCGCTCTCTTTCCGGGATCCCTCCCGGGGGCTCTCGCCTTTTTCAGGTACTTGAAGTGCTTTGCAAGGCGGAGCGAAATATGAAGAGTCGAAAAGTCGGGGTTCGTTGATTGTATTGTCTTGGAAAAAACCCATAATTACTGAACTTTTCTATAAATAGGCCAATCTACCAATCACATTCATTCCACTTCGACTCCAGACCTCTGCTTTTCTTTCCCCCCACTCTCGTCGCTCTCTGCAACTTATAGCCTTCCGCCAACTACCTTCTCTTCCCTTTTTGCTCTTACTCCTTTCCGCTCTTACTCAAGATGCCAGGAGAGAGTGAAGGTCGTTGTAAGTGCGTGCAAGCCTTTCTGGACCACAACTTCCCGCCTTGCGATTGACCAAGGATGAATACCTTTCGCTAGTCGCCGATTTCTTCCCCCCGGAGTTTGTTGTGCGCAACCCCGAGAATGATGATAGGGTCAACTTCACGCCAGCTGGGGAACTTGCCATCCCCCTGGAGCATTTTGAGGTGGGCTTCCGCCCCCCCCCCCCCCTGGCCTGAGGTGCGCCAGGCTCTCCGCTACTACGGGGTGGTACTGGCACAACTTAACCCTAACTCTGTCGCGATCCTGATGGCCTTCATCTGCTACATGCGGGAGGAGAGGATCGAGTTCAACCTGTCCATCTTCCGGAAGCTATTCAACTTTCGCGCAAAAGGAGGGATGGTCTTCTTCTTAGGCCAGCTGGTGAAGACCAGCGGTCTCGCCATCAAGAACCAGCACTGGGGCCAGAGGTTCCTACTCGTTTCCGGATACTTCGGCAATTTCCCCCTTGTGTTGATTTAGTACGACGACATGACCTACACGCCTCCAGCTCTCGGGGAGCGCGAGGGCGCCCTTGTCAAATTCTTCGGGACCAATACTTCTGACATCCCCTTTCTCCGGCGAAACCTAGACTCCCTTCTGCCAGTTCCTCCCGACGAGGGTATTATTTTGGTCTAACCTTGCAACCTTTTGCTTTGAAGTATAGAGCTAACAGATATGCCTTTTGCAGGTGAACGGGAAATTCCCCTCCACCAATCGTTTGACGAGACTAGGGGTCCCGTCAGCTCCCTAGCACTCGCTCAGTTCGCCGCTCTCGCCTGCCGGAAGGAACCGGGAGCCCCTTCCAAGGCGAGTGCTCAGAAGCAGAAACGTACCCCTCCCCCTTCCGCATCCTTGAAGAAGTCAAATCTGACAGTGGCGGACAAGGGAAAGTCAGTCGCCAAGCCCCCCACCGAGACCATTTCTTTGGCTCTCGCCGAGATCCCCTCAGCCGCGGGAGAGACGGGTGTCGCTGAGCCGGTCGCTGAGACCCCTACCGAGATCCCACTCAAGTCGATGTTGAAAGGGCACCGAAACTTTGGCTTTGGCGAGAGGTTCTTGGATGCGGAGGGCAAGCCCTTGCACTAGTGGGACCCTACCACCAGCTGTGTCGCGGTCTCAACACTCCTCCCCTTCTGGAGGGAGCGGGACACGATTAATGGCGAGGCCTTTCGGCTGAGCTATGAGCTCTACGATCGGGAGGACGCCGACATGTTCGATCGGTCGACTACCCGGGCACTCGTCTACGACGCCTTCGAAGCCCAACTTCGCGCGGTCCATCTCTCGCATATGTATGGGCGTCGCACCCTCACCATCGAGCGCAACCTCGCTGACATGCTCAAGGCAAGGGATGCCGCTGCGGCTGAAGTGGACACCCTGAAGTCCGACTTTGCGGCTTCCCAAAAACTTCTCTCTCTTCGCTCGGCCGCCGAGGTAAGCGGGACTTTCATTGTCTCTCGCCTTTTCCTTGTTTTACCTTGTCTAAAGGATTTTTCTGCAGGATTCCGCCCAAGCTCAGTTGTCCCGCGCAAGGGTGGCCAGCCTAAAAGGCGAGAACAAGCTTATGAAGGTTGAGATGAAGCGTCTGCAGGAGGACCTGGCCCTGGCCCAACCATCGTTGGACGATAGGCTCAAGCGCCGCCGCTACTCGGCATACGACATAGACGTGATAATTCATGAAAACGCGCAGGCCTCGACAAAGATGGTGATCGAGATGTTGTGGGAATCGGGCCTTCTGAACGAAGGTGGCGAGACCCTGACTACATGGGGGGTCGTGCCCTGGTTGTTCGAGCCCATCCCCAAGCCCGTGGAGGAGGGAGAATCTTCGGAGGAAGATGTGCAAGAGCTTGGCCACGACGACGGGTCCGGCGACAGCTCCTCTGGCGAGACCTCTAGCAGAAGCGGAACCTCCAGCGGCCCAGCCTGATGGCTTCTCGCCCTTCTCCCCGACTTTTGTATTTCAAACTCGCGATTTTTTTCTTGACTTTTCTTGTAATGGGCGAGACCCCCAAGTAATTTTTGGGTTACTTATGTATATGACAGTTCTTTGCTTTTGCCGAAATGTTTCTCTTCTTCCTCTTTTTTTTCGTGTTGTTACTGGTAGGCTTCCGTGATCTCGCTAGATACTTAGGCTCTTAGGTAGTAACTGTTGAAGCTTATCCCCTGCCGAGAGGAAATTCTTTGAGTGGGCACTGCCAGAAAGGCCTTGGCCGAGAGGCTCTTTCCCCCTGGAGTCCACCGCCAAACTTTCCTTAAACCCTCGCATACACCTTATGCCTTTTGTGATAACCTCTGCCCGTTTATAGCATTGGCTATCTAGGTAAACTTTGCTGAGAAAGGCGTGACGAGCGGACCTGCCGAGAGGTCTATGCTGAAAGGCGACATGACGAGAGGTCATGAGCTTCTTCTTCCCAACTTAGGACTTAGAGATGGATGTCTGAGCTTGCTAGTGAGGATCTTTTGTGATGTTCGTCGTGGGCTCACTGCCCCGTCAGCCAGGTGAGAGCCTGATGGCGGGAGTGCCTACCGATTCGGTCACGACCCCCTTTTCACCTCGTCAACCGGTGAACCCATTTGCCCGGCTGGCTTGATGGGAACCTGGTCGGCTGGCCCCTCTAGTGTCAACTGCAATCACAAATTCTGTCCCTTTCCCCCCAAGCGATCCTACGGCCTTGTCAGCTAGTGAGAGCCGAGTAGCAGGTCTACTCGGGGCCGAGTGCGCCTTCGAGCCCTGTCAGCTAATGAGAGCCTGAGCAACGGGATCCTATCGGGGTCTTGTAAATCGACCATCCTCTTTTCCTTTCCCCCCAAGCGAGCCTACGACCCTGCCATCTAGTGAGAGCCTGACAACGGGTCTACTCGAGGTCGAGTGTGCCTTCCAGCCCTGCCAGCTAATGAGAGCCTGATCAGCGGAATCCTCTTGGGGTATCCCTTACCCCCCCCCCCCCCCCCCCCGCCTAAGAGAGCCTACGGCCCTGCCATCTAATGAGATCCTGGCAGCGGGTCTGCTCGGGGCCGAGTGCGCCTTCCAGCCCTGCCAGCTAATGAGAGCCTGATCAGTGGGATCCTCTCGGGGTCTTGAAAATCCACCATCCTCTTTTCCTTTCCCCTTAAGCGAGCCTACGACCCTGCAAGCTAATGAGAGCCTGACAGCGGATCTACTCGGGTCCAGTGCGTCTTCCAGCCCTGCCAGCTAATGAGAGCCTGAGCAGCGGGATCCTTTCGGGGTATTCCCTTACCCCCCCCCCCCCAGAGAGCTTACAGTCCTGCTAGCCAATGAGATCTGACAGCGAGTCTACTCGGGGCCGAGTGCGTCTTCCAGCCCTGCCATCTAATGAGAGCCTGAGCAGGGAGATCCTCTCGGGTTCTTGCAAATCCACCATCCTCTTTTCCTTTCCACCCAAGCGAGCCTACGACCCTGCTAGCTAGTGAGAGCCTGGCAGCAGGTCTACTCGGGGCCGAGTGTGCCTTCCAGCCCTGTCAGCTAATGAGAGCCTGAGCAGCGGGATCCTCTCAGGGTATCCGTTACCCCCCCCCCCCAAGCGAGCCTACGGGGCTGCCAACTAATGAGAGCCTGATAATGGGTCTACTCGGGGCCGAGTGCGCCTTCCAGCACTTCCAGCTAATGAGAGCCTGAACAGCGGGATCCTCTCGGGGTATTCCCTTACCCCCCAAGCGAGCCTACGACCCTGCCAGCTAATTAGAGCTTGGTAGCAGGTCTACTCGGGGACGAGTGCGCCTTCCAGCCCTGCCAGAGCCTGAGAAGCGGGATCCTCTCGGGGTCTTGCAAATCCACCATCCTCTTTTCCTTTCCCCCCAAGCGAGCCTACGACCCTACCAGCTAATGAGAGCCTGACAGCGGGTCTACTCGGGGATGAGTGCGCCTTCCAGTCCTACCAGCTAATGAGAGACTAAGCAGCGGGATCCTCTCGGGGTATTCCCTTACCCCAGAAGTTAGCCTACGGTCCTGTCAGCTAGTGAGAGCCTGGCAGCGGGTCTAATCTGGGTCGAGTGTGCCTTCCAGCCCTACCAGCTAATGAGAGACTGAGCAGCGGGATCCTCTCGGGGTCTTGCAAATCCACCATCCTCTTTTCCTTTCCTTCCAAGCGAGCCTACGACCCTGCCAGCTAATGAGAGCCTGGAAACGGGTCTACTCAGGGCCGAATGCGCCTTCCAGCCCTGCAAGCTAATGAGAGCCTGAGCAGTGGGATCCTCTCGAGGTATTCCCTTATCCCCCCCCCCCCCCCCCAAGCGAGCCTACGGTCCTGCCAGCTAGTGAGAGCCTGACAGCGGGTCTACTCGGGGATGAGTGTACCTTCCAGCCATGCCAGCTAATGAGAGCCTGAGCAGCGAGATCCTCTCGGTGTCTTGCAAATCCATCATCCCCTTTTCCATCCCCCCCCCCCCCAAGCGAGCCTATAGTCCTGCCAGCTAGAGAGAGACTGACAGCGGATCTACTCGGGGCCGAGTGCGGCTTCCAGCCCTGTCGGCTAATGAGAGCCTGAGCAACGGGATCCTCTCGGGGTATTCCCTTACCCCCCAAGCGAGACTACGACCCTGCCAGCTAATGAGAGCCTGGTAGCGGGTCTACTCGGGGTCGAGTGCGCCTTCCAGCCCTATCCGCTAATGAGAGCTTGAGCAGCGGGATCCTCTCGGGGTCTTGCAAAACATACATTTTCAACACAATCAAATCAAGGGTAGAAGCGCTTTAAGTCATCCCGACGAATCTGAAGGGGCTCCCGCCCTTTTCTTGTCGAGTGGGCTCCTCTCGCTGCATCGGCTCGCTAGCCCTGTTAGTGCTGGCCTGCCCGGGGAAAAGCTCCTGCCCGGCGACATCCCTCTAGGCAACCTCCGTAAGAACCTCCTTCCCGGGAAACTGTCTGGGAGCGTTCTCTCCCGGTGAAGGGGCCGCGACCACCGAAGTTGACAGCGTCGCCCACTCGCCTCTCGCCGAGAAGGCCAAGTGGATTTTCTGCAAGACTTCCCTCCTGAAGTCCTCCAACATTCCCAGCATAACCGCGCTTCCTCGAGGGGGGAACCTCCCGAACCAACTCCTTCACCTTCACCTCCAGCCATGAGACTTAGCTTGAGATTTTATTGTACCAGCTACGGTCCACGCTCACCCCACCAGAAATGTTGAAGCTGAAAATTTGCCTCAACGAGAGTCCGGACCTTGGGGTGTAGCTAGTCACTACTTCTCCCAAACCTTGACCTCTGACTAGTAACAAAGAGCTTGGAACTGACCCTAAGCCTCAGTTGGGAGGTCCCTTCACTAACCCAGAAGATCTCTGAGCGCTTCCCCTCCAAAGTCAATAGCTGGGCTTGGAGTTCCACAAAAAGCATAAGGGAATTTCAAAAATGATGAAATCTTGCCTTCTGAGGAACTTCATGGGTCTATTTATAGGTTTTCAGTATCTTACCTGCCAAAAGCGTAATTTTGTTGTTCCTAAATTACCAAAATACCCTGAGCTGGTCTTCCAATAGCCAAACTCCGTTGTTCTGAGGAGCTAAATGCAGACCTAGGGGCATCCAGGTAATTTCATTTCTGGACCCTACTTGGTTGACCCTACCAGGCATAAGCCTTTTCCACTGATCCTTGCTGACCTCTCGCTTACCACAAGCGAGAGCCTTCCCGCCTACCCCGGGTTGGAGCCAATGGGTTAATTCTGAGCTCAGTTCGACGAACGCAGAGCTCAGCTCGACGAATGCAGAGCTCAGCTCGACGAACGCAGAGCTCAGCTCGACGAATGCAGAGCTCAGTTTGACGAACGCAGAGCTCAGCTCGACGAATCACTTGTTGAGTTTGACGAGTTACACAAGCGAGAGCCTTCCCTCTTACCGCAGGCAGGAGAAAAAAGGCCAAAGGGAGCTGAGTGGAGAAACATCACTCAATTCCAAAAGCCAAAGGGCATTGAGTGGAGAAGCATCACTCATCGCCAACTCTTAGGGACAGGGCGTTCAGTGGAGAAGCGTCACTCAACTCCAACTCTAAGGGCCAGGGCGTTGAGTATAGAAGCGTCACTCAACTCCATGGGCTAAGGCATTGAGTGGAAAAGCATCACTCAACGCCAACCCTGAGGGCATCCTGTCGGCCCGGGCGCAAACCTTCCTGCAGCCCTGGGCGGGAGCCCTTCCGCAAGCACTACTCGCCTGACCCGATCTATCTTAAAGCCAACTCAATCCTGGGGCCCTAGGCCCTCGGGTCTCACTCAGCGAATACGGGATTGTACAAATGTAGCCTTAGAATAGAGCCAAAAATACATTGTTTTGAAGAATGAGTTAGTTGGCTGCGAATCTACTTCTTAACTATGCATGAGAAAAAGAAGGCAATGTTTAGATATATTTTGTCAACTATCAACAGGAGCAAAAGAATGGATAATCGGAGAGAATTAATGCAATATATGATAAGGGGAACACCGGAAGTAGGGGCTCAGCGTCCGTAAATCGCAAACACTGTCACAATCATAGAAAGCGAGAACCCTATCATTGTCAGATAAAGCGAGAGGAAACACGGTCGGGGTGCGAAATGGGGGGAGTAGATCGAAAACCTATCGCGAGCGGCGGGGTGGGAGCATGAAAATAAAAGATTTAGAAACGATGGCTTTTTCTCTTACTTTTGGACTGCGAATATCAATTCTCTAAAAACAAATTTAATCTCCTTCTCAATTCTCATATTACTGATGTTGCGTTTTTGAGTCAAGACAAAAATGGCAACACTAGGAATTACCCATTTGACACTGCATTAATATTCCCTTCAAAAACACCTATTTTTTCTTGCCTCCGCCCATTTTTTAACGACAACCCAGTAAAAACCCTACCAGACCCGGACTTACTACATTAGCTCGTCCTTGACGTCGTCGTTACACGTCTGCTCGCACGCCGCCGCCATATGTCTGCTCACCTAAAGCCATCGCTCGTCTGCTCGCTGCTGCCAGTACAAATCTGCAAGGCCAACATCAGCATCTTAGCCTGTCGTAGCCACCCAACTTTTGCTAGCTCAGGCGAATTTTGTAAGTTCTCCACTGAAAAATTTATACTTTTAGCTTGATTTATCTTCTAGTAATTCAAAATTCTTTACCAAGTCATTTGTATCCATTATCAGTTGGAAGGGAAAAACTTGATTGAATTAAATTAAAGAGGACTTCCCACACATATATATGTAGGGGAGAAAGCTACAAGGACAATAATACCCTTAAAGTTAAATACAATAGAAAAGAAATAAAAAGACTTGATTTCAACTCTCTCCCTCAAGTCGAATGGTAGATATCCGTCATTCCGAGCTTATGAATATTGTCAGTGAAGACATCGGATCCTAGACTTTTGGTGAAGATGTCAGCCAGCTGATCTCTGGAGTGAACGAAGGGAGTGACTAAGCTTCCTTTTTCAAAATGGTCTTTGATGAAATGGCGATCCACCTCAACCTGCTTAGTCCTGCCATGCTAAACTAGATTGTGTGTTATGTTGATGGTAGCATTGTTGTCACAGTACAGGGATATGGGAGCTTCCTCCTGAATCCCCAGATCTTGCAATAGGGTACACAACCACAGTCCTTCACAGAGGCCTTGAGACATTGCCCGGTACTCAACCTCGACACTAGATCTATCCACCACATTTTGTTTATTACTACGCCATGTGACCAGGTTTCCTCCAATAAATGTGCAATAACTCGTTGTAGATTTCCGGTCATCGTGGCATCCAGCCTAGTCAACGTTAGTGAAAACATCGATTCGCAAATGATTGTTCTTAGGAAACATTAGCCCCCGTCCTGGGGACTTCTTCAAATACCAGAGGACACGGTAAGCCGCCTCCTGGTGTCTGACCCTCGAGGCATGCATGTACCTACTCAGGATCCCAACAACATATGTAATGTCGGGGCGAGTATGTGAGAGATATAAGAGCTTTCCCACCAATCTTTGATAACTGGAGGCATCTGTATGATCACCATTGCTATCCTCATCGATCCTATGGTTCTCCTCCATAGGAGTATTTGCAGAGGCACAACCAAGCAGACCGGTCTCCGTTAGCAGGTCCAACACATACTTGTGTTGGGAGATAAAATTACCTTTGTCAGAACGGGTCACTTCAATTCCTAGGAAGTAGCGTAGCCTTCCCAGGTCTTTTACTTCGAACTCAGCTAAGAGACGGGCCTTCAACTTGGAGATTTCATTTGCGTCATTTCCTGTGATCACAATGTCATCAACATAGACAATCAGAACAACAATTTTCCCTTCATACCTCCTGACAAACAAAGTATGATTTGAGTGTCCCTGCTTGTAGCCAAACTGGATCATGGCCTTGTGGAATCTACCGAACCATGCCCTCGGGGACTGCTTCATCCCATATAAGGACTTCCATATGTGACAGACAAGGCTCTCTTGTCCCTTTCTCGCAAAGCCTGGAGGAAAGACCATGTACACCTCTTCCTCGAGGTCTCCGTGCAAAAATGCATTTTTTATGTCCAGTTGATGAAGTTCTCAATCTAAAATCACAGCACAAGATATGATCACACGAATAGAGTCCATCTTTGCAACATGTGCAAAGGTCTCTTGGTAATCAATCCCCTGAGTCTGGGTATAACCACGAGCAACCAACCGAGCTTTATATCGCTCGACTTTCCTATCCGGATTCTGCTTGACTGAGAAGACCCATCTTGAACCAATAGGTTTCTTGCTAGGATGAAGAGGGATGACATCCCATGGGTGATTCTTCTCCAAAGAGGACATTTCTTCCTTCATTGCTTGATCCCATACTAGAATGTTAAGTGCCTCCTACCATGTCTTTGGAATAGCGATCTCGGACAAGGAGGATATAAAAGACTGGTGAGGCTTAGAGAGATGATTATAAGCAACATGGTTAGAAATGAGGTGTTCGGTACACCGGGCCTTACCTCTTAGATGTGCAATGGGAACATGTAAATCAGCATCAGGATCTGAGCCCAAAGGCAGCATTGGCAGCGGCGAAGCAATGACGGGATGTTCACTTGGTTTTCGACGATGATAAACATGAGGGAGCGGTGTGATGAGAGATGGATGGTTAGAAAGGGGTATATGAGAGAAATCTGTAGTGGATGGTATAATGGAAGGTATATGCGGGATATTTGTAGTGGATGGCATTGTGGGAGTAGGAACGGTACCAATCACAGGGAGAATAACAGGAAGAGGAACGGTACCAATAACATCATTATCCTCCTCCCCCTGACGATGAGAAGGAGTCAAAGCTAAGTAATAAGATTCGTCTTCGCGAAACGTCGCGTCCATGGTACATTAAGTACGTCTGGAGGGTGGGTGATAACACTTGTACCCCTTGGTGGTGGTAGAATAATACAGGGAAAAAACACAACGGATAGCTCGAGGATCGAGCTTGTCACGAAGTGGCTGATGAACATGAACAAAACAGACACACCCAAACACGCGAGGTGGAAGAGAAGATGTATGAACAACAATCGTAGAAAGGCGAGCTAGAGGGGTAGTATACGCTAGAACCCGTGAAGGAAGACGGCTGATAAGATGAGTGGTCTTCATGATGGAATCAACCCAAAAGGGTTTCGGAAAGTGCATGGAGATATCTGTAGTGGATGGCATAGTGGGAGTAGGAGCGGTACCAATCACAGGGGGAATAACAGGAAGAGGAACGGTACCAATAACATCATTATCCTCTGATACCAAGTTGGAAGGGGAAAACTTGATTGAATTAAATTAAAGAGGACTCCCCACACATATATATGTAGGGGAGAAAGATACAAGGACAATAATACTCTTAAGGTTAAATACAATAGTAAATAAATAAAAAAGACTTGATTTCAACTTAATCATGATTTATCTCCTTTAGCTAGATTTATCTTCATTCAAACAAGCCGTTCTTTGTAAGTCTTGTATTCTACAAGATATCTAATCTTGTAATATAGGACTAGTATTTAACATTTTTATGTTGCCGATAAAATATTTAAATTATCCGGGTTGCGGTTAATATTGAGTGAGACGAGTTAATTTCGGGTTGCGGTTAACAATCGTAAAAAAAATCATTTTGAACATAAACGAGAACATAGTTTCAAAAGTGAGGTCGGGCTTTGTTTGGGATGGCGGTGGCGGTCGAAAAATCATATTCCAATGCCATCGGTATTTTTGAAGGCGCTTGATTTCCTGATGGCGGAAAAATATTTGTGGCGAGAAATTGTTTTCAAATCTCTTTGGAAAGTAGTGAACCCCCTCACTTTTAGAAAAGTTATTGGAAGGAGATTTCACATGCGTCTCTTTTTAATTAGATCGACATCTCCAATCTCTTTTCGATGTTTTTCCTACCACTATTTTTACTGAAAGTTCTACCTACTGCCGATTTTACATAGTTGTTTTTCCTACCGCCAAGCCATTCCAAACAAAGGCTCTGTTTTGGATGACAGTGGGCGATGAGTGGAACGACCCGTCTAAACAAAAATCAGAGTGCGCTTTGGGACGAGTCGTGATGCCACGGGCATGAACGAAAAGAAAATTCATGCATGTTAGGCGGGAGCAGAGATACTGCTAATTAGTTTTAAAATAATTACGTTTGAAAAAAAATAGATTTTTTTATGTTTTAAAATATGACAGAAAAATTAGATGCACATGTATTTTATTGAAAACCCATGATACAAGTTCTGATATAGATTTTCATGCAAATGACAAACTCAGAAATGAGCATGCAAATAAAGTTAAATTCTACATATATTATTTAGCCTAACAATTGTCATTAATGACAGATAAAATGGTCAATTGTAATTATTACATAAAAGAAATATCCGACAGTAAATGAAATAAATCATAAACATAGAACATGACACGACAAGAAGAAAAACTTCTAAAAGCTGAAGCTTGGCACAGATCAAGCTCGAGTAGCAGGCGGCGCAGGCATGAACGCTAAGGCAAATTCAAAAACATGAAGGGAAAAAGTTTCAGAACATTAAAATAAGTAGAAACAAGGTAAAATAAAGTACGAGCAGAGGAATCAAAAATATTTATGTATCAGTTTTCATGAAGCAAAACTAGAAGACACAAAAGTAAATGAGTCTAAGCAGAAATAACAAGAATTAGGGTCTGTTTGGGAAGGCTTTTCAGAAAGGAGAAGAAGTGGTAGCAAAAGGATGGTATGAAAAGAAGCTTTTGGAAAATGTCTATTAGAAAAGGAGAACTGTTTGGGTGAACTTCTTTTGCAGAGCTTTTCAAAAGTAGAAGCATTTTATAAACAGTTTGGCAAATCTCCGTTGCGGTAACTTTTTTTATTAAAAATGTGCGTCCGGGGGAAAATGCGCAATTATTTCGCCGGGGCAGGTTTTTTCGCCCGAGTGCGAATTTTTCGTCCGGGAACGAATTTTTCCGTCGGGGCCCGATTTTTTCGCCCGGCCGCGATTTTTTCGCCCGGGCCCGGTTTTTTCGCACGGGCGCGAATTTTTGGCCCGACCGCGAATTTTTCGCCCGAGCGCGATATTTTTGCCCGGGCGCGATATTTTTGCCCGGGAGCCAATTTTTCGCCCCGGCGCCAATTTTCACCCGGGCGCGATATTTTTGCACGGGCGCCAATTTTTCGTCCTGGCGCAAATTTTACGCCTGGACGACAATTTTTCAGGCCCGCAAATTTTTCGGACGGGCACAAATTTTTCGAATGGGCGGGAAAATTTTGCCCAGGCGCAAATTTTTTGCACGGACGAGAATTTTTTGCACAGACGCGATATTTTCGCTCGAAAGCGGAAAAAATAGCGTCCAGGCAAAAAAAATACACGACCGGGCAAAAAAATCACGAACGAACAAAAAAATCACGTCGAGGCAAAAAATTTGCGTCCGAGCGAAAGATTCTCCCACGTTCAAAAAAACCGCGCCTGGGCAGAAAAAACCTATCGGGGAAAAAACGTGCTCCGACAAAAAATATGGCTCACGAGCGAAAAATTAGCGTCTGACTGAAAAAATCGAGTCCATGCGAAAAATTCACGCTCAGGCGAAAAAAATTACCCCCAGTCGAAAAAATCACGTCAAGGCCAAAAATTCACTTCTGAGCGAAAAATTCGCCCTCGGGGGCGCTTAGGCGACAAAATCGTGCCCGGGCGAAAAAAACGTGTCAGGGCAAAAAATTATCGTTAACGGGCAAAAAATTCGCGCCCGATCGAAAAATTGCTGACCAGGCAAAAATAACAAGGCCCGGGCCAAAAATTAGCACCCCGTGCAAAAACCGCGCTTAGGCGAAAAAATTGCGCCCGGGCGAAAAAATCGCTCTCCGGCGAAAAAAAAGCTCCAATGAAAAATATCGCACTCGGGCGAAAAAAATATTGCTCGGGCGAAAAACCGCTCCCGGGCAAAAATATCGCACTCGGGCGAAAAACATCGCGCCCGGGCGAAAAAATCGCGCCCGGGCGAAAAAAAACGCCCCCGAGCGAAAAAATGCGCGTGGGCGCAAAAATCGTCCGAGGGCAAAAAAAGCGCGCGCGGGCGAAAAAATCACGTCGGTGCAAAAAATCGCGCTCGGGTGAAAAAATCACGTCGGTGCAAAAAAATCACGCTCGGGCGAAAAATGTGTGTCAGGGCGAAAAAACCGCGCTCGGGCAACAAAGTCGGCTCGGGCGAAAAAAATCGTGCACCGGCAAAAAATCGCACCCGGATGAAGAAAACGCACTCGAGCAATAAAATCACGTCCGGAGGAAAAAAAACACGCTCGGGCGAAAAAAAATGCACGGGCAAAAAAACCGCACTCGGGCGAAAAAACTCACCCGGGCGAAAAACCCCGCGCCCGGGCGAAAAATGCCAGCCCGGGCGAAAAATTCGCGCCCGGGCGAAAAATTCGCGCCCGGGCAAAAAATTTGCGTCGGGCAAAAAAACATGTCCGGGAAAAAAAAATTACGCCCGTGAAAATAATCGCGCCAAGACAAAAAAAATCAAGTTGTCGATTTTTTTAAGAGATAAGTGTTTTTGGATGAAGAAGTACTTTTCGAAAATGTTGAAAAGTAGGTGACAAGTGACTTTTCCAAAATATGAGAAAATGGAGTTTTTCGCAGTAGTTTTTCCCATCGATAGACAATCCAAACGGTCTCTTAAGTGTGGTAGCGTTTTTCAGAAAACGAAAAGGAATTAAAAAGCCCTCACAAACAGGCCCTTAATAGTTTACTCCGGAGTATAGCACAAATTTGCTCATATAATACCATAAGTTGTAATCAATGAAATGTGTAGATGTTTATAGTAGGTGCAAATAGTTCACACTTAAATTCAGATTGCAAGTCTTATTAGAAAAATTCGTGTTTGTCGTGATCATGCAAGCAAAAAGTTGCACCAATTAAAAGCTACCTTTCATTTTCTAGGATACCAAGTATTCATTTAGATTAATCCATTTCAAGACATGATTATCTTCTAAGTAAACATGTGTACGATCCAAATATTTTATATCAAACACAATTCATCTACTTGCTAGCAAGAAATCTTAACATTTATCATTATAACAATTAATGTTCATGCTCAAAAAGATCTATTAGTCTTCCATTTATCCATCAAATGAGCCGTAATTCATCTAAGTGGAAATCCAATTAAAACCACTTTCTCGTCTTCCAATTATCCATCAAATGAGACGCAATTCAACTAAGTGAGAATATCCAAATAACCATCATTCACATTCACAACTCATGTTATTTCAAACACGTGAAACCTCAAAGTACTAACAAGTCAATTTAGGCATTCAAGATCTAAATTTATTTGACAAAACATATATTTAAAAGTGAAGTCATTCAATCGTAAGAGCAGACAAAGTAATTTAAGTTCAATGTTTACAAGAGAAAGGGATCTCTACTTGCCTTAAGAAAGTTGAAACTGACGGAGGCGGTCAAATGGTGCAAGCAGAAATCCAGAAAACTTATTTCAGACCTGCTCAAGAATGGCGAAAGTGATATAGGAAAATTTCACTATGCTAACACATGCATTCTACAGTGCGTACTTTAAATAAAGAAGGTTATGCAAATTTACTTCTCTCGAAAGTGAGGGGAGAGGAGAAATCACGAAGAATCCAGGAGTTGGCAGCGCTTAAGCTTGGGAAAACCCTAATTCATAGAGGGTTTTGAGCAATACCATCAATTAGGTCGAGGAGCAGTGCCGAAAATCACAAATATAAAGGGGTTAGATGATTACAAGATGCCACAAATACGGATACAATTAAATACGCAATTTGAGGCACAACTAATTCCAAAATAAATATGAGGAAATCTGAAAAAGAGAGGGGAAAGTGGAAATCCTTACCCAAAGTAGTCAAATCCACGCTCAAGGAGGAAAGGGGAAGAAACCCTAGTTGTTCCTCTCGCAAATCCCGGCCAAAACGAAAAAGAAGAGGAAAAATCTTGGCTGTTGGAGGAAGAGAAGGCCTGAAACCGGCTCTTTGGAGGAGAAGCAATCGGCCAAACAGGAGAAGAAGGCGATGGGACTAAAGGAGAGAATGGTTGTTGTAGCTTAGGGGGATGGAGTTGTCGACGGCCTAAGACGGGGGAGAAAGAGGAGGCGCCGACGCTAGCTTGCGGGAGTCGGCATGGGAGCAGGAGCAGCGGGGGAGGCAGAATCAAGAGGTGTGGTGCTTACGGGAAATAGGAGTCACGGGACTTGCAAAAATCGGGAAAAATAGGGGAGTTGGCTCGGTTTCGGTTTAAGAATTAGGAAAACCTATTTGATTTGTTTTATTATTATTATTTTTCTTGAAATTACAAATATTCCCTTAATTAAATTTAATTCATTTAAATATCTTTTTTTAGATACGGGTAGTTACACTCTCCCCTACTTAGGAAGTTTCGTTTGAAAACTTTTAAGAATTCTATGATATGGTCTCTTATGGCGAAAATTCAGATGTCATTCATTTCAACAAAAATTGCAAATCAAGGCATGGAAGCTAACTATGAATGTATTGAAATAGAAAGGAAGACAGGTTCAGAGACTTACCAAGAACAAGAGAAAATTTGTGGATACTTGCTACGCATATCTGATTCATGTTCTCAAGTGTACTCAGACTTTTCATGCATTCAAGACACACTTATCATAGGAATGGATTTTCTTTTGAAGCTTGCGTACTTGATGTTGGGATTCTCTGTGAGGATGGCACAACGCTTGTGCACGCAGCGGAAGGAATAAAACATCAAGACAACCCAAAAGAGATGGGATCGGGCCATGAAAGTTGAATCAAGAAGTTAACAAATAACTAGGCAAAAATTACCTTAGCGGCGTTGAGTCACAACTCAACGGAGATGCTCCAAGCTTCGAGTCCTTGTCGGTGGCGAGTTCTACGTGGAATAACGTCCACGCCTCTGCAGAAATCCACACGAGCGGGAGAACCCTGAGCTTCGTCGCACGAAGGGTCGGGAAGAAGATCAACTGCACCTTTGCACTTCCCACGGACTGCTAGGTCCGCGCTAGGGAAAGCAAGACCGGCGACGGTCGCTGGAGATGAGGTCGACGACGGAGCGAACAGGCGTCGGCAGAACGTTTCCGTCCGGCGGGGTCGGGATTCGGCGGATCGGGAGATCGGCGAAACTCTTCCGTCGGCTTCGATCCGGCTACAGGAAAATCCCGATGATAGATATATTCCCAAAACCCTAAGTCCCCTATTTATACCAAAGGCATAAATAGTCCAAAGAACACCGCTATCCGCAGACCACCCAAGTTAGGATTTCAGAGTCATTCGGCGAGAATCAGCACAGGTCCGGCGAGAATCAGATCCAGATTCGGCGAAAATTAGCAGACAGATTCGGCGAGAATCATCTGCTGATTCGTCCAGAATCGGGGATAAGTTCGTCGAGTATCACCAATCGCCGGGAATCAAACACTTTTGATTCTCGACGAATTCGTCGAGAGTCATCGAGTATCACTCGACGATTCTCGACGAATCATTCGCGATGAATGATTCTCGACGAACTCGTCGAGAGTCGTCGAGTCATACTAGACGATTCTCGACGAATCATTCTCGACAAACTCGTCGATAGTCGTCGAGAGTCGTCGAGTCATACTTGACGATTCTCGACAAATTTGCCTTAGTCGTCGAGTCAAACTCGACGACTCTCGACGAAATTCCTTTGGCAACGTTTGTCCGACTCCATCCTACGAGGTGATTGGTAACCCTTACCAACACAGTCAATCTACCAATTTCTCCACATGCTCTTATGTGCGACCCTGCAGGCTCATATCGTGTTGGCAGTGAGATTACATGTTTGACCATTTCTAGATCACCATGGTAACTCCAACACTTGATACTCCACAATCTTAGAGGGTACGTCTGAATACGAAGGATTGGATTCACGGGCCACATGAATTTCTTCAATTAGCTCAAAATTGAGAGGTAGTACTCAAAAATTCAAGAGCAAAGAAGTCTTTGCATGAAGCAAAGGTAGAGCACCAAGGAGGGAAAGAAGCCTAATAATGATTGAGTGTCAACAAAATGAGTCACCCTAAAAATGGAAGAACACAAAACAACGCTGAAGTAATTCAGCAGAACAATTTACAAGAAAACTCTCATTTCTCGCTAACACTTAGAAGCTAACTAGATGGGGAAATGGAGAATCAAATAAAGATTGATAGGCAAGCGAAACAGAAAGACTGAATGTGAATATCAGTGACTTGAAATAAGAGAATCTAACACATTCAATACTGTCTGGTACATAAATCATGTAATAATTACAGCATTTTCATTGGACAACTTTAGGTAATGATTATACTAATGCAACAATAAGATTATGTGTGATGTCAAGCAAATAGTAAATCCATGTGTGAATAATCATTATTGTTGTTTTTAATTTGATACTTGTGCAATGATTTATGATATGAATGCAAATTAATGGATACACGTGTCATGTTAAGTGTTTATTTCACTTAACATATCATGCATATTATGATCTAATGTTATTGCACTTGAAAATATTAAACTGCTCATCTCCATTTAATATGCGCAACCGGTATATATCCTAGTGGAAATTCATATGCATAAAAAATATTAAATTTTCTCATAACTCCTTAACATTCATGTGTATACTACTCATGCTTATGAGTGTAGTGTGTGCGTGTTTCAGTCACGAATAACAAAAAATGATCAGGTGAGTGAATGAATGATGCATGTATATATATATTTATATAATAAGATTCAAAATATGTGATGATGGGGATGAAGCCCCATTTATAGCCTTGGGGGTGCACTTAACCATCTCCCTCATGATCCCTCATATTGTGGAGATCATGGGTTTGACCGGTCAACCCACTCCCCACGATCTCCATCACAATAGGAAAAATAATGGGGGCCCCCTATTCAACAACTACCGTCGTCACCGCCGACCGCCCGCCGCCCGTCGCCGCCCGCCGCTCGTCCATCTCCCGCCACCCGCCTCTGCCCGCCGCCGCCTATCGCCGTCACCACGCGTCGCTGGCCGCCAGCACCGGCCGCCGCCGCCGCCACTTGCGGGATGATCACCATCTGATCACTATAGATAATTTGTCGATGTCCGATCTATAGGTAATCACCAACTAAACCACCAAGTTAGTAGGGGCTCACCACAACCACCTCCTGGAGTATAAAAGGAGCAACAGAACTCCTCATTTCTCACTTTTTCGCTCCCGGAGTCTTCTTCTTCCTCAAGCCATAACTCTATCAAACTCCTCCCTCCGGTCACCTTCAAGCCGGCTACGAGCCAAGTCCTCAAGTGCACGGAGAAGGGAAGAAGACAACCACCGCCAGAGCTCAAATACGCCAGCCACCAAGTTAGCATCTAGCACTCCCTCAGCACAGCCTGTTGCCCATTGTGAGTCAGAAATTCTCTCTCACCTCTAAGTTGTAACGAGGAGCAGCCTGTCGCCCTCGATTCTCTAAACACATTATAACCACAACCTGATAGTGGACTTTGACTGGCACAGATCTCATCACGTGGTTTTTTACCCAGTTTAGGGGTTTTACACATTAAAACATCTTGTGTCAACTCTCTCTTTTCATTGAATGTGTGCGTGCTCGACCGTCCCGAGAGCTAAGGCAGCCGAGTTTATTCCGGTCTGACCGAGATGCCGAGTTAGCGTCGTCTATAGGAACCACGATTCCCAGAATCCTTCAAAAGCTAAGACCTCCCCCCTTAAATAGTCATGTTCCGCTTCAATGGTGAAAAGAAGCGCCCACACAGCTGAAGGATCTGTCCCAAAAGGACACAATGAACCAACGCGCTCCCACTCTCTGGTTGACCTTCCATTGACCGTAGAGGCCGCTTTTGCGCCTATCACTGCTCTCGAGGGGCGAGTTCAACAAATGGAGGAGCAGCAAACTGAAATGTTTGTTGTTCTCGGGAATCTTGGAGTGCCTCCTGCTCCCCCTCTAGCACCAGTTAACCCGTCACTGCCAAATCATGGCAGGGCGCAGGAAGCTCCAAGACAAGAGGCGCCCAAAGAATACTCTAACGCCGCCAGCCCCACTCACCCAGCTCGTGTAGAAGCTGAAATTGGGTGACATCGCCACAACTGGGGAGACGAGGCCTAACTTCCCCCGCTCGAGAGGTTCACCCGGGAATAAATTTGGGAGGTGATCGCAGAAGAATACCGGCAAGCCGGCCGGCGGGATATTCATACTCGCCAACCACTCTGTCGAGGCTCCCCCTCGCACCGCAAATCCTGGCTCATCCAACTCCTCATGGTTTCAAACTGCCCGATATCGAAATGTTCGATGGAACTGACGATCCATTGGAACATGTCAACCACTTCACTACCATTATGAGGATCTACAATGCACCTGATTAGTTACTCTACCAAGTGTTCCCAGCCACTCTCAAGGGGCAGGCCCGCACATGGTTTTCACTCCTTGAGGGAGGGCACCATTGCAAACTTCACAGAGCTAACGAGACAGTTCGTAGATCAGTTTATAGCAAATCGGAGGATCGTCCGCGACCCTTCCCATTTATCTGATATCCGCCAGAATGAAGGGGAGTCTTTGAATGAATTCTTCCGCATATTCTCTACAGAAGCTCGCCAAATCCTAGGGGTCGACCCAGAGCTGTTAAGAGGAGTGTTCCTTGGGGGTCTCCAACCTAGAGGCTTCTATTCAGCATTAATGAGGGAAACCGTCGCTAGCTACCCCGACCTCGTGCACCGTGTAGAGGCGCAGATCATAGCCGACGAGGCTATTGAAGCTCATCGTCAACATTTTGACGGCCACCAGAAGCGAAAAAGGGAGAAGGAGTCGGCCCCTCAACACCAAGAAGGAAGATTCCGAGAAGAATGTCGGAACGGGCAACGCTGACGTGACCATCAGAGAGATCAGATGCCCCGAGATTACACACCCCTCAACACCTCCAGGACAAATGTATTTTATGCAATACAAGGCAACGAGGAGCTCGGCAAGCCCAGACCCCTCGCTAAAAATACGGGGGACAAAACAAAGTACTGTGAGTTCCACCATGGACAAGGACATGACACAGAAGATTGCTCAAAGCTTAAAGAGGAAATCGAGTATCTCATCGAACAAGGCCTCTTGGGGAGATTTTTACGGGGCTAAGCACCAATTCCGCTGACAGGAAATCGGCCAACTGCTTGCTAAGACGGACTGGGGGGGCAACCCCTAAGTCGACCGACCCAAGAGAGGGCTTCGTACCTATCAGCAGAGCTCTGCCCATTTTTTCTCATTTCAGGCCAGTAGATGGCGAACATCATCCGTGCAGTTTGAAATGTGCACTTACTTCGCCCAAGTGCAAAGGCGCCCATTTACACTCACAGCAACTGCCTCCGGGCAGCACGTTCCTCACAACAACTGTCTCCGGGCAGCGCTCTCCTCACAGCAAGTGCCTCTGTACAGCGTGCTCCTCACAATAACTGGCTTCGGGCAGCGCTCTCCTCACAGTAACTGTCTTTGGGCAGCGCACTCCTGACAGCAATTGCCTCTGGGCAGCACGCTCCACACAGCAACTACCTCCGGGCAGCGCTCTCCTCACAGCAACTGCCTCCGGGCATCGCGCTCCTCACAACAACTGCCTCCGGGCAGCGTGCTCCTCACAGCAACTGCCTCCGGGCAGCATGCTCCACACAACAACTGCCTCCGGGCAGCGCACTTCTCACAGCAACTGCCTCCAGGCAGCGTACTCCTCACAGCCACTACCTCCGGGCAGCGCGCTCCAAACAGCAACTGCCTCCGGGCAGCGTGCTCCTCATAGCAACTGCCTCCGGGCAGCACGCTCTACACAGCAACTGCCTCTGGGCAGCGTGCTCCTCACAGCAACTGCCTCCGGGAAGCACGCTCCACACAACAACTGCCTCCGGGCAGCGCGCTCCTCACAACAACTGCCTCCGGGCAGTGCGCTCCTCACAACAACTGCCTCTGGGTAGCGCGCTCCACACAGCAACTGCCTCCGGGCAGCGCGCTCCTCACAGCAACTGCCTCCGAGCAGCGCGCTCCTCACAGCAACTGCCTCCGGGCAGCGCTCTCCACACAACAACTGCCTCCGAGCAGCGCGCTCCTCACTCACAGCAACTGCCTCCGGGCAGTGTGCTCCACACAACAACTGCCTCTGGGCAGCGTGCTCCTCACTCACAGCAACTGCCTCCGGGCAGCGCGCTCCTCACTCACAGCAACTGCCTCCGGGCGATGCACTCCACACAGTAACTGCCTCTAGGCAATGCGCTCCTCACAGCAACTCCCTCCAGGCAGCGCGCTCCTCACAGTAACTATCTCCGGGCAGCACGCTCCACACAGCGACTGCCTCCGAGCAGCGCGCTCCTTGCAGCAACTGCCTCTGGGCAGCGTGCTCCACACAGCAACTGCCTCCGGGCAGCGCGCTCCTCACGGTAACTGCCTCCGGGCAGCACGCTCCACATAGCAACTTCCTCTGGGCAGCGTGCTCCTCACAGTAACTGCCTCCAGGAAGCGCGCTCCTTACAGCAACTACCTCCCGACAACGCGCTCTTCACCACATCTACCTCCGAGCAGTGTGTTTCTTGTTATACCCGGATTGAGTATTTACATTCTTCGGCAATTGGTCCATAGCCAACTAATCCGCGAGCTCGACTCGCGCAAAATCCCCGTGGGGGCCTGCTCCCCTGCACAATTTTGCAAAGAAATACCCCACTTGTTTCTCGAGAAGAGATGGGAAATATGCTCAAATTGCATAGTTGCCCCAGCTCCTTGTTGTTTTAAGAAACTCTCCCCCTGAATTTGTCTTTTTTCACGAAAAGCAGACATGAGAACAAATAAAGTCTTTCCCTAAGATTTCAAATAGCTGCCCCGAATTCAAGTTGATTATGTTTCGTTTCTTCCTCGTAGAAAGACGATCAAAAAAATTCCCAATCATGGTCCTTGCTCAAAGTGCTCGATGGGCAAGAATGCGTGCGGAAAGACCGGGCCCAAGTCAGGTGAGGTTCTATCTTTTCCTTGTCGTCCACGGAAGCTTGCCCCACGGATGTATTGGAAATGATACCTTGGGATGGATGTAAAGCTAAGAAAATTGCTTCTGCACCGAGAACCGAGGATTGTGCAGGTTGTAAGAGATGTGAATTCGCTTGTCCAACGGATTTTTTGAGTGTTTGTGTTTATTTATGGCATGAAACAACTTCACGGCAAATCCGCGATTATAACCCGCGCAACAAGCCATGAGCCAGCCTTACGCAAACTAAGTTGCGACTACAACCCACGCAAAAGTAACGCCACAAGTCAAACTTACAACAAACTCAACACAAGCAGGCACATGTAATACGCCGCTCATTGCCTTCAAAGAAGAAGACATCCTTGGAGCAGTAGTCTCCGGAAGAGAAAGCCCGAGCGGCAGGAGATCCTAATGCCATCACACTTGGGTCAGCGGGGGCAGCGACGTCAAGAGAAACAACATGCCCCCTCTTCCGACCATGAGCACAAGGTACCCTGATAGCACACTCGAGGCACCAGAAACTTTGAGTCTCAGCAACCTCTTCCCTTCCGCAAAAGAGCACTCAATGTGTCATGCATATTACACCTTGCGCACATCACGCACGCTGCACGCATCGCGCACCCAACACCCATTACATGTTACACGCAATAGGCATCGCGCACATCAAACCTCGTGCATATTTCACACACCTTGCGCCTTGTGCACATACAAGACACGATTGTGCATATCACGTCATGCGTGCATGAAGTCCAAATGTGCACCTCGAGCGCACTGCGCCCACCACACATATCAACGCATAACGCTCACTACTCACATTCTACCCTTCACATCTCACGTGCATCTTGTCATGTGCATATCACCGTTAACTATTACACACCAAAGCAAACTTCTGAGTAAAAGTCCCCTGAATGGGTTCGACTGAACCGTGGGTCTAGTAAGCACAATCGCGGTAATCTTCCGCAAAGAGCGACCCCACGACACGGCCGCCAGAGCCGCTCCGTAGGGGCTTCCCACACGGCAATCGCCCTACGCGACGAAAGTCGTGCATGGGAGTCCCCCCCCCCCGCGCATAGGATTCATCCAAAGCATTGTGCGTGCAGGATTAATCTCAGGCATCGTGCGCGCGCGGGATTAATCCCACGCACAGTACGCGCGTGGGATTGGGATTAATCCTGCGCACAGTTCGCGTAGGATTAATCCAGCGCAGGATTAATCTCACATAGTAGGCGCGGGATTAATCTCGCCTGCGCGGGATTAATCCCGCCTGCGCGTGATTAATCCCGCCTGCCCGGGATCCCGTGCAGTGTGCGCGGAACTATTGCGTGGGATTAATCCCGCGCAATAGTGCGGGATGAATCATGCACTGCGCGGGATTAATCTCGTGAAGTACGTGCACAGTACGCATGCGCAGTGCGTGCGAACAGCCGCACGCGCACCCAACCACGCGCGAGCCCAGACGCGCGCGCCCACGCCCGCTTGCGCGAATTAGTGTGTGTGCACGCTCTCCCAATGCGCGCGCGGTCAGGGATGCGCACGTGACTAAGTGTGCGCTCCCGCATGACTTGGTCTGCGCGCCTCCTCGCGTGCCCGCGCACTGATTGTCGTCGCGCCGTCTCTTTTTTGTGTGCGCTGGCGCTTCCTCTTATCGTCCCCCTCTCTCCCTCAGAAATCTTTTAACATGTCATTACCTAGGCACGACGGGCGCCGCTCTCTGATGTTTCTGGGCTTTCGCTGGTCGCCTTCATGGTCTAAGAGAATGGGGGAAAATCCTTGTTCTCTCGCTTGTGCCAACCTCTGACAACAAAGTATTTTGGGGGCAATTGTTGGGGATGAAGCCCCATTTATAGCCTTGGGGTGCACTTAACCATCTCCCCCGTGATCCCTCATATTGTGGAGATCATAGGTTTGACCGGTCAACTCACTCCCCATGATCTCCATCACAATAGGAGAAATCATGGGGGCCCCCAATTCAGCAGAACTACCGTCGTCACTGCCCACCGCAGCCCGCCGCCGGCCAGCCTCCGCCAGCCACCGCCGCCCGCCGCCCGCCGCCGCATATCGCTGTCACCGGCCGCCACCATCGTCACTTGCGGGATGGTCACCGTCCGATCACTATAGAGCATCTGTCGCCGTCCGATTTATAGGTAACCACCAAGTTAGTGGGGGTCCACCACAACCACCTCCTAGAGGCTATAAAAGGAGCCTCAGACCTCCTCATTTCTCATCTTTTCGTTCCTGGAGTCTTCTTCTTCCTCAAGCCAGAGATCTACCGAACTCCTCCCTCGGGTCACCTTCAAGCCGACTACGAGCCAAGTCCCCAAGTGCGCGGAGAAGGGAAGAAAATAACCACCGTCGGTGCTCAAACACGTCAGCCACCAAGTTAGCATATAACACTCCCTCGGCGAAGCCTGTTGCCCGTTACGAGTCAGAAATTCTCTCTCACCTCCAAGTTGTAACGATGAGCTGTTTGTCGTCATCGATTCTCTAAACACATTATAACCACAACCTGATAGTGGACTTTGACCGGCACAGATCCGGTCACGTGATTTTTTACCCAGTTTAGGGGTATTTCCATGTTAAAACCTCTTGTGTCAACTCTCTCTTTTCATTGACTGTGTGTGCGCTCGACCGTCCCGAGAGCTAAGACGATCCAGTTTATTTCGATCCGACCGGGACGCCGAGTTAGTCCGCAACATGTGAAAATTATAAAATATCTTATTTTTAGAAGTTAACCTCCCTCTGATACTAACTGTCCCGACTCATCTAAACAAAAGTCAGAGTGCGGCGAGTCATGATGTCACATGCATGGGCAGAAAGAAAATGCATACATGTTAGGCGGGAGTAGAGATACTGATAATTAATTTTAAAATAATTACTTTTGAGAAAAAAAATAGATTGTTTTTATGCGAAGCTTTAAAATATGACAAAAAAATTAGATGCATTTGTATTTTAATGAAAACTCATGATACAAGTTCTGATACAGATTTTCATACAAATGACAAACTCAGAGAAATGAGCATGCAAATAATGTTAAATTCTAGTACATATATTATTTAGCCTAGCTGTTGTATATGATAACAGAGAAAATGACTGGTTGTAATTATTACATAAAAAAATATCTGACAATAAATGAAATGAATCATAAACATATAACCTGACACGGCAAGAAGATAAACTTCTAGAAGCTGAAGCTTGATGCAGATCGGGCTTGAGTAGCAGTCAAGACAGAAAAGTAAATGAGTCAAGCACAAATAACTAGAATTAGTAGCTTACTCCGGAGTATAGCACAAATTTGCTCATATAATATTATAAGCTATAATCAATGAAATATGTATGTGTTTATAGTTGGTGCACATGGTTCACACTCAAGTTCAGATTGCAAGTCTTATTAGAAAAATTATTGATTGTCGTGACTGTACAACCCCGTACCCGGCCGAGTGGGATCCTCCCTGGGGAGCGAGCTCGGGGGGCGCTATGCGCGATGTTTTTGTGTGGCCAAGTTCGAGAACGTGCGAGCACTCGTGCACGCGCGTATAGGTTTTGTCATTTTTGGCTTCTTCTTGCAATATTATATGTGGTTAATATTAATATATTAATATTGCATATATCATAATATATCTTGATATATTAATATAGGAGAATAGTGGAAAAAGGGAGAAAAGAGGCATGCGGTACAGCAGGACAAAAAAAAAGAAAAAGGAGAAGAGGGGATTTCTTTTTGGCGAGCAGCTAGGGCACAGCCGCTCCTCTCCCTCTCTCTCCCGTCGACCGCTTGGAGCAAATTCCCCAGCCCGAGCCGCCCTCTCTCCCTTGACGGCGACCTAGAGCAGCCCCATACACCGCCCGACCGCCCCTCTCCCTCTCTCCCTTGTCGGCGACCTAGAGAAGCCCCCTACACCGCCCGGCCGCCCCTCTCCCTCTCTACCTTGCCGGAGACCTGGAGCAGCCCCCTACACTGCCCGGCCGCCCCTCTCCCTCTCTCGGCCTGGAGCAGCACAACAGGGCCGAGCCCTAGATCGGCCCCTCTTCCCGTCGCCGACCTAAGCAAGGAGCAAAAGCTCGGCTCTCTCCCGGCTCTCCTTCCTCGCCGCCGCCTGCAACTATCTCGGTCGGTAGCTCCTCTCCCGGCGCCGCTTGGAGCTAGGCCGATCGGGATAAGCATCCCCGACATCGCTTGAAGTTGTGGAGGCCGGGATCAACTTCCTCGGTGCCATTTGGAGTACGATCGGCCTTGGAGAGGCTCGGCCATGGAGGGAAAAATCACTTTGAGCCTTCAACTCTCCCGCGGAGGTCAGATTCGAGCATGGACAACCACTACGGACGCTAGACGTCGAGACTCGGGCGATATGCGCGGTTGCGGTTTCGTCAAAACACGCGTCAAGGGTAACGAAGTTTCTACTCGGGCAGGTGAAGCCCTCAATTTACATGTTTGCATAAAAGCACCTCTCCACCAACGGGTGGGGGAAGGGAGCTCCGCAACGGGTTGATGCTCATATCCCCGCAGTTAATTGCATTTAGTATCCGGAAGTGTGAGTACGGATTTAGGCATGCTGTGTGAAGCCCATCCGGACGTATGAGCCGAATTGGTGATGTTCTGTGTGAAGCCCATCCGGATGTATGAGCCGAATGGGTGATGTTCTGTGTGAAGCCCATCCGGACGTGTGAGCCGGATTGGTGATGTTCTG
Source organism: Platanthera zijinensis (assembly GCA_039513925.1). Taxonomy (NCBI): domain Eukaryota; kingdom Viridiplantae; phylum Streptophyta; class Magnoliopsida; order Asparagales; family Orchidaceae; genus Platanthera; species Platanthera zijinensis. The sequence goes on from CM077092.1 coordinate 21,203,669, forward strand.
GGGTTCCCGGAGAAGACTCCGAGGAAGTTGGATATTATCTATTTGCAGGGAATGCGCACCGTAGCCCCGCAAAAAGGGTGTACGGAATATATTTGGCCGGCTTATATTAGCCGACTGTTGTTCAGCTGGCAGTCGTTTGTCGAGATGTTGGCGTACAGGTGTTGCAGTACCAAGCGGGGAGTAGCGGGCTTAAGCCCAAGCTTGTGCCGGCCCTCGAAGGCCTATTTTTGCTTATATTACCGGCCTACGTGCCGAAGTATGAAAGTCATATTCCTGTAATTATTTATAATATCTGTAATGCTCTGTGTATGTGTGGTTTACTCTTTCTGTCTTGGGCAAGCGGTGTGCTTGTGAACTGCTCGTCCCGTGGGAGCCCCGAGGTTTAGTTGTCGGGAAGCCCCTGATGGCATGTTGACAGCCTTTTAGGGCAGCGGATTCGCGTTGTCGGCAACCCTGTTGGGCAGCGTTTTGTAGAATTGCTCGGCGATGTTACGCCTTTAGTAGGGCGGGTGAGGAATATTGTGCATAGACCAGAGGTGGCATCTTTAGTTAAGAGTGAGTGGATTTTGAGATCCTCCCTAGAGGTTCTGGTCAGCCAAGAGAGTCTTCCAAAGGTGCCTAATTAGCTCAACATTTGGCTTAGGAGGGGAAGAGTTCGTTAGTCTTCCGGGTGTGTGGTGGGACCTCCACGCTGAGACCTTGGGCCTGTCCCTTACGTTCCTAGTCTAGAGCCTCAATTGTTCACTTGAGTGTAGTAGGTGCGCGGTCACCCCTCTTTTGGGACCTCGAACTCCATGGAGACCGGTTTCCGGTTTCAACATTTATGATGCGGTGAGCGTGGAGTGTGACCAACACAGAAGAACTCATGCGAACATCATGACTATAGAGGAGGAACCAAGTGACGACCGGGGTCACGCGATGAAAGAAGTCCCCCCTCAATTTCTCGTTTTTGCTTCTCAAATTAAAGTTGAGACGTAGTTGCGAAGGTCTTTCTTGTTTGGAATACTTTATAAATAGCAGGTTCATCTTGAAGGAGTAAGTCTTCATGAGTTTGGGATGAGACCATGAGCTCTGATGCAGTCGTTGTTTTTAAATCGTGAGCTTTGAGTGTAGCTGAGACGATATTTTTATGTGTTTAAGGCTTTCAATTATTGAGTTGTTTCAACTTCTTTCAAGAGGATAGAACCAACTTGTCGGTGCAGGGAATAAATTTTGAGGTTAATAATCTTCTTCGAGTATTTGAATTTATTTTCAAATCTTTGTCAAGCTTTTCGAGCAGTCTTGGATCTCACAGGGCGAGGATCATTTGACCGTGGGTACTTAGTTATCGCTTATTGCTTAAATTCCTTTAACTTTTCTTCGTGAATGACCTGAAGCCATCCCATGATTTGAAATTGAACTTGTTTTATGAAGTTCCTGTAGATCTAGTTCGCGAAAATCGCATTTTTAATTGTAAGTTACATTTTTTTACCCCAACCTATAGTTACCGACTTCCCTATGAAATATAAATGAATAAATGCTGAATTGTTTTAGAAATTTCGCTTCCCTTCCCCTTTAAAATCCAATAAACTCTCAACTTAGAGAAGCTGAGGTGTGTTGCAAGTTAGATAATCTAGCAACTTGATACATTTTTATCCTCCATTAGTTTAAATATTTGAAGAGAAGTATTTCATTGTTTCGGCAAACCAGTTTTGTTTGTAGTTGATGCATAAATCTTGAGTGTTGTTGTTGTTTTCGTCAACTGGAATCCTATCTAGGCTTATTAGATATTAGAATACTTAAATAAGTTTTTATTGTGACCATTTCTTACTTGTCTTGCACCTTTTAGTTTTTCTGTTTTTTTATGGACACCTTTTGACAAGACACTGAGTTTTCATGTTCTGTTGGGCTTTGCTTCGATGCAAGAAGCACATTTTGAAGCACGCTTCTCTTGTGGTCTTTCTACCATGTGGATCAGTCATTTTCATGTGCTTTCAAAATATATATCCTCGCATAGATGTTTTTTGCTTTGTTTTTAAAGTTATTTACGGACATTGAATACCTCGATGGTCTTCTGTTTTGGCTTCCACTATATTCTTTGACAAGAATTATATCGATCCTTATTCTCAAGAGGGTGGACGTAGCGAGCAGAGGTGCCTCGTGTCGGACTTAGACTCGGTTAACCGGGTCAATAATTCTTTTGAGTTATTTTATTATCTTTATGTTCGCTTTATATTTATGATGGAGAGGTTGATTAGTGTTAGGTGGCAGAATTTATATATTATATGCAGAATTTATATATTTATGATGGGGTAGCTATAATTTTCTTCAAGAAGTTGTATGTTATATGCAGAATTTATTTGTTATAATTTGAATGAAGGACACTTGATGAGAAGCCTTTTACCATTGTTCAGAATTGTATAAGCTTACACTTTCTATTAAGTGTTGTGGCGTTGTCAACCATTTTTAGGTTATGCCGTGTATACATTTGCTCGAAATGTTGACAAACTTAAGATCTTTATTCCTAACCCTTTTGTAAATGGATTACTACTGCAAGGCTAGATTGTTAACTAGGTTTATTAGGTTCCAACTGTGATCCATTTATTTGTTAGTATTGACTACTTGGCAAGGAAGACACGGTTTCTTTTCCATGCGCATCTTAAATTATAATCTTAAATTCTGTCATGTTGTCCTGGCGGTAGGTTGTGAGAAGTAGAGGTAATGACGAATATCCTATGATTTTGTGTCTGTATAAACTACATGTTTTCATTTTATTATTAAAGTTGGTTGTGCTATTTTTGAACTGTAAGTTTAAGTTGTATAGTTGCGTAACTATATAAGGTCATATATTTCTAATGAAGATATGCCTCGTAATACTTAGATAATGCAAAAAATCAGTAAAAGGATACCGAAAAAAGGGAGAAAAGAGGGAAGAGAGGAAGAAAATGAGGAAAACTTACCTAGACAGAAAATATCTTCCCTTGATCTTAGAGTTCAGTTTAACGTTGGTGAAATTTGTGCACTGGACATATTGTTTGTGTTGTGCGGTATATTTTGTATGGGCCTACAATTTTGTATTTGGAGTTATTTTTTAGAAGAGCTGAATATATACTAGGTCAATCCGGTTAGTGAAGCTGTTTGTCTAAAAATATTAGATGCACTAGTTTCTTTTATGGAAAATGTTTCGAAGCGTAAACTTGGCTTAAGGCTTAGTGGGTTGCTTGAGTTACAAAACATGTTTTAAGTTTCTAGATTCTTCATCATTTGGTTAGATTTAGTTGAACTCTTTGTTGGATTTTAAATATCATAAGGTTTATCAAAGCCTTTCAGAAAGTAATTGTAACATATTTTTCACTCTGACGGAAATTGAATCATTGTTTTCTATTTTACTAGCGACCAAATGAGTCTTCAGTGAAATCGGTTGGTCAGGGGATCTTCGTGATCTTCTATCTACCGAGCATAAAAATAATGGTACTAGTCAATGTTCCGCAACTACTAGGTTGATGTCAGTTCCCCCATATAGTGGTAAAAGGGAGACTGTTATCTATACTACCGTCTCAGGGTTATACGCCAAAATGCTCCGAAAGTGATTTCCCCAATTTTGGTCTGTGCTTAATCCTTCACAAGATATGCTCCAATTCTGTATCACTTTGGCTTTTCATAATAGTTTGTCTTTTTTAAGAAGCATATGCAGAAGTATCTTCCATTTTTCAATACCTTTAAATATGTTGTGCCCTTCTAATATGATGAAATTTCAGGCGGTTTCTTCTATGGTAAAGGAGTAAAACAGAAGGATGAAAAGACCCCGAGAAGACCCGCTGTCCAGGCTCCCATCTACCTGGCAGGTCTGTAGGCTCACTTGGTGGTTGGAAGTGGTTTGGAGAGGAGACCCCGAGAAGACCCGCTGTCCAGGCTCCCATCTAGCTGGCAGGTCTGTAGGCTCACTCGGTGGTTGGAGGTGGTTTGGAGAAGAGACCCCGAGAAGACCCGCTGTCCAGGCTCCCATCTAGCTGGCAGGTCTGTAGGCTCACTCGGTGGTTGGAGGTTGTTTGGAGAGGAGACCCCGAGAAGACCCGCTGTCTAGGCTCCCATCTAGCTGGCAGGTCTTTAGGCTCACTCGGTAGTGTGAGATGGTTTGGAGAGGAGACCCCGAGAAGACCCGTTGTCCAAGCTCCCATCTAGCTGACAGGTCTGTAGGCTCACTCGGTGATTGAAGGTTTTTTGGGGAGGAGACCCCGAGAAGACCCGCTGTTCAGGCTCCCATCTAGCTGGCAGTTCTGTAGGCTCACTCGGTGGTTGGAGGTTGTTTGGAGAGGAGACCCCGAGAAGACCCGCTGTCCAGGCTCCCATCTATCTGGCAGGTCTGTAGGCTCACTCGGTGGTTGGAGGTGGTTTGGAGAGGAGACCCCGATAAGACCCGCTGTCCAGGCTCCTATCTAGCTGGCAGGTCTGTAGGCTCACTCTGTGGTTGGAGGTTGTTTGGGGAGGAGACCCCGAGAAGACCCACTATCCTGGCTCCCATCTAGCTGGCAGGTCTGTAGGCTCACTCGGTGGTTGGAGGTGGTTTGGAGAGGAGACCCCGAGAAGACCCGCTGTCCAGACTCCCATCTAGCAGGCAGGTCTGTAGGCTCACTCGGTGGTTGGAGGTTGCTTGGAGAGGAGACCCCGAGAAGACCCGCTGTCCAAGCTCCCATCTAGCTGGCAGGTATGTAGGCTCACTCGGTGGTTGGAGGTTGTTTGGAGAGGAGACCCCGAGAAGACCCGCTGTCCAGGCTCCCATCCAGCTGGCAGGTCTGTAGGCTCACTCGGTGGTTGGAGGTTGTTTGGAGTGAAGACCCCCAGGTAGACTCGTTGCGCAGGCTCTCAACTAGCTGGCAGGTCCGAAGGCTCGCCTGGGGTAGAGGATTTTGACAGGAGATGCCTACTTCAATATAGACTCTAATATAGTCGGGGCTAGCTTTTATTACTTTTCCAAGAAGCTATGTTTCTCTTTATACAAGGCTTAAGAGAAAAGAAGGCAAATGTAATTTATTAAGATGAGTTCCCTACCCATTCATGTTTTCAATTTTCAATGTTGACTAATTCTCATGTCCTCTTTCACATTGTTTATTTCGAAATCATTTGCTTAATTTGGGCCAGGTTGTAGGGTTTGTTTGGACTAGAACTCTTTTTATCTCCAAGTGAGGAATTCTCTCAAACCTTTTTTTTTGAGTAGGCACCAACTCGCCGGGTACTTGGGGTTGGACATTTCTTTTCGAGCTTGGACAACCTCGAAAAGAGCGGGGATTGTGTACAACCCCATACCCGGCCGAGTGGGATCCTCCCCGGGGAGCGGGCTCGGGGGGCGCTATGCGCGATGTTTTGGTGTGGCCCATTTCGAGGATGTGCGAGCACTCGTGCACGCGCGTATAGGTTTTGTCATTTTTGGATTCTTCTTGTAATATTATATGTGGTTAATATTAATATATTAATATTGCATATATCATAATATATCTTGATATATTAATATAGGAGAATAGTGGAAAAAGGGAGAAAAGAGGCATGCGGGTACAGCAGGACAAAAAAAAGAAAAAGGAGAAGAGGGGATTTCTTTTTGGCGAGCAGCTAGGGCACAGCCGCTCCTCTCCCTCTCTCTCCCGTCGACCGCTTGGAGCAAATTCCCTAGCCCGAGCCGCCCTCTCTCCCTTGCCGGTGACCTGGAGCAGCCCCCTACACCGCCCGGTCGCCCCTCTCCCTCTCTCCCTTGCCGGCGACCTAGAGCGGACCCCTACACCGCCCGGCCGCCCCTCTCCCTCTCTCCCTTGCCGGCGACCTGGAGCAGCCCCCTACACCGCACGGCCGCCCCTCTCCCTCTCACGGCTTGGAGCAGTACAGAAGGGTCGAGCCCTAGATCGGCCCCTCTTCCCATCGCCGAGCATGGAGCAAAAGCTCGGCTCTCTCCCGGCTCTCCTTCCTCGCCGCCGCCTGCAACTAGCTCGGACGGGAGCTCCTCTCCCGGCGCCGCTTGGAGCTAGGCCGATCGGGATAAGCTTCCCCGACGCCGCTTGAAGTTGTGGAGGCCGGGATCGACTTCCTCGGTGCCATTTGGAGTACGATCGGCCTTGGAGAGGCTCGGCCATGGAGGGAAAAATCACTTTGAGCCTTCAACTCTCCCGCGGAGGTCGGATCTGAGCTTGGACAACCACTACGGACGCTAGACGTCGAGACTCGGGCGATATGCGCGGTTGCGGTTTTGTCAAAACACGCGTCAAGGGTAACAAAGTTTCTACTCGGGCAGGTGAAGCCCTCAATTTACATGTTTGCATAAAAGCACCTCTCCACCAACGGGTGGGGGAAGGGAGCTCCGCAACGGGTTGATGCTCACATCCCCGCAGTTAATTGCATTTAGTATCCGGAAGTGTGAGTACGGATTTAGGCATGCTGTGTGAAGCCCATCCGGACGTATGAGCCAAATTGGTGATGTTCTGTGTGAAGCCCATCCGGATGTATGAGCCGAATGGGTGATGTTCTGTGTGAAGCCCATCCGGACGTGTGAGCCGGATTGGTGATGTTCTGGGGTTCCCGGAGAAAACTCCGAGGAAGTTGGATATTATCTATTTGCAGGGAATGCGCACCGTAGCCCCGCAAAAAGGGTGTACGAAATATATTTGGCCAGCTTATGTTAGCCGACTGTTGTTCAGCTGGCAGTCGTTTGTCGAGACATTGGCGTACAGGTGTTGCAGTACCAAGCGGGGAGTAGCAGGCTTAAGCTCAAGCTTGTGCCGGCCCTCGAAGGCCTATTTTTGCTTATATTACCGGCCTGCGTGCCGAAGTATGAAATTCATATTCCTGTAATTATTTATAATATCAGTGATGCTCTGTGTATGTGCGGTTTACTCTTTCTGTCTTGGGCAAGCGGTGTGCTTGTGAACCGCTCGTCCCGTGGGAGCCCCGAGGTTTAGTTGTCGGGAAGCCCCTGATGGTATGTTGACAGCCTTTTAGGGCAGCAGGGTCGCGCTGTCGGCAGTCCAGTTGGGCAGCGTGTTGTAGAATTGCTCGGCGATGTTGCGCCTTTAGTAGGGCGGGTGAGGAATATTGTGCATAGACCAGAGGTGGCATCTTTAGTTAAGAGAGAGTGGATTTTGAGATCCTCCCTAGAGGTTCTGGTCAGCCAAGAGAGTCTTCCAAAGGTGCCCAATTAGCTCAGCATTCTGCTTAGGAGGGGAAGAGTTCGTTAGTCTTCCGGGTGTGTGGTGGGACCTCCACGCTGAGACCTTGGGCCTGTCCCTTACGTTCCTAGTCTAGAGCCTCGATTGTTCACTTGAATGTAGTAGGTGCGCGGTCACCCCTCTTTTGGGACCTTGAACTCCATGGAGATCGGTTTCTGGTTTCAACAGTGACCATGCAAGCAAAAAGTTGCACCAATTAAATGCTAAATTTCAATAGTTGCTTATGATATTAATGGATTGATGGATTCATAGTTTAGCGATTCTAACAGGAACAGATTCACGTTAAAGGGAAACTTCATATCATTAAATATTTTACTCAAGTCTTGCAGTCAGACATGCATAAAAAACAAAATTTGATGACACAAAAAAACTAGTTAGAGAGCTTTATATGTAAGACCCTATTTTTTTCACCGAGTCTTATGCTCAGAACCGCCACTCTGTGGTGACACCAACTCCCGAGAAGTTCGTCATGACAAATCGCCGATTCTGCAGGCAAATACTCAACCATGTACCGCAGAAGAAATAAAAGTATTTATAAAAATGAAACAAGTCCACAATCACAATGTAATATAAGTAAGTCCACAAAAAGTAAAATTGATCAACATGAATGGATAAATCTAAAAAAGAAACATAAGTGGGATCCTGCCCAGTACATGTGATCTTCACTACAAAATGCTCGCGGAAGAAAAACTACTAATCACACACGGATCCTGTGGCTGCTGCTACTCCTGGATTAGGCTGGACCACCTCCTCTTGCATTGTGCTCTGGTTGTGTTGGGTCCCCCTGGAGCTGCACCCTGTCTCCCAGTTGGAGTCCCTAGTGTTATGCCCATCAGGTCGTTAGTTAAAAACTAAGTCTCGGTCCCCTCCCCTCCCCTCCCCATGCGACTCTTAGGCACCGTGCGGGGGAGGATGAAGAGAAACGTATTTATGGTGGAGAGTAAACAAGAGCATGTGACAGTGGCCCTAACTACTATATGTTAATATATTTATCATAGTATTAACATGTATATAAATGAACTGAAAGCAAAGAAATTGTACAAAATGAAAGTAGTGGCATGAAATAAAACTGTAATAAAAGGAATGACATAAAGAAAAATAGTAGCATGAAGTGAAATAATAAGTATAGCAGTTAATTATCATCACAGAGAAAGTAACTTTAATTTATAAGGATGCTCATAAAAACTTATAAAATTAATGGGTCATTTTGCAAGGCCTATTGTTTAAAAGATCCCATAATAATTTATACGTTATGGGTATAAGTTTTATGCAATATGAGGTATGACATGATGTGTTATGCATACTAAATGATATGCCTCACACAAATGCAACACACCCACTGACTATATGCGCACAGACCTTTAGTTCCCCAATTTAGAGTTAGTTAAACTCTCAGGTACCTCTCGTAGTGGCAAACAGAGGTAGTGGGTTGGGCCTCCCCATTCCTAGGTCGGTATTCACACTACCTAACCTAGACCTTGCGTATTACTCGATACACCCACAGTCAGGTGCTACAGAGTCTCTTGTATTGACATTGGCAGATCCACCAGTCTTTTATATGCTAAGTGAACGCTTACAAATGCCGATTCAACGTATCGACGTCGGTGTGAACGACCGTCCAATAACAAGGACCCACCACTTTAATGTGCATGCACACATGTTATAAAAGAGCTCCCGAGCCATCGGCTCACCAGACTAGCCCATTCATTCTATCAAACACAGAGTCCACCGCTCATGAGTCTTAACCAACTATCCTCCCAAAGTAACAGGGTGAGTGAATGTGTGACGATAGTTTATTAATGGTTAATCTTTTAATATGTTTATTCCTATAGTTTAGGGTTAACCTTGTACTGCCCATAGCCTCGAGGGCACTAAGAACTACGATGGGCTGAAGCTCAAAGTCCACTTTCTCAAGGCACTTAATTTTATGGGTATCTATTTATTACCCGACCCCTTCCCACATTACTTTTGAGCTAACCCTAAGTGAATTACAACCTTCAGGGAAGAGACGATACTTCGTCGGCTCTAAGCACAACTCTGCCTCCTTGGTACTTAGTCTGCTTAACCATTGGCCCTAAGGGTGACCTCATCTATACTCCACCAAAAAATTAGGTGCACTCACTATATTACTTCTCATGTGAGACCTACAGTTCTACCTTGAATACCTCAAATTATTGTATGCAGACCAAATGAACTAGTTTAACCGGAGGGAAGTGAATACTTCCAATTTAATTACTTCATCAAAAGCCTTAAGATTATTTCTAGGGGTCTATCATGACATGTGCTAAAATCCAAAAATTTGTATTTTCCTATTTAATTCATCCTTTTCAATAATTTTCTTAAAATCCTGCCCCTTATGACTTTGAACATGAAGTACAGGTTTCTGATATGCAAAGCTTTCACTAAAACTTTCACAGCTTCATAATGACTAAATAACAGCAAGATATGAATTTCATGATTTTTCCAAAATGCTTTCTATCATAAATCACAATATAATTCTTTTGATCAAAACGGAATTTAACAAAGAGTACAAGATTTTATCATCCAAAAATTGTAATAAAACTACTAGAGGACTATAATGACCACAAAATGTCACTGCCCAAATTTCATGATCTTCTAATTTCATGATCTTCTAATTTCATGACATGATAGAAAGATCACCTAACAAATATTCGCATCCAGTCTTTCGTAAACGCATGGATTAAAACGTCATTCGTTAAAGATCACCTAACAAATATCATCCATTTGAACGTAAAAGTAGATGAAGTTTCTTAGGTGGGTGTTAACAAATGACAATTTAACCCTCATCTTCATGACCACCACCATCATGCCAAACGGAGTAAGATCTGTCGAAATACTGACATCATCTTAGGCTTTGTTTGGCGCGGCGTTTGGACCCGCTGTTTGTGGCAAACGCCGCCGCACGGCGGGTAACCAAATGCCCGGCGGCGGCATTTGCCGCGTTTCTTCCCGCCGGCCATGAAAAACGAAGGAAAAAACCTTGCAGCCTCCCCCCTACAGCTCGATCAGCGGCCCCGTCTCCTCTCACCCCATCTCCTTCCGCCTAATGAAACAAAACCTTATTTTCTCACATGTAAAAAATGTAGAATTAAGAAAAAAAAGATGGAGTACAGAAAACTCAGGCCGGCGCCGGAGTTCACCGTCACAGATTCTCCGGCGGGCAAACGGCCTGGCCGTGGGTCTGACATGACGGCCCTGACGGCGTCGTTGGCCCTTGCGGCAATGACTGCAGAAACAAACGAACTCGCCCTTCAAACCCCGAGCCTCGTAGCTTCTCTCCCATCGGCCTTGCGCTTGTTAACGGAAACTTCATGGAGAGAGAAAGCAGGAGAAGCGCAGCAATGGCTGCTTCCGCCATTACCACCCTTCTCTTTCCTTCCATTTCTTCTTCTTCTTCAAAGTATTAGCAAGCTGGGAGTTTGGAAGGAAAAGGCATAGCTGTATATACTTGATACTTTTAGCGGAAGAGATCAAAGTGGGGAAGAGTTCTCTGTTACAGATTATTGCTATATTAATTATTAAATAACGGTCAACTTAATTGAAAAAGTATCCCATGATTAGCAATAAAATGTGAGAATTCATATTAGCAGTCAGTATATTATTTGCGGTCAATTGTTATTTGGAGTCCATATATTATATTGGTAATCTAAAATTATATTTGCAGTCTAAAAACTAGTACTTGGGCTTTTGTTTTAGCGTTTAAGTACGTTTCGTTTTATTAAAACGCAATTGTGGGTGTTAAACCCGTTTGTTTTTCTGCGTACAATTCCAGCCGCTCGGCGTTTCTGCCAGCTCAAAAAATCGTGGGACGATCGAAACCACGCTGGAGAGCTCCAGTTCGCCGCATTTATGGAGGAGAAAAGCTTCGTTGTGCCGCCCTCTCGTTCCCCGCGCTGTGCCGCCCTCCCGTTTCTCCAAGTTTTTTGGGAAGGAGGAAAACCTTGGTTGGTGGAGCCGTCGCCGGCCTGCCCGGAACCCACCGGCGGGGTCGCCGAACCCTGGCGAATCCGCGGGGGTAGTCCGGCGGGCGGCGGGGCTCCGGCAGCTTGGAGGAGGCGGTGGCCCTGTCGGAGACCCGCCGGACTACCCCCGGCTGGTTGCCGGAGACCGACGACCCCGCCGGTGGGCTCTGGGCATTCCGTCGGTGGCGGCCTTTACCGTCGGCCTCCGCCTTCTCCAAGCTCCAGCTCCGCATCCTACTCCTCCATGAACTCCGCCACGAGGAGGTTAATAATTTTAATATCTATATGTCATAAGTTTTATTAAAATTTAATATATTAAAAAATATATTTTATTAAAATATAATATATAAAATTTTATAATCGTACACGATATATATGTGTGTGTATATTTATAATTATTATATATAATAATATAATATAATTATGTAATTAATCGTACCGTTGTTTTGTTAAACGGTTTTTTGTTTTGAACAGCTCTGCAAATGCAGACTGTCTAAACAGATCTCCATTTACAACAACCAGTTTTCAACAGCTACATTTACACACATGCATTTACAATAACTCATTTTACAACCGCAGTCACTCTCCCAAATAAAGCCTTAGAATAGAGCCAAAAATACATTGTTGTGAAGAATGAGTTAGTTGGCTGCAGATCTACTTCTTAACTATGCAGGAGAAAAAGAAGGCAATGTTTAGATATACTTTGTAAACTGTCAACAGGAGCAGAAGAATGGTTAATCGGAGAGAATTAGGCTATACTTGGTTCAACGGTGGCAGGTGAATCTGATGGGTCGAAACGCCACATTGGAACCGGAGGGGAGAGGTGGGGGTCGAAACGGAGCGGATCGGGGCCGTAACCTCCTTGTTGCGGGTGCAAACGGAGCAAACGCTATCGGCGGCCGTTTGTTTACCCGCCGTCCGGCGGCGTTTGGTCCAAACGGAGATGGCGAAACGTCGAACCAAACGAAACCTTAATGCAATATATGATAAGGGGAACACCGGAAGTAGGGGCTCACCGTCGGCAAATCGCGAACACTGTCACAATCAGAGAAAGCGAGAACCTTACAACGGTCAAATAAAGCGAGAGGAAACACAGTCGTAGGTGCAAAATGGGGGAAAGAGATCAAAAACCTATCGCGAGCGGCTGGGTGCGAGCATGAAAATAAAAGATTTAGAAACGATGGCTTTTTCTCTTACTTTTGAACTACGAATAGCGTATTACGGACTGCGAAAATCAATTCTATAAAATAAATATAATCTTCTTCTCAATTCTCATACTACTGATATTGTGTTTTTGAGTCATGACAAAAACAGCAACACTAGGAATTACCCATTTGACACTGCATTATAGCAGTCGTGGTGAAAAAGCCCGATCGGTCGGGCCTGTCTTTTTATCAATCGGGTTCGGCCCGGGCCCAGTTTGAACCAGGCTCAGACTCCCTCTCAAAGGGGGAGCCCGATTAGGCCCTTCAGGCCGGCCGCCTAACGGCCTAATTAGGCGGGATTTTAGCGCCTAACCGCCTAATTAGGCAGGATTAAATCTCACCAATGATTAGGCGGGATTTTTAGGCTCTGTTTGGGACAGCTCTAGTGGATGAAAAATCTGTTGTTCAAGTAGAGCTATTTAGATAGAGCTATTTAGGAAGTTATTTTGAAAAAGCAGCATACTGTTTGGAAAATAACAAAAGCTGTTTATCGATCCCGCATGGGAACGGGCGAAATTCTAAAAAAAAATGAAGAATGAGGCGAGCTAGGCCATCGTCCTCATAGGCTGGATCGATCCTCGAATGGAACAAAAGTTGTTGGATCGATCCTCGCCGCCAGAGCTGAAGGGAGCGTCGGGGAAGACTAGGCGAGCTAGGGCATCGGGGAAGAGCAGGCGAGATAGGGTATCAGGGAAAATTAAGCATCGGAGATTGCTGTTGGAGATCGGGAAGGAGATTGCCGTCGGAGATCGCGTCGGAGATCGCCGCCGAAGATCACGAGGAAGGAGCGGGAAAGGTTTGGGATCGGGAAGAGCATTTTGTGCGAGTGGGTGCGATTTTGGTAGAGCGGAAGCAGGGGTTCGACAGATTTTTAGATAAAGGCTAAAATGCTATATTTTCAAGCGTGATTTTCAAAGAGCTGTCCCCTCAAACAACTATTTATCAGCTCTAGCGGCTGGAATAGAGCTTTTCTAGTCGTCAGAGCTGTCCCAAACAGAGCCTTAATCCCGCCTGGAGGGATTTTTAATCCCGCCAAGATTTTTGCTTAGCCTAGTGTCGGGCTCAGGCTAGCCCGGCGCCCGGGCTTTGCCCGGCCCAGGCCGGGTCGGGCAACCGACAAAAATGGGGGCCCGGTAAGGGCCCCAGGCCCGGCCTTGGCCCGGGCTTTTCCAAAAAGTAGTATCATTGGCGGGGTTTTCAATTCTTTTTGGAAAGTAGTGAACCTCTCACTTTTAGAAAAGTTATTGGAAGGAGATTTCACGTGTGCCTCTTTTTAATTAGCTTGGCATCTCCAATCTCTTTCTGATGTTTTTCTACCACTATTTTTGCTGAAAGTTCTACCTACTGCCAATTTCACGTAGGTGCTTTTCCTACCGTCAAGTTGTTCCAAACAAAGGCTCTGTTTTGGATGGCAGTGGGCGATGAGTGTCACAGCCCGTCTAAATAAAGTCAGAGTGCGCTTTGGGGCGAGTCATGATGTTAGGCGAGAGCAGAGATACTGATAATTAGTTTTAAAATAATTACGTTTGAGACAAAATAGATTGATTTTTATGTTTTAAAATATGACAAAAAAATAGATGTACATGTATTTTAATGAAAACTCATGATACTAGTTCTGATTCAATTTTTCAAGCAAATGACAAACTCAGAGAAATAACCATGCAAATAAAGTTAAATTCTAGTACATATATTATTTAGTCTAGAAGTTATCCATGATAACAGAGAAAATGACTAATTGTAATTATTACATAAAAGAAATATCTGACAGTAAATGAAATAAATCATAAATATAGAACCTGGCATGACAAGAAAATAAACTTATTGAAGCTGGAATTTGACGCAAATCGGGCTCGAGTAGCAGGCGGCGCAGGCATGAACACTAAGGCAAATTCCAAAACATGAAGAAAAAAAGCTTCAAAATATTGAAATAAGTAAAAACAAGCTAGGTAAAATAAAGTACAAGCAGATAAATCAAAAATGTTTGTGTACCAGTTTTCATGAAGGAAAGCTAGAAGACTGAAAAGTAAACAAATCAAGCAGAAATAACAAGAATTAATAGTTTACTCTGGAGTATAGCACAAATTTGCTCATATAATACCATAAGCTATAATCAATGAAATGTGTATGTGTTTATAGTGGGTGCACATGATTCACACTCAAATTCAGATTACAAATCTTATTAGAAAAATTTGTGCTTGTCTTGACCATACAAACAAAAAGTTGCATCAATTAAACGCTACCTTTCAATAGTTTCTTATGATATTAATGGATTGATGGATTTATAGTTTAGCGATTCTAACATGAACGGATTCACGTTAAAGGGAAACATAGATCATAAAATACTTTACTCAAGTCTTGCAGATAGACATGCATAAACAATAAGATTCAATGACACAAATAAATTAGATAGAGAGTTTTATATTTTATGGATTCAAGTAGCCACGAGTGATAAGATTACTATAATTAATTTTCTATACTACCAAGTATTCATTTAGATTAATCTATTCCAAGATACGATTATTTCCTAAGTAAACATGTGGATGATCAGAATATTTTATATCAAACACAATTCATCTATTTATTAGCAATAAATCTTAACATTTATCATTATAATAATTAATGTTCATGCTCAAAAAGATCTACTAGTCTTCCATTTATCCATCAAATGAGACGCAATTCATCTAAGTGGAAATCCAATTAAAACCACTTCCGTTCACTAACTCGTCTTCTGATTATTCATCAAATGAGACGCAATTCAACTAAATGAATATTCAAATAACCATCATTTGCATTCACAACTCGTGTTATTCCAAATACGTGAAACCTCAAACTACTAGCAAGTCAATTTAGTCATCCAAGATCTAAATTAATTTGACGAAACATATATTTAAAAGTGAAGTCATAAAATCGTAAGAGCAAACAAAAGTAATTTAAGTTCAATGTTTGCATGAGAGAGATCTCCACTTACCTTAGGAAAGTTGAAATTGACGGAGGCGACCAAACGACGCAAGCAGAAATTTAGAAACCCTATTTCAGACCTGCTCATGAATAACGAAAGTGATATAGCAAAATTTCACTATGCTAACACCTGCATTCTACGGTGTGGAATTTAAATAAAGAAGGTTACACAGATTTACCTCCCTCAAAAGTGAGGGGAGAGGAGAAATCATGAAGAATCCAAGAGTTGGCGGTGCTTAAGCTTGGAGAAACCCTAATTCAGAGAGGGTTTTGGGCAATACCGTCAATTAGGTCGAGGAGCGGTGCCGAAAATCACAAATACAAAGGGGTTAGACGATTACAAGATGACACAAATATGGATCACAGTAAAAACGTAATTTGAGGCACAATTAATTTCAAAATAAATACAAAGAAATCTGAAAAGAGAGGGGAAAGAGGAAATCCTTACCCTAAGAAGTCAAATCTAGGATCAAGGAGGAGATAAGAGGAAACCCTAGTTGTTCCTCTTGCAAATCCCGGCCAAAACAAAAAAAGAAGAGGAAAAATCTTGGTTATCGGAGGAAGAGGAGCAGGGCTGAAACTGGCTCTTTGGAGGAGAAGCAGTCGACCAAAATAGGAGAAGGAGATGACGTACCTAAAGGAGAGAACGGTTGTTGTAGCTTGGGGGTGGAGTTGTCGATGGCCTGAGATGGGGGAGAATGAGGAGGCACCGACGCTGGCTTGCGAGAGTCAGGACCTGAGCAGGATTGGCGGGGGAGGCGAAATCAGGAAGTCCGGCACTTGCGGGAAACGGGAGTCACAAGGCTTGTAGAAATCGGGAAAAATAGGAGGGATAGCTCGATATCGGTTTAAGAATTAGGAAAACCTATTTGATTTGTTTTATTATTATTATTTTCTTGAAATTACAAATATGCCCTTGATTAAATTTAATTCATTTAAATATCTTTTTTTAAAATACGGGTTGTTACACTCTTCCCAACTTAGGAAATTTCGTCCTGAAACTTTCAAGAATTCTCTGAATATGGTCTCTTATAGCGAAAATTCAGATGTCATTCATTTCAACGAGATTTGCAAATCAAGGCATGGAAGCTAACTATAAATGTACTGAAATAGAAAGGAGGACAAGTTTGGAGACTTACCAAAATCAAGAGAAAATTTGTGGATACTTGCTACGCATATCAGATTCATGTTCTCAAGTGTACTCAGACTTTTCATGCATTCAAGACACACTTATCATAGGAATGGATTTTCTTTTAAAGCTTACGTACTTGGTACTCCATAATCTTAGAGGTTACGGCCGGATACGAAGGATTAGATTCAGGGACCACAAGAATTTCTACAATTAGCTCAGAATTAAGAGGTAAGACTCGAAAATTCGAGAGTAAAGAAGTTTTTGCAAAAAGCGAAGGTAGAGCGTTAAGGAGGGAAAGAAGCTGAATGACGATTGTGTGTCAACAGAAGTGAGTCACCCTAAAAATGGAAGAACACAAAACAACGCTGAAGTAATTCAACATAACAATTTACAAGAAACTCTCATTTTTCGCTGACACTTAGGAGCTAACTAAAAGGGGAAACAAGAGAACCGAATAAGGATTGATAGACAAGAGGAACAGAAAGACTGAATGCAAATACCGGTGACTTGAAACCAGAGAATCTAACACATTCAATATTGTCGGGTACATAAATCATGTAATAATTACAGCATTTTCATTGGACAACTCTAGGTAATGATCATACAAATATAATAATGAGAACGTATGCGATGTTAAGAAATAGTAAATCTATGTGTGGACAATCATTATTGTTGTTCTTAGTTTAGCACGTGTGCAATGATTTATGTTATGAATGCAAATTAATCATGTGTCATGTTAAGTGCTTATTTCATTTAACATATCATACATATTATGATCTAATATCATTGCACTTAAAACTATTAAACTGCTCATATTCATTTAATATGCGCAACCGATGTATATCCTAGTGGAAATTCATCTGCACAAAAAATATTAAATTTTCTTGAAACCCCTTAACATTCGTGTGTATATTACTCATGCTTATGAGTGTTGTGTGTGTGTGTGTGTATTTCAGCCACGAACAACAGATAATGATCAGGTGAGTGAAGGAATGATGTGTGTATATATATTTATATAATAAGATTCAAAATATGTGAAAATTATAAAATACCTTATTTTTACAAGTTACCCTCCCTCTGATACTAAATGTCTCAATCTGTCTAAACAAAAGTCAGAGTGCGTTTTGGGGCGAGTCGTGATGGCACATGCATGAGCGGAAAGAAAATTCATACATGTTAGGCAGGAATAGAGATACTGATAATTAATTTTAAAATAATTATTTTTGAGAAAGCTTTAAAATATGATAACAAAATTAGATGCGCTTGTATTTTAATGAAAACTTGTGAAACAAGTTCTGGTATAGATTTTCATATAAATGACAAACTCAGAGAAATGAGCATGTAAATAATGTTAAATTCTAGTACATATATTATTTAATTTAGCGGTTGTCCATGATAATAGAGAAAATGACTGATTATAATTATTACATAAATGAAATACCTGGCAGTAAATGAAATGAATCATAAACATAGAACCTGACACGGCAAGAAGATAAACTTCTCGAAGTTGGAGCCTGACGTAGATCGGACTCGAGTAACAGGCGGCACAAGTATGGACCCTAAGGCAAATTCCAAAACAAGAAGGGGAAAATCTCAGAACATTGAAATAAGTAGAAGCAAGGTAAAATAAAGTACGAGCAGATGAATCAAAAATATGTGTACTAATTTTCATGAAGCAAAGCCAGCAAGACAAAAAAGTAAATGAATCAAGCATAAATAATTAGAATTAATAGCTTACTTCGAAGTATGACACAAATTTGCTCATATAATACCATAAACTATAATCAATGAAATGTGTATGTGTTTATAGTGGGTGCGTATGATTCACACTCAAGTTCAGATTGCAAGTCTTATTAGAAAAATTTTTGCTTGTCGTGACCATGCAAGCAAAAAGTTGCACCAATTAAACGCTATATTTCAATAATTGTTTATGATATTAAAGGATTGATGAATTCATAGTTTAACGATTCTAACAACAACAGATTCACGTCAAAGGGAAACATCAGATCATAAAATACTTTACTCAAGTCTTGCAGCCAGACATGCATAAAAAATTAGATTTGATGACAAAAAAGAAACTAGATAGAGGGTTTTATATTTTACGAGTTCAAGTAGCCACGAGTGATAAGATTATTATGCATCATTTTCTAGAATACCAAGTATTCATTTAGATTAATCCATTTCAAAACACGATTATCTTCTAAGTAAACATGTATACGATCCAAACATTTTATATCAAACACAATTCATCTATTTGCTAACAAGAAATCTTAATATTTATCATTATAATAATTAATGTTCATGCACAAAAAGAACTATTAATCACATCCTGGGGTTGAAGAAGGTCCCAAGGGTTCGATTGTTCGCCGATGAAAGTGGTACGCGAGTTGGGTTTAGAACGTCGTGAGACAGTTCGGTTCCTATCTACCGTTGGTGTGAAAGGGAGAACTGCGAGGAGCCAACCCTAGTACGAGAGGACTGGGTTGGGTCAACCTATGGTGTACCGGTTGTTATGCCAATAGCAGCGCCGGGCAGCTAAGTTGGTATGGAAGAACTGCTGCTAGCGGGAAATCCTTCTCTATACAAGTTCTCGTACGAGGTTTTTGAACAGAACTTCGATAGGCGCGAGGTGTAAGCATCGCGAGGTGTTCAGCGATCTCGTACTAAACAAATTGAACTTTCCAACAAAAAAAGGAAAGAGAGAGATATATAAGCGCCGACACTGACATCTCGCTCGCTACCTCTGAAATCTCCGGGTCTCGAAGAAGCAACCCAAGCGGGGTAGAGGAATTGGTCGACTCATCAGGCTCATGACCTGAAGACTGCAGGTTCGAATCCTGTCCCCGCCTAATCAAAGCAAAGATTCTGATTGAATATCTCGTATAGAATATAGAATGATTCTTCATCGAATGCGAACAGGATGTGAGAGCTCAAGTATCCGATACGAGATTTGAATAGGATAGGAGAAAGAAGAAGATGCTCTTGATTTGCTTTGACTCCTTCTTGAGCGATCAATAGCAAATGGCCTACAACTAGCCCTATACAAACCTTAGAAAAGCGCCCACGGGTAGTGAGATTTTCTATCTATTAAAACCTGAGTACCCATACATGATGCAAAGATGTTGAGAACATCGTCATTCTAAGACAGAAGATTCCATTCGGGGAACTGGATCATGTCTGAGGTTCCTTGGATCTTTCCATTCTCTCACAGTTCGTCGATGGCTTCCAATTATTCATCAAATCCAATTAAAATCACTTTCGTTTACTAAATCGCCTTCCAATTATTCATCAAATGAGATGCAATGTAACTAAGTGAATATCAAAATAACCATCATTCACATTCACAACCTGTGTTATTCTAAACGCGTGAAACCTTAAACTACTAACAAGTCAATTTAGGCATTCAAGATCTAAATTTATTTGACAAAACATATATTCAAAAGTGAAGTCAAAATATTATAAGAGCAGACAGTAATTTAAGTTAAATGTTTGCAAGAGAGAGAAATATCTACTTGGCTTAAGAAAGCTGAAACTGACGGAGGCGGCCAAGCTGCACAAGCAGAAATCTCGAAACCTTATTTCAGACCTGCTCAAGAACGATGAAAGTGATATAGCAAAATTCAACTATGCTATCACCTGCATTCTACGAAGCAGAATTTAAACAATGAAGGTTACGCAGATTTACCTCCCTCGAAAGTGAGGGGAGAGGAGAAACCAAAAATAATCCAAAAGTTTGTGACGCTTAAGCTTGGGGAAACCCTAATTCATGATAATTGCATTAGCATCAAAAGTGCGGGAAAGAAAACAATAAAAGTTACACCCCTGGCATTCCTTCTAAGTCAGCTTGGAGAATATCCAAGAACTCAGGAGGTGCCAATGAACTATCAGTCCACATAAAATTATTACACATGCCAAATTTTGCGCAAAAATCAGCAAGCCGATTGGCCGGGGAAACCCTAATTCAGAGAGGGTTTTGCGCAATTTTGTTAATTAGGTCAAGAAACGTGCCAGAAATCACAAATACAAAGGGGTTAGACAATTACAAGATGACACAAATACGGATCATAGTAAATACGCAATTTGAGTCACAATTAATTTCAAAATAAATACAAGGAAATCTGAGAAACAGAGAGGAAAGAGGAAATCTTTACCCAAAAAAGTCAAATTCTTGCTCAAGGAGGAGAGGGGAGGAAACCCTAGTTGATCCTCTTGCAAATCTTGGACAAAATGAAGGAGAAGAGGCGAAATCAGGGCTACCAAAGGAAGAGGAGAGAAGGGTTGAAACCGACTCTTTGGAGGAGAAGCAGCCGACCAAAATAGGAGGAGACGCTGGGCCTAAAGGAGAGAATGGATGTTGCGGCTTGGGAGTGAAGTTGTCGACGACCTGAGACGAAGCAGTAAGAGGCGCTGGCTTGTAGGAGTCGGCACGGGAGCAGGAGCGGCGAGGGAGGCGGAATAGGGAGGTGTGGCGCTTGCGGGAAACGAGAGGCACGAGACTTGCGGAAATTCGGAAACATAAGGGGCTTGACTCGGTTTAGGTTTAAGAATTAGGAAAACCTATTTGATTTGTTTTATTATTATTATTATTTTCTTAAAATTATAAATATGCCCTTGATTAAATTTAATTCCTTTAAATATCTTTTTTTAAATACTGGTTGTTACAATGAGAAAAACTCTATTCCAACCATTATTGTCTTTTTTTAGGTTGGTTGGATGATGAGGTTTTTAAAAGAGAATTTTCAAGAAAGGTAATTTACAATGTTTCCTCTTTTATTCAAGGGTTTGCGAAAGTCACACCGCAATCATTTGCGGTCTATCTTTCTTCTTTCTCTCTGCTATAAATATTTTTTCTCATTCATGACTCTTCACTCATTACCTATCATTGCTTCTTCATTGTATATAATATTTACTTATCTATCAACTATGTCATAAATGACTAGAATAAAATATTTTATTATTATTAAAAGTAAAACATTAAATATTTAAAAAAAGGTGTTCTTTCAAACCGAAAAAATGCAAAAAAAAAAAAAAAATTTAAAAACATTCATACTATTTACAACATTTTCAAAATAATTTTTCAAAAAGTTCTAATGTCACTACTATTTTTTTCACCACCGCCGCTACAGCGCGACTCTAAAAAGAGCCAGATGATTTATCAACCACGTGCAAAATTGTCAATGAAGCTAGGCCCAGTTGAAAAAGCCGAGGCCTCATGACAGGACAGTCATGAGTTCAATTCTCATTGTGTGTAAATTTTGTCTATTTATTTAGTAATTTATTGATTCATTAATTGTTATTTAATGGTGTAGTCAGTCATGATTTACATTCTACACTTCTAATATTTATTACTCGAAAAAATTACGCCCATAAATTTGGGTTTGATTGAGCGGTCAAAGAAAGGACCGATTTGCAATTCTGAAGACGGCATTTGGATTTAACGAGGTTGAATTTGCATTATATATTAATATATATATTCAGTAACAGTGCTTGTGAATTTCGAAAAGATATATATTAATTTATAAAAATAATGCCACTTGTCAATTTTTGAAATTGCATGAGAATGCTATAATGTATGTAGTGATCATAAATGGTGTTAGACTTTTCTCATAAACAAAAGAGTTAAAGTAATTTATTTTGCAGGCCATAATTCATATATTTTTCATTGATTATTTGAAGAGGAAATATATATTGTTCTGAATCAGTTGACGATCACGTAGATTGGTGGAATTGAACCGTCTTAGCTTCAGAGTGAGCCGAGCGAGCAAACAGTCAAAGTAATGTTAGACAGCTGACAAGAAGGCTTTTTACGTAGGAAAACCCCGAAAAGAATAAAAAACAACATGGTCAGATCGGTGCCGATAAAATTCCACTATATTACTGGGTGTTACAAGTAGTGGAACGCAAGAGGGTGACAAACCACCGCTCGTTGCAAGGAGTGCGGCCGTGCGGGGGCTTTCTGAGCAATATGTTCTCGATTGCTTTGGGGCGGTCATAATGTGTGATAAGAGGCGCGCATGAGATGGCGCGGTAGAATTTGCCCAGCCGTGACTATGCAGTGGCCATATTTCGGCCACATGTTAAGAATCGCGCGGTCATGCACTTCATGCACTCATGCCTCGTTGATGCCAAGGGGGAGGTGGGGCCGGTGCCGGACCTAGGAGGTGCGTTCGGACCCCACCTAGGTGGTGCGGCAAGGGCCGCATCTCAAAGGTGCTGCCGGGGTCGTACCTTGGAGGTGCGGTCGGCGGAGGCGGCCCCCCACCATGGTGCGGGCGGCGGCACAAAGATACATCGGTTGTTCTATTGCAGGGTTTATGCAGTCAAAAAGGGTGGCTTTTTCCCACTTCCTCTTTCATGAGGGATAAGTCCCCCACTTTCTCCACTATGGGCATCCCTTATTAGTTTAATTTTTTTTTGGTGCACACCACCTCTCTAATAAATTAATGGGGTGCCCATCATATATAAAACACAAGCACAACACAACACTCAAGCCTTTATCCCGCTATAGTGGGGTCGGCTATATGGATCCTATGTCGTCATTGTGCCCTATTTTGTGCCATAATCTCATTAATGCCCTAAGAACATTATGTCTTTCCTTATAGTTTCGTTCCAAGTCTTTATGATTTATCCCTCACTCGTTCAACATGTCTAGTGACTAGACTCTCACAACGGCACCAGACGCCTCTAATGATCCCCTTTGTACGTGTCCAAACCGTATTAGTCGAGCTTCTCGCGTCTTCTCTGCAATTGGTGCTACTTCTGTCTCATCCCTGTTACATTCATTCTTAATTCTATCCAGTCTCGTGTAACCACACATCCACCTACGCATTCTCATCTCCACAACTCTCATTTTTTGCTCATTTACACAATTCACTGTCCAACACTAAGAATCAGTATAATATATAATACATGCAAACAAAAATATAAGAAATATGACTATAAGTTACAGAACTCAATTTGAGTGATTTTATGTTGTATTTATGGCTTTGTTTGGTGCGATATTTTTGCTCCGCTGACTTTCGACAAAAATGCCGCCGTCATAGAATGTATGTTTGGCATGACAACGGTTATAACCACCGCCAAGATAATAAAATTAATTTTGAACATAAAAATGGACGAAATTCTTTAGATGAGATCGAACATTCACGAACTACAGTTCATAACCATCACGTTCAAGGCCGCCTCCGCCGCACGGCCGCTGTGCCAAAAGGAGCTAAGTTAAAATTTAATGAAGTCTAATAGTAAAGTAATCTACTAATCCAAGCAAAGCTCAAATTTTTGAAAAGAAATTTAAAGAATTTCCTCCCCATAGTTCTAACATCTTGTAATTAATATCCAGAAGTATAATATTGCTTTGATCCTGTGCTGACAAGTGGCATTCCTTTTGTCCATCCAATGCATCAAATACCACTTTCCGTTGACCGGATATCTTTGACTCCATAATAATCTAATAAACAAGCACTAATTACTATTTAAAATATGCAATACTTAAATAATCCCACATTAACCACCATTAAAATTGAAATATTCATCGTTCTTCTTTAATTGGGCGTTGACCGCAGTCTAATTAGTTAAGCTTTTAGCCTGGAGTTCGGTTGGCGGGTGCCGTTGGATTTTGCGTACTGTTGGTAAGGTGTCGCAATCCGTCTAAAAGCAAAAAAGTCAGAGCGTGCTTTAGGTGGGTCGTAATGTCACAAATATAGGGAAAGTAAACATCATATTTGTTAGGCGGGAACTGAAATAGTATTATTAGGTTTTAGATAAATATTTTGGAAAAAAATATGTTATAAATTATAGCATTGAGAAGTTAAATATACATGTATTCCAATAAAATTCGTGACAATCTCAAGCAAATGAGTATGCTAAACATGTAATTTTAATACGTAATAAAAGCTCAGCAGTTGTTCATGATTAAAAAAATGTCTGATAATAATTAGTAAAGAAATAAAAACATTGTGCCGACAGTAAAGAAAATAAAATATAGAATCTGAACAGCAAGAAAGAGGATAAACCTCCAGAAACAGGAACTTGACGCGGATCGGGCTCAGGTAGCGGACAGCATAGTCACGAAAGCTTAGACATTCCAAAACAAATAAGAAAAAAATCTTAAAATTTGAAAGTAAAATACATAATTAGCTAGATATCAAAAATGTACTTGTACTGATTCTCAGAAGCAAAACTTGCAAAATAGGTAAGTAGGCGATTCAAGCGAAAATAAGAAGAACTATTAGCCTAAATCAGAGTGTAGCATATATTTATTCACGTAATGACATAAGTTGTAACAAATGAAATATATATGTATTTTTATTTGATGCAAAAAATTATGATTCAGAAGGATTCAAGATCAGATTCAAAACTTATCAGAGATTTAGAATTTAAACTTGTGATCTGTATGGGGCGGCTCTTGCAGACCCTCGCCATAAATATGTATGTATTTATTCATGCTTGTTATGACCGGTTCTTTAATTGTTCGCGTTAGAGAATCAAGAGGGAACTCAAATCAAAAAGTTGCATCAATTAAATACATCTTTTCAATGTTTGCTTATGATATCAAATGAATGACGTGATTCATAGCTTAGTGATTCTAATTGGAACGAATTTACATTAAAAGGGAAAATCACTACGCATCATCCTCGAGGTAACAAGTACTCATCTAAAAAAATAATTCTTGGGCACGATTACCTTTTTAAATAAAAGTGTGTACAGATACGAGCATGATATAAAACACGAACCCGTGTCATTCTAAGTGTATTAAAACCTAAATTATTAATTTACAATTCATGTATTAATTCAAGAGTAAAATTCGTAAACATAAGACAAGAAGCATCAAGTTAAATTCAGTGTTTACGAGAGAGAGATCTCTACTTGCCTTAAATAAGGCTAAATTTGACGGTAACGGCTAAGCAGCGCAAACAAAATTTAAAATCCTTATTTCAAACGTATTCAAGAACAATCATATATGATATTTGATTTAACGAAAATCTCTGCGCTAGCACATGCAATTAACATCAGATAACCTAAATATGAGAGGATTTAGCAATTTACCTCCTTCAAAAGTGATGAAAGAGTAGACAACCACAAGCAATCAGAGATTTGACGGTGCTTTGGCTAGGTAAACCTTAAATTAGAAGGGGTTATGAGTGATCATGCAAAATGATTTGATAAACGGCGCCGGAAGTCACAAATACATAGTGGCTAGTCGATTATAAGAGGGGCATAAACTTGGATCAACATATATACGTAATTTGGAGCATGAAAATTATAATGGATTCAAAGAAAAATCTGAATAAAGGGGATTGAATGGAGAACCTTACCAAAAGGGGTCAAATCCGAGCCCAAGAAGTAGAGAGAAGGAAACCATAATTGTCGAATCTGAGCCCAAGGAGGAGATATGAATGTCCCTCCTTCAACTTGCCAGCCAAAATCGAGAGGATGAGGCATTGGAGGAGTTCGACCCAAGAAGAGAAGGTTGTCAACCCTTGGCGGGAATGAGGAACCTCCGGCCCTTAAAAAATAAGGTGGTTGTCGTCCCTTTGAGAGGAGAGGGAAGATGGTGCTGCTAGATTAAAGCGTTTGTCGACAAGACCAGGAGGAGGAGGTGTCGGCCATGGGAGTAGGGGGACGAGCTGGAGGCGTCGACAACGAGCAGGAACTAGCGGGAGATGGGAGCGGCAGAATCGGGAGGCATGTGAGAGGGAGAAGCGGCTTGCGGAAGCCCTAGGCCGAATTAAACGATGAATCAATCGGCGGGGGAGGGAGGTTGCTCGGCTAGGTATTAGAGAGGAGATTTTAGGTAAATTACAATCTTGCCACTATTTAGATTTAATTAATTTAAACCCCTCCTTTAGTTATTCTTATTATGGGTTGTTACATATGGTCAACATCAATTACCATTTTCTTGGTGGTGTTATAGAAATAACTACATTGGTTGTTGATATCTCAAGGTTAATCGAACATGTTAATGTTAAACCGAAGATGTTAATGTTAGGCCAAATCATGGCTCTTCTTAGAACAAGAGGTGCAGTGTTGGACTATATAAATTGCTCTTCTCCGATCAAAGGTCGGCACCACCGCATTCCCACCACCATCTCTTTCACCCCTCGCCTAAACTCTCCACCACACTATATGCATATACCAGAAAGCTTCGTGGCCGAGAATTCACGGGAGGAATGATGCTCAAATCTCCTTGACGCTACTCTCTTCCTCATCCCTCTCATAGAAGCGGATTGTGTTTCGCCCGACCTCGTCATCTTCTCCACCCTTTCCCTCCCCCCTCCGCCTCAATGATCATTCCAAAGCATACACGTCAAATTAAGTGGAGGAGCGGCATTAGGCAAAGGTGGGGCTACATGCAGCGACACAACTTCAAGGAGGGGCAAGACATCAAACTCTGACGCAAAATCTAGAAGGTCAGAGATGACTACGAAAGAAAAAGGTCATCGGAGTTGAAGGATTTTCGATGATAGGATCGTCATAGAGGAAAGATATTTGATGGAAGCAAATGCAAGATGGTCGGAGACGCCATCGGGGAGGAAGCACCGAACGACGGCGAGGGTTCACCAAGGATGATCGCATAAAATGAGGGTTAAGGCTTCCATCGGGTAAAAAAATCAGGCTGCCACTAGTGGAGATGCCGCGGAGAAAAAAATTATTTTTAAAATACCTGATTTGCCATTAACATAAATCGGACTGCCCATATAACTGCTAATTTTTCCATTCAAATTAAGCATTTCCAAAATAATGGGAGGAGCTTAACTTATATTATACAATACAAAGGCGTTGTTAACCACATTATTTTATTGACTATCTACACCACACTTCAAATTAATTTTAGATGGTGTTTGGTTGGGCTGATAGCCTGCGGTGTGGTTGGCCAAAAATCCGAGTTTTGAAGAGAAACGACGTTTGGTTTGACTTATTTCTAAATAGTCGGGGTTTTTTTCTGCTGTATTTTATTACCTCACACCAACGTTGATGAGCCCCATTCGACCACACCTTTCTGTGTTTCTCCCCCCTCCTGATACCCTAACCCCGCATGCGGCGATATCTCCTCCATGGCCTCGCAAGCGACGATTTCTTCTCCGACATCAACGTCGAGCTTGACAACAATCTTCTTTGACTCCTCCGCCCATGATTTCGCTAGCGTTGCCTCCTCCATTTAGCCCTATTTTGCCGGCGATTTCTGCTCCCGTTTCTCCATGTCCTCTGACTTCAACTTTGGGTAATCCCACCTTTTCTTCAGCCAGTGATGTGCTTAGACATGATGTGTGTTGAATTGGTTTTGATTCTCTAGGTGCACAGTTTTCCATCGACATGCAACTACTATGTTGAATAAAAAAAATATTCATATATGTTGTCGTTTGTGGAGTTTTGATTATTCTTACAAGTGACAGACACGGGGCTCCGCCCCTATGACCAATCGCGACAGTACCTTGACTCCAACAGTACCTCGCTCATGTCGCGCCCGTCGCTCAAAAATATATATAAATAATTAATATATTAATATATCTATATTTATATATAAAGATATTCTGGCTTCTACAGTAGCAATGTCCGTCGCAGCATGATATTGCTACTGTAGCAAGGCGGAATATCTTCGATAGCGAACTCCTCCAACATCATCCTCGGCGTTGGAGGAAGAAGAGGAAGAAAAGTGACGACCGCCTCACCGGACCCCACCGCCGGCGAATCGGCAGGGCCACCGTAGGCGGTTGGCCTGCCCCCCTTCCCCTCCCCCTCCTCCTCCTCTTCCCATGCTACAGTAGCAATGTCCATCGCAGCGTGATATTGCTACTGTAGTAAGGCGGAATATCTTTGATAGCGAGCTCCTCCAACATCATCTCTGGCACTGGAGAGTAGCTGTCGAGCTCCGGCGAGATGAGCCGAAGGTCATCTTCACTGAGAGTTAAGCTCAAACTAGAAGATGGTCGTAGAAAGGAAGGTAGTATCCACGCCGACCGTGGCCATTAATGGATAGCACTCGCTTTAATGAACCTAAGTCCTAAGTTTTATTTCTATTATTTCTATTATATTTATTTATTTATATTATATATATTTATATTATATATTATTATATAAATACGAACTTCTTCGCGCGGGCTACACCCGTACTCGAAGCTCTCGGGCGGCCTTTGGCCGCATCAAGCGAGTTTCGCCCGCCTGCGCACGGGCTTCGTCCGTGCTTGATGCTTTGGGCGGCCTTCGGCCGCATCCAGGGGGGCTTCGCCCGCCTCCGCACGGACTATGCCAGGATCACTCGACGCAAAACAGATCTTGACGTTGAGAGCACTCGACGTCATGTATCCATGCTTGGCGTCGAGTGCTCTCGACGCCAACATCTGTTTGAGTTGAGTGATCTTGGCGTGGAGAACACTCGACGCCAAGACTTTGAAGTCAAGAGCACTCAACGCCAAGATCACTCGACGCAAAACAGATCTTGGCGTCGAGAGCACGCGACGCTAAGCAAGGATACATGACGCCAGACAGCCAGCAGCACTTCAAAGTCTTGACGTCGAGTGCTCTCGATGCTAGGATCACTCGACGCAAAACATATCTTGGCGTCGAGTATGAAGCCCCAATTCAAGCCCACACAAATTCTACCTTTGTATCCGTTTGTCAAGCATTCATTGCAACATATATATATATATATATATATATATATATATATATATATATATATATATATATATATATATATATATATATACTAGCATTTTCGAACGGGCTCCGCCCGTTCTCGATGCGTCGCTGCGGGCTTCGCCCGCTTGGCATTCCGGCGGGCTTCGCCCGCATTCCGACGGGTTCTCGATGCGTCGCTGCGGGCTTCGCCCGCCTCCCGACGGGCTTCGCCCGCCTCCTGACAGGGGAAGCCCGCCCCCGGCAAAATTTAAAGAATTAAACAAATTAATTATTATTTTTAAATAAAATTATAATTTAATAAATAATTATATAAATACTTATTATTTTTTTTAAATAAAAAACGAAAAAAGCTTTTTTTTAAGTATTAAACAAATTAATTGTTATTTTTTAATAAAATTATAATTTAATAAATAATTATATAAATACTTATTATTTTTTGAAATAAAAAATGGAAAAAAACCCAAATCCCCCCGCTTCGGGCTGCTCACGCAGCCCGCCTTCCTCTGACGCCGGCGGCAGAGGAAGGCGGTGAAGCGTGAAGGCGGAAACAGGCAGCGTCGGGATTTTTCGATAGATGAAGAGTAACATTTTTTGGATTTTTTTTAATTGCAGGCCGCCCTTTATGAATCCAACGGTGAGATTTGATTTCTTGGAGATCGGACGGACCAAATGAGTTTTATGGTGTGCTTTGAGATATACATATTGGTTTATATAATAAAGATATATATATATATATATATATATATATATATATATTTATATATGTATGAGTACAAATTTAAACACATAACAAACACTCATACCTTTAAATGCTCTGCCACAAGTCTGTGTCGGTCATCCTCTAATAACCGAGTCTTCTCTTGCGCACTTACAGTTGCTTCAATTACATACAAAAAATAGACGACGTGCTTAGTCATAAAACCAAATATGACTAAGTGAGAAAACTTGCATCTTCAAAGACTGTCCAAGGAAACAATAAAGATTAGCAGCTATAAACAGTTATATATATTCATATCATGTACACATGAAAATATATATCAGTATCGTATCATCTATTTATATCATTGTACAACCTCATATTCGTTGGGTAGGACCCAGAAGACTAAGACTTCAGAGGTCGGGGTTGGGCTAGTCCAGGGTTAGCCCAAGGGCGGACTGGTAGAGTTCTCGCCCTTAGGGAGCTCTCGCCAACCCATAGGCGAGATCGTTCGCGCTAGGACTCAGGCCTTCAGGCCGGCCTTAGACGTCGGGACAGTAGAGCTCCCGCCCGGAAGGGACTCCCCCTGTGGGCGGGCGAGAGCGAGAACCCTCTCGGCGGAAGGTCCCGCCAAGATGAGCCAAGTTGGGGCTCGGCGAGAGCCTTCTCGCCCGGGTTTCTTGCCAAGCAGGTCCATGTGGTGGGGCCCGGCGCCCAGGAAAAGATTATTTTATTATCCCCGGGTAAGATTACATGTTTACCCCCCAGGATAATAGCGGGATTTGTCTATCGGCAGACCCATCAGGGGTATTTCAGTATTCTCAGGTCAGAAGAAGACTATAAAAAGATCCAGAGGGGCTCTTTGGAAAGCAGGGCTGTCATTATTCTCCAACTCCAGTGCTTTCTGAGGAGCTCCCAGTCCAGCTTTTGGTTTTGGAGGGGAAGCTCTCAGAGATCTTCCGGGAGTGAGGTGGGACCTCCCAGCTGGGTCTTTGGGTCGGTCTTAGGACCTTTGCAGCTAGTCAGGGGTCGAGATTTGAGAGAAGTAAGCGTCGGCTGCACTTTGGTTTGTGAACATTTGTTGGGGTCAATTTTGGCTTCAACAGTTCTGGTGCGGTGAGCGTGGAAGCAGTCAGTGCAAGAAAATCTTGAGTTAAGTCCCATGGAGGGAGGTGAAGGTGAAGGATCTAGCGTAGGAGAATCACCCACCCAGGGAGAAGAAGCGACGAGGAAGATGTTAGAGGATTTCAGGCGAGAGGTCATGCAGACGATCAACTTGGCCTTCTCGGCAAGAAGCGAGTGGGAAACGCCGCAGGTTTCTGTGGAGGTGGTTCCGCTATTAGGCGAGAACGCTCCAGGGCAGCGCCCCGGGAAGGAAGTCCCGGTGGAGGCAGGCGAGAGGGATGTGGCTGCGCGGGAGCTTTTCCCAGGCCGGCGTCCCGAGAAGGAGGTTCCGACGGATCTGGGCGAGAAGGAGGCGACAGTGCGGGAACTCTTCCCCGGGCATGGTCTCGCGGATCGGTCCAGCCAGCCGAGGTCGCGAGATGTGCCCTCTCGCCAGGCGGGAGGCGAGACCCCATTTAGCGAGCTCATCGTCTCGGCTCTAGTGCCGGAGGGGTTCCGGGAGCCAGATATGACCTACTACACCGGGAAGGACGACCCGGTTCAGCATGTGCAGTGGTTTGAGGATGTGGTGTCGATAAGGCAGATGTCAGATGCCTTCAAGTGTAGGCTCTTTGCCATCACTCTGAAAGAGAAGGCCAGGGACTGGTTCCACCAGTTGCCGGCGAGCTCGATCTACAGTTTTGAGGACCTGCGCAGGGGTTTTCTGTTGAGGTTCTCGACCTCGAAGAAGCGGAAGAAGGAGGCTGAGAGTCTGTTTGCAGTGAGGCAGAAGCCGGAGGAGACGTTGGGTCATTATGTTGATCGGTTCCAAGAGGAGATTCTCCTGGTCCAAGAGGTCCCAGGGTACGCCCTGATGCTTGCCTTCACCCTGGGACTGAGGCCGGGGTTTTTTAGCATGGAGTTGAAGAGAGTGCCCCCTCTCTCTTTTGAGGAGCTCATGGAGAGGGCGGCAAAGGAGATAGACTTCGAGAGGGCAAACCCTGCGTTTGCGAGGAAGCTGGCCAGGTTGGCGGAGGATGATGTAAAGGAGCCGGCAGCAGGAAGGCCGAGGGAAGTGAGAGAGCAGAGGGAGCAGAGGGAACCAAGGGAAGATAGGAGGAGAGAGGAACCCCGAGGGCAGGGGCAGCAGCATGGGGGGGCCAGGGAGCTGAACAACCGATTAGGTTGGAGGCCTCAGGAAGGTCGCCCCCAGGGCCAAGGGGGTCTTCAAGGAAGAGACAACTTCCGGGAGCCGAGAAGACTCGAGCAGGGAGGATGGAGGCAGGGACCGAGGGGTCACTTCCCACCACCGCAGGAGGCCATGGAGGTGGGAAGGGGAAGAGGTAGAAGAATCCGGGGAGCAGGGATTAGGGGAGGAGAAGGAAGAGGGGGCGGGGTGGTGTTGCCCTATTGTGACTTCCATCAGGAGGGGGGTCACGCAACGGCCACCTGCCCAGAGTTCCTGGAGATGAGGGAAGCCAGGGGAGCTGGGAGGCAGGATCCACCTACAAGGATCGTCGAGGTGCAGCATGAAGAGGCTGAGGATAGATGTGAAGATAGGGTCGATGTGGGGACCCGAGGGGGGATCGGGGTGATCCATGGGGGAGTAGGGATCGAGGCAACCCGCAAAGGGAGCCTTCAAACCATGTTCCGCAGAGGAGTCGCCTCGACCTCCCTAGCTCCCCCTCCAGAAGAAAAAATCACCTTCTCATCCGCGGACATGCCAGATTACGAAGACCCGTTCTGCGACGCACTGGTGATCCAGACAGCGGTGGAAAACTTCACGGTCTCCCGAATACTTGTGGATAACGGGAGCTCCGTGAACGTGATCTTCAAGAAAGCCTTCAACGGGATGGGGGTGGAAGGAAAAAGGGTCCTGGCTTCTGATGGACCGCTCTTTGGTTTTTCTAGAGAGAGGAAGGAGGTAGAAGGGGGAGTGGGCCTGCAAGTGAGGCTTGGGGGGGTCTCACGGAACTGTAGGTTCGTAATTGTAGACGCCCCAAGTAGCTATAACGCCATCTTTGGGCGTCCTCTCATCAGCGCCTTTCGCTGTGTCCCCTCCTCTTTTCATCAATGCCTCAAGTTCAACAACGGAGGGACGCAGGTTAGGATCAGGGGGGATCTGAAGGTGGCGAGGCAGTGCTATGTGACGGCGGTAAACATCGTGCCGTGGATGGCTGAGGCGGAGGAGCTGGAGGAAGAGATGGCTGGCCAAGAAGGGAGTGTCGAGGGTTAGGAAGCGAGCATGAAGAAGGCAGTGGAGGAGGCAGCGGAGATAGAAGAGATGGGCCTGGGAGAGACAAAGGAAGGGGAGCAGAGGCAAGGGGAAGGTCTGGTGGAGGCGATGGGGGTTGACGAGGTCGAAGAAGAAGAAGTTAGGCAGGAGGAGGCAAGGGCAGGATGGGAGCGGTCGAAGCTGGAGCCGGCCGAGGAAGTAGTGGAGATGGAGGTACTTACCAGGGCAGGGCAAGTACAGAAGGTGCGGATCAGCGGAGGCTTAAGCCTCGAGGACCAGGGGCGGATGCTAGCCTGCATCCAGAGCAACATCGATATCTTCGCTTGGAGCGCGGCAGATATGCCGGGCATCGACGCAGACGTGACTTGCCATCGCTTGAACCTGGACCCGAGGACTCGCCCCATACGCCAGAAGATGAGGGCCATCGCCACCAAGCTGGAGGAGCCCATCCGAGAGGAGATCATGAAGCTTCTGGAGAGGGCTTCGTCTCGGAGATCCAGTATCCAGGCTGGATCTCCAATGTGGTGATGGTGAAAAAAGGGGGAGGAAAGTGGCGTATGTGTATCGATTTTTCCTTGTTAAATAAATCATGTCCTAAGGATTGTTATCCCCTGCATCGAATCGACGCGCTGGTTGACTCAGCCGTTGGTTTTTTTGTTATGAGTTTTTTGGATGCTTTTTCAGGTTACCACCAGATCCGGATGCACCCTCCTGATGTCAAAGACGTCTCCTTCATCACGAGGGAGGGATGCTTCAGCTATAAGATGATGCCCTTTGGGTTAAAAAACGCAGGGGTAACATACCAACGCATGATGGATCGAGTCTTTCGAGACCAAAGGGGGAAGAATCTAGAGGTCTACGTCGATGACCTAATGGTTAAAAGCAAGTGCGTGGATTCCCATTTGCGGGACTTGGAGGAGACGTTTGCCACCCTGCGGAGATTCAAGATGAGGTTGAACCCCTTGAAGTGTGTCTTCGGGGCCGGTCGTGGG
Source organism: Platanthera zijinensis (assembly GCA_039513925.1). Classification (NCBI taxonomy): domain Eukaryota; kingdom Viridiplantae; phylum Streptophyta; class Magnoliopsida; order Asparagales; family Orchidaceae; genus Platanthera; species Platanthera zijinensis. The sequence goes on from CM077092.1 coordinate 21,237,802, forward strand.
AAGTTTCTCGGACACCTCTTGACTCCGGCGGGGGTGGAGCCTAACCCGGACAAGGTAAAGGCCATATTGGACTTGGAATCACCTCGCAACGCCAAGGAGGTCCAGCGCTTGACGGGAAAGTTGGCCGGACTGAGCAGGTTCCTCTCTTGGTCCGGGGATAAGTGCTCCTCTTTCTTCAAGGTGCTCCGTAGTAATCAGGTGTTCGAATGGACGGCCGAATGCGAAGAGGCTTTCCAAAGGCTGAAGAGGCAACTCTCCCAGTCTCCGCTGCTCCAAAGTCCCAAAGAGGGGGAAGACCTGGCCTTGTATCTCGGAGTGGGGGTGGAAGCTGTGAGCTCCGTCTTGGTTAGGGAAGAGGGGAAGAAGCAACTACCCGTCTATTATGTAAGTCGAATCCTGAAAAAGGCGGAGCTCCGCTACCCCATCCTGGAGAAGTTGGCTTACGCCCTGGTCATTTCGGCAAGGAAGCTTCGTCTATACTTTCAAGCGCACTCGATTAGGGTGGTCACCGACCACCCTCTTCGCAAGATCTTCGAGGGGGTAGAGCACTCGGGAAGGCTGGCAAAGTGGTCTATCGAACTAAGCGAGTTCGACATCTCGTTCGTCCCGAGACTCTCCATCAAAGCTCAGGCCGTGGCGGACTTTCTGGCAGACTATGTCACTGAAGCTGAGAATGAGGAGCCAAAGCCCCAGGAGGCATGGAAGATGATGGTCGATGGGGCCTCGGGGAGACACTCTCTGGGAGGGGGTGTAGTGTTGGTAAGCCCTCAGGGGGTTATCATAGAACAGGCGGTGGCTTTCCACTTCCCTGTTACTAATAATCAGGCGGAATATGAGGCGGTGATAGCCGGCCTTCGATTGGCGAGGGAGTTGGAGATCCAGGATGTGGAGACCTTCACAGATTCGATGGTGGTAGCGTCGCAGATCAGAGGGGAGTTCGAGGCTCGGGAGCCTACCCTCGTGAAGTATCTATCCAAGGTAAGGGCCATCATCGGGGAGTTCCGTTCCTTTTCTATTCAACATGTTCCCAGGGAGGAGAGCGCAGCAGCTGATCGGTTGGCAAAGTTTGGGCCCCGGGGAGGAGGGACCTTGACTGAACTTTTCCGACCGGCGATTGAAGAGGGGGAGTTGATGGAGGTAGGCCGGCGATCCTCATGGGTGGACCCTTTGGTGACCTTCCTTACCACGGGCGAGCTGTCAGAGGGGGTTAAGGATGCAAGAAGTTTCAAACGAAAGGCAGCCCACTACCTGATGTGGAAAGGGGGCTTGCACAGGAAGATGCTATCAGGGCTCCTCGCGAGATATGTGACTGAGGAGGAGGTCCCGAGGATCCTGGAAGAGGTACATTCGGGAGAGTGCAGCAATCACTCGGGGGGAAGAACATTGGAGGCTAGGGTGATAAGACAAGGATACTTCTGGCAGACCTTGAGAAAGGACACAGTCGAGTTTGCAAAGAGATGTCGAAAATGTCAAGTACACAGCCCCCTCCAGCTCTTACCCGCACAAAGGCTTCGAAGTATCACGGCCCCGTGGCCCTTCGCCATCTGGGGAATGGATCTAGTTGGACCCTTTCCTCCGGCCAGCGGACAGAGGAGGTTCCTCCTGGTCATGATCGACTACTTCTCAAAGTGGCTGGAGATCAAAGCTCTGGCCAAGGTAACCTCCCAGGTCATCAGGAACTTCGTTTGGGGAGAAATCATATGCAGGCACGGGCTCCCTCAAGCGATAGTAACGGATAACGGTCCTCAGTTTGCCAGCGAGGAATTCATCAGCTTCTGCGCCCAACTGGGGATTGACCTCAAGTTTGCCTCTGTACATCACCCCCGGAGCAACGGCCAGGTGGAAGCGGCAAACAAAATCATCGTGAACTTGCTCAAGAAGAAGGTGGAGAACCTGAAGGGTAGCTGGGTGGAACAACTTCCTTCCGTCCTATGGGCCTTGCGAACAACTCCGAACACGGCCACGGGGGAGACCCCCTTCAAGCTCTCTCATGGGTGTGAGGCTGTCCTCCCGGTAGAGTTCGAGGTTCGGTCTCCACGGGTCGCAACCGCGGGAGAAGGAAGCGAAGCTTGGAGGTCGGAGAACGAGGAAGGATTGCGCCTCTCGTTGGATATGGTGGAAGAGCTACGGGATGTCGCTGCCATCAGACAAGAAGAGATAAAAAGGCGAATGGCCCGGTACTTCGATAAGCACATTAGAGTCAAGCAATTCACCGAGGGGGACCTGGTGCTAAAAAAGGTCGACGCGGCAGGAAGGTCGGCCCCGGTGGGCAAGCTCAACCCCAGCTGGGAAGGGCCTTACATAGTAGAGAAGGCTCTGGCTAATGGGGGTTACTACCTCCAGGATGTGGAGGGAAGGACCTTGAGTCACACCTGGAACGGTGATGACTTAAAACGCTTCTACCCTTAAAGGGAGAGAAAATTTGTAATATGGTGAATAAGTGTTATCATGTCAAAGTGGTTGATTCAGAATGTCGACTCTCTAAAGAATGCTATCGTAGGAATAGATCTTTTCTACTCTACCATGTTTTTGCTTTAACCAACTATGCCTCCTCGTCTTGAGGATAGAATAGGTCTGGTTAAAGGAATTTTCATCAACACCCCGAGCTCGGCTCGGCCCCAGGTAGACCCGCCGCGTAGGCTCCCATCTAGCTGGCAAGTCCGAAGGCTCGCCTGTGGGGGAGAGGTTTGGTTTGATCTTCATCAACACCCCGAGCTCGGCTCGGCCCCAGGTAGACCCACTGCGCAGGCTCCCATCTAGCTGGCAGGTCCGAAGGCTCGCCTGTGGGGGAGAGGTTTGGTTTGATCTTCATCAGCACCCCGAGCTCGGCTCGGCCCCAGGTAGACCCGCTGCGCAGGCTCCCATCTAGCTGGTAGGTCCGAAGGCTCGCCTGTAGGGGAGAGGTTTGGTTTGATCTTCATCAACACCCCGAGCTCGGCTCGGCCCCTGGTAGACCCGCTGCGCAGGCTCCCATCTAGCTGGCAGGTCCGAAGGCTCACCTGTGGGGGAGAGGTTTGGTTTGATCTTCATCAACACCCTGAGCTCGGCTTGGCCCCAGGTAGACCCGCTGCGCAGGCTCCCATCTAGCTGGCAGGTCCGAAGGCTCGCCTGTGGGGGAGAGGTTTGGTTTGATCTTCATCAACACCCCGAGCTCGGCTCGGCCCCAGGTAGACCCGCTGCGCAGGCTCCCATCAAGCTGGCAGGTCCGAAGGCTCGCCTGTGGGGGAGAGGTTTGGTTTGATCTTCATCAACACCCAGAGCTCGGCTCGGCCTCAGGTAGACCCGCTGCGCAGGCTCCCATCTAGCTGGCAGGTCCGATGGCTCGCCTATGGGGGAGAGGTTTGGTTTGATCTTCATCAGCACCCCGAGCTCGGCTCGGCCCTAGGTAGACCCGCTGCGCAGGCTCCCATCTAGCTGGCAGGTCCGAAGGCTCGCCTGTGGGGGAGAGGTTTGGTTTGATCTTCATCAGCACCCCGAGCTCGGCTCGGCCCCAGGTAGACCCGCTGTGCAGGCTCCCATCTAGCTGGCAGGTCTGAAGGCTCGCCTGTGGGGGAGAGGTTTGGTTTGATCTTCATCAACACCCCGAGCTCGGCTCGGCCCCAGGTAGACCCGCTATGCAGGCTCCCATCTAGCTGGCAGGTCCGAAGGCTCGCCTATGGGGGAGAGGTTTGGTTTGATCTTCATCAACACCCCGAGCTCGGCTCGGCCCCAGGTAGACCAGCTGCGTAGGCTCTCATCTAGCTGGCAGGTCCGAAGGCTCGCCTGTGGGGGAGAGGTTTGGTTTGATCTTCATCAGCACCCTGAGCTCGGCTCGGCCCCAGGTAGACCCGCTGTGCAGGCTCTCATCTAGCTGGCAGGTCCGAAGGCTCGCCTGTGGGGGAGAGGTTTGGTTTGATCTTCATCAACACCCCGAGCTCGGCTCGGCCCCAGGTAGACCCACTGTGCAGGCTCCCATCTAGCTGGTGGGTCTGAAGGCTCGCCTGTGGGGGAGAGGTTTGGTTTGATCTTCATCAACACCCCGAGCTCGGCTCGGCCCCAGGTAGACCCGCTGCGCAGGCTCTCATCTAGCTGGCAGGTCCGAAGGCTCTCCTGTGGGGGAGAGGTTTGGTTTGATCTTCATCAACACCCCGAGCTCGGCTCGGCCCCAGGTAGACCCGCTGCGCAGGCTCCCATCTAGCTGGCAGGTCCGAAGGCTCGCCTGTGGGGGAGAGGTTTGGTTTGATCTTCATCAGCACCCCGAGCTCGGCTCGGCCCCAGGTAGACCTGCTGCGCAGGCTCCCATCTAGCTGGCAGGTCCGAAGGCACGCCTGTGGGGGAGAGGTTTGGTTTGATCTTCATCAGCACCCCGAGCTCGGCTCGGCCCCAGGTAGACCCGCTGCGCAGGCTCCCATCTAGCTGGCAGGTCCGAAGGCTCGCCTGTGGGGGAGAGGTTTGGTTTGATCTTCATCAACACCCCGAGCTCGGCTCGGCCCCAGGTAAACCCGCTGCGCAGGCTCCCATCTAGCTGGCAGGTCCGAAGGCTCGCCTGTGGGGGAGAGGTTTGGTTTGATCTTCATCAACACCCCGAGCTCGGCTCGGCCCCAGGTAGACCCGTTGCGCAGGCTCCCATCTAGCTGGCAGGTCTGAAGGCTCGCCTGTGGGGGAGAGGTTTGGTTTGATCTTCATCAACACCCCGAGCTCGGCTCGGCCCCAGGTAGACCCGCTGCGCAGGCTCCCATCTAGCTGGCAGGTCCGAAGGCTCGCCTGTGGGGGAGAGGTTTGGTTTGATCTTCATCAACACCCCGAGCTCGGCTCGGCCCCAGGTAGACCCGCTGCACAGGCTCCCATCTAGCTGGCAGGTCTGAAGGCTCGCCTGTGGGAGAGAGGTTTGGTTTGATCTTCATCAACACCCCGAGCTTGGCTCGGCCCCAGGTAGACCCGATGCGCAGGCTCCCATCTAGCTGGCAGGTCCGAAGGCTCGCCTGTGGGGGAGAGGTTTGGTTTGATCTTCATCAGCACCCCGAGCTCGGCTCGGCCCCAGGTAGACCCGATGCGCAGGCTCCCATCTAGCTGGCAGGTCCGAAGGCTCGCCTGTGGGGGAGAGGTTTGGTTTGATCTTCATCAGCACCCCGAGCTCGGCTCGGCCCCAGGTAGACCCGCTGCGCAGGCTCCCATCTAGCTGGCAGGTCCGAAGGCTCGCCTGTGGGGGAGAGGTTTGGTTTGATCTTCATCAGCACCCCGAGCTCGGCTCGGCCCCAGGTAGACCCGCTGCGCAGGCTCCCATCTAGCTGGCAGGTCCGAAGGCTCGCCTGTGGGGGAGAGGTTTGGTTTGATCTTCATCAACACCCCGAGCTCGGCTCGGCCCCAGGTAGACCCGCTGCGCAGGCTCTCATCTAGCTGGCAGGTCCAAAGGCTCGCCTGTGGGGGAGAGGTTAGGTTTGACCTTCGTCGACACCCCGAGCTCGGCTCGGCCCCCGGCAGACCCGCTGCGCAGGCTCCCATCTACCTGGCAGGTCCGAAGGCTCACCGGTGGAGCGTAGATCCAGTTTATGGGAAGGCATCTTGTCACGACCCTGGCCAAGATCAGGGACAGAGCCCCCAAAAAGGTCTCGGCCAGTTAGGGCCTCGACAAGTAGGGGTCTCGGCCGTAAGGTCTCGGCTGGGGGGATCTCGTTGAAAAAAGGCTCCCGGCAGACCTGGGCAAGACGACTTAATCAATGGCACAAGGCTCTCGCCTAACGAGTCTCTAAGGTGATCCTAAGGAGGCTAAGGGTCTCGACGGAAGCTCGCGCGGAAGCTACTTGGCCGTCTAACCTATTCATTCAAGCAAGCACAGCAGTGGAGAATAAAACATTGCATTATGTTTAATAATTACAGGGTGAGGAGCTTCTCGCTCGTTACAAAAGAATATCAAAAGCAAAAAGGCGCTTCAAGGGGATGCGCTGTAGTCCCCGCTGGTGCTCTCGCCAGAGTCCTCGCCAGAGCTCGCTTCAGACGTCTCGCCGGCCTCGGTGGAAGACTTCGGGACATCTGAGGGAGGAGAGTCCGGCGCGCCCGGGGGCTTCGGCACTGGGTCGAACAGCCAGGGGAGGAGTTGGCGAGCGTTGATGGTTGCGCCATCCTCCCGAAGCAGCTTCGCGTCCCGCAGCGTCTCGACGGTCAGCTTGACGGTGGCCTGATCATTCGCCTGCAGCAGCTTGTCGATGTCGTACACCGAGAACTGGCGGCTCTTTAGTCTTTCGTCAAGCGTCGGAGGCGGGCCTTTCGCCGCTTCCGCACGCTGGAGTTGGTCCCTCAGCAGGACGTTCGCGTAACGAACGTCAGCCAACTCCGCACGAAGCGCCGTGGCTTGGGCGGAATCCTGTGGAGAAGAAATCAGCTCAGTAAATATTGCGCAAACGTGACTTCGAGAAGCGAGAGCGGGGGGCCAGGAAGATCTCGCTTACCTCGACGGCGGGGCGTAGAGACAACGCCTCTTGAGCTTTCGTCAACTCCTGGTGAGCAATCGCAAGCTCTGTCTCTGAAGCGCGTGCTCTGGCCACCGCCTCTTCCCTCGCCTTGTACATGTCGGCGAAGTTCTTGTCGATGTTGATGCTTCGACGCGCGCACATATGCGCAAGCTCAAACCCGCGAAGCAGGGCCCGGGTAGCATCGAAGGCCAGGAGCCGGGTGGGCGTCTGGTCGAAGACACTGGCGCCCTCTCGGCTATAGAGGCCGTAGCCCAGCGAGAAGGCCTCGCCGGTAACCTCATCCCGCTCCGACCAGCTAGGGAGGAGCGTTGAAACTGTAACCCGGTTGGTTTCGGGATCCCATTGAAGCAGAGGCTTCCCTTCCGCGTCGACGTGCTTCACGCCGAGGCCATAATTCCTGTGCCCTTTCGGCACTTCCCTGGGCGGGGTCCGGGCGGAGGTCTCGGCGACGACTCCCTCTCCTCCCGCCCTGTCGGCGGCTGGAGGGTTCTCGGCAGTAGTCTCAGCACGCCTCGTGGCGGAAACACCCATCTCGCTGGCCATCTGGAGCAGCCCTTCGAAGGACTTGCCCAAGGCAGGATGTTGGGCAGGCGAGACGGCCAAGTCCTTGCCCTTGTCCGCAGCGGATGGCTTCGGCCTCTTCAGCGGTCGCGGGGCGGGAGCGGGGCCTTTCCGCTTCTTAGCTCTGGTCGACAAGGGTAGAGCGGGTTCATCCCTGCAGGCGCGAGCGCTGGCTTCCGCAAGAGCAAGAGAGCCTCTCGCAGCCCGATCCCCGACGCCCAGGGCGGCAGCGAAAGGTTGGCTTAAAGGGACCTCCCGCTCTCCTGCAAAGTTAGCACTATTCAGCACAGGGAGATTCTAACAAGAGATCGAATCTAGGGCGAGACCGTACCTTCGCCCGGGTGGACGGGAGGAAGGGAGTCGACGTCTCGCCGGAGGAAGAGAACATCAAACTCCTTGGTTCCGAAGAACTCCAGGAGTGCGCTCTCGCGCGACCCCAGAGTGGGCGGCTTGTAAGCAGCATTCTCATATTGAACAGGTTGGAGGGGGATGTTGCCGAAGTCCCCGGTGACGAAGACGAACTTCTCGCCCCAATGATGGTGTTTGTTGGCGAGACCGGTGGTCTTGAGCAGCTTCCCGGAGAAGAAGACCACCCCTCCTTTCGCGCGGAAGTTGAACAGCTTGCGGAAGATCGGCAAACTGAACTCGATCCTCTCGGATCGCATGTAGCATATAAACGCTATAAGGATAGCGACAGAGTTCGGGTTCAGCTGGGCGGGAACCACCCCGTAGTAGCGGAGAGCTTGTCGAATCTCCGGCCAGAGGGGAAGGCGGAAGCCCACCTCGAAATGTTCGAGGGGGATGGCAAGCTCTCCAGCCCCCGGGGTATTCACCTTGTCGTGATTGCCCGGGTTCCGCGCCGAGAAGCCAGCGGGAATGAAACGGTCGACGGTCAGATTGTATTCGTCTAGGGTAAGCGTGCAGGAGGGGAAGAGATGTTTGCGGAACGCTTCCGCGCAGTGAGCGCGACCCTCGTTCTCGCCCGACATCTTGAGTTTATGGGTGCTAACGAGAGGTATAAGAGAGGTAGAAGCGAGAGCGACAGGGCGAGAGCAGTGAAAGGGGGTTGAGGTTCCGGATCAGGGAAATAAATGCGGTTGGTAGACTTCCCTATTTATAGGGAACCGTGATCGTTGTGGCTCCGTCCGATAGAGAGAGAAAAACGACGGCGGAGCACAGCTGTCACCATCTGGACCGGTGACGCCTCGGTTTTCCCCCTCAGGAATACAGCAGTCGATGATCGCCTCTCATAGGCGCGAGCCTCTTGGTTTTGGCTCAAGCTTCTTAGCTTCGGCGCAAGCGACCTAATTCCAACACATTCCTCAAATTCGCAGCGCAATGAAAGAATAAACGGGTAATAGTGTGCTCTCGCTGCCGAGAGCTGAATAGAGTTAACAATAGCAGTTATTACAGAGTCCTAAGGGTACATGGCAGAAGGGAAGGCTAAAGAGGAAGAAGAGGCGAGACCTAGATGAACTAATATGGTTCCCAGCACCATCGCCCTCGTTCTCGCCGCCTGGTTCGCGGAGGTGCCAGCGGGTTGAAGTAAGAGGACAGCGTGGTGCACCCCAGGTTGATCCGCCTAGCGTGATCCCGGATCTGCGCGATGCATCTCCCTGGCGAAGACTGGGCAGTAGGCCCTCCCGGTCGATCAGTCTCGCCCAAGAAGAAATCCCGTTCCAGGGCCTCCAGCCTTTGTTCCACGGACTCGCGGAACGCTTTCGCCGCGGCAGCATGGGCGCGGTCTCGCCGGATGAGCTTGGCCAAAATGGCCGAGATCTTCTTCCTCCGCTCCCTCGCATTCCCGGCGCCGTTCAAGGTTTCCTCTATCTCGCCGGGCGAAGGAGGAAGGGAATCATCTTCCTCCTCTTCTTCTTCTTCTTCTTCTTCTCCTTCTTCTTCTTCTCCCTCCTCGTTGGCTCCCGGCCGAGAGCTGGGATCCCCTGCGAAAAGTGCGCTCAAGGTTATGATTAAGGCTTAACGATCAGCCGACAAAATGTCTCGCATACCTGCAGTCGGGCGAGAGCCATTGACTGGCGTCGAATGAGAAGGCCCGACCCCTCCGTCAGTACCATAAAGAAGGTGGAGAGGCTTGCCCCGCCCTGGGTGGAAAGGTTTGCGCACAGGGGTCCCGGCCTGGCCGGAAGCATGGAGAGGGTTGTCCTCTCTCAAGGGATGATCGGCATCCTTAGGAGTAGTGAAGGGGTCAAGGGCCACCCCTCCCGCCGGCAGGGCGGGATTTGCCGCAGAAGAAATCAACGCGCCGGTTCTCGCTTCATCTTCCCGGGTGACGAAACCCGAGAGAGCGGAAGCTGGCTCTGCGAGAAGACAGTTCAGAAAAGGAAAGGCACGATTGAAATAGCGAGAAGTGGCGGAAAACGTACCTATCACCTGGGTCCCGGCTGGGGGAATTTCCTCCGAGACCCTCGTTCGATCCTCGGGAGGGGGAGCTGACAAATCGAGAGGAATCGGGGAATACCCGACGGCGTCATTAGGAATGGATTCCTGCGAGAGGCCGCGTTAGCCGTCGGGCCAGTGACATAATCATCTTGGTAAGCATGGCCGGGAGGCATACCTTCTGCAGGGAGGGGCCCTCCGCGGAATTGGGAGTAGGATAAGGTGGATCCCTGTTCTCGCCAGCAAGGTCTCGCCGGACCACCTTCGCTTTTCGTTTGCCCTTTTTCTTCTTCGGCTCCGAAGGACCGGCGTTTGGGGATTTCCTCGATAACCAGGGCACTACCGCAGCGCAGTTGGCTAAGGCTCGCGCTTGAGCCGCGACCAACCGATCTTGAAGGTCCTGCGGAAGTGGCTTGCCGGCACGCTTAGCATACATCTTGGTATCGCACAAAAAGCCCCAGGAGAGAGCTCAGTGAAGAAGCAGTAGTCCGGAGGCAAGACTTATGGCCACCCGACGGCGCATATTTATAGCTGCAGTAGGGCCTGCCAAAAGATTCTCTTGGCTATCAGGCACGTGTCCAGCGAATATTTTGGGATTGGACTTGTCTTGTCGAGCGCAGGGCTAGCTCGAAAAGAGCGGGGATTGTGTACAACCCCATATTCGCTGGGTAGGACCCAGAAGACTAAGACTTCAGAGGTCGGGGTTGGGCTAGTCCAGGGTCAGCCCAAGGGCGGACTGGTAGAGTTCTCGCCCTTAGGGAGCTCTCAACAACCCATAGGCGAGATCGTTCGCGCTAGGAATCAGGCCTTCAGGCCGGCCTTAGATGTCGGGACAGTAGAGCTCCCGCCCGGAAGGGACTCCCCCTGTGGGCGGGCGAGAGCGAGAACCCTCTCGGCGGAAGGTCCCGCCAAGATGAGCCAAGTTGGGGTTCGGCGAGAGCCTTCTCGCCCGGGGTTCTCGCCAAGCAGATCCATGTGGTGGGGCCCGGCGCCCAGGAAAAGATTATTTTATTATCCCCGGGTAAGATTACATGTTTACCCCCAGGATAATAGCGGGATTTGTCTATCGGCAGACCCATCAGGGGTATTTCAGTATTCTCAGGTCAGGAGAAGACTATAAAAAGATCCAGAGGGGCTCTTTGGAAAGCAGGGCTGTCATTATTCTCCAACTCCAGTGCTTTCTGAGGAGCTCCCAGTCCAGCTTTTGGTTTTGGAGGGGAAGCTCTCAGAGATCTTCCGGGCGTGAGGTGGGACCTCCCAGCTGGGTCTTTGGGTCGGTCTTAGGACCTTTGCAGCTAGTCAGGGGTCGAGATTTGAGAGAAGTAAGCGTCGGCTGCACTTTGGTTTGTGAACATTTGTTGGGGTCAATTTTGGCTTCAACAATCATGTACACATGAAAATATGAAATCAATATCTTATCATTCACATTAGGGTTTATCTCATTCTTATGCTTCGTTTTCATCTTCTTGTTTTGTTTAAATCATAAGGGTATGTTTACATGCATCTGGGTCTTCAACGATCTCTGAGCCTTCAACGGCTTCTGGCCTTCCACGGCCGCATGCAATTTCAAATATTCTGTCATGGGTATTCATACCCCCCCCCCAACACTGGGTTAACCCTTATCATTTCATTTACATTCCTCTTTATTTCATTTGTATTCATAACTCTCTAAAGATCTGTCCGCTTGTGCACTCGGTTAACCCTTATCATTTCATGATAATCACTGGAGGTTGCAGCTGATTTGGTTGATTCCCATTATCACTTTCGACTGATATGTCATCTTGATTTACCTCTTGTTCATCCCGACCGTCTCGAACTCATCGACTCGAGTAGACATGGACAGGAACCTTTGAAACCAAACAACAAAATCCTCGAATTATTGGCAAACCTAGCTCTGATACCAAATTGTGAAGCCCCAATTCAGGCCCACATAAATTCTACCTTTGTATTTGTTTGTTAAGCATTCATTGCAATATATATATATCTATATTTATATATACATGAGTACAAATTTAAACACAACATACACTCATACCTTTAGACGCTCTGCCACGAGTCTGTGTCGGTCATCCTCTAATAACCGAGCCTTCTCTTGCGCACTTACAGTCGCTTCAATTACCTACAAAAAATAGATGACGAGCTTAGTCATAAAACCAAATATGACTAAGTAAGAAAACTTACCTCTTCAAGTACTGTCCAAGGAAACAATAAAGATTAGCAACTATAAACAGCTATATATATTCATATCATGTACACATGAAAATATATATATATCAGTATCTTATTATTTATTTATATCATGTACACATGAAAATATGAAATCAATATCTTATCATTCACATTAGAGTTTATCTCATTCTTATGCTTCGTTTTCATCTTCTTGTTTTGTTTAAAATCATAAGGGTATGTTTACGTGCATCTGGGTCTTCAACGACCTCTGAGCCTTCAACAGCTTCTGGCCTTCCACAGCCGCATACAATTTCAAATATTCTGCCATGAGTATTCATACCCCTCCCCCCACAACATTGGGTTAACCATTATCATTTCATTTACATTCATCTTTATTTCATTTGTATTCATAACTCTCAAAAGATCTGTCTGCATTATTCAACGTGTATTTGATTTATAATTTTTCCCTCAGAATTATTGCTTATTTTCAATTTCGCATCCTTTAGCAATTTCGAGATATCAGTGATTCCAAAACGAAACAAATACAAAAGTAATCTAAGTTACCATCAATATAGAGAAACAACAAGACTGAAGTAGTAAAGAAGTAAAATCCCACCCCAAGTTTGCCTTTACCCCTGTCCCTCGTCAGATTCTCGTCGCGTTTATCGCCGGACGTCATCCTCTGCCGTATCAAGAAATCATTTACTTTAGGGTTGCGCCAACAATACACACGAATGGAGTCCTAAGACAGCCACAACTTGTTTAGAGGAGGATTAACTTTGGTGACTCAAAAGAAAATGTCACACTCAATTTATAGCCCATGAGAAGTAATCAAGACTCAAACTGAAAATAAGAAATCAAAACAAGAAAAAGGGGCAGCTCACAACAAGGGTAAAAATAGCCCAATAATCTGCTATTAACAGCTCCAAGGGCTGCTGTAACAGCAACGTCAAGGATTGTCGATAGTAGCTCAACCTGACAAGAAACTCCCACTCAAATCCAGCTGGCCAAGAAGCAGAACAGCCAACGGTTCCCTCAGATTTCAAGGCATGCTTAACATACGATCATTAAAGAAAATAAAACCATGCTCCTCTAATTTCATAGACAGCCAGCAAGTTATTCACCAACCCAAATCCAAGAAAACAACTATCTCTTAAAACATGAACCACATCAAACCCTAATGGAAATCGAAATAGCCCTAGGCTGAGACCAGCGGATCGAGAGCTCCAGGAGGCGGAAAAGTATCATACCTGTACAATCCCGTATCCGGCGAGTGGGTCGACAGAAGCCAGACCGGCCGGTTCAGACCGCCCCGTAAGCCCGGGCTGGGTTCATACCGAGTCCGAGCTCGATAATCGTCGAGCCGAGCTCGGAGTTCCTAGAGCTGAGCCCGACGACCGGCTCGGCGGGTCGGCAGAATCAGGGCGCGAACTCGTTCTCGCCCCAGGCCAAGGGGCAGGCGAGTGTGAGTCAATTCCCCATCCTTTCTATTTTTGGCGAGTGGATATTTTAGGAGGTGGCATCAGCCGAGCTCGCCTAGTGTTCAGAGGTGTGTTTTACCATTTTTCCCTCATTGGTCTGCCCCTAGCCCCTCGGAACAGCGGAGTTACGTTGTTGGCAGAACGACTTGGGCTGCATATATCCTTTCAGAACAGCAAAGATTGGCTATTTGCAGGCCGTTTTCGATTTCTTATAAATAAGACCCAAGGGGTACCTCAGACAGACATGCTTACTAGTTCTCGGGTCTTCTAGTGCTTTCCGAGGTACCTTAGCTTCAGCACCTGGCTAAGGAGGGGAAACACTCTAAGATCTTCCGGGTGTGTGGAGGGACCTCCGTGCTGGAGCCTTGGGTCTGTTCCTAGTTCTTTTTCCTTAGTCTCTTGAGCTCGCGGGAAAGAAGTATTTGTGCGGTCATCCCTTCCCCGAGGGTGAATTCCACAGAGACCGGTTCTCCGGTTTTAACAGTACCAAAGAGAGTTAACTCTCAGCAGTATTATCCTCACAATCCACCGCCTCCACCGCCTTCTTATATTATATAATATTATAATAGAAAACCAACATCACTTCTAACAGCTCACCGCCTACAAGAATAGTCATCAATATAACCCAAATCAAATATACCAGCATTTTAAATTTCTATTCAGTCAACCCATTCATATATCAAAACCACTCAACCAACCACTGTATTCAGTCTACCAAAAAAAATTTCAGCAAACAAAAGAAGAAGAAACAAAATGAAACTTCAAACAAGACGACCGTTGCAAAAATATCGAAAAATCCCGAACTTCAAAATACATTGTGCGACGTCGAATCGACACTGATTTTCAGTTCTTTCATCATCGAGAATTTCTTTTTAAGTACATATTTTATATTTTATTTTGGACCATTACATCGAGTGCTCTCGACGCCAAGATCACTCGACGCAACACATATCTTGGCGTCGAGAGCACTCGACGCCAAAACTTTGGAGTACTGCTGACTGTCTGGCGTCATGTATCATTGCTTAGCTTTGAGTGGTCTCAACGCCAAGATCTGTTTTGCGTCCAGTGATCTTGACGTTGAGTGCTCTCGACTCCAAGTCTTGGCGTCGACTCAAACAGATGTTGGCGTCGAGAGCACTCGACGCCAAGCAAGGATACATGGCGTTGAGTGTTCTCAACGCCAAAGTCAGTTTTGCGTCGAGTGATTTTGACATAGCTTGTGCGGAGGCGAGCGAAACCCGCCTGGATGCGGCTGAATGCCGCCCGAAGCATCAAGCACGGGCGAAACCCGCCTGATGCGGCCGAAGGCCGCATGAGAGCTTCAAGCGCGGGCATAGCCCGTGCGAAGAAGCTTGTATTAATATACGTATATTTATAAATCTCAGCTCAAAAATGTAATGATTATTCTCCCCATTTCTCTCTCGCCTCTCTTTTCCCCCTCTCTTCTCTCTTTCTTAAAGGTCAAATAAAATGAAATGATTATTTTCTCGCCAACTCTCTCTCTCCTTGAGAGCTGCCTCAAATTTCTGCTCTCTCCCCCTCTCTCATCACTCTCTCACGAACAGAAGATAAAAGTGTATTTTTCAACAAAACTCTATTTTCAGTTTTTCACTATTTTGGTAATTGTTAACCGCAATCCGTTATTGCCTAGTCGCATCCCAAAATCTCCTAATTTTTCGTGTCTTTTCGAAATACGTTTTGTACATGCAATTTCAGGAAAAAGTGTTCAACACAAAAGTTGTAGATCTCGACGAGATCTACAACTCTACAACTTTCGTGCTGAACATTTTTCCTGAAAATTGCATGTACAAGGCGTATTTCTGAAAGTCATAAAATCTGAGCATATTTCCAAAGTACACCTTGTAAATGCATTTTTAGGAAAAGTGCTCAACACGAAAATTGTAGATCTTGAAGAGATCTACAACTTTCGTGTTGAGCACTTTTCCTAAAATTACATGTACAAGACATATTTCGAAAAAGCGTGAAAAATTATAAGAATTTGAGGTGTCACTAGCAAATAGCAGATTTGCGGTTAACAATCACCTATTTAAATTACATTCCCCATCGCCTTTCCTTCACTTCTAACCGCACTCGCTCCGCCAAACACGTAATTATTCAGTCCGGATTCCGGACTCCGGGAGATCTCCTAGGAGATCAAATTTGATCTCCTATCACCCCTAGGAGATCAAATATGAGAGATCAAAAATGATCTCCTAGGAGATCAAATATAATCTCCTTAAAGATCAAAAATGATCTCTCCTAGAAGATCAAAATATACCTTTCTTATGATTTAACCCCCACCTTTCATTCTTTCACGCGGCAAAATAATATGCAACCCGGAGAGAGATTTGGAAACGGACTCCGGTTCCAAAAATTACGCCCGCCAAACAGGACCTAAGTTAGGAGAAATTTTTCGGTCCGGCTCCTTTCCTGGTTCGGACAGAAAAAATTCCGCTAGGTTAGAACCTTCTCCTGGTTTCGCGACTTCCGCCTCCTTCCTGTTTTGCGCGATACTCCGAGCATACTTCCCCACGTTCCGCCTCCTTCTCTCCGGCTTCCAAGTTCTCCGGCGAAATCCTCCCTGTAGGCGCGCGTGGCTACCCTGGGCCGGTCCCAACCTTCTTCTTGGCGGGATAGTTACTCGAGCATCCTAGTTCTCCGTATCCTTCTTTCCGGCGCCGAAGTTTCAGAAACTACATCTACATCTCATTGGTAGCCTTCTTTCATCCCCTGTTTCAACAATGTTTTACTCCTTTGATGAGTTTTTAAGATTTTTTTTATTTTAGGGTTTATTGTTGGGGTAAATGAGTTTGCAACGATCCTGCGAGACGGTGAAGACCCGCCGGAGGGAGTGGTGGAGGGAATGTCTGGAGGGGAAGGAGAGAAGGAGGAAGGCCATAGGTTGGCCGGCAGGGGGGAGAAGATGTCGGGAAGGAGAAGAAGATGAACATGAAGCTTAAAATACTTTTCATTCATAAAAAACGTGTACAGAATACAGCTATATATAAGCTTTTACAAAAGAGCCAAAGAGCCGTTACCTTTGTAACGGTACAGTGATTACAGAGATTTTTACTTTATTTATAAAAGGCCCCGAGCCGTTGATCTGATCCTGCGGCTGGCGTGCTTCTGATGCGTTGACTTGGTCGATGATGAACCCTGCCCCTTTGATCACCTGATGACTTGATGATGGTGGATCGGCGGAGCGTGCTAGGCAACTGATATGCTGGCCAACGTTGATTTCTTCAGGGATTTTTGAGACCGTCGGATTGTATCCCCTAACATTACCGCCCTCTTTAAGAACGCTGTCCTCAGTTTTCTGCCCTATTCCCTCCCCTTCGTTGGCGGGTAGCAGGAAGAAAATCGCTGGGGTTGTTGTGGTCGCCGGCCCTGGTGGTAGTTGGACGTGCTTGTGTGGAGGGCTCTCTAGTACCCCTTCTCTAGTCCCAGCCGAAATTTCTGAGAAGGCAGCGGTGATGACGTGGAAGGATAGTATGCATTGCGTCTGAAGTCTGTAACTCGCGATTTCGGCTGAGGAATGGAGTTTGCAAGGTAAAGCTTGTTTCTCTGCTGCTTCATTTACTTGGATCTGGTGTTCTGTTGGTACTGCACTGAGTTTTAGCATGTCTTTTCGGGTTCTTCGAGCTGTTCATTTTTGTTGTTGTGCCCATGATTTTTGCGGTGGAGTGTGCTGTAGATCAGTCCCGTTGGGTTGGTGTGGTTTGGTACTTCGTTTCCCCTTTTGTCCCCATGTTAGAGTGTCCAAGTTGGGTGCATGATCGTGTAATTGTTGCAATATAGCCGTTTGCAGTAGGGGGTTACCCTGGAGATCAGAGACATCCTTCCTTTGCTATCTGTGGGTGGAAGTCTTTGCCATTGTACCAGCGCCTGTGGAACCTCCTGACCGTGCTTTATGATTCGACGAGTGCTGATGATGGCCATAGGTTGGTGCATTGGGCTGTTTTCCTAGCTGAGCTCGGGTAAAACAATAACATGAATTGTGGGGTCCCCTTCATATGGTTTAAGCAAAGATACATGAAATACTGGGTGTATCTTGGATGATGGAGGGAGGAGCAATCTATACGCTGTTTCTCCGATGATATCGGTTACTTGATAAGGCCCGTAGTACTTCAGACTGAGTTTTCTTCCTTGTGATCTCTTCATGGTGAGTTGACGATATGTGTGTAATTTGAGTAACACCCAGTCACCTTTGTCCAGTTTAAGTTCTTTTCGTTTCTTGTCTGATTGTTTCTTCATACGTTGTTGTGATTTAGCTAAATTCCCTTTAAAGTTGTGAAATAGTTGTTCCCGTGTATCTATGTTGTCAAAGGCGCAAGGCGCACCGAGGCGCAAAGGGGCCCTGGAGCCTAGACGCAAGGCGTAGGCGCGCGCCTGAGGTGCGTGAGGCGCAATAAAGGGGGGAAAAAGGAAATTGAGCAAATTGAGCGCACAATTTGCTGAAATTGAGCGAATTGGGCGCTCAATTCGCTGAAATTGAGCGAATTGGGCGCCCAATTCGCACGTGTTCTTCCTATTTTTGTTTTTTATATCAAATTTAGAACAGAAAACTGAACTAACTCACCCACCAATTTAGGCCAACATCTAGATTACCTCCATATAAAATTATAATATTATTTCAAAACGTGACATCAGTAACCAAACACCCTTATTATATAAAAAGTAATAACACACCTAAATTTATATTGAGCAAAACGAGAGTAAAATGCTAGCATGCAAAATCACAACAAAAGGAAGGACAATGTAATAAGCACACCAAAGTTCAATAACATAAATAAAACTTGAATCAAATATGCAACATCAAATAGTCCAGCCAGAAGATCGAAGTGAGAGTGGAATAGCGGTATCAAGTGGTCCGATCAGAAGATCGAGATGCACCATTTGAATATCAGACCTGAAAAATATTATTATTTGTGTAATCAGAAAACATCTATTAATGTATAATTTAAATAAAATAATTAAAGTACTCTGAAATTTAAATAATCTATTACTCACCTGGCTACTCATTCTCTGAAAAGACTATGTCTTCATCATCTTCTCCACTATCGTTATATTCTTCTTCTTCGTTGTATTCAACTTCCTTTTCATCGATATCATCAGCATTTTGTAGAAACCACATTTTTTCCTTTCGATAATCGCGTGCGATAAATTTCTTCTTCAACTCCAGTAGCAGTAGCAACTATGCCCCAAGTTAATAACTCATTATCAAACACCAAGTCCTCCCGCTCAGCCTCAGCATCATTATCTTCTTCCATTCTACCCATCAACCATTCATTACTATCATCAATATATGTCAACGAAATTGGATCTATGCGATCACGTGCATCATATCGATGTCTCAACGCTCGATTGTACTTCACAAATACTAAATCATTCAAGCGTTGTTTAGCTAGTCTGTTTCTTTTTTTGCTATATATCTGCAATAAACAATAACCGTATAAATAAGTTATCTTTAATATACAAAATATAAAATACTGATAATAAATTTTAAAAGCTTACATGTTCAAAAAAACTCCAATTTCGCTCACAACCGGATGCACTGCATGTAAGGCTAAGCACTTTTATGACAAATCTTCTTAGGTTTGGAGTTGAAGCACCATACGATTGCCACCAGTCAGCTGTTAAGATAGTAAATATTTAAAAATTGAAAAATCAAAACAAACTTGTTTGAATATTGTGTAATTTACCCGAGTACTTAATTTTTCTATGCCGAATTGCAAACTTCATTACAAACAGTCATTCAGCATTTCTATATAGAGTTAATTGGTCAATAATTTTATCTTGCTCTTCATGACTTGGAATCAGTCTTTGCATTGTCTTGTATAAGCCCTCCATAATTTCTCCATCTTCTGCAATAGTGAGATTAAAGTAGAAATATTCTGGATTTAAATTGTGACCCGCGACATGAAGAGGTCGATGGAGTTGGTTTTCCCATCTTTTATCCACAATTTTTAGGACATCTATGTATTTGTCCTCCTTCTCATTAAATGAATAAATGATCGCCTCTTTAGCTCTATCCATCGCTTCATAAATATAACCCATGACAGGTTTTTTCTCACCGTCCACTAATCTTAATACGCGGACTAAAGGACCAAATATCTTTAAAATATCTACTATACTTCTCTAAAGAGATCATTAGTATAATGCTCTGCACTTGTTTACCTCCGCTTTCTTTTGCCCACTTGCTCGACGACCATTTAGGTGAGGTAAACATCTTCCTTAGATTGTTTTTCTGCTTGTGAATGCGCTAAATTGTTAAGAAAGACGTTGCAAATCTCGTCACAGCGGGCCTAACAAGCTCCACTTGCCTCGTAAAGGTCCTTAGCATGTTCACAACTCCAGGCCGAACATAAATATAGCCATTTACGGTCATTGCCCTCTTTAGTGTGCGGTTAATGTTGGGCATTTTTCCAATTTCCTCCAGCATTAGATCAATACAATGCGCTGTACATGACGTCCAATATAAATTTGGATGTTTTGCTTCCAATAATTTACCTGTTAGAGTGTTTGTTAGGTTTGAAATTATCATACAATCGTGTACACAAAAAATAAAAATTGAAGATGATTAAAAATAGTAATGAATAATTACTAATTTACCTGCTAGCACATTATTGCTGACACTATCCGTAACAACTTGCACCACATTCGCCTCTCCAACCCTTTCAACCACTCTATCCAGCAATTCAAACAATTTTCTCCCGTCTTCGAGTAGTTAAATGTATCAACAGATTCTAGGAAAAATGTACCTTTTGGTGAATTGACTAAAAAATTAATTAACGTTCTCTGTTTTCGATCTGTCCATCCATCAGCCATAATAGAACATCCAAAGACCCTCCACTCATCCTCGTACTTCTTCATCATGTCTTTTACTTTAGTGGCTTCATTATTTAGCAAAGGGACACGAACCTCATGGTAACTCGGTGACTTCAATCCAACTCCAAACTGTCTAATGGATTCCACCATTATCGCAAAACTAGGATGTTTTACAGTATTGAATGGGATAGCTGTATCGTACATCCATTGAGCTATATGTTTACAAGCTCGTCCTCTCAACTCTTCTTGCAAGCTTCATTAATAGAAGTTTGTTTCATCTTTGTTCAGCTCCTTTTTTTGCCCCTACATTGTCAACCTTTTGAGCAATTAGCACATCTATTGGTCCTTTAGTTCGAGGCCTCTTGGAGAAGCCTTCTCTTTTATGAATCTTGTCCATATTGGCTTTCATTTCTTCAGCACTGCCAAATGTATCGATATCTGCAAAGTCAGGCAATGCTTGGTTGTCTGTGTTGCTTGCACTTGCTTTTTTCTCCATGTATTCTTGAATTTTGTTGCGCATATGTGGGGAGCTTTTGAGACAAGCTTTTGCATTTCTTAATCCCCAACAATATGTTGTTTAGCACGATAAATTCCACCCTTCGTGACTTTATCACAGAAAATGCAAGTCAAGTCGTTTTTATTGGCGGAAGAAATCTGATGCACGTACTTCCAGCATGGATCAATCCTTGATTGGATGGAGGATGAACCAGAACCCTTTGCATCCATTTTCAGAGCTGGATGCTGAATTAATTTTCAGAGCTGGATGCTGAACTAATTTTCAGAGCTAAATAGCAAATAATACGAAGCATGCTGGATTATTATGGGGGTATCATAAATCATCATCTATTACGAAAGTAGCTGAACATAAATTTAAAATTATAACTCACAAGTTACAATTAATCAATCATCACTCAAAAATATAAAGGGGCCATGGACAAAGCAACAATATTGGTACAAGTGCAGAAATTTAGCTAGCTTCAATATTCAATAAACTTTGCATTCCATGTATACCTCTTGACTTAAAAAAACTTTTGCTCACATGTATACCTCTTGACTTAACTTTGCATTCCATGTCACTAATTAAAAAAAGAGTATATAATTCACATATTTGAGGCTAAAAATCTTATACTGAAGCATATTGAAAATAATCTCACAAAAAATCTAAGAATTTTTAGCACAAAACACTTTCTAATTATGGGATTTTTGTACGTTACACATCAAATATTTAGTTTTGACACTTTGCATTATCAAAAACTTTTAATATTGACATTGTGCAACCTTTTGATTGAATATTTAGAATACAAAATGTAGAGAAAACTCCAAACCTTGTATATACTTCTTGAATTGATAATTACAAGTATGAATACATTTATATAGGAGAAGAAGAAAGAGAGAAAATCTCAAACCAAGATGTGGGACTAATACAAATAGAGAGAGAAGAGAGAAGAATGAGCCCCTAGATGGGCCATAAAGTAGGCTTTTCTAACACTCCCCCGCAAGCTGGAGCGTACAAGTCGTAGGCACCAAGCTTGGACAAAAATTGGTAGTATAGTGGCCGGGAGAGAGCTTTAGTCAGGATGTCAGCAACTTGGCTTGCAGCAGGAACATGCTCCAAATCTATCTTCTTTGTCTGTACCTTTTCTCGGATAAAGTGTCAGTCAACTTCAATATGCTTTGTGCGTTCGTGAAAGACTGGATTCTTGGCAATATGGATTGCCGCTTGACTGTCACAAAATAGGGTCGCTGGTGATGAGAGATGAACACCCAAGTCTCTTAGAAGGCTCTCAAGCCAAGTTAACTCGGAAACAACAGCAGCCATAGCGTGGTACTCAGCTTCAGCAGAAGAGCGAGCAACCACATTCTGTTTCTTGCTACGCCAGGTTATGAGATGTCCACCGAAGTAGGTACAAAAACCTGTTGTGGAATGCCTATCATCAATGGACCCGGCATAGTCAGCGTCAGAGTACGCGACAAGAGATAGAGATGTGGATGGCTTGTACACAAGCCCTTGTCCTGGGGCGATCTTGAGATATCGAAAATGCGCTCGACAGCTTGAAGGTGAGATGTCCGAGGAGCATGCATAAAACGACTTACGACTCCCACAACAAAAAAGATATCTGGTCGAGTGACCGTAAGGTAGATCAGCTTCCCAACCAAGCGTCTATAGTATTCTGGATTTGTAAAGAGCTTGTCGGAGTCAGAGCTGTGGGCTGAGAGTTTGTGATTTGCATCCATAGGAGTATCCGCAGGTTTGCATCCAGAATAACCGACATCATGAAGGAGGTCCATACAATACTTCCGTTGGGTTAACACAAGACCATCAGGGCGTCGTGCAACCTCAAGCTCAAGGAAATACCGAAGGTTGCCAAGATCTTTGGTCTGAAAAGTGGAGTTTAACTGCTTCTTGATATGTTGTATCCCTGTAATATCGTCACCAGTAATGAGGATATCGTCAACATAGACAAGTAGGGTCACAGTTCCGGTTGACCTGTGTCGGGTGAAGAGAGAAAAATCAGTCGAGCTCCGAATAAAGCCACTATCACAGGCAACCTTGCTGAATTTTTCAAACCAAGCGCGCGGGGAATGTTTGAGACCATAAATAGATTTTCGAAGATGACAGACCCGAGACTCCCCCGTGGTCTCAAACCCGGAAGGTTGGTGCATGTAAACAGTCTCCTGCAGATCTCCGTTGAGAAACGCGTTCTTGATATCCAACTGATTAAGTGGCCAATGACGATGAACAGCCAGGGAGAGAAGAACGCGGACCGTGTTCAATTTTGCCACCGGAGAAAAGGTTTCCACATAATCAAGGCCATGTTGCTGAGTAAAACCCCGGGCCACGAGGCGGGCCTTTAGACGCTCAACAGTGTCATCCGCCATATGTTTAATAACAAAGATCCACTTGTAGCTAACACGGGATTGACCTGCAGGAAGAGGAACCAGATCCCAAGTTCGGTTAGCCCAAAGAGCCCGCATTTCATCTTCCATGACCGCCCGCCATCCGGGGTGGTGAAGAGCCTCCTGTACAGAGTTAGGGGTGGAGATAGAGGATAAAGAGAGAGCACTCTGACGGAGTTCCAGAGAGAGGTGGTGAAGAGAGACAAAGTTGGCCATCGAGTGGGCAGTGGAAGCAGTTGTCGGATCCGCAGGTTGCAAAGCATCATTAGAGCGGGGCAGCTCTCGTAGGGTAGTAGACGAGGGAGGACGTCGAGTGTACACACGAATGACTGGTGGTGTAGGTGGTTTAGGTGGGATGGGTGGGGGAAGTAGAGGTGGACTGGTGGAATTTACGGGAATAACAGGTTGCGGGAGAGGTGGCGGAAGAGAAGGGTCAATAGGTTGAGAGTAATACGGCTGATCTTCGAGGAAGGTGACATCAGCAGAAGTAACCACCTTGCGATCCGTGGGAGAAAAACAAACGTAGCCCTTCTGAGTTCGAGAATAACCCACAAACATATATTTAGTGGCACGGGGGGCAAGTTTGTCAGTGGACGGGCCAAGATGATGAACAAAACATACGCAACCAAACACGCGTGGGGTGATGGAGAATGGAGGTTGGGAGAGAAAAAGGAGATTGAAGGGAACCGCAAAATTGAGGATAGATGAAAGCATGCGGTTAATAAGAGTGCAAGCGGTTGAAACCGCAAAATTCGAATATTGTTTTGGAACATTCATCTAAATCATAAGAGAGCGGGTGACCTCGAGCAGGTGTCGATTCTTGCGTTCAACAATGACATTTTGTTGGGGGGTATAGACACAGGAGGTCTGATGGATGATCCCAAATTCCGCACAGAGGTGAGAGAAGGTATGACTAGTGTATTCACGGACATTATCAGTGCGGAGGGTTTTAATGGTTGTGGAGAACTGGTTGCGAGTTTCAATAAAAAAGGTACGGAATATACCGGGCAATTCAGAGCGGTCACGAAGGAGATACAACCAGGTTACCCGAGAGTAGTCATCGACAAATGTAACAAAGTAACGGTATCCAAAAACACTTGTAATTTTGTAAGGGCCCCTAATATCGGAGTGAACAAGATCAAAGGGAGCAGGATGCCGAGAAGGATGTGGTGAGAACGTAGAGCGATGATGTTTCCCATAGATACAAGACTCACACTTTAACTCGTGGAAGGACACGTCTGGGAGAGATTTTTTGAGGATGTTTAGAGGAGCATGACCCAGATGTCGATGCCAGTCAACTGAGCTAATAGACGACAGCACCGTTGGGGGAGACGGATTAAGGATATAGAGACCATTTGACAGATGCCCTTTTCCAATGATGGTTTGCGTCTTGCCATCCTGCACAACACACGAGTTAGAAGAAAAAATAACAACACAATCGAGGTCAGCAGTGAGTCGACCAATAGAGAGAAGGTTGAACGGAGAGCCCGGAACATGAAGAGCAGAGCGAAGAGTAATTGAGGGAGTGAGGTTAATATCTGCCGCACCAGAGACGGGAAGTGTGTCCCCACTAGCAACAGTAATGAACTGGGGATGCACGTAGTTCAAATATTGTGGTGGTTTTCGTGATGTAATGTGGTGAGAGGCCCCGTAATCCAAAATCCAGGATGAGCGCAAGGCAGGAGGTAGCAGCATCGGAAACAGACACCACGGAGCCCGGAGGACAGCTGATCATTTTGCAAGGAATAGTCCGCAACGGTCACGGTGACAACGCACCAGTGACAAGAAACAGCCATGACCAGCGCGGTAAGAACAGAGTCCGCAGTGGCTAGAAACAAGCAGGCTGCGCGGTTAGGAGAAGACCGCAATAGAAGCAAACACCTGACGAATAAGGAACCAGACCGGGCGGATAGAGAAAGACCAGGCCGCAGCAAGAAGAAGCCGGCAACAGCAAGAACCAGGCCGCAGCGGGAAGGACCAGACCGCAGCGAGAAGGAGCAGTCGACATTGAGAAGCAGGTCGCACCAAGAAGAGACAGAGCGGGAGGCCGCAGCGAGAAGGCTCAGTACGCGCGGGCACACCAACGATTAGGCAGATCGCGACCAAAATGCGGAAAGGGAAATCCGCACGGTCAGGTGGACAGCCGCGGATAGAGATAGAGAGGAGAACTCGCACCGGTAAGGAAAGGTCACAGCGGGAAGCAAGATACTGCGAGCTAGGAACTCGAGCGGTCAGCAGACGAGACCACGAGTAAAACAACTCAAAGCAGTAAGAGGAAGGGCCCGTGGCGGACAGGAAGAGAGACCGCAGCGGGAAGGAGAGGAGCTCGCAGCAGAGAAGAGGAGACCGCGAGGTTGAAGAACACAAGTAGCAAGGAGACCGAAGCGGTCAGGAGGAGAGGAGCTCGCCGCGGATAAGAAGTGAGCTCGCAGCGGAGAAGAAGAGCGCGTGGCAGCAAGGAGAGGAGCACGCAGCGGACAGGATGAGAGTCCGCAGCGGGAAAAAAGGTGGTCCCCACGGGTCAGAGGAAAAGATGGCTATAAGAAGCCTGAGGAGGGTGGAACCACGGAGGAGAAGAAGAGAAGCGAAAACAAAGAGGGCAGTCCGCAGAGGCTATGCAGATAAGAGAAGGAAGGCCGCAATCGGAGCGGATAGAGCCGCAGACCAGAATGAGGCGGGTAGACGGGAAGGAGGCGAGCAGTCCGCAGAAGCTAGGCGAGCAGTCCGCAGAAGCTAGGCGAGCAGTCCGCAGAAGCTAGGCGAGCTTGCGGGTAAAAAGGCAAAACCGCAGGCTGAGGACCGGTCCCTTTGATACCATGTAGAGAAAACTTCAAACCTTGTATATACTTCTTGAATTGATAATTACAAGTACGAATACATTTATATAGGAGAAGAAAGAGAGAAAATCCCAGACCAAGATGTGAGACTAATACAAATAGAGAGAGAAGAGAGAAGAATGAGCCATAAAGTAGGCTTTTCTAACACAAAATATCAAAATTAAAGCCTTTGAGAAATACAATGTGCCAAAAATTAAATATTTAGGGTGCAATTTACAAAAACTATCTAAATAATGAGTGCTTAGTGTCAAATTCCCCAAAACTAATGCAATAAATGTAAACTCAGAAAAACTATACACTAATAAATTGATTTTAGATTGGATGTCTGAGCATTAATACCAAAGTAACCAAACGCAAATAACTATTATATTTAAATAAATAATAAGATTCCTCAAATATAATGCAAAATTAAAACAAAAAATTACCATGAGAAACACATTAGAAGCTCCAGTTCACTGTTTTACAGTGAACTAGGCTTCATCCAGTTCACTGTTATAAACAGTGAACTGGAAGCCCATTTTCACAGTGAACTGGAAGCCCATTTTCACAGTGAACTGGAAGCCCATTTTCACAGTGAACTGGAAGCCCATTTTCACAGTGAACTGGAAGAAAGAAAAACAAAGATGAGAAATGAAAAAAGAGGAAGAATGGAGAAAACATTGAATGTTCTTACAATTAAAGGAAGAAAGAAGAGGAGAAGAGGAGAAATGGAGAATGAATCTTACAATTAAAGGAGGAGATGAGAGGATGAAGGAGTTTCCGGCGAGAAATCAGTGCAGGAGAACGGCGTCGACGACCGACTAATCCTTCTTCTGCGTCTCCAGCGAGAAATCAGTGACTCCGACGAGATGAGCGATGGCGACTCCGGCGAGAAGCAAGGAGAAGAGTGGAGGAATCGGGACGGGAATCGGCAGTCGGCGAGATGAGCGATGGCTAACCCTAGATGCTTGCGGAAATGAAGTGAATCGCGAATTCACGATATAATATAAGGCCGCGCCTATTGCCTGAACCGGTTTTTAAATCGGTTTATGCAATCAGGCGCGCCTGAACTGCGCCTTGCAGGCGCATGAGGCGTGTGCCTAGGCGCGCCTGAAGTGCGCCTGAGGCACATCGCCCGCCTTGGGCTTGCTAAGGCGCACCGTCTTGCGCCCCGTGCGCCTGGCGCCTCAGGCGCGCCTAGGCGCGTGCCTTGATAACATAGTCATGTATGCATTGTCTCCTCGACGACTTCATTGCCGGTACTCCCTGCATAGAAATTGAGAAAACCAGGGGGTGGTCGACCAAACATGACCTCAAAAGGGGTCATATTGGTCAAGGAGTTATATGTTGTGTTGTAATGATATTTAGCAAGATTGAGGTAGAGGGACCATTTCTTGGGAATTTCATGAGAGAAAACTCTTAAATATTGCTCCAGACAACGATTCACCCTCTCCGTTAGGCCATCGGTTTGGGGGTGGTAGACCGAACTATATTTTAAGAGTGTGCCTTGAAGTCGAAAAAGTTCGGCCCAGAAATTGCTTAGGAAGATGGTGTCTCTATCAGAGATGATAGTCTCGGGTATACCATGTAATTTGCCTACACAATTCCAAAATTCGTTTGCCACCGTGGGTCCTGTCATTGGGTGTTTGAGGGGGGCAAAGTGTGCGGCCTTTGAGAACCTATCTACCACTACTAGGATAATGGTATACCCCTTTGAGTTTGGTAAATGCATGATGAAGTCCATTGTGAGGTCTGCCCATAATCGTTGAGGAGTTGGCAAGGGTTGAAGAAGTCCATATGGTAGCTGATTTAAGGCCTTGGCCTTTTGGCAAAGGTCACAATTTTTGATAAACGTGGTGACTTCCGCTTTCATATTATACCAAAAAAATTGATTTTTGAGCCTATGTAGGGTGCCTTTGATTCCTGAATGACCTCCTACTAAACTTGAGTGAGCCTCAAGTATGAGTTTATGTTTAATGTTGGATATGCTTGGTATGTATATTTTTGTCTTGTATGTGATTTAGGTTCCATTTTTTTCCTAGTCTGGATAAGCTTGTGGCTCTTGGAGGAGTTTGTGTACAAAAGGATCATTGTCATATTCATTGCCCAACCCATCTAACAAGGTGAGTATGGGGGTAGTGATTTTTGTGAGGCTCATTAGGGCTGGTTGCTCAGGCATTTCTGGCAGTCTAGATAGGGTATCTGCGGCCTGGTTGTTCTTTCCTGCGCGATATTGAATGATGAAGTCGTACCCAAGTAGTTTGGATAGAAAAATTTGTTGCTCGGGTGTCTGTATCTGCTGGGTAAGTAGATGGTGTAGACTTTGATGATCGGTCAAGATAATGAATTGATGGCCAAGTAAATATTGGCGCCACTCAGCTACTGCTGCGGTGAGCCGGTGACGGCGTATAGTTCTCGGATATATGTTAGTTTTCTTTGCATTAGGGGGGAGAGCTTTTTACTGAAATATGCGATTGTTCCTGTGGTTTGCTTAAGCACTGCTCCAATTTCCGTGCCGGATGCATCCGTTTCTAATATAAATGGTTCTTTAAAATTTGGCAGGGTGAGAATGGGGGAGGACATAAAATTTTCTCTTAGTTGGTGGAAAGCTTCTTGTGTTTTGTTATTCCAAAGAAAAGAGTTTTTTTTAACAATTTTGTTAAAGGGAATGCGATTTTTGTGTAGTCACGGATGAACTTCCGATAATATCCGGTTAATCCCAAGAAAGCCCGAATGTGTTTTTGGTTGGAAGGTGTGGGAAAGTTTTTGATAGACTCAATGTTACATTCATTGGGGCTAACCATTCCGTCGTGGATAATATGCCCTAAAAATTCTACTTTGGTGGTTAAAAAGGAACATTTAGAAAGTTTAATGAGTAAGGTATGATGGTCGTGGGTTTCCAAAGTCACTTTTAGATGGTGCAAATGGTCTGCTTCAGTTGTACTGTATACTAGAATGTTGTCGAAGAAAATCACGAGAAATTTTCTTAGAAATGGTTGAAAAATGGTATTCATTAGTGCTTGGAATGTGGATGGGGCATTGGTTAATCCAAACGGCATAACTAAAAATTCATAATGCCCTTGGTGGGTACGGAAAGCAGTTTTGTGGATATCGTTTTTGTCCATTCGAATTTGATGATATCCCGAGCGTAGATCGATTTTGGAAAAAAACGGGCTAAACATAACTCATCTAGTAGCTCGTCTATTGTTGGAATGGGGAACTTGTCTTTTATGGTTATCTTATTAAGGGCTCTATAATCAACGCAAAATCTCCACGTCCCATCTTTTTTTTACTAATAACACGGGTGAGCTGAAAACTAAAGTACTAGGTCTGATGTGTCCATGAGCAAGCATTTCAGAAACTAATTTTTCGATCTCATTTTTCTGATGGTACGTGTATCGGAAAGGGCGTAAATTTGGTGTGGACGCATCATTGGTTAAATTAATCTTGTGGTCTATATTCCGTGGGGGTGGTAGTGAGATGGGTTCCTCAAATAAACTCGTAAATGATGTAAGTAACTGTTTAAATGGGTCTGGCAGAATATGGCTCATGTTCCTGTTGGGCTAGCCTTTGTGAGCAAGAGACACATTGCGGATGGTTTTATGGCATTCATTCACATCAACTGCGATGTTGAGACTTGAGCGGTGAAGGAGGCGTTGCGATGCCCCACAAGAGTCACTTGTCCTTTTATGCCTGTGTAGGATAAGGTGAACTTATCATAGTCCATTGTGACTGGACCGAGTGTCTGGAGCCAGCTTTGCCCCAATATGAGATATGTGCCCTCGATGTCAAGGACATATAAGTGAACTTTGTAGTCAATTGTCTGTATGAGCAGTGATGTGTCCTATCACTTGCCTTGACAGGTTTCGGTGGACCCATTTCCCATAAACACAGGGAATTTCTTAACTGTGAGGATCGAAAGTTTTAGGAATTTTGCCATACGCGGGGAGATGAAATTGTGGGTACTACCACTGTCAATAAACAACTGTAGGGGGTTGTTATGTATGTACCCCGTCATTCTTAGCCCGTGATCAGGGAGAGCTCCTATAAGTGTTTGTAAACAAATCATTGTAGGAGTTGATTCTTCGTCGGGTGGTGGGTTTCCTGGGTCTATTTCTTCCGAGTCCTCTTCTTCTTCTGTGCCAACTAAGTAAAGTAAAGCCCCTCGCCCCTTGGATCTATGTCCTGCGTGATACCGTTCGTCGCAATTATAACACAGTCCCTTGTCTCGCTTGGCCTGGAGTTCGGCTGGTGTGAGGCGCTTAATAGGGGGGTATTTGGGTCTGAAAGTGTGTGGTGGGCGATTGTTGTCCCGGGTGAAGGGAGTGAGTTTGTGAAATGGGGGGGGGGTCGGTTTTTGTAATTGTGGTTATGTTGGTCTTCATACATACACGCAATGGCGTAAGCATCGTGAATTTCGGTTGGGCGGGCCAGTTGGACCGGTCCTCTAATGTGCTCCTTAAGCCCGACCCACATATCGGAAATGAACTCGGGGTGTAGTCCTGGTACTTTTGTCATGAGTTCTTCAAATTCGGTCTTGAAATTAAGGACCGTGGTGGTTTGGTGTAACTTGGTTAATAAGCCGGCCGGTTTGACATATAGTGAGGGCCCAAAACGTTTTTGGATTGCGTCTACAAATAATGGAAAGGTTAACGCGGGGTGATCTTTTAGTGTGGCTTGATACCATTTTGAGGCCGGTTTGTCTAAATGGAAGGAGGCTATTAATAGATAATCTTGCGGTCGGGTCCCATTATATTTAAAATATTGACGTAAATCATACAACCAATCCGTGGGGTCACCATCGGAAAAATGGGGGCAAGTAATATCCAAATTCCCGGGTCGTTCAGAAACTACCTGGGTTTTGTTGTCGATGGCGGACGAGCCAAGTATTCCATTGGATGATTGCGCCGGGAAAAATTCTGGAGATCGTCGTTCCACGGTGGGTTCATCCACGCCCGGTCCTTTGCTAATGACTTTCTGTAAGTTGGTAAACTGCTGCAACAAGTCCTGTCGAAGGGCAGTCATCTGGGTAGCTAACTGGTCTGCTGCATCTTCCTTTGATGCCAAGATTTGGCGGGCCAGCATGTTTTCCTTGATCTGTAATTCAGTGGTGAATTGTTGCTGGAGTTGCTGTGTGTTGAGTTATTTCATCCGCGAGACGCCGGTGGATGTCCTCTATTTGGGTTGACCTGGTGGCCTGTTCGGCCAGCAGGGCCGCCTTGAGGTCGGCCATGGAACGTAGTCCGTCGCCCATCCTAATGCAACGGGATCAGAGGGATCTCAACGAGAGCACCAAAATGTAACGATCTCGTTGTGCGAGACGGTAAAGACCCGCTGGAGGGAGTGGTGGAGGGAACGGCTGGAGGGGAAGGAGAGAAGGAGGAAGGCCACAGGTTGGCCGGCAGGGGGGAGAAGATGTCGGGAAGGAGAAGAAGATGAACAGGAAGCTTAAAATACTTTTCATTCATAAAAAAAGGCATACAGAATACAACTATATATAAGCTTAGACAAAAGTACCATTACCATTGTAATGGTACAGTGATTACAAAGATTTATACTTAATTTATAAAAGGCCCTGAGCCGTTGATCTGATCCTACGGCTGGCGTGCTTCTGATGCGTTGACTTGGTCGATGATGAACCCTGCCCCTTCGATCACCTGATGACTTGATGATGGTGGATCGGCGGAGCGTGCTAGGCGGCTGATATGCTGGCCAATATTGATTTCTTCAGGGATTTTTGAGACCGTCGGATTGTATCCCCTAACAGAGTTCCGAAAGGGTGATAACTTCTTTCGTAGTTATATTTGGTATGATCACGTTCTCAATGCCTTGCATTGTTTCCAAAAACCATTTTTATGCAACTTAATTTTTTTTTAAAGATCCAAACAAAGTAAAGGAGGAAAATGATCATTTTTTTGAAGATATGTTGCTTGCGGATAATCAATCCTAAAAATGGAGCTTGCTGATAGATAATGCTCAAAATTGTGCTTGCGGTTAGCCGTTAGTGTGGATAGTCAAAAGTACGGTGCTAATATCAGTGTCCTAATACAAACATGAAAATATCAGTGTAATTTTTTAGCCAAAATTACCTTCCCCATTTTATTCCGAAAGAAACATGAAAAGTCATGTTTCTTTCGTAGTTATCTTTGATTATGACAAAAGATAGGGCACAATGGCGACAAAGGATCCATATAGCCGACTCCACTATAGTGGGATAAAGGCTTGAATGTTGTTGTTTTTTATTCCAAACCTTCATTTATTATGGGTGGTATCAAGGCCCTCAACTGTTGTTTCTAGTTGAATTGGAAGCTGCTATTGACTGGAGTGCTGGTGTTATCATGGCGTAATTCATTGCTGTTTTTGAGTTTTAATTTGGAGTGAATTGTCTTCTGCCTGTTGCTGAATTCATATAGATGTTGGGTACGTGCCTTGACATTGTTGTAGTGGTATTTGGTTGAGTTCATTGGTTTTCCTTGGATCTTCCTACAAAATTTCTTAATTTCAGGATTGTTGATATTTAGCCTTTATTGAATGATTTCTGTCCTTAGGTAAATGCTTGAATCTATTTAAAACTTGTGATCACTGGAAATTCTTGAGGATCTTTTTCTTATTTCTATTGCAAGGGGCTGTATGGTGTCATTCAATTTTGCTTTTATTTCCTTGCATTCCAGAGTACCTTGTTTCAAGTTTCATATACTATTTCAATTTTTCTGTCATTTGATATGGAATTTAAAATTTATTTGTTTCCTTGGTGCAACCAATGGCCCCTAGTTTGTTGATCCTCATCTCTTTGCAGGTTTTGGAATATTGAGAACAAAATTGATGTTGGGAGTCAAAAACTGGTTTTGGGTTATCTGTTAATTGACTAAGCCAAAGGTTTTCTTGCCAACCACAAGCTTTTCTTATTAATTTTACCTTGTTGGTTCTTTCTAAAACTGAAATTACTATATGGTTTAGAGAGGTTTCTGGACGTGGACGGTTGATATTTTTTTGGTAATCATGTCAATGGAGAGGACACCGTCATTTCTCTTTAGCGGCACTCATTTTGATCGAAAATGTTTTGCTAAGGACATCAGCAGATTCAAGGCATTTCCTTTAACCTGGATTTTATACCATTCTCCCTCATCTCCTCTCTCTGTCCCATGTGAAAGTTAACTCAATGTCCTTTTATTTTGACAGGTAAAGGAGGAGCAAGATCAAGTTCTCCTTGATCCTGAACACAAGGAATCCAAGTTAATTAAGATGGATGGAAGCAAGAAAGAGAAGAGGAAGCGCAAAACGAATGGTTCAGGTAGCATGTGCTTTTGATTCAGTTCTCATAAAAAATATTTCTTACTTTTTGCTTATTGTTTGGACTTGTGAACAGAAGTTGTGGAGGGATTTGATGTTTTTAAGAGCTCTAAGTCTCTTAAAACAAAAGAATCAAAGTCAAACCAGGAAGATGATTTAGTGATACATATAAAAGAAATAGAGATGCAGATAAAGGTTTGATTATTCAATACTTTACTGTTTTTGTTCTGTTGAAGCCTCTTTTAATTGAAAAACACATTGTATCTCACATAAAATCTCATTTCATCAGCGAGATACACATTTCCGCAAGAAATATGGGATTCACGTATCTGGATATAATGTTGCATCCCCTCTTTGGAGTTTTGATGAATTGAAAACAAGGTATTGTTCCTATTTTTTGTATACTTGATGTTTACTTGCATTTACATCTTTGTGTTGTATTTTTAGTGGGAAGAAAGACTCGCAATCCTTCCTTTTGGTAGTTATTTGTTTATTTCTTTTTCCTGTTAACTTTTTCCCATGAAAATTTGTCTTATTGCTAAGCTATGTAAACAGGTTTGAATGCCAATCACATTTATTGCGTAATATCATGGAACTTAGATTTAAAGAGCCAACACCTATTCAAAGGCAGGCTATTCCAATACTACTCTCGGTGAGCTTTTTGGTTGGTTTCCTTTGTGGTCCAATCATCATCTTTAGAACTGTTTCTCATTGTTTATGCCATCTTAGGGGCGTGAGTGTTTTGCATGCGCACCAACCGGGTCAGGGAAGACTTTGGCTTTTTTAATCCCAATGCTTATGAAAATTAAGGTAACACTTGGTTTTCTTTCAAAAATTTTGTCTTTCATTTTAAAACTAACATGATTTTTTTCTTGCAACCAGGGAGCGCATGAAGGTGTCAAAGGTTTGATTATCTGTCCTACAAGAGAATTAGCTGCACAAACTACCAGAGAGTGTAAGAAGTTTGCTAAAGGTAAAAAATTATATATCAAACTAATGACCAAGGAGCTATCTAGGAGCTGCAATTTTGAGAAAATACCTTGTGACATCCTCGTATCAACTCCACTTCGTGTTGATTTTGCCGTGTGCAAAAGAAAGCTTGATCTAAGTAGGTAAGTTTCTTTTCTTGATATGGTATTCCTCGAGTTAAACATAAAGCAAAATATCTGCCTTGTACTTGAAATTCCATTCTATACTTCATTCATTAATATGAGTTTCTGTTGTGATGGATTTTTAGAAAACATCATGCACATAGTGATGTAGGGTAGGCGAAGTGGGTGCACAAATCCAAGACTAATAGGGGTGAGAATGATAACTTGATGTATGAACCCTATTATATATGCAATGCAGTTGTCGCAGGCGGGACGACGAGGGAGACAACTTGATTTGGGGGTGGTGTTGCCATTGGCCATCGTGTTAAACTTTAGACAAGCAGAGTCTGTATACTAGGATGGTTTCTGCGGGGTAATATGATTCATCATCCTAGAGTCCACTATCTAAGAGAGACTATGAGAAAAACACGATATACCTTCATTGGAGATAGAGGGGACGGAGCCAGGCGTCAAAGTTACCAACCCCCCAAAAATGATGTAGTTCTTCTCGCAATCTGTCAATGTCAGAGCAAGAGGTGACATGACCATCCACCGCAGGAGAAGCGTGGGTTGTAATTTCTTAAGTTATCTTATTACTCTCGCAGTCCAACCGTCTTATTACTATTTACTTTGTTTCTCCCGATGTAGGCGTATTTTAGTCTTTGTGGTTTACCCTTGCTCATATATGAGTAATAGGCTTTTTTACAATGAAATCTATTTTTCCTCTTTCCATTTGGTATCAGAGGGAAACACTAACCATGTGACTCCTCTCTTCTCGCTTCGTCCTCTCGTCGTTCTCTCCCGCCACCAGCGATTCCCACTGGCAGTGTCTTTCACTGTTGAGCGGCCCCTAACTTCTCGAGTTCGCTCATGCGGTTCATCAACGGGATCGATCCCATCATCGGTTGTTGAAAAGGTCGACGCCACCGTCTTCTCGTAGATGCAACAACCCTTTTCTTTGTTATTGCATCCTCCACGCTTTCTGCAACTTCTCTGTCGATTACACTGCTACTTCAGTGGCTGCAGTAACTACTTCCGCAGTCCCTCGATCCACTTCTTGGATTTGCTCCAACGGTGTCTTCCTTGCACCAGATCGACTCCTTCCCTCAACTGGGTGCCATAGTGTAGTGGTTAGCACTTCCAAATTTGAATCTGACGACCACAGTGCTGTGATTTTTGTTTTCTTTGATTGTGTTCGTTCCTTCTTGTCGTGAGTTCATGGGGAATTCTTCCAGCTCTTCGTCGAGTGTGATAATTCCACAGATGAGTCACCCGCCGCACTCATGGCCACTCTGGCTCCTTGAAGATCACCACCATACCTCTCGATCGAACAAACTACCTTGAATTGTCTCGTGTTGCTCTGCATGTGATATGCAATCTCCAGGTGGTTGGTTACGTTGATGGGACTGCCAAGGAGGCCACCAAGGATGATCCTTATTGGAATTGTTGGGACTAAAAAAATTCCCACGTTGTCGTCTGGCTCCTACACTCTGTCACCCAAGGTTTATCGAAGCTACATGTTGATGGATTCTGCTTCTGAGATATGAACTCGAGCACGGGAAACATACTCAGATCGGTAGTTCTACCCAAATCTATGAGCTTACTCGTCGCATTTTCGAGTTGAGACAGGTATTTATGACAGTTGTCACCTATTTTTCTGATTTTGAGCGGCTTTATCAAGAATTGGACTATTTTGAGAATATTACTCTTGATTGTATGGTCGATGCAGTTAAGTTATAGGAAAAGGAAGATCGCTCCCACCTACATGTTTTCTTGATGGCTTTGAACATGGAGTCCGATACGGTTCAGACTCATATCCTCCACTGATCCCCTCTCCCTTCCCTTCAGGAATCTTTTAGCATGTTCCTTGGAGATGATGACCGCCGGAAGTCCTTCGGCTCGATTGCCTCTTTGAATCACTCAGCCTTAGGTGGTGTTGGCCGTGGCACCTCCAGCATCACCGTCCCTACCTATGATTATTGTGGGCATAGAGATCATACTCGGGGGGTGTGCTTCAAACTTCATCACCATCTTGCTCCTGCCTCCTACTGGACGCGGCCGTGGATGTGATCTTAGACCCAGCTGTGGAGGGACTCGACAGGGAGGTTCTTGAGTACCTGACGTTGCGTATTCCACTGAGGTCCATGATGATTTTATATGCCCTCCTTCAGGACATTTTACAGCTCAGAAATTGAATGCTTTTCATCGTCTTCTTCATTCTTAGCCCGTCTCTATATCTGGTTTCTTTACCTCATTTGCTATTCGGACTCTCCCCAATGCGCATACTGCCACCACCACTCATTCTAATTTGATCATTGATTCGTGCGCCACCGATCATATGATTGGAACCTTCTCAGGTTTTGTTTCCCACACACATTTGTTTGGCAAGGATAAAGTTATTTTTGCTAACAATATTTTGGCCTCCATTGCGGGCAAAGGAAATATCTCATGCTCTCCTTACATTTCTCTTACTCCTGTTCTTCATGTTCCCTCATTTTCCCACAATTTACTTTCTATCAGCAACATTACTAGATTTCTTAACTGCTCTCCCGACTCTTGAGTTTTTCAGGAACTTGGTACGAAGCGAAAATTTGGCTGTGGTAGGAACAACAATAACTTGTACTACTGTTATTGTTGATGATGTTCGACGTTGACATCTTCGCCTCTGATATTCTTCTGTTAATCTTTATAAATTGTTTCTTGCTTTCTTGTCATTTATTAAAATTTAACTTGTGATATCTGTGCTATATGTCTAAACATGTTAGACATATATTTGTGCATTTATCTTCTCTTAGTAATACTCTTTTTTTGTTATACATTCTAATGTTTGTGGGTCATCCCTTATGATATCATTATCTGGTTTTCATTGGGTTGTCACATTTATTGACTATTTTTCAAGAACCACTTGATTCTATTTGTTGAAGAAAAATGTCATGTTTTTTCCTTGTTTTCTAGTCTTTTATAAGATGGTGCATATCCTTTTTAATGAAAATCTGTGTTCTTCGTAATGACAATGATGATCGTAGTCTGTTTAGCTCGTACCTCGCCAGTCATGGTATCTTTCATCAAACCACATGTGTTCACACTTCCACACAAAACAGGGTGCCATGGTGTTGTGGTTAGCGCTTCAGAATTTGATTCTGGCAACCACAATGTTGTGATTTTTGTTCTTTTTGATTGTCTGTACTTTCTTGGTGTGTGGTCATGGGGGATTCTTTTCTCTTTGTCGAGTGTGATAATGTCACAGATGAGTCACCTGTCGTAGACTCATGGCCACTCTGGCTCCTTGAAGATCACTACCGTGTCTCTTGATGGAACAAACAATCTTGAATTGTCTCGTGTTGCTCTGCATGTGATATGCAGTCTCCAAATGGTTGGTTACATTAATTGGACTGCTAAGGAGGCCACCGAGGATGATCCTTATTGGAATCATTGGGGCTCATAAATTCCCACGTTATCTCCTGGCTCTTACACTCTGTCACCCAAGGTTTATCAAAGCTACATGTTGATGGATTCTGCTTCTGAGATTTGGACTCGAGCACGGAAAACATACTCACAGATCGGTAGTTCTACCCAAATCTATGAGCTTACTCGTCACATTTAGAGTTGAGACAGGTATCTATGACTGTTTTCGCCTATTTTTCTTATTTTGAGCTGCTTTATCAAGAATTTGACTGTTTTGAGCATTTCTCTCGATTGTATTGTCGTTGCAGTTAAGTTATAGGAAAAGGAAGATCGCTTCCTCCTACATGTTTTCTTGATGGGTTTGAACATGGAGTCAGATACGGTTCGGACTCATATCCTCCACTGATTCCCTCTCCATTCCCTTCGAGAATCTTTTAGCATGGTCCTTGGAGATGATGACCGCCGAAAGTCCCTCGACTCAACTGCCTTTTCAAATCGCTCAGCCTTAGGTAGTGTTGGTCGTGGCACCTCCAACATCACTGTTCCTACCTGTGATTATTGTGGGCATAAAGATCATACTCGGGGGGGCGTGCTCTAAGTTATCAAACGTGCAAGGCGCACCGAGGCGCAAAATGTCCCCGGAGCCTAGGCGCAAACGCGCGTCTGAGGCACGTGAGGCGCAAAAATGGGGAAAAAAAGGAAATTGAGCGAATTGGGCGCCCAATTCGCTGAAATTCAGCGAATTGGTCTATTTCAGCGAATTGGGCGGCCAATTCGCTGAAATCGAATTGGGCGGCCAATTTGCTGAAATCTAATTGGGCGCCCAATTTGCTGAAATCAAATTGGGCGCCCAATTCGCTCAATTTCAGCGAATTGGGCGCCCAATTCGCTCAATTTCAGCGAATTGGGCGCCCAATTCGCTCAATTTCAGCGAATTGGGCGCCCAATTCGCTCAATTTCAGCGAATTGGGCGCCCAATTCGCTCAATTTCAGCGAATTGGGCGCCCAATTCGCTCAATTTCAGCGAATTGGGCGCCCAATTCGCTCAATTTCAGCGAATTGGGCGCCCAATTCGCTCAATTTCAGCGAATTGGGCGCTGGGCGCCCAAGTGCGCCTAGGGGTGCCTCGGGTGCATCTAAGATCATGTTTTTGCCCATATCAATTTTTTTAAAAAAAAACACCTTGAAAGGCCCATGCGCGCCTGGGTGCCCTGGGGCACATCGCCCGCCTCAGCTGTGTTGAGGCGCGGCGGGCTGCCCCCGATGCCTCAGGCGCGCCTAGGCGAACCTTGACAACTAAGGGTGTGCTTCAAACTTCGTCACCATCTTGCTCCTACTGGACGCAGCCGTGGATGTGTTCTCGAACCCAGCCGTGGAGGGACTCAACAGGGAGGTTTGTGAGTTCCTGACATTGCGTATTTTACTGAGGTCTATGATGATCATGTATGCCGTCCTTCAAGACATTTTACTGTTCAGGAATTGAATGCTCATCGTCTTCTTCACTCTTAGCCTGACTCTGTATTTGTTTCTTTTACCTCATTTGCTATTCGGACTCTCCCCAATGCGTATACTGCCGACACCACTCATTCTTATTGGATCATTGATTTGTGCGCCACCGATCATATAATTGGAACCTCCTCAGATTTTGTTTCCTACACCTTTATTTGGCAAGGATAAGATTATTTTTGCTAACAATTTTTTGACCTCCATTGTGGTCAAAGAAAATATCTCATGCTCTCTTTCCATTTCTCTTACTCTTGTTCTTCATGTTCCCTCCTTACCTCACAATTTACTTTCTATCAACAATATTACTAGATCTATTAACTGTTCTGTAACCTTCTTTCCTGACTCTTGTGTTTTTCAGGAACTTGGTACGAAGCGAAAAATTGGCAGTGGTAGGAACAACAATAACTTGTACTACTGTTACTGTTGATGATGTTCGGCGTTGACATCTTCGCCTCAGACATCCTTCTGTTAATCTTTATAAATTGTTTCCTGCTTTCTTGTCGTTTATTAAAATTTTATCTTGTGATATCTGTGCCATATGTCTAAACATGTTAGACATCTATTTGTTCATTTATCTTCTTCTAGTAATACTCTTTTTTCTGTTATACATTATAATGTTTGTGGGTCATCTCCTATGGTATCATTATTTGGTTTTCATTGGGTTGTCACATTTATTGACTATTTTTCAAGAACCACTTAATTCTATTTGTTAAAGAAAAAATGTGATGTTTTTCCTTGTTTTCTAGTCTTTTATAAGATGGTGCAGACCATTTTTAATGAAAAAATTTGTTTTTTTTGTAGTGATAATGGGGGGGGGGGGGCGGGGAGTATGATGATCATGATCTGTTTAGCTCGCACCTCGCTAGTCATGGTATCTTGCATTAAACCACCCGTGTTCACACTTTCACACAAAACGGGGGTTTTTGAACCGAAGAATTGACACCTCCTTGAGGTGGCACGTTGTTTTCTCCACACTATGCATCTTCTCAAATCTTATTGGAGTGATGTTGTTCTCACTGCTTATCATCTCATCAATCATTTTCCTTTACTGGTTTTAGATTATGCTACTCGCCTACTCCTGTCGCCCGCCTCTCTTCCATGTTTGTTGTTCATACCACTCATCTAGCACCCCGTGTATTTGGGTGTGCATGTTTTGTTCATGTTCATCAGCCTCATCAGGACAAACTTGACCTTTGGGCTCAATGTTGTGTCTTTATTGGCTATTCGTCCACCATGAAAGGATATCAGTGTTACCACCCTTTTTTCAAGCGTATTTTTTGTTTCATGGATGTTACTTTTCGAGAGGAGGAATCTTATTATCTGGATTCACCTCACTTTCTTTGTCAGAGGGAGATTAGTGACTCTTGAAGCCAAGAATGACCTCTGTGGAGTTCGGGGTCCCTAAAGAGGGGTGACCTCACACCTACTACATTCGGGGGAATGTCACGAGCCGAAGACTTAGGAAGTTATGAACTGACCCTCGGCTCTAGCGTAGAGGTCGCACCTCACACCCGGAAGACCTTTGAGGTCTCCCCCTCCCTAGCCAATGCTTGAGCTAGGTGCCTTGGAGGAAGAAAGCCAAGGGGATTTAAGTGGCTAAGAAGTCATGCTCTCCAAGGCATCCTCAAGGGTCTATTTATAGATTTTCCAAGTCCTAGGGTTAAAATGACCAAAATGCCCCTAAGGCAAATATGCCTCAAGCCAATAGAAAACCTCCACACCGGGGGCAAAGAGGGAAATTCCGCCCCGGGGGTAAAAGGGTAAAAGCACGTCCCAAAGAGGTCCAAGGGCGAGAGGAGGCCAAACCACACCCCCCAGCCCCCCTGGACACCCGAGACGAGGGAACTGGCCGCACGGGCGAAGGCCTGACCGGCCGGTCTCATCCCGCGAGCTGGCCTCGCGGGAGAGAACCCGCCCGACCGGCGGTCTCGCCCTGCGAGCTGGCCTCGCGGGCGAGAACCCGCCTCTCCGGCGGTCTCGCCCGGCGATAAGCTGGCCTCGCGGGCGAGAACCCGCTTGGCCGGCGGTCTCGCCCGGCGAGTTGGCCGCGCGGGCGAGAACCCGCCTGGCCGGCGGTCTCGCCCGGCGAAGCCTGCCTCACGGGCGAGAACCTGCCTGGCCGACGGTCTCGCCCGGCGAGCTGGCCGCGCGAGCGAGACCCCGCCTGGCCGGCTAGTGTCGCCCCTGCTCGGGGCTAAGGGGCAGGGGGGATGAGACCTTGGTCTCCAGTCGACCCCGCTGCCCCCACCTCGCACTTTATCCCGTCGGGGGGTGCCAGCCAACTTGCCGCACCCGACCCTCAAAGAAGGGGGTAAGGGGGGAGGCAAATTTTTCCTCCCCCTACTAGTATATCCTCAAGGTCAAGCCAAAATTTGCCCCTTAGAGTGCAAAACAGCTCAAAAGCTTAAAACCTATAAGCAGGTCTTACGCCTTGCTTGGGATCCTCACTCCGCGAATACGGGGTTGTACACAATCCCCGCTCTTTTCGAGATTGACACAAGCTCGGAAAGAAACATCCAACCCAATGTATTCGCTGAGTGTAGCTTGCTCTCGCGGTGTCGAAAGACTATGAAGCCTCTTCCGAGGGGTCATCCTACCATGCCAGCTGATGAGAGCCTTGGTGGCGAGATCCTACTCGGGGTAAAGAACACTTAGCCTCCCGAGGGGTCAACCTGTCATGCCAGCTGATGGGAGCCTGGGTGACGAGACAGCCTCGGGGTGAAAACACTTAGCCTCCCGAGGGGTCAACCTGTCATGCCAGCTGATGGGAGCCTGGGTGACGAGACAGCCTCGGGGTGAAAACACTTAGCCTCCCGAGGGGTCAACCTGTCATGCCAGTTGATGGGAGCCTGGCTGACGAGACAGCCTCGGGGTGAAAACACTTAGCCTCCCGAGGGGTCAACCTGTCATGCCAGCTGATGGGAGCCTGGGTGGCGAGACCTCCTCCGGGTAAAAAACACTTAAACCTCCCGGAGGGGTCAACCTGTCATGCCAGCTGATGGGAGCCTGGGTGGCGAGACCTCCTCCGGGTAAAAAACCTCCCGGAGGGGTCAACCTGCCATGCCAGCTGATGAGAGCCTCCCTCCTCCGGGTAAAAAACACTTAACCTCCCGGAGGTCAACCTGCCATGCCAGCTGATGGGAGCCTGGGTGGCGAGACCTCCTCCGGGTAAAAAACACTTAACCTCCCGGAGGGGTCAACCTGCCATGCCAGCTGATGGGAGTCTGGGTGGCGAGACCTCCTCCGGGTAAAAAACACTTAACCTCCCGGAGGGGTCAACCTGCCATGCCAACTGATGGGAGCCTGGGTGGCGAGACCTCCTCCGGGTAAAAAACACTTAACCTCCCAGAGGGGTCAACCTGCCATGCCAGCTGATGGGAGCCTGGGTGGCGAGACCTCCTCCGGGTAAAAAACACTTGGGCATCCACGAGAGGTACGCCTGACCTGCCAGCTAGTGAGAGCCTGACAGCGGGACCGTCATCGGAGCAAAAGAACATGGGCATCCACGAGAGGTACGCCTGACCTGTCAGCTAGTGAGAGCCTGACAGCGGGACCGTCATCGGAGCAAAGGAACATGGGCATCCACGAGAGGTACGCCTGACCTGTCAGCTAGTGAGAGCCTGACAGCGGGACCGTCATCGGAGCAAAGGAACATGGGCATCCACGAGAGGTACGCCTGACCTGTCAGCTAGTGAGAGTCTGACAGCGGGACCGTCATCGGAGCAAAGGAACATGGGCATCCACGAGAGGTACGCCTGACCTGTCAGCTAGTGAGAGCCTGACAGCGGGACCGTCATCGGAGCAAAGAAACATGGGCATCCACGAGAGGTACGCCTGACCTGTCAGCTAGTGAGAGCCTGACAGCGGAACCGTCATCGGAGCAAAGGAACATGGACATCCACGAGAGGTACGCCTGACCTGTCAGCTAGTGAGAGCCTGACAGCGGGACCGTCATCGGAGCAAAAGAACATGGGCATCCACGAGAGGTACGCCTGACCTGTCAGCTAGTGAGAGCCTGACAGCGGGACCGTCATCGGAGCAAAGAAACATGGGCATCCACGAGAGGTACGCCTGACCTGTCAGCTAGTGAGAGCCTGACATGAGGGGATCCTCTCGGGGGTTGGGGACAGGGCATGTCAAGACAGCGGGACCGTCATCGGAGCAAAGGAACATGGGCATCCACGAGAGGTACGCCTGACCTGTCAGCTAGTGAGAGCCTGACAGCGGGACCGTCATCGGAGCAAAAGAACATGGGCATCCACGAGAGGTACGCCTGACCTGTCAGCTAGTGAGAGCCTGACAGCGGGACCGTCATCGGAGCAAAAGAACATGGGCATCCACGAGAGGTACGCCTGACCTGTCAGCTAGTGAGAGCCTGACAGCGGGACCGTCATCGGAGCAAAGAAACATGGGCATCCACGAGAGGTACGCCTGACCTGTCAGCTAGTGAGAGCCTGACATGAGGGGATCCTCTCGGGGGTTGGGGACAGGGCATGTCACCTAGGCTTTAACAATTCCAACATCCTCAAAAGGGGGAAACAAAGAGGGGTTACATGACCCCCCCGACTCAGTAGGTCGGGGGCTGGACTCATTACAACATAACAAAAGTACAAGACTTTACCGAGGCGAGGCTTTTCCAGAGCTCTTGGGCATGGTCTCCACCCCAACATGAGTCGCTCATATGGTACCTCGGGTTCCCATATCGACCCGATCCTCACATATGTCATTCCCCCTCACTTGGGGTGAAGTCCCTTCAACCTGCGCCGACGGCTGAGGCTGGGCAGGGCCTCTCGCCCCCCTCAATCCCAGAAACTCGGGGCAGGTAGCCGTGGCGTGACCCTCCACCTAGTGGAAGTCGCAGTATGGCAATGCCCCTTCTCCCCTCCTTCGGCGGGCTCGGCGGTCTCTCCCGTTGCCTCTTCCTCCGCCTATCGCCAAGGCCTGCTGGGGTGGGGGTAGGAGCTGCCTTGGGGCTTGTCTTTGGAAATTGAACCTCCCTTGGCCCCCGTGGAAGTTCTCTCCACCTGGGACGAGGGCTCTTCCTGGACCTTGGGCAGGTCTTCCCTGCTGCCTCCTGCCTGGTTCCGGACCCTCCTGTCTCTGGAACCCCTGAGCTCTCTGCTCCTCCCTCCTTCTTCCTTCATGATGCCTTGGACCACCTTGCTCCTTTGACTCTGTCTTCGCTAGCCTTGCCAGCTTCTTGACAAATGCCGGGTTGGCCGCCTCCATGACTATCTCCTCTGCCGTCCTTTCCATCAGCTCCTCGAAGGAAAGGGGGGCCTTCCGAGTCAAGCTCATCTTGAAGAAGCCCTCTTTCAGCCCAACGGTGAAGGCCATCTGGAGAGCATACCCTGGCATCTCCTTGATATCCAGGATCTCTTCCTGGAACCTGTCAACGTAGTGGGCCAGTGACTCCTCGACCCTCTGCCTTATCAGAAAGATGGACTCATGACTCTTTTTCCTCTTCTTGGAGGTGGAGAAGCGGAGCTGGAAGCTTCGGCTCAGGTCCTCGAACCCATAGATCGACCTCGGAGGGAGTTGATGAAACCAGTCCCGTGTCTTCTCCTTCAACGTGATCGCAAAGAGGCGACACTTGAAGCATCTGTCATCGGTCTGATAGAGACGACATCCTCGAACCACTGCAGGTGCTGGACGGGATCATCCTTCCCGGTATAGTAAGCCATGTCTGGCTCTCTGAACCCCTCGGAAACGGGAGCTGAGATGATCAATTCGCTGAAGGGTGACCCCCTGAGGGGGGCTCTCGCGGCCTCCACTCGCTCGACCTGCTCGCCTGGAGGGCTTACACTTGCTG
The DNA here is from genome assembly GCA_039513925.1 of Platanthera zijinensis. NCBI lineage: Eukaryota > Viridiplantae > Streptophyta > Magnoliopsida > Asparagales > Orchidaceae > Platanthera > Platanthera zijinensis. The sequence continues at coordinate 21,282,505 of CM077092.1, forward strand.
GGCTGGGGAACAGCTCCCGGCCAGTGAGGTCTCGCTCGACCCCTTCTCCCATCATTTCCTTCCCAGGTCGCCTACCTGGTGCACTTCCTTCTCCCCCTGCAGGGGTCATCTCGCTTGGACACCTAGGGGTCGACTCATCGAGAGGGGGTGGAGCTAGCTCTTGGGGGTTGAGTGGAGCTGCCACCCCGAGGAGCCAAACTCCGCAGCATCCCCATGATGCCTTCGATGGAAGCCATGAACTCCTCCCTTCCTACGAAGGGTCCTGGGTTGGGGAGCTCGCCGAGATCATCACCACCTCCCTGATCTCCGACCATGACACTCTCCCGAGATCTTCTGTGTTGGTCGCTCTCCACGCTCACCACACCATGTGTTGAAGCCAAGAATGACCTCTGTGGAGTTCGGGGTCCCTAAAGAGGGGTGACCTCACACCTACTACACTCGGGGGAACGTCACGGACCGAAGACTTAGGAAGCTATGAACTGACCTTCGGCTCTAGCGTGGAGGTCCCACCTCACACCCAGAAGACCTTTGAGGTCTCGCCCTCCCTAGCCAATGCTTGAGCTAGGTGCCTTGGAGGAAGAAAGCCAAGGGGATTTAAGTGGCTAAGAAGTCATGCTCTCCAAGGCATCCTCAAGGGTCTATTTATAGATTTTTCAAGCCCTAGGGTTAAAATGACCAAAATGCCCCTAAGGCAAATATGCCTCGAGCCAATAGAAAACCTCCACAGCGGGGGGCAAAGAGGGAAATTCCACCCCGGGGGTAAAAGGGTAAAAGCACGTCCCAAAGAGGTCCAAGGGCGAGAGGAGGCCAAACCACACCCCCCCAACCCCCCCTGGACACCCAGACGAGGGAACTAGCCGCGCGGGTGAGGGCCTGGCCGACCGGTCTCGCCCCGCGAGCTGGCCTCGCGGGCGAGAACCTGCCTGGCCGGCGGTCTCGCCGGGCGAGCTGGCCTCGCGGGCGAGAACCCGCCTCTCCGGCGGTCTCGCCCGGCGAGCTGGCCTCGCGGGCGAGAACCCGCTTGGCCGGCGGTCTCGCCCGACGAGTTGGCCGCGCGGGCGAGAACCCGCCTGGCCGGCGGTCTCGCCTGACGAGCTGGCCTCGCGGGCGAGAACCCGTTTGGCCGACGGTCTCGCCCGGCGAGCTGGCCGCGCGGGCGAGACCCCGCCTGGCCGGCCGTGTCGCCCCTGCTCGGGGCTAAGGGGCAGGGGGGACGAGACCTTGGTCTCCAGTCGACCCCGCTGCCCCCACCTCGCACTTTATCCCGTCGGGGGGTGCCGGCCAACTTGTCGCACCCGACCCTCAAAGAAGGGGGCAAGGGGGGAGGCAAATTTTTCCTCCCCCTACTAGTATATCCTCAGGGTCAAGCCAAAATTGGCCCCTTAGAGTGCAAAACAGCTCAAAAGCTTAAAACCTATAAGCAGGCCTTACGCCTTGCTTGGGATCCTCACTCCGCGAATACGGGGTTGTACAGTGATCTGCTTTCGATACTCCCTTTCCTCTTTCCTCTTATTCCTTCCATCCCAACTCAATCTCCTATCCAAGTCCATATACCTCCCATTCTGGTACCATCGTCGCCTCCCATCCAAGTATCTCTGTCTTCTCTGATTCCTCCCCTTCCTCGTATATACCACTGTCGTCAACCGAGAAAACAGGCTGCTAGCGTTCTACACTTCCACCTCCACCAGTGCCCGCTTCAGACTCGAATTCTGATAATGATCCTCTTGCATTGCTGAAAGTTAAAGCTATAAGTACTCAACACCCTATTTTAAATCATGTTGTTTATCATCGTCTTACCCCGACCCATAAGACCTTGGTTTCTTCATTATCTTTGGTTTTCATTCCCAAGATGTGGCAGGATGGGTTGGTTATACTGGTATGGACATGGGGTATGGAGGAATAAATGTCTACCTTGGATAAGAATCATACACGGGATGTCTCTTCCCTTCCTCCTGGGAAGAAAGTCATTGGATCCTGATGGGTGTTCTCGGTTAAACAACATCGGGATGGTAAGGTTGAATGATAAAATGCTTGGCTGGTTGCCCTGGGATACATCCAGACTCAAGCAGTGGACTATCAGGAGACCTTGCTCCAGTGGCAAAGATGGACTCAATACGAGTTCTTCTGTCATGCCCTGCTTGCTTAGGATTTTTCATCAACTGGATGTTAAGAATGTTTTCCTCCATGATGAGCTTGATGAGGAAGTGTACATGAAATTTTCTCCTGAGTTCATAAAACAGGGGCCAAAAGGTCTTGATTTTCGCTTGAAAAAATTATTATATGGGTTGAAACAGTCTCTATGGGCATGGTTTGACATATTTCTTAAGGCAATGATTAAGTTTGGATATTACCAGGGGCAATCTGATCGCACTATGTTTATCCCAAAAAATGACCAGAAGATTTTGGTTCTTATTGACTATGTGGATGACATTGTGATCACAGACAATGACGCTGAGGAGATTAATAACCTCAAGGCTCTCTTATTAGCCGAGTTTGAAGCAAAAGACATAGGAAGATTGCAATACTTCATGGGCATCGAGGTGACTGTTGAACCAAGGTATCTTTATATCTCAACGCAAGTATGTCTTGGACCTATTAAAAGAAGTTGAAATGTTTGTTTGTGTTCCTGCAAATACTCCCATGGAGGAGAATCATAGGATTGATGAGGACAGTGATGGTGATCGCACAGATGCTTCAAGCTATAAGAGATTGGTTAGGAGACTCATATATTTATCTCACACCCATCTAGACATCACGTATGATGTTGGTATCTTGAGTAGATATATGCATGCTCCCAGGATCATACATCAAGAGACTGCATATTTTGTATTGCGATACTTGAAGAAGGCTCTTGGTCGTGGCCTTCTGTTCTCTCGGGACTATCACTTGAAGATTAAAGTCTTCACTGATGCTGATTGGACTGGATGTCGTGATGATAAGAAATCCACTGCCGGCTACTATACCTTTGTTGGGGGAAATTTAGTGGCATGGTCTTTGGGTGTGCGCCATGTTACAAGATCTGGGGCTCCAGTAGAATGCCCTTATCTCCCGAGGAGGAGAATCACAAGATTGATGAGGACATTTGATGCATCATCCGTCGCATCAGTTATTGCATGACGTCACTCGGTGTCGCGCATTTTATTTATGAATTTATTTTTCGTGTACTTCATTTGTCGCACATTTGCTTTGCTGATTGGCTATTCGGGTTAACCGTCCGATGAGACCCTGAATAAATAGGTCCGGTAATTTTAGTCGTTAGGACGTCAAGGGCAATCTCAAAATTATTTAAAACGCCTAAATTTAAAATTAAAATTAAAGTGTAATCATTTAACAAAGAGTTTATGGAAAATAGTATTTGAGAAATATTATTAAAAAGAAAACAATCATTTATGATGTAATAGTTGGCCACTCAAATAAATTTTGGAAACAACTAAACTTTGGAAACATTTAATTTGGCCAGCCCTTATTTGGAAAGTAAATTAAAGGAGAAAATTTAAATCCTCATTGAAAAGAGCATCCGCTGAACACAACAGAAGACCAGACTGAAGTAGTGAGAGGCGACCTTGTCGTTTCTCACTACAGTGTTGGCGTTACGTTCCCCTCCCGTGAGATCGACTCTCTCCGCCGAAGCTCCAGTCGCCTCGACAACAGGTGCTCCTCACCACTGTGCAAGCCGCCGACAACGACCTGTTCGCTCTCCAAGGCCGAACGATTTCGTTCAAGTAAGAGGAGCGATCTCCAGCCCTGCCGTTAACTGCGAAATCCTTTTTCGGCTGGCCGATTACTCCTCTACGTCATCCGCCATCAACGCCCAGAGACTCGCCATCGACCCGGGACTTAATTCCGGCGAGCCCTTGCGCCGACCCTTTCATCCGCAGCCACGTTGGGCCCTGCCGTCGGGTTCCAAGCACTCTCCCGCCAGATTTCCAGCCCCAGCATCTCCAGCTATGGCCCGCCGACTCTGGTTTTGATTCTGCGACGGATTGATTTGACTGGGTCTCGTGTGGTAACAACGCTCATTCCTTGCTCGAATTAGTTAGATTTAAGTTTATGCGACATTTAAATAATTAAGAGCTTGCCTCGAACGTTCTAGCCACTAAAATTCCCGTTTATTTCATAAATTTTGCTTGTGGACTTGTGAACGCCATCCCGCCACGGACCGTTATCGCCAACGGAATTTTTTTGAATAACAAGAAACGACTTTGCTGAAATTTATCGTTAAGAATAGTTCCACGCACCAACGCCGCGATTCGGCTGCTCGACCCCTTTTTCAGGCTAAATAAATCAAATTATTTTTCCAAAGTTCTAATTTTATTTATTTCAAATAAATAAAATATTTTGATTAAAAACTTTACTTTTGAAAAGACCCTAACCATAGCCTACATCAGTTTGGTATCAGAGGAACTGTGATTCGCTCGTATCGCGAATCACGCGATCCAGATTTCAAAAATTGTTTTTTCAAAACAATTATATTTTTAAATTAATTATAACCTATTTTCAAAAAAGAAGTGGAATTAAATGTCATTTTAACTCAAAGTCTTTATTTTAAAAGTTAAGTCTTATTATTATTATTAAATTCAATTCTTTTTTTTTTGAGAATTTTAAAATCAATTTATTTTAAGTGGAAAATCGCATCAGAACAATCGAAGATAACGTCACTTCACTGAGTACACAAATTCAAAACCTAACAAAATCAATTGAAACGTTAACCACAAGTGTCAACGAGAATCATAGGAGCGTATGTCAAATTCTCATTGGATTACGTGCGAGCGTTAATGCTTTATAGGACAACCAACATTTAGGGCTAAATCCACCATCTCGGGTCGAGCACTATACAAATCATAGGAATTTGTAACAAAAAAATCCACGGCACTTCGAGCCGGTAGTCCACAATATAAGAGAGCCGCCTCGTTTGGATTTTTGAATAAAATTAGATGTCGGCAATTTTGAGGAACGGATAGAGCCTGAGGGTTGCTTAGATTAGTGTGATAGGATGGATCGCTACTTAGTTTGGAAGCAATTGCCTCCAACTAAGTAGAGTACGTCGTCCTTAGGCTAAAGGGGTCTGCCTTAGTCTGGTAGGGACAATTAGAGCGCACCAAATTCAATTTAGGGTTGTCTCCCATCACAACCTGGAATGAATTTAAGGCCCAACTTAGGAAGCGGTACGTTCCCCATGATTATCTCCAAACTCTATATCGTAGTGTAGATTCCATAATCTACAACGTGAGAAATCATTGGTAGACGAGTACACTGATGAGTTCCTTGTCCTACAATCGAGGCTAGACTTTTGAGAGGATGATGACATGACTGTATCCCGTTATCTAAATGGGTTACGTTATTCCATACGAGATCAGCTAGAGTTGCACAACTTTCGCAATTTAGGAGAAGTCTCTAATAGAACTCGTAGAGTGGAGTCCTTGCAGAAGCGAGCATCTGGGGTCTGATCTACTGATAGATCTACATTGAATGTCACCACTAACACAACGGCTTGGATCTCGATTCCCCTCACCCTCCTATCACTGTCAGGACCCCAACCCCATCCACCGTTCTCTCCAAGGTAAGGAAATTATCAGGGCCAATCCCAACACTGGAGTATTCCGATGCTTCAAATGTGTGAAGCAGGGGCACAAATCATCTGAGTGTCCGCGACGCCACTTCGTCGCTATTATCGATAATACTGATGGACGAGATCCTTAGTACGGATTCTACATTAATGAGTCTCACCCTGAGCATGAGCACGAGTCAGAGGATGTTGTAGAAGTGAAAGGTGAACACGCCGAACATTTAGTCTGTGTCCTGCGTTATAGCATGATTATCCCTAGCGAGCCTGCTAAGGAAGGCCATAAGAGACAAAAAATTTCGCACCACTGCATGCATCCAGGGACAATTATGTTCCATTATCATAGATAGTGGTAGTATGGATAACTTCGTTTCTCAACGCATGGTCAACGTATTAGGACTTTAGACGCATCCGTTAAAACAACTCTACAGCTTATTTGGAGTCAATAGTCATTTGACTATGCCCGTCACACATTACTGTATAGTAGAGTTTTCTATAGGGAACACGTATTTGGATAGAGTTTTATGTCATGTCGTTGACATGGATGTCTATCACATCCTATTAGGGTGAGCTTGACAGTTCGACCAACATGTCATGCACGATGACACGATGAACTCTCATTCCTTCGAGCACAACAGACACAAGATTGATCTTCTTCCTCAGAAGAATTATCTTACTCCAAAGACGCACGAGAGGACCTCTGCGACTTCTAGGTCATTATTCATTACCACATTACTACTTACCACACTTCGGCCTGAACCCTCACCCCACAAAGTAACTCGTGATCCAGACATGTCACTCACACCCCACTTAGCGATTCCCGACGTACCACCTGATATTTCACCAATTTTAATACCATATCTGAAGCACACTCACTCTGCATACCCCACTCTGTCGATCTTTCAAAGATGGCGCTTTTATTTCACCTCATTATCATTTGAAAATAGGCAGATTTATGTAATTATACCAATGTAGTAAATTTATTCTATCATATTTTTGGAACGCATTATATGGGCAAATGGGCATCAACCTCGAAGTTAGTAACGTCTATTACTCTCTGACCGATAAACAAATCAAGGCCGTTAGTAGAAGTTTGGAGAATTTCGTTGGGCAATTAATCAGTGAGAATCTAAAGCGATGGGATCTTGTACCTCCACAAGGACAATTCGCATTCAACAATTCTAAATATCGCTTCCGTTATGAATCTTCTTCCGAGATGATCCACGTGTTATTCCACCCACCCGCATGTCATCAAATCTCATTCCACGAACGTATTTCATTCGACGTTCAAGCTCATATTAATTATTTAACGGAAATGCATAAATCTATTGCTAACAAATTGCAAGCCACCTGTGAAAATTATAAATTCATGGTCGGTTGTTATCGTCATGAGTTATATTTTTCACGGGTGGATTGAGTGTCTGATTATTGCAGGAGTTCTTGTCTTTTTCAAATTCAGAAGCGTATCAAGCCACCTGCCAAGGCCCCAGACATACCACCCGATTCAGCACCAGCAACGACATCGTCTCTCTCAAGTACCAGTCTTTGCGAGTTCTCGTCGGGGTCAAGTGCTTTCAACCCAGAGGGAATTGATGCATCCTCTGTCACATCAGTTATTGCATGGCGTCACTTGGCGTCGTGCATTTTATTTATGCATTTATTTTTCGTGTACTTCTTTTGTTGCACATTTGCTTTGTTGATTGACTATTTGGGTTGACCGTCCGATGAGACCCTGAATAAATAAGTCTGATAATTTTAGTCGTTAGGACGTCACGGGCAAGCTCAAAATTATTTAAAATGCCTAAATTTAAAATTAAAGTGTAATCATTTAACAAAGAGTTTATGGAAAATAGTATTTGAGAAATATTATTAAAAAGAAAACAATCATTTATGACGTAATAGTTGGCCGGTCAAATAAATTTTGGAAACGACTAAACTTTGGAAACATTTAATTTGTCCAGCCCTTATTTGGAAAGTAAATTAGAAGAGAAAATTGAAATCCTCATTAAAAAGAGCATCTGCTGAACAGAACAGAAGACCAGACAGAAGTAAAGAGAGGCGACCTTGTCGTTTGTCTCTGCAGTGCTGGCGTTACGTACCCCTCCCGTGAGATCGACTCTCTCCGCCGAAGCTTCAGTCGCCTCGACAACAGGCCGTGCTCCCCATCGCTGTGCAAGCCGCCGACAGCGGCCTGTTCGCTCTCCTCCGCCGAACGATTCCGTTCAAGTAAGAGGAGCTACCTCTAGCTCCGTCGTCGACTGCGAAATCTTTTTTCGGCTGGCTGATTACTCCTCTACGTCATCCTCCATCAACGCCCAGGGACTCGCCATCGACCCGGGACTTTAATTCCGGCGAGCCCTTGCGCCGACCCTTTCATCTGCAACCACATTGGGTCCTGCCGTCGGGTTTCAAGCACTCTCCCGGCAGATTTCCAGCCCCGACATCTGCAGCTAAGGCCCGCCGACTCTGGTTTTGATTCTACAGACGGATTGATTTGATAGGGTCTCGTGTGGTAACGACGCTCATTCCTTGCTCGAACTAGTTAGATTTAAATTTATACGACATTTAGATAATTAAGAGCTTGCCCTGAACGTTCTAGCCACTGAAATTCCCGTTTATTTCATAAATTGTTGCTTGCAGATTGCGCTTGTTAACGTACACATCCCGCCACGACTCGAGCCGTTAGGCGCCAACGAAATTTTCTGAATAAAGAGTAACGACTTTGCTGAAATTTATCCTTAAGAATAGTTCTACGCGCGAACGTCTCGATTTGGCCGCCGACCCCCTTTTTCAAACTAAACAAATCAAATTATTTTTCCAAAGTTCTAATTTTATTTTCAAATAAATAAAATATTTTGATTAAAAACTTTACTTTTGAAAAAACCCTAACCCTAGCCTATATTAACATTGATGGTGATCGCACATATACTTCAAGCTATCATAGATTGGTTAGGACTCTCATATATTTATCTCACACCCATCTAGACATCACGTATGATGTTGGTATCTTGAGTAGATATATGCATGCTCCCAGGATCATACATCAAGAGGTTGCATATTTTGTATTGCGATACTTGAAGAAGGCTCTTTGTCGTGGCCTACTGTTCTCTTAGGGGAATCACTTGAAGATTGAAGTTTTCACTTATACTTATTGGGTTGGATGTCGTGATGATATGAAATCCACTGCCGGCTATTGTAACTTTGTTGGGGGAAATTTTGTGGCATGGTCTTTGGGTGTGCACCATGTTACAAGATCTGGGGCTACAGGAGAATGTCCTTATCTACTTATACTGCGACAATAAGGCAACAATCAGTATAGCTCATAATCCCATTCAACATGACTGGACTAAGCATGTGGAGGTGGATCGACACTTTATCAAAGACCAGTTAGAAAAAAGAAATGCGGTCACTTCTTTCATTGAGTCCAAAGACCAATTAATAGATGTGTTCGCCAAGGGCTTGAGATGTGATGTTTTTGCTTATGGTATCTAGAAGCTTGGGATGACTGATATTTTTCGTCTGACTTGAGGGGAAGAGTTGTAATTTGTCAAGTTATCTTATTAATTGTTATTCATACAATCCAAGTCATCTTATTTCTATTTACTTTGTATCTCATGATTTAGGGGTATTTTAGTCTTTACAGTTTGCCCTTACTCATATATGTTAGTGTAATATGCTTATTTTCAATGGAATCGATTATTCTCCTCTTTCCACTGCGTGGTGCTGAGAAGTCGGGGGATACCGTGGGAATCCATGTTTGTGACAACAGGTGGCCTCAATATGATTCATCTGCCCATAATGGGTACAAAGGCGAGTGTTCTGCCCCTTGGAGTGATTGCAAGCATCACACTAACTGCTCCGAGTTCCATGACGACCTTCATGGTGCCCAGGAGGTGGACTAGCGCCAAGAGAGTGTTGGAGGCCAAAAGAGGGATGCATTGGGATATCGATGGACGAAACCATCTTCAAGATCATGGAGCACACATCTAAGAGGGACAAAGTAGTAGGAGAAGATAAGATGGTTGCATGGACACTGTGGAGATGAGGTGGTAGTCTTGCCATCATTAGAGCTATGCTGACAGCCTCCTTCTGAGCACGATGGGTAGGAAGATCCAACGCTGTGGGCTGGTGTTTGACCCGGGCCTCGATAAGTTTCTTGTATTAAGCTACAAAGGATGTCAGATCCCTGTTAGTACCAGGTTCAGCGTCCCGAAGGTCCTGAAAAATATCGAACAAATAATGAATGTTGTCCTGCCCAGAGTACATGGTCTTCAATTAATCACGCATAGATTTAGCGGTCTCGTGGTGCATAGCTAGGCGATATGACTTACTAGGACTTGAGGATCCATGCCTGTACACGTCCATCATCCCGGAGCCATTGCTCAGTAAGCTCATCAAGGGTATCACAAGTGACATGATGAAGGAGACCTTTGACCTGGAGGATGCGGTACACAAAGCCACTCAACAAAGTTGGTGAGGGAGATTGTTGTACTGCGGAGTTCATCCCGGATGTCAGAGAGAGGGGCCGGAGCGAGTGTAGGGAGGGTGAAGGTAGCATTTGTTCTCGCGTGATGATACGTTGTTGGGAGAGAAAGAGAGACCAAATGAAGGTCTTGCAAGCTTTATAGGAAACAACCGAGAAAAAAAACTGTGGCGGGCTATGGAGAAAGACAAGGCCCCGCGAGCTCAAGAGAAAGAGTAATTTTCGAGAAAGAGTTGTAGTGAGCAGCGGGTTAGCCGGTCGTGGGAGGATGTCGCTAGACGAGCTTAAGCAACCGGCGAGACCCAATCCAAAATACGCTGAATAAGGTGCGAGCACCCAAACAGAGACGAGTAAAATTGAGAACGACTCAATCGGTACGAGAAGTCACTCGTTGAGAGTCCTTTGATATCGATTTTTTGGCTTTGATGCCATGTACAAATCCAAAGTTCAAAAAGAAAAAGATTTTTTTTCCAGCTCATCAATCAATGCAAGGATTTGTGCAAAGTGTATAGAAAGGAGTAATAACTAAACTACAACCTACGGCGTGAGGCTAAACTTCAAGCCATGTTGTGGGACTAAATTGCATGCCAACAATGGGCCTTTACATGAGCTTAGTCAAGTTTTCTACACTTACGTTGCCACAAACTCCTATTTCTCCTACACTCACCGCCACAATCTTCCACTTCTACGGTCATTGCCATGACCTCTGAAAGCCGCCTCTTCCATCCTATAATCTTCTATCCCTTACGATTGTCATTGTTCCGCTCTACAACCTCAACTGTAACGACCGCTTCCAACTTCTGCAACCGAATAAATCGCCCCCTCCTATAGCCATAGGCCTCACTCCTTACAACCACAACATGACCTAATCCATTGCAAGTACACCAACCTCTGACATATTTTCATGCACCGTAGCATGGATGATTGCTTGATTAGTCTTTGTAGCTAGTTTCATATTTCATTGGGTTGTTGACGCAAGGTAAGGTCCTAGAGAGGCTAAGGGTATTTTTTATATGCAGATACACTTCCAAAAATTTGTTTTAGTTGCAATAATTTTCTTTATAAATCAAAATACTTGTGTCACAATAGGTAAAGCGGTCAAGCAAGGAAACACGAGACGCAGCACACATGCAAGAGTGTTCGAAATCAGATAACTAAAGAATGTGAACATACAATGAATCAAAACCTGGAAACAAAAAATTACAAATTGAAATGTCCCTTAAGTAGGAAACTAACACTCAATTCAACAGTCAAATATTTAGCTCAAACTAAAAACTCAACACAAATATGAATTGGAGGAGGGCTGGATGGGTATTTGGAGGACTATCAAAAGCCAAAAATGAGGCCCGTGGTTTGGATTTTGGTCTTTGGATGTAGCTCAGGTTGCTAAGCAACATTGGCAGATGTTGGAATGGACTTCTCGGGTACTGGGTAGTTGGTAGTAGGGGTGTAAGCCGGAACCAATCGAACCGCTTAACCGAACTGAATCAAATCAAACAGCATGGTTCGGTTCGTTTTTAGTAGCCCACAGATCGGTCACGAATTCATTTTTTGAGAAACCGTGTGATTCAGTTCGGTTCACGGTTCAGAATGCCAAACCAAACCGAGTCGAACCGAACCGAATCATATTAACTTTAATAATATTTTAATCTATCAGGAATATAATTAGGTCTTCACACTTCACTGTTAATTTGTTATTACATGTTACAATTAATTACATAGAGCTGGGCTAAGCTATTAAATATCAAGAATATTAATTATTATTTTTTAAAACTTAAGAATTGAGTGTTGGGACTGGGGTTTGGGAGGGCTAATCAATACTCATGCGACTGTCACGAGAAGTTTTTAACTTCTTACTTTACACACTATTTACTCATTCTTTTCTATTTTTCTAGGCCACAACTCACGGAGGCCATAACAATTAAATATTGTTTTATTGTACTCCTGGTATTTTTAGACTACCATTTGTATAAAATGACAACTATTCCTTTATATATAGGATCATTTAGATGATTAATTACTAATGAGAAAATCTCTTTTCTTTTAATTATTAAACCACTCAAACCGAACCAAACCGGTTCGGTTCCAATGGTGTGCGCGGTTTGGTTCGGTTTCATATTATTGGAACCACACACGGGTGGTTTGGTTAGCGGTTTTGATAAATAACCGAACCAAACCAAACCGTTACAGCCCTAGTTGGTAGAGGCGGGCTGCCGTTGAAAGGTGTCTGGGTGGATGTAGGAGGGCTGTGGCAGCATCAATTAGCTTTTGGAATGTAGTTGCTGCCGCTGCGACTGAAATCCAGCCCCTGGACAGATTTTTGGAGGGCTGTATGTCGTATGCCGGGTGTTGTTTTCATGGAAGGAGCTTGTTGGAGGCTGGTTCCAGAGAGAGGAGAGTGGGGTAGACTGTTGGGTGGAGGAAGGAGCTCGATTTTTGAGTGAGAGTATGGGAAGGTGGCTCTACGTGGGCGGCTAAGGGAGAGGAAGGGGACGGCTCTAGTGAACGAGGTGGGAAGTGTAGATAGTGGAGGAAATTTAGGAGATCCTAAATTTTAGGAGGGGTGGAGTAAGTGGGTAGTGGAGAGGTAGTTAAGGTGGTTATGGGTTGGTGGTTGTGGTGGCTGGCCGGAGGTTTTTTCCGGTGATTGCCGGAAAATGAAGGTGACTTGATTGCCGGAGGTTTTTGAAGTATATGGTGAGGGAAATGGAGTGTGGCCGGTGGTTTGGGCTGCCTGTTGGTGGAGGTGAGAGGGGAGTGGTGTTTCCATCTATAGAGGTAGGGGCTGGGTTGGGGAGGCCAGCTGGAGGTACAACGGAGGTCGGAGGGGATCGATTTGAGGGGAGTGGAGGGAATGTGAGACTACTGTAGGAAAATGGTGGGTGGTCCAAGCCTCGCACCTGGGAGTTCCGCCTTCAACATCGGATTCTCCGTTCGTTGTATTCCTCAAAATTAACAAAATTACGATGAAAATTAAAAAATGCAAAGAGCGAAAATGTTACGATCATCAATCCGCTCGACATGAGCGTCCATGATCGTCACCGACCATATGGCATGATCCCCGTCACTCGTACAAACTACAAACCTTGCTTTATGGCTTACTAATATTCAGTTTGTTATATTTGACATTTTTCATTGGATGTGCAAGGTGTATTCATTGTTTGTTTAATTTCTGTCACTCATTAGCATGTAATTATTACTTATGAATCTTATTTGAGTTAATTGCTATCAATTGCAACTATTTCGTAAGTTTAAAATCTCTTAATTAGCTGCATGCCGTACACATTGCATGTTCACCCATTATTATGAACTGATTTCAGAATGCAAATGTGGGAGTATGGAGGGAGCGAAGATGCACTGTCTACCTACTGCAGGGCGCTGAGAAGTGAGATGCCAAGTACTTTAGAGAAGACCCAAATCCTTGCTTTTCAATCCCAAAGCCCTAAGTGACTATAAATACATCTCACTTGAACAACTCGAGAAAAAAGTTCCAAACAAGTCAGCAAATTGTAAAACTTCCCAAAATGCGAAATAAAACATTAAATGCAATAATAAATCAAAACACATCTTAATAAACCCCTAATACATATACCCATAAATTTTGACCATAATACTTATACAGGTGCATTACATCTCACTTGAACAACTTGAGAAAAAAGTTCCAAACAAGTCAACAAATTGTAAAACTACCCAAAATGCGAAATAAAACACTAAATGCATTAATAAATCAAAACACATCTCAATAAACCCCTAATACATATACCCATAGATTATGACCATAATACTTATACAGGTGCATTGGATTACATGATTAGTGTATAGTCGTTGTCCACGTTCATCCATTCTGTCTGTTTTGCATCGACATATAAAATTATATCTGGCCTGCCCCTATAGACTTATCATGTGTTAGATTTTATTATGCAATGCAGTAATTATAATATTTCAGGTGGTGATCTAAATGATTTGTCACTTTTTGCAGGGTGGAATATCTCGTGTTGGACGAATCAGATAAACTGTTTGAGCTTGGTTTTGTAGAGCAAATTGATTCTGTCGTGAAGGCTTGTTCAAACCCTTCAATAGTTCGTTCTTTGTTCAGTGCGACCTTGCCTGATTCTGTGGAGGAACTTGCACGCACAATAATGCATGATGCAGTCAGAGTCATTGTGGGAAGAAAGTTGGTTTCTTTAACTGGACTAAGCACATAATATACTATGTTCTTCAACTTTTAATGAAGATTGTTCCTCAATAACTAATATTTCTTCAGTAACTAATATTTTCATTAACTTTTTTTTGCTAGAAATTCTGCTTCGGCCCTAGTTAAGCAGAAATTATTATTTGCTGGAAGCGAAAAGGGAAAACTGCTCGCACTTCGTCAAAGTTTTGCAGAGGTATGTTGCCGATGCTGCTGCTTCAAGCAATTAGATTCTATTATTCTACTCTGGTCTCGATTGTAGCACTTATAGACAACATTATGTGGCCCTTTCTTACACAACCAAACTTTTCCAATTAACATATCCCTTCTCTTTCTCATACTCATACAAAATCTTAAAAAATACTTCTTTTTGTCTGAAAATCGTTTTCTTATGACCCTATAGGTTCAGGATTAAACTCAGACCATAGTGACCCGGATTAATCACGGGACACAACAATGACCCTACTCAACTAGCTGCCTTCAATTTTGTAGATCGCAATTGGATCGATCTTGATCATAATGTAATAGCAACTCATCTACTTTACTGCTTGTTATGCTACAGATAATTGTGCAAAGGAGAAGAATCACAAAGTCACAAAACACGAAATTATGTGGGTCACCCAAAAAAACTACATCCATAGGCTGCAATAAAGAAGCAAGAGAAGGCAGTTGAGCTTTTGACGCCCAAAGCCTTACATCTAGTAATGTTTATGTATTATTCTACAATTTACAATTGAATTTCTCAAAATACCCTTGATTAAGAAATTCCATAAATAAATCGAATTAAAATACATAAATTGAAGAGATGGGATCAACTAAATGGGCTCCAAACAGATTAAAATTCAAGAAATCTCTACTCATTGCATATATCTAATTCTAGACACCAAAACTCTAAATCTAATCATCCCCTTTCCATTCTGTTCCATATATCCTCTCCTTCGTATCACATTATAGACCCCAAATTGAGCTCGGAAAGTCATTGCTATTGGAAAGACTCGGCTTAAGAATTGGATTGTCATCGAAAATCCATTAGAAAATATCTGATGTTAAATAATCTCGATTGCTTGTTCTTTACAATATATTGTCAAAAAATTTCAATAAATGTTAAACTTGCAGAGCCTGAATCCTCCAATTTTAGTTTTCGTCCAAAGCAAAGAAAGAGCGAAGCAGCTTTACAAGGAATTGGCATTGGAGGACATAAAGGCTGATGTTATACATGCTGATCTGACTCAAGAGCAGGTGATGCCGTATACTTCGATTGTGTTACATTTGACCTTCTGAGGGTGCTTTATCTTTCGCTGATCTAATAATTTATGGTTTTCTATGTTTGGATTATCTCAGAGAGAAGATGCAGTTGATAATTTTAGAGCGGGGAAGACATGGGTTTTAATAGCTACTGATGTTGTTGCTCGGGGAATGGATTTTAAGGGTATTAATTGTGTGATCAACTATGATTTTCCCGAATCAGCTGCAGTTTATATTCATCGAATTGGTACGCAATTTTCCATCCCTTTTACTTGTAAAGATATTTATATTAGTGTTGATGGTAGGTGTTGGCCCATCATATAGTGTACTTTTAAATTTTATGTATAGAAGTTGTTAGGAAATTATAAACCAAGTGGGATTGACAAGACGCACCATGGTCAAACTCATTCAACCCAATAGCTTAAGCTCATTGACAAAGAGTCAAACAATTACTCTGCATATCTAACGTAGGACCAAATCGTGGCCTCACATGCCTCCAGAATCTCCCTCTCATGTGAGACTTTTTCACATCAGCCATTTCTCCCCACAAAATAATTTTTTTTAATATTATCAAGTATAATGCACGAAGGGGAACCTTGGTGCACCGTTTGAGGTGTTGCCGTGTGATCTTGAGGTCACGGATTCGAGTCCTGGAAGCAGCAACCTCTTGCAAAAATGCATGGCAAGGTTTGCCTATATTTTACCCTTGTGGTAAGACCCGAACTCGATCTTGTATATTAAATATTTTATAATTTGAAGAATAAAATTAATTCCCCTACGATGAAAAACCAAATTCAGTGTCGATTCGGCGTCGCACAATTTATTTTTGAATTTCGTGATTTTCAATGATTTTGCGACACTTGTTTCGTTTTATTTTGTTCTATAGATCATTTTGGATCAGCATAGATGCTTGGCTGAATTGGAATTAAATTTCACTTTATGTGGCTGAAATTTGGAATCATATAGAGGGGGCTGATTGGGAGATCAATTTGGGCTTACCGGTTGATGTAGCGGTAGGCTACGGGTGCACAAAACCTACGGTGCTAGGTGGTAGTGCAAGGGTGACACGCTAATCTGAACCTAAATGCAATGTAATCGTCGATAACTCGACAAATAAATCTGAGCAATGAGAATTCTAACTCCACGCAAATATTTGAAATTGAAGACAATTAATTTTGGCAATTTATAATGGCTTCCTCCGCTTGGAGGGCCAAAGCAAAGCGCGCGGCGAATTTCTCCTCCTGCAAATTATTAGCGTACTAAAGACAATTTCTACTAGCAAGAGTCGCAGCAAAATATAGTAATTCACTAAATGAAAATGTCAATTCAAATAATCTTATACCACAATAACTCACAAAGTAGAGGGGGATGAATCGAGGCACCGAAGAATTTGGATCTGGAAGTGTAGATCGGCGATCGGAGGTCGAACTGGCAGCATGATAACGATGGCGGTGGCTGTCCTTGACGGTAAAGATTGAGATCGGAAGGGAAAATAGTAGATCCGGGCCGGGGAAGGGTAGATCCGATGTGTAGTGACGGATCCGGACTAAAATGACAAGTATGAGTGGTGGAAATAACGGATCGGGAGGCTATAACCCTAGATCTGGACTGATCTAGAATTTTAGGGTTATTAGGATGGTGGATCCACGAAGGGGAGTTGGCGGATTAGGGAGAAGTGGGAGGGAGAGGCTGACGGGCTTTTGGGGCACTTTTTTTGGAGGTGGGTGGCGGTGGGGAAGAGAGGAGGCTGGTCGGCTGGACCGGGGGGGGGAGGCAAATGGGCGGGGTTTTGAAGCGGCAGTGGAGGTGCGGCGGGCTGGAGATGAGGAGGCGGGTTGGGCGGCTGCAAGGATGCAGCAGGCCGGCGGCTTCTAGGCTGGAAGGGCGGGCTGTAGCTGGTGGAAACGAAGGTTTGAGGAGTGGAAAATGAACGCAAGGGTAGGGGGTACTGGGGGGGGGGGGGGGGGGAATGAGCACCTAGCATGGTTATCAGGATCGTAGGATCTTACAATCCTACGATCCAGATTTTGTAAATCGATCCGGATCTTACCTAGGATCTAAATTAGTAGGTCTACGACTGGGATCGCAATCCGTATCTTAGGATCTTTAGGATCGCGATCCCGACCCGATTCTATCAGTCTGGCCAATGGTAACTAGAAGCATGTCCAACCTTATCTCAACTCCATTTAACCGGTCTAACGCTCATAGCCCAAAGCTTAATCTTATCCCAATCCCGCCCACATACCTCATCACAGAATCATATTATGTTGTTTTATCGTATCCGAAGTGTCGATTGTCGACTGCAAATGGAGGCCAAGAGCGACGTATTTTGTCGCTTCAGACCCAGACAATGTCTTCCTTTTCCTTAACAGGTTCCATTTCAAGTGATGTTAGTGTCTTATCTTATATTAATGCGTATGAGCAATTCAGTGGTTGGTAATCCAGTAGTTTCTTGCTTCTTACTTTCAGGTTGATGTCTTCTGTTCCTTTCTAGCGTACGGGCAATCTAGCAGTTAGAAATTCAGTATACGAGCAATTTAAGCTTCCTACTTCCAGCGTACGAGCAATCCAGCAGTCTGGATTCGTCTTCCTGTTTATAGGCTTCCACCAATCCATCAGTCCATATTTGTTTTTATTAATAATAGACATTGTGTTACGCCCCCGGACGGATCCGAAGGCTACAACGGGGCTGAACCAACTGGTTCAGCCCCCACTCTATAGATGGCGGCCCTCAGGTGGGGGGGGGGGCTGAACCCACCCGGTTCAGCCCCAATTGGGTCCGGCCGGCCCCCTTGGCCGGTCGGCCTTGGTCCGGGTATAAATATACCCGGATCCTCCTTGGGGGGATCAAGCAAGATATTTACAAGGTATTCCTTCCTCCTCTTAACCCTAGCCGTCTTCCTCTCTAGATCTCCCTTCTCTCTAGTAGATTCATAACATTTGGTATCAGAGGATCCTTCCTCCCAAATTTTTTTGGTTCCGCTTTCATACGCGTTCTACCAGACCCGACAACTCCTGGATCGCATCGATCCTGCTCGCACCGACGATTTCGCGCGTCGACCTTTCCCGGCATCGCGCGCATCCGATCGCTCGCGTCGACCACAACCTGCGATCGCGTCGACCGCTTCCTGCATCACATCCGCTGCCGTACCTCTCCTTCCTGCCGATCGCGCGTTTCTCCGCCTCCGCTCGCTTCCGTTTCGACCCCAGGTGACGGCGGACGGTATCCGGGAGCCGCATTTGCGGGCTGCTGCTGCTGTCTCCGCGGCCCTGCTTCCCGGCCTCATTCCCGGTCCGGCTGCTTCTCCCGAAGGCTGTCGTTCTTCCAGTGGCTGTCGCTTCTGAATCCTTCTAAATTGTTGATATTTTGCACACTCCCGGGATCCCATCATGGTGACTCGTACCCAAGAGGACTCCACTCGGCTCGCACATCTCGAAGAAAAATACACCGGTCTGACTGACACCGTGGCAACCCTCGCCGATAAGTTCACGGCATCGGAGAAACGTCTCGAAGAGAAATTGAATACCCACATGGACGAGCTTAAAAATATGTTGACTCAACACCTTAAAGGCAAAGGTGTGGTGGGCGAGACCAACACAGTCCAGTTTCCCCTTCCTACTCCAGCCTCAGAGCACGACGATCGAGCCTCTAGCCTCAATGGGGGGCTTGGAATTGACGGTGAAAGGGGAGGAGGCTCACGCCGACCACCGATATGGTCCGGGGCCACCCCGTTGGGTGGAATCGCCGCGTCTGCTTTGGATTTCCCTCCTCACCGTGAAGACCGCCAGGAGGACCAACGACCCCACGGGCTGGGGTACACACCCCGTGATGGGCTCCTCCCTATTCCAGGAGCACCGGGACACGCCTCGGGCGGACGGGGAGGAGGCGGATGGGAGTTTAGACCGCCTTTCTTGGGAAACCCCTATGGAGAGGATTGGGGGTACCCACATGTGGCCGCTGATCAACGGCTACCGCGTCGACACGGGCAAGAGTACGGAGGACTTGGGCCACAACTACCACGCGCTTATATGCCGTCGAAGATTGCCCGCATGAACTACCCCAAGTTCAAGGGAGGTGATGCACTCGAATGGGTCCAAAAGGCAGAGTTATTTTACAGCTATCAGGAGATACCAGAAACGCAGTGGGTAAAGTTGGCGTCCTTCCACCTTGAAGAGGACGCATACCAGTGCACCCAATGGTTCCTCCGGGGACGAGATCACGCGCCATGGCACGAGTTTGTCGACGGATTCACCGCCCGCTTTGGTCCCCTTGAGTATGAAGACTTCGAGGCTCTTCTTCAGAAGTTGCGTCAGAAAGGGACGGTGATGGAGTACCGAACTGAGTTTGAATGGTTGGCCAACAGGGTGCAGTGGAGCGAGAGGACATTAACAAGTTGTTTTATTTCTGGCCTAAAGGAAGACATCAGAGATGAGGTGCATGCTTATATGCCGCGCAGCTTGACACACGCTATCAGCTTGGCCCGGATTCAGGAAGAGCGTCTCAATCGACAAAAGTTCAGGGGGGACACTTCAAGGAACACTACACACCTGCCTGACACAAAGAGGGCTCCAGCAGCTGCCGATAGGGCCACAATGAAGAAATTGACGTGGACAAAGCTACAGGCTAGGAAGGAGCAAGGATTGTGCTTCAACTGCGATGAAAAGTTTACCCCAGGCCACAAATGTCAGAGGACCCAGGTTTACATGTTACAGGAAGATCCGATGTCGGATGGAGATGGAGGGGAACAGGGGCACATTATGGATACAGTCGAGTACGGGGTGTCTTCCTTGACCATGGCGGGAGACTCCGCTCCACCCACTATGAGTATTGCGGGGAGGATTGGCCAACAGCAGGTGACCATTCTGCTTGACAGTGGGAGTACACATAACTTTATTAGCCCGACAGTGGCACAGAGGCTGGGGCTAGAGGTCATCACGGATGTCGCGTCGCCGGTCGTGGTGGTCGGTGGACACGAGCTGCATTGTGAAGGCGTGCTTCCGAACGTGGAACTCAGTGTGCAAGGGTACACCGACAACATGGATGTCTACTTGTTGCCCATCCAGGGGCCAGATATGATTCTGGGGGCCCAATGGTTGCGACAGCTGGGCAGGGTGACTCTGGATTGGGAAAGGCTGACTATGGAGTTTGCTAGAGCTGGGAGAGAATACTATCTGCAGGGAATCCACATCTCACCAGTGTCAGGGGGCTCTTTTTGCTGTTTGGAGCGGCTGCCAGATTCCCACCTTGAGGACAAGCTGGGTCTTGATGGGGTGGGGAATGTTACGCCCCCGGACGGATCCGAAGGCGACAACGGGGCTGAACCAACTGGTTCAGCCCCCACTCTATAGATGGCGGCCCTCGGGGGGGCTGAACCCACCCGGTTCAGCCCCAATTGGGTCCGGCCGGCCCCCTTGGCCGGCCGGCCTTGGTCTGGGTATAAATATACCCGGATCCTCCTTGGGGGGATCAAGCAAGATATTTACAAGGTATTCCTTCCTCCTCTTAACCCTAGCCGTCTTCCTCTCTAGATCTCCCTTCTCTCTAGTAGATTCATAACACATTGGGTGTTCTACTTGAAACTGAAAGTGAACTTAATATGTTTTTTTTTATTTAGTTATTCAAAATTTTCTAATATAATTATTCACATACTATTCAATTTATTGATTTTTTTGTTAATTGAGCATGTAATTGAATGATACAAAGTTCAATTTTATATTTTTAGTTTTAATTTATAAAATATTGTAGGATCTTATGATCCTCGATCCGATCCTACGATCCGATCCGATTCAACCTCGAAACGATCCCACCTTGGATCTCGATCCTAACAACCTTGGCACCTAGGAGTTGTCATCTAGTGTTCCACGGCGTCGGCACCGGGGATGGATCGCTGGAATCCGGGAATGAAGCTCTCCAAATTATGTAGTGGCCTCATTTCAACCCCTACACATCTATTTATAAGAAAAGAACAACTAGGGCATCCCCATCAACGGCTATGATTGTCCGGTGTGGTCGACCACAAAATACATGAAAAAAAAAATTAATATATGTTTTTGACTCGCGGTGACGTGTTGGACGCAACCGCGGAGTCAGATCGGCGGTCCGATCAAGCCTTCCTGCGCGAATAAATGAACGTGGGTCCCGCCTTGCGGCGAACCCCTCTTGGTGCATGATTTGATGGATCCCCATCACCGGTACTATGTTCATTGGAATTAATTGGCTGGACATAGGCTGGCTGGGTGAAGTCCTTTTAGCTGTCTGCTTTTGGTTTGACTGGTTATGAATGAATAGAATATAATATATTAACTTAGACGTTGGCCTCTTGGACTCTTTACTGATACTTTTCACACGGCCCTATTATGATACTCCCATTTTTCCGCCTCCTGGAGCTTTTGACCTGCTGGTTTCTCCTTAGGGCTCCTCCGATTTTCTTTTCCCTTGCTCGACAGCTAGGAAACAGCAATACGGGTACCGGGTACGATACGTATCCGCTACGGCAGTACGCCAAAATTTAAAAAACAAAGATACATGTATGACATGATACGTTATAACAAATCTAATTTATATAAATTACAACTGCAATAAGTAGTTCTCAAAACATCGAAACATCAAACATAAATCATAAATTTAAGTACAAGTTCACAAATCAATGCTAAATAACATGAAGTTTTCAAACATTAAGCATTCATAAATATTACAAAATTTAACATCTTATATGTTTAACCAAAAGAGATAAAATTAAACTTAAGTTTACACATCAGTCTTTTTTTTTTCTTCTTTATTGTTGGAGATCAACTTCATTGTTGGAGATCAACATCTTCAACCTCCGGTTAGTCTAGAGACAAGTTAGCCGTTCTGTTAATAACTTGCGTCGTTTCAACACGTTCAATACACATACTTGTAATAAAAGCATACCAGTATCAGGAACATACTTGATACAGACACTACTTAATTGGACGTACCAACACTTCCTAGCATAGAGCCAACTTTTGTTTACTCTAGAAAAAGAGACTCCTATCACAATATGCAAAATGATGTGCTAAGTCCAAGTGTGTCCATAGGTGTATCCGTCGAGTATCGGGTACGTACCGGTACCGGATACGTATCCGGTACGGATACGCTGCTTTCGGGAAAGTATCCGTGCTTCATAGCTCGACAGCCACTTACCCTTGGTCGACAGTGCTGGGAGAGTCTGTTTTGGGTTGTACCCTTCTTCTTTTGGTGGTCTTACTGCTGTTCTGTGCAGTTTTGCTGGACTGGTTTTGATAGCCGGCGGTTTGGACTGAATCCCCTTCACTGTGAACTTTTCTCCTCCTTCCTCTTGTCTAACTACTGAAATCCTGCAGTTAATATAGCTGTTAGGCTATGGCTTGGTTGATTAGGGTTTGTAAATGGGGGATTTGATTTTTATGTTGACCGGCTAAAGGTTAGAATTGGTCCCTGTTTTGGGCTGCCCTGTTTTGGGTTGAGCTAGTGTTTTCTGCCGTGTTTCCTCCCAATTATTGGGCGGGCTGTTGTGTTTCCGAATGTTTTTACCTTGGAATTAGGCTGTTGTGTTTCCTTCCACTTATTGGGCCGGCTATTGTGTTGTTTTTGTGAGGTGGTTGTCTACATATCTTGATGGGGAACAATTTGATAGCTGCCCCTTTGCTGGCTGTTTTTTTTACTTGTGCCAGGCTGTTTTTGTTATGAAAAAATAGTTCACGCAGATATTTTCCGATCCAATAAATAATCTAACTGTAAAAATAGGGTGGTTACGAAGAATAATTTGAGCAAGTCACAAACAGAAAAATAGAAGCAACCACAATCAAAGAACATAAAAATTTAAAGTGATTCCCCGAATTTTGGGCACAAAGAAAAAAAAATCTCCTTTTCTGATAAACACACTGCTACAAAGAGAGTAAGGAGAGAGATCTGTATTGCCCTACGAGGAAAACGAAAAATAAAATACCACTGTCTTTCCTAAACTCTGCTGACAATATCCCCTTCGGCCTTCGCCAAGAACGTTGGCAATCTCGCTTCTTAAGAATCCGACCGAGCATGACAACAACAAATAGTAAGACGAACGAGCACCGTCGTGGCCGAGGAAGAATAAACTGCGTGAAGAGGGACATGCCTTCCCTTGGATTTTCCGCGAGACCTTCGGCCGAAGAGCATCACCGTAACGGGAAGAAAACGTGCGGCCGACACTAGCTTGTCTGAATACCTTCAAAGGGGAAACTGACATCTCTATTTATAAGCATGAACCAAGCCCTAACCAAACTGGGTAGATGGGGGCGGCTGTATGCATTAAGTAGAAGGTCCTAAAAGTTCCCAAAAACAAAAATATCGCTGGGATATTGGTTTCCAAGGATGAAACTACTAATGGTGATGTTTCCATTATCAACCCCGATTGGAAGGAGGCGGCATAGGAAATAAATCCCAGAAAATATTACCGGCTCCGGTTGGAAAGAGCCGGCATATGCAACAATCTCCGCATTGACGCCGCTTCTATGACTTGCTCCACCTTGTTGAGATAACTCCAAGATGTCCAAACGATCACCGAGAGTCAATGGACTCAATGCCAAAGGAACCAGCTGAATGTATTTCCGCCAAAAACGGATTAAAAAATCTCCTTCAATTCCGAGTAGCACACAAACTGGATTGACGTGGCTGTCTTAGAAACGCTTCACCTTGAACCTAAATTACAACTGCTCCACCTCCAACGGTGGTCTCCCATAGCAAATTAATCATGTCAAAACTTCTGACATGTGATGTGCGCGTGGGAGAGAATGATAAATGCAGACACATCAACAATGAATGCAAACGAACTGACCTTAACATGAGAAAAATGAACCCCTACGAGAACTAATCAAAAAGTTGATTAGACGCACTCTAAGCTCATGTAGAATGAAGGTGTAACAAGGAGAGAGCTTAGATAATAGATGGTGACCAAACTGCATTCACAAAAAAAAGTTCTTGATCAGGAAAAATAACTCAGAAATAAGAGTTACAGTGACATAAGTATAGCGAAATATCATGATTAAAAATGAAGGAAAGTAAACATGAGCAAATAAAGGAATAATAACCATGGAAACAAAAGGACATAAATGCAGGAAGCCAAAAAAAGAAAACACACAAAAAAGACGGGAAAAAGAATGGTGAGAAAAACACTAGAGGATGTCCTCATCTACATCCTCAAGGCATAGGGATGCGACAAACTTTTCTTTTTCATCATTAGGAGTTTTCCCTTTCTCCTTATTCCGAAGCTTCCAACAATTCTTGTTTTCATGACCTTTCTTTTTGCAGTAGTTGAAGTACATGTCTGAACTGCCCTTAGACTTTGACTTGCCTCCTCTGTCTGAACCAGACTGACCACGAGAGTATAAAGTTGAACTTTCAACAATACCCGAGTCTGACGACTTATTACGGATGTCATCTGTGAGTAACGCTCCAGTGACCTCTTCCATATCCAAAATATTCTTGATGTAAGTGAGGGTAGTGACTATGCTCTCGTAGGACTTTGAAAGAGAGTTCAGATGAATAACTGCCTTGTGCTCTTCCTCCACCTTGATATTCATGCTGAGACATTCAGATAACAGTTTATTGAAACTGTTCAGGTGTTCATGTAGAGAAGAACTCTCCTTTATGCTAAACTTGTACAACTGCTGCTTGAAGTAGATGCGATTGGGGAGAGACTTTGTCATATAGGGTACTCTCCAGCTTTGCCTAAAGACCAGAGGCAGTCGTCTCTAAAAGAAATTCATACAACACATTGTCATGTAAGTAGAACTGTATGGTGGACAGAGCTCTGAGATCCAACCTCCCACATGCGATCGGTAACCTCAACATTCTTATGGGTCTTCCCCAATAAGACACGATGTAAAGCATTCCTTGATCAGTAATGCTTTGACTTTGACCTGCCACAGACCAAAATTGTGTTTTCCATCGAATTTCGTAACTTTGAACTTCACATTGGGTGTAGAAGATGCCATAGAAATCAACCTGAAAAATCTGCACTGAAACTGAACCTCGAGGCGACCTGATTAATTCACGGATCAAGATTGGGAAGATAGGGAGCGGACCGATGTCGTCACCTACCGTTGACCAAACTCGAAACGGAATGTACAATCTGTCATCGATCGAACCTGGCTCTGATACCACTTGTTATGAAAAAAACAGTCCAAATAGATATTTTCCGATCCAATAAATAATCTAACGGAAAAAAATAGTGTGGTTACGAAGAGCAATTTGATCAAGGCACAAACAGAAAAATAGAAGCAACCACAATTAAAGGACAAAAATTTAAAGTGGTTCTCCGAATTTTTGGTACGTCCACTGCGCAGGCAAAAAAAAATATCCTTTACTGATAAACACACGGCTACAAAGAGAGTAAGAAAGAGAGAGATCGGTACTTCCCTACGAGGAAGACGAAAAAGAAAATATCATTGCCCTTCCTCAACTCTATCGCCATGAACGTTGGCAATCTCGCTTCTTAAGAATTCGGTCGAGCATGGCAATAACAAGTAGGAAGACGAACGAGCACCGCCGTGGCCGAGGAAGAAGAAACCGCGTGAACAGGGACCTGTGCTTCCCTTAGATTTTCCGCGAGACCTTCGGCCGAAGAGCACCACCGTAACGGGAAAATGTGCGGCTGACACCCGCTTGTCCGAGGACCTTCAAAGGGAAACCAACACCTCTATTTATAAGCATGAACCAGGCCCTAACCAAACCGGGTAGAGGGGGGTTGGCTGTATGTATGCATTAAGTAGGAGATCAATCTCCTACTATTTGTGTTCCTTCATCAAGGGGAAATTGAAAAGTTCCCAAAAGCAAAAATATTGCTGGGATATTGGTTTCCAAGAATGAAACCACTAATTGTGCGGTTTCCATTATCAATCCCGATTGGAAGGAGGCGGCATAGGAAATAAATCCCAGAAAATATTACCAGCTCCGGTTGGAAAGATGTGGCATATGCAACAGTTTTGTTGGAGGTTTGCCTGAGCCTTGGTGCTGCTGTTGGCAGCCCTTTGTGTTGCTGATTGGCTGCTGGAAATGCGATTTTTGTGCCCCTTTTGTTGGTTGGTTATTGGCTACCTCTCTTGGCTTTTGATCGAGTTCAGACGTGGCTTAAATCTGAAGTGTCGAGTGGCCCTTATTGAAGTCATTGGTGGGTAAATTCTGATTTGAGTTTTTTTTTTGGTCTTCTAAGCTAGTCCTCCCTTAGGCAATTCCTATATACAAAACAGTAAGTACAAAAAGACTGTACTTTGGGCCATTACACTTACACCTTCCCTGGACCTTCGCTACACGGGGATAGTTTGTGCACCGGGCTGCCCATTTATTATCAAGTATCGTGCACCAAGAGCAAAATCAGTCACGCTGAGTCTGCGTGACAGTTAACCTGCTTTTGAAGCATCAAGATCCATGGGAGCCACAAAACACTTGAAATGCCTAAACACAATCGAAGCATCTTTTCTGATACCACTTGTCAGCGAGGGGCAAACCCAGAAGAAACCGAAGCCAGACAAAATTCACCGCTTGTCAAACTCATTTTCAACTCATATGCTTGAGTACGCGCGTCGTGAATGTGAAAAACTTGATATTTGTACACCAACATATATATTTTATGTGGGACTAAATCATGCTCGTATATTACCTCAACAGAAGTGTTTGAAGTTGTTGAGACTTCCCAGTCTCTACATGTCCTTCCATTTTTATCTCAAAGAAGCCTTCTTCTTATTGATAGTTAAGACATTATTACTAAGGATGGATGGAACTTCTCATCAATTATGAAAAAAAATATATTTTACTTACAGTTACTTTTTCCAGTGCAGTTTATTTGTCCCGTCCAGTTAATTAATTTATCTTGTTTAATGATAGGGCGGTCTGGAAGAGCTGGGAGACCCGGCGAGGCCATAACGTTGTTCACCGAAGAGGATAAACCCTTCCTTCGGAACATAGCGAACGTGATGAAAGTTTCAGGATGCGAGGTTCCAAAGTGGATTCTAGCCCTGCCCAAGCTCAAGCGGAAGAAGCACCGGCCGCTGAGAGATTACGTTGGAGCTGAGCCCGATGACGCCGACGAATGATATTCTCATCTCGAATCAGCTCAGAAGTCTTTGTAGCGGTTAGTTGTTATAAGATTACTGTGATTTGCCCCATTTTTTTGTTTGTTGTAATCTATAATATCTCATATAATATCATTAGAACTTTGTAAATCTTCAATTTTTAGTTGGTATAAGATTATTACTGTTGAAGCAAGAATGGCAATATCAACATTCTGTGTGCGTGCACGTGTGCAGACATAGGTTCCGTTTGGGGGGACTTATTTTCACCGGTCAAGCGGCTACGACCGCATGAACCGGACCTTAATTACGGTCCGATACATGCGGTCGTAGCCGCTTGACCGGTGAAAATAAGTCCCCCCAAACGGAGCCATAATAGATTACATCTAGCTGCAGTTTGAGGAAGTTTCACCATTCCATACATTATTTTCTTGTTTCATGTAATTTCCTCGCCTCTCTACGTCTTTTGGCAATATATATACAGCTAAATATCTATTTCAGTCTCAAACCTTTAGCCTAGTCGTTGATTTCAGTCCCAAACCTTAAATTTTGAACATTTCCGTCCCTCTTTTTCTCCAACTTTTGATTTAAGTCCCCCAAAATCGTATATGCTAACTCTCTGTTACCTAAACCTAAACTGCAATCCTCCTTGCTGGTTCTTCGCATAGGCAGAAGAAAACCCCCATCGTGAGCGTCGTTCTCCCCCTTTGCAAGCAGCGTTCTTTGCGAGCTCACCGGTGGCGGAGATCAAGCAGACCACCGGCGGCGTCATTCTCATGGACTTAGGTACTCTTCTCCTTTCTCCTCTATTTAGGGCAGGATTCTCAAGGATTATGACAGTTTTCGATGCATAATCTCCGGCATCGCTGAAATTAGCAGTCTCCGAAGATGTTATTGATGTCATCAAACACCTTTGAATCTCCACAGATCTTGAAATTCAAATTCATCGGTGAACATAATTGTGTTGCCCTTATTAGTTGCTATAGATTTTCATTGGAATGCAAATTTAGGACGTTTGGCTAAGCTGCAGAGCTGGAAGAAATAGTGATGGGAAGCAGTGGTAAATTTGGCGGTGGCAGTCTTGCCACCGCCTGCTCCATTTTTTGTTTGGTGGAGCGGCAAAAAAACCGGCTGCATGCCGCTGCCGCCCGCCAAGGCGCCAACCAGGCCCTTTCATTGCAAATGATGGAAGATTGCTGAAGTTTCTTGAAAAAATGTATATTTTTTCTAAATTGCGGCAGAATTCTTGTAGAAAAATGTATATTTTATCTTCTAAAAGTTTGCTTTGAGCTGTAAGCTTCTGGAATTGAGATGAACAACCACCCAGGAGCAGCGAGATATGTTTGCTCACACAGCCTCCCTGTATACTATCAACTTTAATGAATTTCCAATGCTTGTGCTTCTTTCGGTTAAGCAGCAATTATAACTCAGATTTTATTGCTTGAAAAATGGAAAATTAAGGATCCGTCTGGTGGGACTTATTTTCATCGGTCAAGCAGTTACGATCGCATGAACCAGACCTTAATTCAGGTCATGTTCATGCCTGACCCGTGAAAATAAGTCCCCCAAACGGAGCCTAAGGCTTTGTTTGGGGGGACTTATTTTCACCGGTCAAGCGGTTACGACCGTATGAACCGGGCCTTAATTTAAGGTCCGGTTCATGCGCTCATAACCGCTTGACCGGTGAAAATAAGTCCCCCCAAACGGAGCCTAAGTTTTGTGAATTGCTGTTATTTACAGAAGAAGATTGAAGCATCTTTGCTATCTATTTATGTTCTGTTTTCACTGAAATGCTGGACTTTTGGAACATGCTGACCGGCTGGAAGAGGATCCAATAACGGGAGTTATGCATTTTCCTGTACTATTTCTGGTGAGACCTGGAACGGGTCTCACGAGCGGGGCCACCACCGTCGTTGGCCCTGCTCATTCGCTGTCGGATTACTTTCGGCGGGTTTGCCCGGGTCCGGCGAAACTGCCGGTCTGCGCCGGACAGGCTGGCGGTGGCGGGGCCTAGCCCACCGCTAGGTTTATTTTATTATTTTTTAAAAAACTAAATAAATATAATAAATAAATAAATTTTCTAAAAAAAAATTTGCAAAGTAAATTAATATGCAAAGTAAAATAAAAAGAAAAATGCACTCTAGGAGTCTAGGGATCATATTTCCTCATTTAATAGAAATATACAAGCTTTTGAAACTGGACCGGACCATCCGGTCCAGCCGGTCCGACATGTCAAACCACGGATTGGACACACCCGGTTTGGTCTAGGTCAGAAACCCGCTCCAGCCGCGGACCGCCCGGGAACCGCTGAACCGGGCGGCGGACCGGCGGGCCGGGAACCGGACACAGTTTTGCGTAACCGGGTGGGTCAAGAAGCCCAAAAATTTTAATGTTGGAAATTCAAAACTGTGTGGATTCAAACTCATGCCGTTTTTCTCATTATGAGCGAGTTGACTGCTGGAACTTTTGGTTTTTGTTATTTTAAGTTGTATTATATTATATGTATATAAATATTAATGTATATATTAAAGAACTTATATTAATAATATACATAATTATATAATATAAATTAAATATTTCTTAGATATATTATTATAATAACTTATTAAATTATCTATTAAAAAATAAAATTTATGAAATATTTAAGCTCTGTTTGGCAAGGCGGTGACAGTCATAAACGCTTTGCTTTTGAACTGCCGTTCTAGATCGTCCGACTTTATCTTAGAAGTTTCATCCATTTTTATATTCAAAAGTCAAAACTAGTTTTATTTTCTTGATTGTGATTTTAACCGTTGTCATGTCAAAGCTTCATTCTATTACTCTATTACAATGTCATTTTTGTCCAAACTCAACAGAGCAAAAAACGTCATGCAAAACGAAGTTTTATAAGTGTAGTGGTAATGTATATATCATTTTATTTGTATCACAGTATAATGGTAATAAATTATCAATTTATAGATAAATTTCTAAGATAATGTTAATTATTTTATTTCCTAATATTTATATTTATATATATATAACGGTTCACCCACGGTTGAATCAGTTCAACTTTGAACCTTTCCCTCCACCGGTTCGATGTCCGATCCAATTTTCAAAACCTTGGAAATATACTATAGGCTGGAAATGGCGCCGCGGGATTGTAGCCACGTGGCAAACCGGAGAGACACGGGCAAATGTGGCTTTTGTCCGGGAGGGTTCCACGCCAATGAGAGTTGGAGAAGGGCGATGCATTTTTATGTGTGGAGAAGTGGTCCCCACACGTGAGCGGTGAGCCAATCAACTACCTTAAAAAAAGAGGCTTGGGCTTTCGGGGTTCCAAAGGTCACCCCTCCGAGAAGATAAAAAGGCTGCTGAGGGGGATTCCCCTGCTAAAGGAGGGGCTACGAGATTGGGACACGTGGTCAATTGAATCCCTCGCATGCCTCCAAGAAATCATTATTTTGATGCGTGGCACCTCCAAACCCCAACTGCTCCACCGAATCTGCCAAACGCTGGTGGACTTATTAGCTCCTCTCTCTCTCTCTCTTAGCCTCTCTCTCTATATTAGCCTCTCTCTCTCTCTACTTCTTAGCCTCTCAGGCTCTCACTCTCTATATATTAGCCTCTCTCTCTCAATTAGCCCCTCCCTCTCTCTCTTTCTCTCTCTAATCAATTGTCCTTTGCTATTTCAGTAATTTTTGCTGGCCCGTGTGCAGGCGCGTGCCCCGAGCGTGCGTGCGCATTGCACGGATGTGCATGCCCACAATCGCCACCGCCTTCGTTGCCGGAAAACCTGCTCAGACAGTTTAGGGGGTAAGTTTGTTATTTCGAAAAAATTAGTTATCCAGTGATCGGAACGGAGCAACGTTATTTACCAACTCAGGATCAGTCATGTGTAATTATCAACGAGTCTCTTCAAAAAAACTATAAAAAAGCCTCAAAACCTTCATTTGAAGATAAGCAACTCTAGAGACTAGAAAAAACTCGGAGATTTTTCGTCGAGAACGTGGGACTTGGGTCGATCCTTCGCTCGGGATTCGCTCTGCTCCCTCTCTAGTCCGCTCAACACGCATCGCTCACTTGAACACTTTAGTGAACCCTGGAGAAGGCATATGGGAACACTCACGTGGGCGCTCTCGCGGACACTTTGTGGAAGCTCCGTGGACTTAGTATTTTCCTCCTTTCTTTGCACTCAAGGCATAGGGGAACACTCACGTGGTAATTGCGCATGTGAGTGATTTGTGCTGTCGAATGACGTTGCACCGTTTGATCACCTGGATTGTCATTTTTACCAAAATGACGAGAGCGCCCCCTTCCCTCCGGGAAGTTCGGGCAATCCAGGCATAGTGCCCGGAGGTGACGGCGGCGGTCGGAGGTGGTCAGCGATGAAGGAGGCGGCCGAGGACGGTGAAGGCCTCCAAAGGCGACGGCCGCCACCGCGACCAGCACCCGCGCGTGAGGGCATGTCGTGCATGCGGTACAGGCGCGGGGCACGGCCATACAGCGCGGCCCTACGGGCGCGCGAGCTGGCGTGCTGAGTGCGCGGTGTCGGGGCAGCGCTGCGCCCGAGGGCTGGCGCGCGCAGGCCGCTGCACGCAGTGCTGGCCGCGCGCGGTGCCGCAATAGTGTTGTCGTGTGCAGGATACTGCGTGCGGTGCTGCGACAGCGTGCTGCACGTGGCGCAGGCTGCCTCACGCAGTGAGGCAGTAGTGCTGATTTATGCAAGTTGTCGTGTGTAGGTCTTTGCGCGCGCGGTGCCGCGGCAGCGCTGTCGCGCGTAGGCCGCTGCGCGTGCCGTGCTGCGATCGCGCTGCTGCGCGAAGGCTGTCTTGTATAGGCCGTCATGCGCGTGGGTCTGCGACTGCATCACTGCGCGCGGGTGGCCGCATCTAGGGCCTATGCGTGAGCGAGGCATGCATGGTCCTTGCGTACGCGCTTGCGCGTGGCACTCGCGTGCGAGCTTGCTTGGTCCTACTTTCTCCTCTGCGTGTCTTTGGTGGAGCTCCAGTTTAACTTAGAAGGTTCAGGGAGAACCCCATCAAATGTTCACAAATTTTCGTGAGTTGTGAACCACAAAGCGTCGAGTCCGAAAATTTTTAGCCTCGATCCCTTGCCTTGAGAGTCACGGACTTAGAATTTCTTCAATTTGCACGTGTCACAAGTCATTTTTGTTTGCGACGTGAAATGTCCCCTTGGCCGGACCTTGATGCTGGTGTTGACTCCTCGAAATCGCCCATGTATGCTTTGACGACCAACGATTTTGCGGGGATGCCTGGGCGGGGATGCCTGGGCGGCGATGCCCGTGATTGACTACTTATTCTTTGCCCTTATTAGTCGCACGAAGTATGTAACGAGTTGTGGAGACGTTCTCCCGCTTTGCGCTTTGCGGGCTGCGTTGGTGAGGGAGTGCGTTGCTTTGCATACTTTTCCTCGAGCATGACAATGTGTGTTAGCTTGTGCGGTTGTCGCAAAAAATTTGCGCTGACAACGAATTCTTGTGACGCAAAGCAATGTTCTACCCCCTTATTTTGGTGTCGCGAAAGGACCAGTGGGCTTGCTGTCACCTGAAGTTGGGACATGGCATTCATTTCCATGTTGTAACTTAGAATTACTCAGTGTCCGTTCCTACCAGGAGTTGGGACAGGGCTTCCGGAGGTAGATGTCATCGATGATGTCTGTGTCTCAGGATTTTGCAACGATGCGAGCTTTTGCATTTACATAACACATGGAGTACTGGGGGCCTGGGGTCATGGAGTGGAGCGGTGTCGGATAGCCGAGCGAGCCCTGCAATGACGACTATGAAGGTAGGTCTATCGTGGTTGGACGCATGCGTTGTTAAGATCCGTCTTGTATTTGGGTGGGACTTTATGTGTCGTAAAGGCGGCGGGGGCTTTTTGTCCCCAAAGAAGGTGCTACCTTGAAAGATGGTTCTGACAACGGGGAAGCATTTGATTACATCTCTACCGAACGCACGCTTGGTATGACTGGTTTGTGTATCGCCTTTGTCACTTTCTCTGCTAAGTCGTGCGTGTTTTTGAATGATGTTTTTAGTTTGCAACTTCCCTAGGGCGTCAGCCTTGCGTGGTGAGGATCTCGTCATCGTCACTAGGCGGGGGATCTTGGAAGTTGCCGAACTGTTCCCCACTGTTGCACTTGATGTGGCGACTTGGTACCGTGACATGCACTATGGTGTCCTGGGATCGTCTGGTGCTCTTATGTTCCCTGTTCATGGGACGCTATCACTAGCAATTGTCGTCGAGCGTTAGTGAAGAGGGTTTGTTACTTAAGCGCGATGGGGAGGACACTTGTCCCCTTACCTTGGTAGTGCAGACAGACTCGGAGATTTGCTTGTTTCGTGAGGTGGCGATGGACCTTAGTTCGTGCGTGCTTTTAGATTTCCCGTGATTTGGCAAGGAGACTTTGCTTGATTTTGTACGAGGAGGATCAAAATCCGTCTGTGCGGTAGCGATGAAGAGTCTTTATTCGATCGCTCTTTTAGGATTACCTGAGTCCGTCCGGATAGAGGTGGTGTAGATAAAGAAAGAGAAGACTCAATTACCCGCGGAGCTGGAGGATATCGAGGTTATTCAAGCGTCCGTGGT
Source organism: Platanthera zijinensis (assembly GCA_039513925.1). Classification (NCBI taxonomy): domain Eukaryota; kingdom Viridiplantae; phylum Streptophyta; class Magnoliopsida; order Asparagales; family Orchidaceae; genus Platanthera; species Platanthera zijinensis. Next base: position 21,316,614 of record CM077092.1, read on the forward strand.
GGCTGAATACAACACGTATCATGACTTTGAGATGGAGCGCTCCCGTATTGCAGAGGAGGTCCATTCAAGGATGATGGCGATTGGTTTTGATATGCTTGAGTGCGATGTCGCGTACTGCTCGTTGCAAGGGGTTTCGGGTTGCTCGGAGATTATCAGAGCGCAGCGATCCGGGAGTGGAGGATGCCCCGAATGACGATGCTAACGTGGATGTTGAGGGTCGATCCCATTGTGCCCCTTTTTTGTTTGATTTTCCTTTGCTTTATCTTACGGGTGCGCCTTTGCACCGTCATATGATGATGTAGTCCGTGGGGTAGCTTTTGTTCGAACGGAGACCCACTTTTTCGGATCTCCCGTGTTTCGGTTGCGCTTTGGTGGGTGTACATGTTTGGCAGAGTATCGCTTAGCTTGAACACTGCCATTTTTAACATGTTGCTAGCGGGAGATGTTCATCCGCTTGCATTTTGGGAGGATTGGAGCTCTTCCAAGTGGAGATGGCGAAGAGCCTTTGTTCGTTCACGTCTTGGGAGGACCAGGATTCGTCTGAGTGGTGGTGGATGTTTGTTTACTCGCTTTTTCAGGAGAGTCGTAAGATGCTTAGAATTTGGGGGAGATGATCCCTTGTTTGCTCGTGTTTTGAGTGGAGATGGCGGAGAACCTTTGTTCGTGTTTTAGGATGACTGAGGTTCATCTGAGTGGAGAAGGAGAAGAACCTTTATTCGTTCGTGTTTTAGGAGAACTGAGGCTCATCCGAGTGGTGGCGGTGAAGAAACTTGGTTTGTTCGCGCCTCAGGAGGACCAGGGTCCGTCCGGGTGGAGGTGGCGAAGAACTTTTATTTGTTTGCGCCTCTGGAGAACCGGGTTTCATCCAAGTGGTGGTGGCGAATAACCTTTGTTCGTCCACACCTCAGGAGGACCGGGGTCCGTCCGGGTGGAGGTAGCGAAGAACCTTTGTTCGCTCGCACCTCTGGAGAACCTGAGTTCATCTAGGGCTGATATCGAGTCGAGTTCAAGCGATTTTGACTCGGCTCGAAATCGAAATTTTCGACTCGAACTCGGCTCGAAATCGACTCGAACTCGGCTCGAAATCGAGGCGAGTCGGCTCGACTCGAAATGGCTCGATTCCAAGTCGACTCAAAATTGAATCGAATCGGCTCGAAATTGAGCAATTTTTCTTTTTATTCCTATTTGGCTCAAAATTAAGTTGGACAACGTAAAAATTTAGCAAACAAAACACTTAAAAGCTCCGTTCTTTTTATTTTGATTTAAATTTTATTATTTTTAATTTAAAATAAGAATATATCAATAAATAAATATTATATTTAATTAATTCGAGTTGATTCAAATCATATTTCGAGCGATTCAGGGCTGACTCGAAATCAGATTCGAGTCAAATTGAATCGACTCAAATTGAGTCGAATCAAATTTAATCGATTCCGATTCGACTCAATTTTCGAGCGACTTTCGAGCGACTTTCGAGTTTCGAATAATATGCTCAGCCCTAGGTTCATCTAAGTGGTGGTGGCGAAGAACCTTTATTCGTTCGCGCCTCAGGAGGACCGGGGTCCGTCCGGGTGGAGGTGGTGAAAAACCTTTGTTCGTTCACGCCTCTGGAGAACCGGGGTTCGTCCAAGTGAAGGTGCAGATGAACCTTTGTCTATCTCGCCTGGGAGGTGCAAACAGACCTTTGTCCATCTCGCTTGAGGTGTAGAAGGGCTTTTGCCAATCTCACATGAGGAGGGATCAGTTCGCTTGATCAGAGTCTCCTTCTGAGATTTTTAAACATTCTATTGGAAAGCTCAGATTCCCCACTTAGGATATCTGAGCACTTAGTTTTAGATAGGTCGGAGTTTTCTCTTAAGATATTTGGGCACTCTGTTTGAGAGAGACCAGAATCTCCAATTGGGATATTTGAACACTCTATTTGGAAGAGACCAAAATATCCACTCGGGATATCCAAACACTCTGTTTGGAAGAGACCGGAATCTCCACTTGGGATATTCAAACACTCTGTTTGGGAGAGGCCAGAATCTCCACTTGGGATATCTGAACACTTTATTTGGAAGAGGCCGAAATCTCCACTTGGGTTATCCGAACACTCTATTTGGGAGAGGCCGAAATCTCTGCTTGAGATATCTGAACTCTCTGTTTGGAAGAGGCCAGAATCTCCACTTGGGATATCTGAACACTCTGTTTTGGAGAGGTCGGAATCTCCGCTTGAAATATCCAAACACTTTATTTGGAAGAGACTGGAGTCTCCACTTGGGACATCTGAACACTCTGTTTGGAAGAGGCCCGTGATGAGAAACTCAAGTCTTATTTCTTTGATGTTGAAAATGAGATACAAGTACATGCGTCAGATGTTTTGGACATTTTACAGGCTGAGAAAGTTCTCCCTTGGTACGGTCACCCTAGGGATTACCACCATGTAAGCTCACTCTAGATTGGTTGACTCGGGGCTCTTATCTTGTAGGATTTTTTTGAGAAGTCCCAGGCAAATAAACCGTTCTATTTTCGTCTTCAATCGCGTGCAACTCTCCGTGTTATGCCTGTATCGTTGGTGATGGTCACAGTACTTGGATAGATCTCCAGAGCTTGGAGTGAGAACCCTTGGCCTTTGGAGGGAGGGATGATCATGGATGGCAGACAGTACTTCTGTTAGCAAAGCGTTGAGGGGAGCTAAGGTTTGATTGTGGTGGTGCCCCCACCCCTACCCCGATTTGGCAGGAGTTGCCCTGGCGCTCGCGACTTCCCCTCGGACTTCGCCGCGAATCCTGACCCCTCTTTCTTTTGACCTTTCTTCAAACTATAGCAAATGCATTTTGATGGCTTCATCCGCAGTGATTTGATCCCTGACTCGGTGGACGAGGTCATGGTTCCTTATCATCAAAGAGTAGATTTTCCTAGTCTGAGTCCTCCGAGGAAGGTTCCTCACAGGAGCTCGGGGTTTACCCCCGGGATCTGTCGTGTCTCTGCGGTGAAGCGACGAAGGTAATCTTTGAGTGATTCTCCCTCAGTCTGCCGGATTCTCGTGAGATGTGAGGGATCCCGAACGATCCACTGATTGACGATAAATTGATCTATGAAAAGTTGTGTTAGCTCTGTAAAGTTCTTGATTTCTCCCTCTTTCAGAGAGCAGAACCTGGCATGAGCCTCTTCTCTCAAAGTTGTCGGGAACACCATGCTCAGGAGTGGGTCAGGGGCATTGTATATGCGCATGATGGTTGCAAAGAGACTGATGTGCTCTAGAGGATCACATGTCCCGTCAAACATCACGAAGTCGCGGAGCTGGGTCCCGGGCGGAACAGGATATGCTAAGATCGAGGGAGCCAGTGGGGAGATGAGGTGTGTTGTGCGTTGCACATTTGCTCTATGGTGCCCTCCGTACCCATATTGCTCCTTGATTATGCGTCTCACTTCCTCTCTATCGACTTGAGCGGCGGCCTCCTTTGTCGCATGAATTTTACCTACGTGTGGCGGGAAGCCCATTGAGCAATGCGAGGTGTGGGATCCATTGGCGCTGGATCATTTGTGCGGGCATCATCTGACTTGGGATTCGCAGTGGTTGGCCTTCAGGATCGATTTCCTTGTTGGGAGCGCGACGAGCCCTTAAGTTTCCCAACAAGATGAGCATTCTTTGTGTGGCGCTCCCTTATCAGACGCCTGCATTCTTCCTTTGATGTTTGAGATGTTGTGACGATGGATTCTCACTGAAGCGGGGCTTGGTGTGTTTCATTAGTGCCATGTTACTGGAAGTTTATGCGCTTCCCTTCGTCATTGCTACAAGTTGGGGATGCTAAAATTTGTTAGAGTTTTTGGGAACACTTTCTCACAGGCGGCGCCAAACTATTGCGGGTCGCCCGATCTTTCTCCGGTCTGGAGAAATCGGGTCGTCTTAGCTCATAATTGGATTGGGCGCGAAAACAATCAAAATGAATCGCAACAATTGACAAAAGAAGTTTTTTTCGTGGAAACTCTGAAATGGTGAAAAACTACGTGGTTGGAATAGCGTCGAGCCAAAATCTACTAGATTTTTGGAGTTTTATAAAGATTGATTTGATCTCGAAAGGTGACAGATCGCTACTCCATTACAAGTGCAGAAAATGAGGAAAAAAATAGCTAAGTTCTCAGAGCCTCGATGGAAGCGATCTGGCCTTGGAATGTTGCTGAGCACGCGGAACCTGGGTGGGAGCGTTCCAGTTGGAAAATTCTCCAAGTCCACGGAGCTTCTGGAAGGAGCACTCTCATTGATGTGAAGCCTTGATGGGAGCGCTCTCGCGGAGACGGTTGACGCGACTTGAACTGTGTGGAGCCTTAGCGTAAGGAGAAGAGCGGAGTGAATTCTTGAGCGGAGAATCGACATAAGTCCACGATCTCGTCGGAAAATCTCAGAGCTCACTCTTGTCTCTGGAGTTGCTTGTCTTCAAATGAAAACTCAGAGGCCTATTTATAGTTTTCCGGAGGTTATGATGGTAATTGCATCGGGGAGTGATTTGTGCCGGCGAATGACGTTGCTCCGTTTTGATCATCTGGATCACCATTTTTACCAAAATGACGAGAGTGCCCCCTTCCCTCCGGGCAGTTCGGGAGGCCCGGGCAAGGTGCCCGGAGGCGGCGGCGGTCGGAGGCGGCGGCGGCCAGAGGAGGCCGAGGACGGTGAGGGCCTCCGGCGGCGGCGGCGACCGGGCCGCTGTGCGCGCGGTGCCTCGACAGTGCTGCCGCACGCGGGCTACCACGTGCGGTGCCGCGACAGCGTGGTGCGTGCGACGCTAGCTGCCACGCGCAATGTTGCGGCAGTGCTGCCGTGCGCGGGCTGCCGTGCGCGGGCTGCCGGGTGTAGGCCGCTGCGCGCGCGGTGCCGCGGCAGCGCTACTGCGCGCGGGATGCCGCGTGTAGGCCGCTGCACACGCAGTGCTGCTGCGGCAGCGCTGCTGCGCGGTGGCTTCCATGCACGGACTGTCGTGCGAGGGCTACCATGCGCGGGCTGTCGTGCGCAAGCCGTCGTACGCGAGGGGCTGCGACAGCGCCGCTGCGTGTGTGTCCGCATCTAGGGCATGTGCGTGTGCGAGGCACGCATGGTCCTTGCGTGCGCGCTTGCACGTGGCGCTCGCGTGCGGACTTGCTTGGTCCTGTTGGCTCCTCTGCGTGTCTTTGACCGAGCTCCAGTTTAACTTAGAAGCTTCAGTGGGAATCCCATCAATATGTATTTTTTCATTCTCAAAATGGTTGTTATCCTTCAGGCATTTGTTATTGTCATGTTAACTCTCCTTTCCTCTGTCAATGCCAATGCCTCAAATCAAATAGAACAAAACCATGGACACAACAAAAGACAAAGAAGCCCTCTCTTTTTCTCTCAATGGCTAAATTTTCCTCATTAAACCTAAACGATTTGAGTGCCTAATCTCCTCCCTATTCATATTTAATCGCAATGAAAGACATTGAAACCGACAAAGTGCCCAAATGGGGGGCTAGAAGACAATCTATTGCATAATCCCACCGGTTAGTTTGTCTTGGGCTCTTGTGATGTTTAGTTGGGAAGCCAATTTCTAGGGATCTTGCTTTTGGGATGCCATGTAGCTGGAAGGCGGGGGTGTTCTGCGTTGCACCGTGCGGTGCAGCACTCGCGCTGAGATGCGTGCGCGAGTGCTGATGCACTGTCAGTCGTGGAATGTTGCACTGCACGGTGCAGTACAACCCCATATAGCTTTGTTTGGCTCATCTAAAGTAATTCATCCAGCAATGATGTGAGGATTATTTGTCGAGCTGTGCACTCATCGTCGTGTTCCCATCGTGTAGGGTTATTATTGTTGGATAATTAATAGTATGTATGCGCGTGTCGAGACAGATTCGGTAGCGTACGATGAGTTGTTTGTCTACGCTTTAGGCACTATAAATAGTCATTCCAAACTTAATGAACTATTGTAGAATACCTTGAGCGACTGAGCTGCCCTGACATTTATGGCAGGATTCCTTTCCCGCACGAGCAATTGTGAGTCTGAATAGCGACGGTGTTTAGTGCAACGAAAGCTTTAGGTAGGAGATTGAAGGGCCGGGGTTATTTTTCATTTTGTGTATGTAATCAACGTGTCTTCCAATGTTACAGTTCGTTTTATTATAAACATGGTTGTGAAATAAGAAAGGGCGCTGCTATCCGCACCGCAGTTTTGGTTAGTCGCACCGTGCTTTCTCCTTATTTTTCGTGCCTTTTGAAAATACGTCTTGTACCTGCATTTTTAGAAAAGCGTTCAACACGAATGTTGTGATTGAAATGAAGGCGATAGAAGAGTCTATTGATAAAATCGGTCACATTCATAGAGTGCTTTATAAGATTACGAGCTTGTTCGCACGGATTACGCCTGTGCTCGAAGCTCTCGGGTGGGCTTTGGTCGCATTCAGACGGGTTTCGCCTGCCTCCACAGTGACTTCGCTCGCGCTTGATGGTCCGGGAGGCCTTCAGCCGCATAGAAGCGGGTCCCGCTTCCACGCAATTCACCGCTTCGGCGCCGCAATCCCCACTCGCGCTCCCCATGAAGCGCGTATGCAAAATCAAACAATCATAGGACTCCGGGGGGGCACGAGTGGGGGTTGCGGCGTCGAGCCGGTGAATTGCGTGGGAGTAGGGCCCGCTTCTATGCGGTCGAAGGCCACCGGGAGATTCAAGTACGGGCGAAGCCCTTGCGAAGGCGGGCTTCGCCCGCCTGGATGCGGCCGAAGGCCGCTCGAGAGCTTCGAGCACGGGCATATCCCGTGCGAAGAAGCTCGTATTTAATATAAATTTAATTTAATATTAATAATAATATCAGTAAGTATTTATTACAAATTTAACAATCATAATAATAATAATAACAGTAAAAACAAAAATAAAAACAATAATAATAATCATAATAATAACACTTAGATGTAGGTTGCCGGAGCAATATCATTAAATTCCTTTATAATATAGTATAGATGTAGGTTGTCCGGTCAGGCCACCGTCGGCTCCGCCAGCGGCAGTTGTATGAAATCAATTCTTTTTTATAAATACGCTCGCAGGCGAAGGGAGAAGGTAATTTTGGAAGTCCAAATGTAACCCACGCCTCCTATAGCAAAGATAAATTCCCTTATAATATAGTATAGATAGATATAAAGACATATTGGTATAATCGAAAATTAAATAGAAGGTTAGAATAAAGGCCTATTGGTATAACCGTCCTCCTTCGCAATTATTGTTTTGGTAGAATGACCTATTGGCATAACCCGCCACACCGGTGTTATGAAGATTGTAGGACCTATTGATATAAGATGTTGTTATAAGCAAATCATATTTCGCTTCTAACAAATCAGAAAATATTCAAAATATTAATATTTATGTTTTTTGAAATGACTTCTAGCAAATCTTATGTTCCTTCGTGTTTTTTCGAATTGCGTCTTCTACGTGCATTTTTATGAGAAGTGTTCAACAAAAAAGTTGTATATCTCGTCGATATCTACAACTTTCATGTTAAATACTTTTTAATTTGAAGTCATTTAGGCCCCCAATTTGACCCCCGAAAAAAGTCACGCCGAACCCGAGTGTCCGTACATATGTTCGGCGGGACTTTTTTCGGGGGCCAAATCGGGGGTCTAAACTGCTTCAAATCAAAAAGTGTTTAACATGAAAGTCGTCGAGATCTACAACTTTCATGTTGAACATTTTTTTAATTTGAATCAGATTTGGCCCCCGAAAAAAGTCAAGCCGAACCCGGCGGTCCGTACACCGTGATTTTTTTGGGGGCCAAATCTAGGATCTAAACAGCTCCAAATCAAAAAATGTTCAACGTGAAAGTTGTAGATCTCGACAACTTTCATGTTGAACACTTCTCATGAAAATGCACGTATAAGACGCAGTTTAAAAAGACGTGTATATTCTTATATAAACTTAACTGGTATATACAGCACACCCTTATAGAAATTAGAAATCAAATATATTTTGAGGCACCTGCAACTCAATTTCTAAGCCAAATGATATAGTATAATACAAATATTGATTTTTGAGAGTTTTTTTTAAAATTTAAATAGTTTGCTAGTAGCCAATTAATTTTCAAATAATAATTTTCAAATTTTATAATTTATTAGTAGTAAAAATTTGCTAACAGCGAAAATAAATTTGCTAATAACAGTATCCTTGATATAACCAGCTAGTCTTAGTAGAGATTGGTATAAGAGTCTATTAGAATAACAGACTAACCTTAAACTACTTTTGATTATGAACCCCTTGAGAAGGTTATATGATTGATGTTGTTTTTGTAAGGGTTTAGGGTAAAATTTTGTTTTCTGCTTTTTTTGCAAGCTTGGAAATGATTTGTCATATGGATTTGTCATATGGATAACGATGACGAATGTAACTTATATGAGGATAAGATCAAAACGATGTGCGTGTGTGAACATGTGAATAATTCAAATCAAGATTCATTCGCAAGTAAATAATTTTAGCAACGCTGATGAGGTTCCCCTGAACGGGTTTGACCGAACCGTGAATCCAGTTGCGCCATTTTGCGGCGCTCAACGCCCCCCCAAGTCAAGATCTTTAAAGCAATTCGTGACCACCCGGCCTTATACAGGCCCAGGGCGCTCCCCCCTGGCCGAGGAGATTTGTCAGAGTATTGCGAGTATCATCGGGGTCATGGTAACAGCACCGACGGGTGCAATCAACTAAAAGAGGAGATCCAGTGACTGACCAGTCTGGGGGTGGTTGATCAATTTCTATCAAGAAAAAGGCAGCCTCCTAATCAGAGCATGAGATGTACAACCATCAGAATTGGCGAGCCATCCACCGGGTTGAACCAAGTTCTGGTGGACGGAGAGATTACCGTTAATGTGTTTTTTTATGACCACTACTTCAACTCAAACTAACCACTGAAAACCTCGAGCTAACATCTGTCAGCGCACGTGTTTCAGGGAATGCCACAGTACCAGTCATAGGCACCATTACTCTCCTAGTCACTCTTGAAGAAGCACCTGGGCGAGCACCCTATGGCGTACAATTCATCGTCATCCAAGTTGATTATGACTACACCGCAATACTCCAACAATCACTCATGGATGTTTTCCGATCCCGCTCCCGCCACTTTCATCCTTGAGCCGTTTCTTTTTCTGCTCATTTATTTATTTACTATTGTAAAAACCACAAGCCCGGGCTTGCGAAGACTATCTTTTTTCTATTTGCTTTATTAATGAAATTGTTTAGCCAGGTTAAGGCGCGCAACCTGATTGACTACCTACATTCTCCGGCGGTCGGATTGAGTACTTACATTCTCCACCAGTACTGTCAGCCGACACCCTGCCATTGCAAGGGCATGCCCCCCTTTCGCAGCAAAGCCACGAGCAACCCTCGTGCAAACCAAGCCGCGATCAACCATCGCCAAACTCCCTGTGGGGGCCTGCCCCCCTCACGGCTAAGCCACGAGCAACCCTCGTGCAAACTGAGCCGCGAGCAACCCTCGCGCAAACTCCTCGTGGGGGTATGCCCCCCTCATGGCTAAGCCAGGAGCAACCATCGTGCAAACTAAGCCGCGAGCAACCATCGCGCGAACTCCCTATGGGGGCCTGCCCCCTCACGGCTAAGCCACGAGCAACCCTCATGCAAACTAAGCCGCGAGCAACCCTCACGCGAACTCCTCGTGGGGGACTGCCCCCCTCACGACTAAGCCACGAGCAACCCTCGTGCAAACTAAGCCGCGAGCAACCCTCGCGCAAACTGCCCGTGGGGGACTGCGCCCCTCACGGCTAAGCCGCGAGCAACCCTCTTGCAAACTAAGCCGCGAGCAACCCTCGCGCAAACTCCCCGTGGGGGCCTGCCCCCCTTACGGCTAAGCCACGAGCAACCATCGTGCAAACTAAGCCGCGAGCAACCCTCGCGCAAACTCCCCGTGAGGGCCTGCCCCCCCCCCCCCTCACGGCTAAGCCACGAGCAACCCTCGTGCAAACTAAGCCACGAGCAACCCTCGTGCAAACTCCCCGAGGGGGGGGGGGGGGGGCGCCCCCCTCGCGACTAAGCCATGATTACAACCCGCACAAAGCAAGCCGCGGGTCAGAACCGTGCAAACTCGGTGTAACACCCCAAGAAGGCCCCAAAAGACTCAACATGAAGTTTGAGTAGCAGGCTGGTTTACACGGCCTGGGACACGGGCGTGTCCCAGGGCGTGTCGGGTGTACACGGCCTGGGAAACGGGCGTGTCCCAGGGCGTGTTCGATTTATTTTGCGAAATTGGCCTATTCAAGTCAGAGCCGGACACGGCCTTGAACACGGCCGGGAACACGGGCGTGTCAGGCTGGACACGGGCGTGTCAGCTGCCATGTTCCGACCCGTGTACTGGTTGCAGCTCGATGTAACAGGAGACACGGGCGTGTCTCAAGTTCGACACGGGCGTGTCAGGTTCGACACGGGCGTGTCGATGACCCGTGTTGTGCAGTCGGTTCAAACTGTGTGCCGCTTAAAGGGTACACGGCCTGTGACACGGGCGTGTCACAGGCCGTGTCGGCCAAAAAGTGAAGTTTTGGGAAAATCTTGGCCGTTCAGTTTTCTCTCTTTTGATCCAAGGGTCCAGGTAGTTTCCTGGCTGGGTTATTACGTAATGTAAGGATGAAGAGTCATTCTTCATTTGCCCTTAAGGAAGAGAAAAAGAGAGAGGAAGAGAGGAAGAAGGAGGAGGAGAGCAAGCCACCGGCGGAGCTCCCGTGGTTCGATTCGTGATCCGAAGCCGGCGTTGTGAAGGCAAGGCTGCTGCGGTTCTTTCTCACCGGCTAGTTTTCGATGGCACCGAAGAGATCGACAAGGGTAACGATCTCCCTCCTTGGACGTGTGAAGTCCTTCTTTTCTGCATTGCATAGGGAAAACCCTTCCCCGCGAGTGTGCGGTGGGTTGTGGTGTCCCTTGGGGTAGATATGTGAAGTCCCCCTTGTTAGAGGCCGGAATTGGAGTACGGCTCTAGGCATGCTGTGTGAAGCCCATCTGGATGGAATCTGGATTGGTGATGCTTGTTTGCATATCGGAGAAGGCTCCGTGATAATGGCTTGTGATGCCTATGGCTTGTGATGCCTTGTTCCTACCTGTTGCTTGGTGTGGCAGGAAGTACTGGACGATGTCCAGGAAATGAAGAGGGTTGGATGCAACTCTTGTGGCCGTGTGTTGCCACTTTGTGAGTAGTTGAGCCGTTGGGCTGCAACTCGATGAAAAGGCAGATTGCCGAACAGGAAAGGTGAAACCGACCCGCGCCTATAAAATACCATGGATACTTCCGTATTCGAGGTGGCTCGGCGACTTGAGCAACGGGGGTGGCTGATCCGTACCTGCGTTAGGTCCGTCCGACTTGGAAGCCTGGTAAAGGTTTTGTTGGAGCGCCTAATGAGAGTCTTAGGCCCGCGCGCCGGAAAGACTAGAATGCTCAATTACCGTGTAGACGGTGGTGTTGACCCTGGTATTCCGGTACACCGAAAATGTGCCCTGAGTGCACGGACTGTCGGGCCGGGTGGCCGATGGTTGTGATGGCTTGAATGTGCCTGCGCGCACATAGTTGCTATGTGATGATGCCATGCTTGCAGGGAAAGAATGCTCATGCCCCGAGAAAGGGGTAGGATTGTTATAATTGGGTCAGCTGAATGCTGACCGTTGCATTGTTTGCCACCGGTTGGGTGGATTGTTCCCGTGCAGGTGCTGGAGAGCCAAGTGGTAAATGATGGGCTGAAGCCCTACTGCTGTTCCTGCTGCTGCTGCGGCTAGCCTGGAAGGCTAAGCGAATGGCTTTGTTTTGTTTTCTCTTTTTACTCATGTATGGCCGGCCTGCGCGCCGAGGTTTGTAAAACATGATGTATGTTCAGAGAAACTGTAAGGCCTTAAGGCCAAACTCTTGTGGTTGTGTACATTCCGTGGTATATATATAAATGTGGTTTTATATATTGGACATTCCGGTTGAGAGTTCAAAGTACTACTTAAAGCTTCCGCTAGAATGCTCTGAGTTAGGCTTCGTATGTGGTTTGGTATTATCCTGTGACCTCACCGTCTGTTTGTGGCATATAGTGTGGGGCCCCGGCCGGACCTTCTACTATACGTCATTTAACGGATGGGGTCGTTACATTTTGGTATCAGCTTTTCGTCGGTCTTCCTCTTTCGAATTCGTGGTCGAATTCTTTTGTGGGGTGGCGAGCACGTGTTTGTGCGACCTGCTGTAACGCTAATGAACTCTGGAATGTCCATTAAGGAATGTACAAAATCTTGTTTGAGGAATCTGCGCGTTCCTTTTTGTGTTGTTTTGCTTGCATACGTCGCTAATGTGTGTCTTGTCCACCTATAGGTGACACGTAGTGGTGCTGGGCAGTCTGAGCCCCAGCGTTCTGATGAGAGTGCGGCACCAGCTGAGGTGCCAACACCTCCTCCATCTGCGGAAACTGTTCGCTTAGTGGCTGAGGCGCTATTTGCCATGATTCAGCCGACCGGGCAAGCGCAGCCGGCGGTAGTGCCAGTTCGTGTTGATGTAAGACCCGAGCCGGTTGAGGCTGTAGATCCACGAGCAGCTGACCGACAGTTGAAGCAATTCATGAGCTTCAGTCCTCCTATGTTTGCGGGAATGGGATCCCCAACGCAGGCGGAAGATTGGTTATCGCGTGTCAAGAGGATAATGACAGCGATCCGGGCGGAGGAAACTCTCAAGGTCACCTTAGCCACCTTCATGCTTGAAGGGGAGGCGCGGTTGTGGTGGGATGAGGTTGAGCTACACCATTTGGCGGGCAGGCAATTAACACAAGTGTCGATTGAGGAGTTCTCTCGATTATTTCTGGCGAAACATGTCCCAGCGGCGCAACGCATTGCTATGGAAAATGAGTTCCAACGGTTAAAGCAAGGGGACGATAGTGTGGATATCTACTTGCACGAGTTTACCAGGTTGGGACGATATGCAGGAACAATCTTCGCGGATGACCAAAGGAAAACGAATCGGTTCTATGAAGGATTGCGGGATGAGTTACGATTCCTGCTTTCGAGTTCTGTGAGCCAAGGGTTTCAGGCGTTGGTTGATACTGCGTGCGCGTTGGAGAAGGACATGAGGCGAGTGCAAGGGAATAAGGGCTTGGTTGTGTCAAAGCCAGAGTTTCAAGCACCTCGCCCGAGCAAATCGTTTTACCAGAAGAAAGGGGGCAAGAGGTCCAAGCCATCGGGGCAAGTGACTACGACCGTTGTGTCGGGAGCGACATCAAGGCCGGATGCTCGTACATGCTATAACTGTGGCCGGGTGGGGCATATTGCTCGTGACTGTCGGGTTGTGCAGCCCAAAGGGGAAAAGAAGACGGGTGCGTCGTATGCTGAGAAGGGCAAAGCGGTGGTGGATTCCTCTGCTTCCCAGGCGCAGCCCCGAATCTATCAACTTGGCCAACAGGAAGCGATTAAGCAAAGTGACGTCGTCACAGGTACGAGTTGATTTAGTTTACTTGCTGTGCTTTTGGTTTTGGTTATGTTTAGCTTGTGCATGATGTGTGTGTGTTGCAGGCTTTGTCCTGATTCGGAATAATTTAGCGAGAGCCCTGTTTGATACGGGTGCTTCGCATTCTTTTCTGTCTGAGGATTTCGTATCTCGAATTGGGGTACCAAGTCATGTGACGGTGGATAGTACAAGGGTGCTATTGCCGAATGGCTGTGTGATGCTTGCGGATAGGGCTTGCGATGTGGATGTGCAAATAGGAAGTCGGGATTTCGGTTTGAGTGCAGCTGTGCTACCGTTATCGGAGTTTGATGTGATCTTTGGTATGGACTGGCTTTCGGAGCAGCGTGCCTTTATTGATTGCAACTCCAAAGAGATTACACTGGGCCAGAATACCGGGCTTGTGACGAAGTTCGCTGGTATGCGAGGAGTTGGCGGAACGTTGTTATCTGCACTCCAAGTCATCAATGCTGTTCGGAAGGGCGCGGAGTTATTCTTCACGCTAATTCAGGCTGTTGAGCCAAAGGCCAGTGTCGGTGAAGTGCCAGTTGTGTCAGAGTTTGCCGATGTGTTTCCTAAAGATCTTCCTGGGTTACCACCCCAGCGGGAGATTGACTTCTCTATTGAGTTGGTGCCAGGTGCGAAACCTGTGGCCCGCTCTCCATATCGCGTCGCGCCAAAAGAGATGGCTGAGTTGAAAGTCCAATTGCAAGAGTTGTTGGAGCAGGGTTATATACGCCCAAGTATGTCACCTTGGAGCGCGCCTGTTCTATTTGTGAAAAAGAAAGACGGTAGCTTACGGTTGTGTATTGACTACCGCGAGTTGAATAAGCTGACGGAGAAAAACAAGTATCCGATCCCACGGATTGATGACCTCTTTGATCAGCTGGCGGGATCAACGGTCTATTCCAAATTGGATTTGAAATCGGGATATTATCAGCTAAAGATTCGGGAAGGTGACATTCCCAAGACGGCGTTTGGAACACGCTACGGTCATAATGAGTTCACGGTAATGCCATTTGGCCTATGTAATGCGCCTTCGGTATTTATGGACCTAATGCATCGAACGTTCCGAGAGTATTTGGATTTGTTTGTTATTGTGTTTATCGATGACATATTAGTATACTCTCAGTCGGAAGAGGATCACGCAAACCATTTGCGATTGGTCTTGCATACCCTGCGGAGGAATAAGCTTTTTGCCAAGTTCTCAAAGTGTGAGTTCTGGCTCTCTTCAGTAGCCTTTTTAGGCCATGTGGTAAGCAGAGAGGGTATCGCGGTGGATCCGTTGAAGATAAGTGCCATCCGAGATTGGCCAGTGATGTCTTCAATGGCCGAGGTCAGGAGCTTCCTTGGACTTGCGGGCTACTATAGACGGTTTGTGGAAAACTTCTCACGGATTGTTTTACCTCTCACCACGCTGACGAGAAAAGATCAAAAGTTCATTTGGACGCCGGAGTGCGCGCGAGCTTTTGAAGACTTGAAGAGTCGTTTGACCACGGCGCCTGTGTTGACATCGCCATGTGGTACCGATGGGTATGAGATCTATAGTGATGCATCTGGGAGCGGCTTAGGCTGCGTTCTTCTGCAGTTTGGGAAAGTGATTGCTTATGGCTCGCGTCAGTTGAAAGTGCATGAGCGGAATTACCCCGTCCATGATTTGGAGTTGGCGGCGGTAATCTTTGCGCTCAAGTTGTGGCGGCACTATCTATATGGCGTGAAAGTGGATATCTATACGGATCACAAGAGCCTAAAGTATTTGTTGGATCAGAAGGATTTGAATATGCGACAACGAAGATGGATGGAGTTCCTCGGGGACTACACCTTCGAGATTCACTATACCCCCGGGAAGGGAAATGTGGTCGCTGATGCTTTGAGTCGGAAGACTCCGGTACGGGCAAGCTGGTTGCAGAGGCATGATCAGCGTTTGATCCAAGAATTGGAAGCAATGGAGATATCGTGTGTTGACAAGGGTGTGTCAACCGATGCGTGCTTGAACTGGACGGAGGTGCAGTATGACCTTACGGACAGAGTTCGGCGAGCAACGGAGCTTGATGAAAGTCTCCAGCGCTATGCTAAAGATGGGCCGGAGGACCAATTCTCTTGGGATAACGGGTTGTTACGGAGAAATGGTCGAGTGTGCGTCCCAAGTGTGGGTAAATTGAGGGAAGAGTTGATGTACGAAGCTCACTTTGCAAAGTACTCAGTTCACCCAGGGAGCACAAAGATGTACAGGGATGTACGAAGCTCACTTTGCAAAGTACTCAGTTCACCCAGGGAGCACAAAGATGTACAGGGATATGAAAAAGCTGTTCTGGTGGCCCGGACTAAAGAAAGATGTGGCTCGTTATGTGGCTAAATGCACTACCTGTGCGTTGGTGAAAGCAGAATGCCAGAAGCCTGGCGGTTTCCTGAAGTCGTTACCTATTCCGGAGTGGAAGTTCGACGATATTTCGATGGATTTCGTGCACGGGTTGCCGAGATCGCAACGCGGTCATGATTCAATCTGGGTGATTGTGGACCGGTTGACGAAAGTGGCGCACTTCCTTCCAAACAGAAGAGACGATTCAGTGGAAACCTTGGCCAAGCTGTATGTGGAGCAGGTTGTTCGTCTGCACGGTGTTCCTCGGAGCATTGTTAGTGACCGTGATGGGCGGTTCACATCGAATGATTGGCGGCTCGTTCATCAAATGTTGGGTACAAAATTGGCGTTTAGTACGGCCTTTCATCCCCAAACGGATGGCCAGACTGAACGAACCAACAGGACTATGGAGGACATGCTCCGCATGTGCGCCCTAGACTTTGGTAAGAGATGGGAAGAGTATATATTTCTCGTCGAATTTGCCTATAATAATAGCTACCAAGCGAGTATTGGTATGGCACCATTTGAGGCGTTGTATGGTCGGAAATGCCGTACACCCTTAGCTTGGGCAGAAGCAGGCGAATCGAAGCTGAGTGGGAAAAAGGAAGTCGAAGAAGCTACTTCGCTCATACGCTCTATTCGGGAGAGGCTATTGATAGCCCAAGATCGTCAAGCAAAGTACTACAATGCCAAGCACCGGAACGTGGAGTTTGCGGTGGGTGATTGGGTATATTTGAAGATCAAACCCTTCAAAGGTGTGTCCAGGATTCGGCGTTTGAAAAAGCTAAGTCCGAGGTATATTGGTCCGTTTGAGGTGGTGGAGCGAGTTGGGGAAGCTGCTTATCGACTAGCACTTTCAGCGGACTTGGGTGGATTACATGATGTATTTCACATCTCAGTCCTTGTAAGGCGGTAAAGGATCCAGCTCAAGTAGTGGAGCATGATCGGGTACCGGTCGAGTATGGGCTAACGACGAGGGTTAGACCCATTCGGATCGAGGATCGAGCCGAGAAACAGTTGCGGAACAAAGTGATCGGGATGGTCAAGGTCCGATGGGACAATTGTGGCCGTGAAGAGCTAACATGGGAGCGAGAGCAGACCATGCGAGCTGAGTTTCCCGAGTTATTTGTATAAACTGTAGACCGTGTACTTTTTGTTATAACAGAGTTATAGCATTGCTGGTTTTGTTTCCTTACCGTGCAAATTTCGGGACGAAATTTTGTTAAGGGGGGAGGGTTGTAACACCCCAAGAAGGCCCCAAAAGACTCAACATGAAGTTTGAGTAGCAGGCTGGTTTACACGGCCTGGGACACGGGCGTGTCCCAGGGCGTGTCGGGTGTACACGGCCTGGGACACGGGCGTGTCCCAGGGCGTGTTCGATTTATTTTGCGAAATTGGCCTATTCAAGTCAGAGCCGGACACGGCCTTGAACACGGCCGGGAACACGGGCGTGTCAGGCTGGACACGGGCGTGTCAGCTGCCGTGTTCCGACCCGTGTACTGGTTGCAGCTCGATGTAACAGGAGACACGGGCGTGTCTCAAGTTCGACACGGGCATGTCAGGTTCGACACGGGCGTGTCGATGACCCGTGTTGTGCAGTCGGTTCAAACTGTGTGCCGCTTAAAGGGTACACGGCCTGTGACACGGGCGTGTCACAGGCCGTGTCGGCCAAAAAGTGAAGTTTTGGGAAAATCTTGGCCGTTCAGTTTTCTCTCTTTTGATCCAAGGGTCCAGGTAGTTTCCTGGCTGGGTTATTACGTAATGTAAGGATGAAGAGTCATTCTTCATTTGCCCTTAAGGAAGAGAAAAAGAGAGAGGAAGAAGGAGGAGGAGAGCAAGCCACCGGCGGAGCTCCCGTGGTTCGATTCGTGATCCGAAGCCGGCGTTGTGAAGGCAAGGCTGCTGCGGTTCTTTCTCACCGGCTAGTTTTCGATGGCACCGAAGAGATCGACAAGGGTAACGATCTCCCTCCTTGGACGTGTGAAGTCCTTCTTTTCTGCATTGCATAGGGAAAACCCTTCCCCGCGAGTGTGCGGTGGGTTGTGGTGTCCCTTGGGGTAGATATGTGAAGTCCCCCTTGTTAGAGGCCGGAATTGGAGTACGGCTCTAGGCATGCTGTGTGAAGCCCATCTGGATGGAATCTGGATTGGTGATGCTTGTTTGCATATCGGAGAAGGCTCCGTGATAATGGCTTGTGATGCCTATGGCTTGTGATGCCTTGTTCCTACCTGTTGCTTGGTGTGGCAGGAAGTACTGGACGATGTCCAGGAAATGAAGAGGGTTGGATGCAACTCTTGTGGCCGTGTGTTGCCACTTTGTGAGTAGTTGAGCCGTTGGGCTGCAACTCGATGAAAAGGCAGATTGCCGAACAGGAAAGGTGAAACCGACCCGCGCCTATAAAATGCCATGGATACTTCCGTATTCGAGGTGGCTCGGCGACTTGAGCAATGGGGGGTGGCTGATCCGTACCTGCGTTAGGTCCGTCCGACTTGGAAGCCTGGTAAAGGTTTTGTTGGAGCGCCTAATGAGAGTCTTAGGCCCGCGCGCCGGAAAGACTAGAATGCTCAATTACCGTGTAGACGGTGGTGTTGACCCTGGTATTCCGGTACACCGAAAATGTGCCCTGAGTGCACGGACTGTCGGGTCGGGTGGCCGATGGTTGTGATGGCTTGAATGTGCCTGCGCGCACATAGTTGCTATGTGATGATGCCATGCTTGCAGGGAAAGAATGCTCATGCCCCGAGAAAGGGGTAGGATTGTTATAATTGGGTCAGCTGAATGCTGACCGTTGCATTGTTTGCCACCGGTTGGGTGGATTGTTCCCGTGCAGGTGCTGGAGAGCCAAGTGGTAAATGATGGGCTGAAGCCCTACTGCTGTTGCTGCTGCTGCTGCGGCTAGCCTGGAAGGCTAAGCGAATGGCTTTGTTTTGTTTTCTCTTTTTACTCATGTATGGCCGGCCTGCGCGCCGAGGTTTGTAAAACATGATGTATGTTCAGAGGAACTGTAAGGCCTTAAGGCCAAACTCTTGTGGTTGTGTACATTCCGTGGTATATATATAAATGTGGTTTTATATATTGGACATTCCGGTTGAGAGTTCAAAGTACTACTTAAAGCTTCCGCTAGAATGCTCTGAGTTAGGCTTCGTATGTGGTTTGGTATTATCCTGTGACCTCACCGTCTGTTTGTGGCATATAGTGTGGGGCCCCGGCCGGACCTTCTACTATACGTCATTTAACGGATGGGGTCGTTACACTCGGGGGCACCAGAAACTTGCATCTCGACAACCTCTTATCCTCCACGTATGAGTGCTCAATGCGCCAAGCATATTGCACCCTCACTTATAATTAGCGTACGATAAGCACACATCATGAGCAATGCACCTCACATGCACAATCCATTGCGCCCCACGCACGCGGTGCGCACATTGTGTTATGCACACACGTCGCATGCAACGCACAATTGTGCGCTCTATGCACCACACATATTACACCTTGTGCATGTTGCACACGTTGCACGCATCGTGCCCACAACGCCTGTTACACATCATACTCATTACGCATTGCACACAAAACACTTCGTGTACATACCACACATCTTGCACCTTGTGCATTCTACGCAATGCACGCATAAATTCCAAAATTGCACCTCACGCATGCTGCGCCCACCGCACACATCAACGGGTGACACTCACCGCTCGCATTCCCCTCACCACGACATACTCATCCATACAATTCAGCAATCAAGTCCCCGCACTCCTTCCGCCCTGACCACAGAGTTCGAGGACTTGGGAGAAATTGATGAGGTTCCCCTGAACGGGTTTGACCGAACCGTGGATCCAGTGAGCACAACCGCAGTAAATTCCCGCAAAGAGAGACCCCGCAACACGGCCGTTCGAGCCACTCTGTAGGGGCTTCCCGCATGGCAATCGCCCTACGCGGCGAAGGTTGCGCATGGGAGTTCACCCCCACGCGCGGGATTCATACCGGGAACCGTGCGCGCAGGATTAATCCTGCGCACAATGCACGCGCAGGATTACTCTCGCGCAGCGCGCGCAGGATTAACGGCTAATCATGCGCGCAGGATTAATAACTAATCTCGCACGCGCAGGATTATTTATCAATCCTGCGCGCGCATGATTAATAAATAATCCTGTGCGTTGGATTAATCCCCCACGTAGCCATCCAACCATCGTCTCACGGCCTCCGTCGCCGCCGCCGTCTCCAAAGCCGCGGTCGTCCCCGCCATTATTTTCAAACCTCACGGTCGTCGTCTCTGCCATAACTACCGCCGCCGGCCGCCGCAAACGCTGTCGCCGCCACCATCACCGCCAGCGCCGACCGCTGCCACCACCACAACCGTTGACTGCCTCCAACGCCGACCGCCGCCGCCGACGACCGTCGCCAACGCCGACTGCCGTCGCCGACGATCGCCGCCAATGCCGCCGCCAACGCCGCTTGAAGGTTGGCCACCGTCTGATCATTACGGGGCCTCCGTCGCCATCAGATCTACCGGTAACCACCCACTAAACCACCAAGTTAGTGGAGGGCCCGCCATAACCACCTCCTGGAGGCTATAAAAAGAGCTCTGTGCCTCCTCATTTCTCACCTTTTTTACTCCAGAGTCTTCTTCTTCCTCAGGCCAGAGCTCTGCCGAACTCCACCCTCGGGTCATCTTCAAGCCGCCTACGAGCCAAGTCCCTAAGTACGCGGAGAAGGGAAGAAGACGAACACCGCCAGCACTCAAGCACACCAGCCACCAAGTTAGCATTTAGCACTCCTTCAGCGCAGCCTGTTGCCCGTTGCGAGTTAGGAAATTCTCTCTCACCTCTAGGTTGTAACGTGGAGCGGCATGTCGCCCCCGATTCCCCAAACTCCCTGTAATCGCGAGAAGATAGTGGACTTTGACCGACACATATCCAGTCACGTGATTTTTTACCCAGTTGAGGGGTTTTTCCACGTAAAAACATCTTGTGTCAATTTGCTCTTTTCATTGACTGTGTGCGCGCTCGACCGTCCCGGGAGCTATGGCAGTCCAGTTTATTCTGGTTAGACCGGGACGCCGAGTTAGCCCGCAACAAACGCTATGGGCACAAAGTGCACAATTGAAAGTGAGAATTAACGTTTAAGAAAACAACTATAATTAGCCAACGAAGTGATGTGCGATTTCCATTCAAGTGCGCTGAATGCATCCCGCAAATCAAACAACCAATAAGATGCAATAACATATAAAAAATCAACAATCCACAAACAATATTTCAGGACCAAGCATCCAAATAAGAGAAATAAAACACCATATACCTTGATTTGCTTATGCACGCGGCAGCTCGACTTCGGGATGGAGATCTGATGGAGGGAGTGCTTCCGGCTCGAGGGTGGTTCCATGGCGTGACTGCAGGTAGTTAGGAAAATTCAGGTCTGGGATATTTAGGGTGGGGGGAGGTGATATCTGGGTCAGGTAAGGTAGGGGAGGGCTGGACGGGGTAGGGGTTAGAGATCTTGAGGGAGGAATGGTTGGCGGGAGTGGGCTGGGGGTCGGGGAGGCAGGGAGTCGGCAGATTAGATCGCCGGAGGGGAAAATGGAGGAAGTGTGTGGGCTACAAGGGTTTACTAGAACGGGGGAGAGACGGAGGAGGAGGGGAGCTGCAGGGGCTTACTGGAAAGGGAAGAGGAGGAGGAGGTGGGGCTGTAGGGGCTTACTGGAAAAGGGAGAGGAGGAGGCGGGGGCGCACAGAGAGAGGGATTCAGAGTCCACCGAAGGAATGACCCGCAGATTCTATGTGAAGCAACTTCCGATCCTTAGGGCCGACCACCAACATGCATATTTATAAGATAAAAAGGCTAAAGCAAAATTAGGGCTTTCGATCGGACGACTATAATTGTTTGGGCCGATCGGGGGCTAAATACATCACCAAAACAAAAACTAATATATGAAAATGACTCGGAATGACCCTCCGGGTGCATCTGCGGACTCGGATCTCCCAAACGGGTTACCGATCACTGCCTCCTATGGGAATAGACGTGCGTGTGCCGATGATCGCCATTAACTCCCCCCGACTTGAAAGCACTCATCTCCTGTGAGTGAAGATGATTGTGCTCTCGGTGTAAGTCTGGGACGAGTCTCTCGAGCTCCTCAGCAGAAATCCAAGTGTTTTCTGAAGTCATGCAGGCAAGCCAATGGACCAAGTACCGTAGTACCACCGAACCGCCCATCGTCGTGAATTCATGGCCAACGATCTATAGTGTATCTTCGGTAGACGTAGGTGACTGTCATAGTAATGTGTCTCCGTCTGACCGTGGCGCCACTGGAACTGTCGGCTAGGAGATGTGATCCTCCAAGCGGTGCTCAACTGTCTGCACTTGCCTGGGCAAGCAGGGTGTAGGTGTACTAGAGAGATAGTAGTCAAGCTGGGGCTCATGGATATGTGGAGATAAGGGGTCCACATACACTTGCTCCTCATAGTAAGGGGTTAAGTCCTCTACGTTGAAAACTCGATGAATCTCCATTGTCAGTGGTATGTCAACTTCATATGCATTCGCACCAATCCATTGAGTGCCTGTGTAGGGGCCCATCCGACGGACACTTAACTTCTTAGATGTCCCTTGTGGAAGCCTCTCAAGTCATAAGCAGATCTTAACATGTTCCCCATCATCAAAAACCCGCTCTCTCCTGTGTAGATCGGCCTGAGCTTTGTAAATTTCATTAACTGTCTCATGTAGTGCGTGTATATGTTGAATGAATGACTCGACCAACTAACAAGGTCATGCGTCTAATGAGACATCAACCAGGTCAACGGGTTTCCTAGGCTCGTAACCTAATATGAAAAGAAATGGACTCAAACTCGTGGTCATACTGAGAGAACTATTATATGCAAACTCTTGAAGTGGCAATACCAAATCCCAAGAAGCCGAATTATACTAAACTAGGCAACGCAACAGGGTCCCAAGGCTACGATTGACAGCTTCTGTCTACCCATTCGTCCGTGGGTGGTAGGCGGTGGAGAACTTCAGTGTCATACCGGTCTTCCTCCACGTCTTCCAAAAATAACTCACAAAGCGGACGTCGTGGTCAGAGACAATAGAAGTAGGCAACCCGTGATACTTAAATACCTCCCTGAAGAATAGGGCTGTCATGTGGGGGATCGTACGTCCTATGACAAGAAATGAAGTGGGTAATCTCCGAGAAGCGGTCCACGATGACAAAGACCGAATCAAACTTCCGCAGTGTGTGAGGGAGTCCCGATACAAAATCTAAAATTATATCTTCCCAGGGCCGGTGGGGAATAGGCAACGGAGTGTACAAACTCGTGGGCTATCGGGTCCCTTTTGTCGTATGGCAGATACACCAATGTCGAACGACCTGCGTGACGTCCCTCTTCAGGCCAGGCCAGAAGAAGCGGCCTTCAACTAACACAATCTTCTTATCCCGCCCAAAGTGCCCCGCAACCCTGAACGCGTAAAGCTCCCAGATGAGAAAACCTCGAAGGGAGGTTTGTGACACATAGAAGTGAGACCCAAAGAACATATAGCCCTCGGAAATGATAAAGCCCTCGCGGGGCTAGAATGGGTCCTTAGATAAGGCAGAGCATATGTCGCCAAAATTAGGGCACTCAGAGTAATCATGGCGGACACGCTCAAATCCCTCCACTCGCACTCATAGTGTGGAGAATGGTGACCCGGCGACTCAACGCGTCAACTATCTTGTTCTCAACATCAGCGCGGTGTTGAGAGCGTAGTGGTACTCCTGCATAAACTCCACTCATTTCGTGTGATGGTGGCCTAACTTCTTTTGCGAGACCAGATATCGCAGGGCCTGATGATTGGAATACAGGACAAATTCCTTATGTAGGAGATAGTCGTGCCAATATCGGAGCGCCTATATAATGGTGTAAAACTCTCGGTCGTAATTGGAGTATTTTTGTCGGGCATCATTCAATTTCTCACTAAAGTAAGCAACTGTATGACCCTCCTGGATCAGTACCCTCCAATGCCCATGCTAGACACATCACACGCTACCTTGAAAACCTTGAAAAAATTCGGAAGGCGCAATACGGGAGCGGCTGATAGCTTTTCCTTAATTTCCTCAAACGCTCTGGTGGCCGCTGCAGTCCAGGCAAAATCCCCCCTGCGGAGGCAGCTCATAATAGGGGTCATAATCGAACTAAACCCGCGAACAAACCTCTGAAAAAAGGTAGCGAGACCGTGGGAGCTACGAGCCTCGTGGATATTGGTCGGGACGGGCTACTTGCAAATAGATTTGACCTTTTTGGGGTCAACAGAGATATCAGACTGCGAGACGATATACCCTAGAAAATATACCAATGAGGTTAAGCATGGGAACTTCTTCAAATTAATATACAAGTGCTCCTTCCGAAGGAGGTCGAATACCAAACAAATGTGGCCCAGGTGCTCAGTGCGACCCTGGCTAAAAATCAATATATTTTAAAAATAGACCATAGGGAACTTACTTATGTAGGGACGAAGGATCTGCATCATCACCACCATGAACGTGCTCGTCGAGTTCGACAGCCCGAACAACATAACCAATCACTCATATAGACTGTCATTTGTCTTGAAGGCCGTCTTCCACTCGTCACCCTCTCGAACCCGAATCTGGTGGTACCCACTGTACAAGTCAATCTTTGAAAAGATCTGGGCATTATCCATCACATAAAGGAGGTCGTCGAGGCGGGGGATTAGAAAATGGTACTTCACCGTGATCTTGTTGATGACCCGACTATCAATACATATATGCCCACTCTCATCCTTCTTTGGGGTAAGAAGGGCAGGAACGACACACATGCTCAAGCTCTCCTGAATAAAGTTCTTCCTAAGAAGATCATCAACTTGTCTCTTCAGCTCGACATGCTCTGTCGGGTTCAAGCGATAGTGGGCAAGGTTTGGCAAAGATGCCCCCAAGACTAAATCAATGGTGTGCTGGATATCTCTCATAGGAGGGAGCTCATTGGGGAGCTCCTCAGGCATAATGTCAATATATTC
The DNA here is from genome assembly GCA_039513925.1 of Platanthera zijinensis. Lineage (NCBI taxonomy): Eukaryota > Viridiplantae > Streptophyta > Magnoliopsida > Asparagales > Orchidaceae > Platanthera > Platanthera zijinensis. The sequence continues at coordinate 21,341,394 of CM077092.1, forward strand.
ATCTAACAGACGTCGAATTTTCGGATTCACACACTCTCTACATCTATGGTGGCGTTAGATGCCAAGGCAGAGGCCACAATAAACAAAACTCTGGAGCATAAACTCACACGAAGAAAATCTCCCTTCATTAGGATGTGCAAAGGCCTAGCTGACCCGGCCTAATGGATGACTTGACCTGGCCCTTGGAGGGATCCCTAGGCTGGGTATGAGTGAGGGTGATCTTCTTTCCCTTGTCAAAGAAGACACACTTGTTAGAGCGACCATAACACATGGCGTCACGATCGTATAGCCAGGAATGACCCAAAAGAATATCTGCGATGTCCATTGGGATGACATCGCACAAAACCTTGTCCTCTACGGACGCTAGGAGGATCAGCACAAGGCACCTCTGCGTGACCTGGATGGCTAACTTTTCCACACAGTGGACACGCTAAGGATACGGGTGGGGCTCGGAAGACAACTGCATCCTCTCTAATCCCTTCTTCGCTACGATGTTCACGCAACTACCACTATCTATGAAGAACTTGCAAGGACCGTCCGTACTCTGAAAATAAGTGTAGAATATTGAGGTATGGCGCCAATCTTTCTCAGCACGGGGGGTGTGAAGGAGGGGACGGATGAATCCCAACTCTAACAATCTCTCAGCATCGCTCTCCCAACCGTCCTTGAACCCATCGGTAATCTCTTCCACTATAGCATCATCAGCCTCAACGCTCACCTCACTGTCGTCCTCCATCAGCAGATTCCTCATAGGACACTGAGCAGCAATGTGCCCCTGCCCAAGCATCGATAACACTGACAAGGTTCGGGTCTAAGAGCAGTCGAAACAATATCATTGCCCTTCGCATCTGAGGGGATGCGGGTAGAGGCGTCAGAGCGGTTTGTGGTCTGCCTCAATCCTGCGAGGCGCAGGTAGTTCTCATACTTGAGTGTGAGTTAGAACACCTGCTCGACCGTCTCTATGCGGTGAGGAATAAGCTCTCTCTGAATCTCATCTCTAAGTCCCACTCTAAATCGGGAAGCGGTCGCAACAGGCTCCTCCAAAATGTCACTCCTCACTACCAACTCATCAAATCGTTTCATGTACTCGACAACAGAAAGTAGTCCCTGCCGCAGTGCATAGAGTTGGTCGAGGAGCTGATCGCGATATGATGCGGGGAGGTACTGGTCCCTCAATCGTTGTATCTTCGCATCCCATCAGGTGACGGGATAGTATTCATCTCTTGGGCGACCTCTCCACGATAATCCAGAACATATTTGATTGGCCCAACAGTTTCATCTTAGCGAATCGAACTCGCCGCTCGTCATTCATCTCATACCAATCAAAGAAGTGATCCATGTCCAGATGCCAGTGGAAAAAAGCCTTCGGGTCCAGGTGACCGTCGAAGGAAGGCGCATAAATTTAGAGGCGCCGGATGAGGTCGCCATCCACCGGGGTGCACTCTCGATGGGTGCCACATAATCATCATATGGATCGTTAGAGTCATACTCGTGTCGTGCGGGTGGGCCACGCCTTTGTCGGGCCGGTGGTAGGCATTGCTCGTAAGGTGGTCGAGGGTTACCCCTCGGGGCGGGGTCGCGACGATAATCATGTGCAGGATCGGGGGTCCATCTCTGCGGAGCCCGATCCTGACATGGTGGCTCTCTACCTCGCTGATCAGGTAGAGGTGGGCATCCTGTGGATCTTCCAGGGGATCCTCATAATAGGATGCTAGGGATGGACCTCTAAGGGCTCCTATTTGATCAACTCTAGCGTTGACCCTAGCGATCTCGTTCTTAAGGGTAGCGAATTCTTTGGGGACTAAGCGTTGAAACTCGGCGACTGCCATGCCCGAATTCAAACCGGTGACCCGATCGTCGGTGACGTTTTAGTCAGCCATCGGGGTTCAAAACAACCTACCACTATGGAGCTTACAAATGTGACTAGAACCTGCCTCTAATACTAATTTATGCAGTGGTAGACCGACTAGAATGATAACGATGATGAATGTAACTTAAGTGAGGATAAGACAAAAATGTTGTGCGCATGTGAACATGAGAACAATCCAAATCAAGATCCACTCGCAAGAAAATAATTTTAGCAACGCTATGGGTATGAAGTGCACAGTTGAAAGCAAGAATTAACGTTTAAAAAAACAACTATAATTAGCCAATGAAGTGCGGTGCAATTTCCATTCAAGTGCATTGAATGCGTCCTGTAAATCAAACAACCAATATGATGCAATAGCATATGAAAATCAACAATCACCAAACAATAGTTCAAGACCAAGCATCCAAATGAGAGAAATAAAACACCATATACCTTGATTCTCTTATGCACGCGGCGGCTCGACTTCGGGATGGAGATCCGATGGCGAGAGTGTTTCTAGCTCAAGGGTGGTTCCACGATGTGGTTGCGGGTAGTTAGGAAAATTCAGGTCTGGGATATTTAGGGCGGTGGTGTGTGATATCTGGGTCAAGTAAGGTAGGGGAGGGCTGTACGGGGTAGGGGTTAGAGATTTGGAGGGAGGGATGGTCGGCGGGAGTGGGTTGGGGGTCGAGGAGGCAGGGAACCGGCACATGAGATCGCCGGATGGGAAAATGGAGGAAGAGTATGGGCTGAAAGGGTTTACCGGAACGGGGGAGAGACAGAGGAGGAGGGGAGCCGCATGGGCTTACCAGAAGGGGAAGAAGGGGAGGAAGTGGGGTTGTAGGGGTTTACCGGAAAGGGGAGAGGAGGAGGCGGGGGAGCGCGGAGAGCGAACTTCAGAGTCCACCGAAGGAATGACCAGTAACTGCTATGTGAAGCAACTTCCGATCCCTAGGACCGGCAATCAACATGCATATTTATGAGAGAAAAAGACAAAAGCCAAATTAGGGCTCCCGATCTGATGGCTATAATTGTTCGGGCCGATCACGGGCTAAATACATCACCAAAATAAAAACTAATATATTAAACTAGCTCGGAACGACCCTCCGAGCACATCCGCGGACTCGGATCGTCCAAACTAAAGGCAGATCACCGCCTCCTTCGAAAATAGACGCACGCGTGTCGACAATCGCCATCAATTTGTATAGGATTTGTTATATAGATTTGTATAGGATTTGTTTTATGACTGTATAAGATCTGTCATATAGTATTTGATGGGGTTCTCAAATTACTATTCAGCAGAATGAGAGACTTTTTGGCACCTCCTCGATTGGTTCACCACGTTAATGTTGGCATCCCCCCCCCCCCCCCCCCCCCCCCCCCCCCCTTCATTCAGACTCCGTTGGATCCCCAGACGAGCACCAAAATGTGTCGGTGTGCAAATAGCATGTGCGCCCAAAACTACTCACACCCAAATGGTGGACGCCTCGCCCCCAGGCAAGGCGTGCTCACGAAAGGGCCGCGGTGGGAGCATGGTGTGCATGCCAGCACAAATACCACATGCACGCTACGCGTAAGCGCTGCACAAGTTCCGTGCAAATTTTGAATGCAAGTACATCGCGCACACGTCGCAAAGTACAGTGCAGCATTACGCAAGAGTGCGGCCCGCGCACGATGCCCAAGTGATACGCGTCACAGCACGTAAGTGCCGCGCACGGCACAACGCGCAAGTGCGGAGCGCGCCACAGCCCAAGAGTATCACGTGCGGCACTTGAATGTCGTGGGTAGCATAAGTGACGCGCAACACTAATTGGACATTGAAATCAACGCCCAATGTGGGCACTCAAGGGAGACTGTGCGCGGGGCACAACTGCGGGCCTCGCATTGTCACCGTCACGCACCGTCACTGTTGTGGACTCAAAACCGCACTCGCCACCTCCCGCCACCGCATATTCACCGCCTAGCGCTTATCACCGTGCTCGTCGTGCTCAACTCGCACCGTTGTGCTCTTCTCCAGTTGTCATCATCGCCGCCTCCGCCGACCTTACTCGAGTTGCCCGAACCGCCCGAGGGGGTGAGGGCTTTGAGCCCTCATTTGAAGACACTGCCTTTAACAACAAAGAAAGCTCCTTGAGTCTTTCCTCGAAGATTTCTTGGAGATCTCTTTTGGTGTTTGAAGACCCTCTCGAAGATCTCCTTTGCCATTTAAATATCTCTTTCGGTGTTCGAAGGTCTCCTTCGGTCTTCAAAGATAGAGATCTCCTTAGGTGTTCTAATATCCTCTCTAAGATCTCCTTTGGTATTCAAAATCTATTTCGGTGTTCGAAGATCTCCTTCGGTGTTAGAAGATTCTTTTGAAGATCTCATTCGGTGTTCGATGATTCTCTCGAAGATCTCCTTTGATTTTCAATTTCTTCTTTGAATACGGCTCGAAGACCTTTTTTGACGTTTGTGCTTTGAGTCCAAAGCCTCTGTCGCGTTCACTCATCCAGACTGCTCCCGAACACGCTTCTTTGCACTCCACTTCATGCAACGCGAGTCACCAAGAAAACTTATTGTAACTAGTGTCATTTAATTGTGAAATATGATGGAAATGATAAAAATTACATATAGTTTTTTTGATTGTCCTCAATATAATTGTTTGTTTTTGTATTTTTTTTTGTGCCAATACAAATTAGTCTACAAATAGAAATACAAACTAGTCCAAAGCCTTCGTCGCGTTCACTCTTCCAAACTGCTCCCGAACACACTTCTTTGCACTCCACTTCAAGAACCCCCGTGGATCTTCTAGGGGATTCTCATAACGGGGTGCTAGGGCTGGACCTCTAAGGGCTCCTTTTTGATTGACTCCAGTGTTGACCCTAGCGATCTCGTTCTTAAGGGTAGCAAATTCTTCGGGGACTAAGCGTTGAAACTCGGCGGCCGCCATGTCCGAATTCGAACCGGTGATCTGATCATCGATGACGTTTTGGTCAGACATCGGGGTTCAAAACAACCTACCACTACGGAGCTTGCAAATGTGACTCGAACCTGCCTCTGATACTAATTTATGCAGTGGTAGACCGACTAGAATGATAACGACGATGAATGTAACTTAAGTGAGGATAAGATCAAAATGTTGTTCGTGTGTGAACATGAGAACAATCCAAATCAAGTTCCACTTGCAAGAAAATAATTTTAGCAATGTTATGGGTACGAAGTGCACAGTTGAAAGCGAGAATTAACGTTTTAAAAAGCAACTATAATTAGTCAACGTAGTGCGGTGCGATTTCCATTCAAGTGCTTTGAATGCGTCCCGTAAATCAAACAACCAATAAGATGCAATAACATATAAAAATCAACAATCCTCAAACAATAGTTCAAGATCAAGCATCCAAATGAGATAAATAAAACACCATATAACTTGATTCTCTTATGCACGTGGCGGCTCGCCTTTGGGATGGAGATCCGATGGCGCGAGTGCTTCCGGCTCAAGGGTTGTTCCACGGTGTGGCTGCAAGTAGTTAGGAAAATTCAGGTCTGAGATATTTAGGGCGGTGGGGGTGATATCTGGGTCAAGTAAGGTAGGGGAGGGCTGTACGGGATAGTGGTGATATCTGGAACCATCAGATGAGATCGCCGGAGGGAAAAATGGAGGAAGAGTGTGGGCTGCAGGGGTTTATCAGAACGGGGGAGAGACGGAGGAGGAGGGGAGTCGCATGGGCTTACCAGAAGAGGAAGATGGGGAGGAAGCGGGGTTGTAGGGGCTTACCGGGAAGGGGAGAGGAGGGGGAGGGGGAGCACGGAGAGTGGGCTTCAGAATCCACCGAAGGAATGACAAGCGGCTGCTATGTGAAGCAACTTCCGATTCCTAGGACCGACTACCAACATGCATATTTATGAGAGAAAAAGACAAAAGAAGAATTAGGGCTCCCAATCTGACAGCTATAATTACTCGGGCCGATCACGGGCTAAATACATCACAAAAATAAGAACTAATATATTAAACAAGCTCGGAGCGACCCTCCGGGCGCATCCGCGGACTCAGATCGTCCAAACAGAACGCAGATTACCGCCTCCTTCAGAAATAGGTTCATGTGTGTAACACCTCTACCCGTCACGTAGGATATAATAAAGGGTCCGGTCGGGGCCCCACACCATATCCCACAAACAGGCGGAGACGTCACGAAATAATACCACGAACCATCGCACCCTAACTCAGAGCATTCTGGCGGAAGCTTCAGGGTTGAAAACATGAACTCAATAATAATAGAAATGTCCACTTCTATAACAAAATAGGAATGTATATAACTATACACAGCAGGTACACCGACATATGGCTTTTATAAGTTTCTCTGAGCATAAGGTGTGGTTTACAAACATCGGCACGCAGGCCGGCCACACATGAACAAGATTAAGCAAAACAAGGCCTTCGAGGGCAGCAACACAGCTTGGGCTTCAGCCCGCTAAGTCCCGCTTGGACCAGCACCACCTGCACCTGCAAGAACCATTCCACCAACCGGTGGTAAACAGGACAACGGTCAGCATTCAGCCACCAAGACAATACATATCACAAATGCCGGCACGATGGCCCGACATTCCGTGCACTCAGGGCACATTCTGGTGTACCGGAAACACCGGATCCCACCACCGTTCAGAGGTCCCAGACATGACAGTCAAACTTGAGCATTCCTAGTCTGATCGGCATGCAAACCATCGACTCTCGCTATGTGATCCTAATGGGGCCTTAAGCACCCAGGGTTAGACAACCATAACGCGGGTACGGATCCACCTTTCCCGTTGCTCAAAATCGTCAGACTCAAGACTGAACTGACGCGGGTACGGCTTCACTTTGCTCGTTCGCCTCCAAGGAATTTCCTCCAGTTGCAGCCCAACGGCTCAACTTCATACCACATGGCGCTCACGGCCACAAGAGTTGAACCCAACTCTCACAACTTCCTGGACTTCCTCTAGTACTTCCTACGACACCAAGCCACAGGCATCCATCACAAATTTCATGCACACTAACAATAAACACGGAGTCTTCTCTGATGTGCAAACAAGCATTACCAATCCAGACCAACATGTCAAGATGGGCTTCACACAACATGTCTAACCGTACCCACACTTCCGGTTCTAATGCACTACAACAAGGGATGAATCACCAATCCCAAGGTAATCTCTTCGCCATCCACCTTTTGGTGGAGGATTCCTATGCAAATGCAGGAAAGAAGGACTTCAATTGTCCAAGAAGATAATCGTTACCCTTGGAAGACGCTTCAGAGTAATGAGGAGAAAAGTAAACGGATGAACGTTCTCGCAGCAACCTTGCCTTCGCAAATCCGAACTCGGCTCGTGATTTGACCCACCGTAGTACCACCAGCAGCCGGCTTCCTCTTCTTCTTCCTCCTCAAGCTCTCCTCTCTCTCTTTCTCAAGAAAGAGCAAGACACAACTCAAATGAGATTTCTCCTTCTCAAGGTCGGCCTTATCACCTCAGGGAAGAGCCTATACCATTAGATCTTGGTTAAAGAAAATGAACGGATCAGATCAGCCCTTAAACTGATTTCTTGGACTGAACACGGGTTGTGACACGCCCGTGTCACAGGCCGTGTTCCTGAAGCGGCTACAGAACCGACTCACCCAGTACAGAACACGGGCTTAGACACGCCCATGTCAAACACCTGACACACCCATGTCAGAAAGCACACGGCTGTGTGATTAGCTGTGTCACTCTTTCAACACAAGACCAGATCACCCGAGAAGGACACGGCTAAGGCACACGCCCGTGTCCTTAGCCGTGTGCTAAACACGCCCCTGTGACACGCCCATGTCACAGGTCGTGCTCCACACTCAACGCCACTCCACTCAACGCCACTCAATGCCACCCAGGATTCACCCGAGCATGACACGCCCATGTCCCCGGTCGTGTCACCTCTCGACGATCGTCGACTGTGCAATCTAGAGAACTCGAGTCGACGCCTACAGTAAAGGACATGCCCGTGTCCCAGGCCGTATGCACTGGACACGTCCTAGGACACGCTCGTGTCCCAGGCCGTGTCACCCAGCCTGACCCATTTTAGGACTTAGGAATTTTTGGGGTGTTACAATCCTCTCCCCTTAAAATAAATTTCGTCCTAAAATTTGTACGCAGCAAGGGAACAAACTTCACAATGCTATTCCACTAACAGTTTTGTTACAAAAGAATGTACACGGTCAATAATTTACACAAAAAGATCGGGAAACTCAACTCGCATGGTCTACTCTCGCTCCCATGTTAGCTCCTCACGGCCACAATTGTCCCACCGGACTTTGGCCATCCCGATCCTTTTGTTCCGCAACTGCTTTTTGGCTCGATCCTTGATTCGAATAGGCCTAACTTTCGTCGTTAGCCCACTGTCGACTGATACTTGATCTGCAACAACCACTTGGATTGGCTCTCTTACCACTTTTCGCAACACCGAGACATGAAACACATCATGTAACCTGCTAATATCGTGCGAAAGTGCTAACTGATAGGCAGCTTCACCAATACGCTCGACCACTTCAAACGGTCCCAGATACCTCGGGCTCAACTTTTTCAGACGTCGTATCCTGGACGCACCTTTGAATGGTTTGATTTTCAAGTACACCCAATCGCCCATCGCAAACTCCACGTTTCAGTGCTTAGCATTGTAATACTTAGCTTGCTTGTCTTGAGCCATCATCAGTCTTTCACGTATCAACCGTATAATTGCGTTGACATCATCTAACTCTTTTCGCCGATACAACTTCGTTTCGCCAGTCTCCGCCCAAGCCAAAGACGTACGACATTTTCTATTGTATAAAGCCTCAAAGGGCGCCATTTGAATACTAGCTTGGCAGCTGTTTTTGTAGGCGAACTCAACCACACCGAGATGATCTTTCCAATTCTTCCCGAAATATAGCGCACACATTCGGAGCATATCCTCCAACGTCCTGTTGGTCCTCTCGGTCTGACCATCCGTTTGAGGGTGGAAGGCCGTGCTGAAATGTAATTTTGTACCCAACAGTTCGTGGACTAATCTCCAATCACCCGAAGTGAAATGCCCATTTCGATCACTAACGATGCTACGGGGCACACCGTATAATTGTACAATAGTATCCACGTACATCTTTGCCAATTTCTCAACTGAATCGTCCTTACGGTTCGGGATGAAGTGTGACACCTTGGTTAATCAGTCCACAATCACCCATACCACATCATTTCCACGATGTGATCTCGGCAATCCATGCACGAAATTCATGGAAATATCATCAAATTTCCATACAGGGATAGGTAACGGCTTCAGTAAACCACCCGGTTTTTGGCATTCCGCCTTTACCAAAGCACACGTTTGACACTTAGCGACATAGTGTGTCATGTCCTTCTTCATTCTAGGCCACCAGAACAGTTTCTTCATATCTTTATACATTTTCGTGCTCCCGGGGTGAACCGAATATTTGGTGAAGTGGCCTTCATACATCACCTCTTCACGAAGCTTACCCCTATTTGGGACACACAGACGACCGTCCTTCCGAAAAAGACCGTCATCAAACAAAAATCTAGAGTCCGCACTTTCCGCTGCATAGCGTTGTAGACTTTCATCAAGTTCTGTTACTTGTCGAACTCTGTCCTCCAGGTCACACTGTACCTCCGTCTAGTTTAAGCACGCATCTGCAGTGGCATTCCGTTCAACACAAGAAATTTTTAATGCCTCCAGTTCTCGAATTAGGCTTTCATCATGCCTTAAAATCCAACTCGCCCTTGCCAGAGTCCTACGACTCAAGGCATCCGCGACTACATTCCCTTTACCGGGAGTATAATGAATCTGGAAGGTGTAGTCACCAAGAAACTCCATCCACCTTCTCTATCGCATATTAAGATCTTTCTGATCCAACAGATATTTCAGGCTTGTATGGTCTGTGAATATATCAACTTTCACGCCATATAGATAATGACGCCACAGTTTAAGTGCAAATATCACCGCTGCCAATTCCAAATCATGGACGGGGTAATTCCGTTCATGCACCTTCAACTAGCGCGAGTCATATGCTATCACTTTTCCAAACTGTAAAATAACGCAGCCTAAGCCGCTCCTTGATGCATCACTATAGACCTCAAAGCAGTCTTGACCACATGGCGAGGTTAAGATTGGCGTCGCGGTCAAACGACTCTTTAACTCTTCAAAAGCTCGAGCGCACTCTGGCGTCCAAATGAACTTCTGATCCTTTCTGGTCAGTGTGGTGAGAGGCAAAGCTATTCTCGAGAAATTCCCTACGAAGCGCCTGTAGTAGCCCGCAAGCCCAAGAAAACTCCTGACTTCTGCTACTGAAGAAAGAACAGGTCACTCTCATATAACAACTATCTTGGAAGGATCCGCCGCAATGCCCTCTCCACTAACCGCATGGCCAAGGAAAGCCACTGACGACAGCCAAAACTCACACTTAGAGAACTTGACATAGAGCTTATTCTTCCTCAGGGTGTGCAACGCCATCCGCAAATGATTTGCATGATCTTCTTCGGATTGGGAATATACGAGGATATCGTCAATAAAGACGATAACAAAGAGATCCAAGTATTCTCTAAACGTTTGATGCATCAAGTACATGAATACCGATGGCGCATTAGACATCCCAAACGGCATTACCGTGAACTCATAGTGACCATAGCGTGTTCCAAACACTGTTTTGGGTATGTCACTTTCACAAACTCTCAACTGATAGTAGCCTGACTTCAAATCCAACTTGGAGTATAAAGTCGAGCCAACTAACTGATCAAACAAATCGTCGATCCGTGGAATTGGATACTTGTTCTTTTCTGTTAGTTTGTTCAGTTCTCTATAGTCAATGCATAGACGCAAGCTGCCATCCTTCTTTTTTACAAAGAGAACCGGCGCGCACCAAGGCGATTGACTTGGGCGTATATAGCATTGCTCTAGCAATTCTTGCAATTGAACCTTTAGTTCCGCCATCTCCTTTGGCGCTACTCGATAAGGCGAGCGGGCCACAGGTTTCGCACCTGGCACCAGCTTGATAGCGAAGTCGATTTTCCTTTTGGGTGGTAACCCCGGAAGATCTTTTGGAAACACATCAGCGTATTTCGATACAATCGGCACCTCACTTACACTGGCCTTCGTCCCCACCGCCTCAATGAGTGTGAAGAATAACTCTGCACCCTTCCGAACTGCCTTAACGACTTGGAGAGCGGATATCAATACCCTACTCGTCCCTCGCATACCACTGAACTTGGCCTCTTGTTCGGTATTTTTCCCCAGTGTAACCTCTTTTGAGGTGCAATCTATACAAGCATGTTGCTCTGAAAGCCAGTCCATACCAAAGATTATATCAAACTCTGATATCGGCAATACTAATGTTTCCACCTTGAAATACCGACTCCCTATCTTGACCTCAACACAATAAGACTTATCCGCACACATCAAATATTTGTTAGGTAGTAACACCTTCAGACTATCAGTCGCGGTCCGTATAGGCACCCCGATTCGCAAGATGAAATCTTCCGATAGAAACGAATGTGAAACACTTGTATCGAACAGTGCTCGTGCCAGAGAGTCCCGTATAAGGACAAAACCTATAACACCAAGATTAAAACAAGCACAGCACACAACATACAATAAAATTTAAAACTGCGCGCACCTGTGATGACACCAGCCTGCTTAATGCCCTCTTGTTGCCCAAGGTTAAAGACCCGGGGCTGCACGTGTGATGCAGAAGACTCCACCACAGTCTTCCTTTTCTTCGCATAAGACGCTCCCGTCTTCTTTTCACCCTTCGGAGGGCCAACTCGGCAATCACGTGCAAAGTGTCCCAACTTCCCACACGTAAAACAAGCGCGAGATCCATACCCAGAATATGCTTCTGCCACAGTCGCTGAAGGAGCTTGTCTAGTAGATTTGGACTTCTTATTCCATCTCCTTCGGTATCCAGACTTCTCCGGATGCGGCGGCTTAAACTCCGGTTTTGTAACTGCCAAGGTCCCCCTTGCTTGTCCTCTTTTCATATCCTTTTCCAAAGACCGAGCCGTATAGACCAATGTTTGGAATCCCTGATTCACAGAACTCGAGAGCAAATACCGCAGCTCATCTCGTAGTCCCCCATAGAACTGACTGGTCTTACGCTCCTCTTCGGCGAATATATTGCTCGCGTACCATCCCAAACGTGTAAACTCATGCAGATACTCATCCACACTATGCTCCCCTTGATTTAAACGTTAGAACTCCAAATCCATGGAAATTCTTTGCTGCATCGGGAGATGCTTTACTAAAAACAATCGAGAGAACTCTTCCATCGAGACTCCCGTCAAATGTCTGCACGCTAAGTGATGTAGTTCTACCTCGTCCCACCATAACCAAGCCTCTCCCTCAAGCAGTAAAGTTGTTAGTGTGACTTTCTGTTCCTCCTCTACCCTGATAGCTACCAAGAGCCTCTTAATCCTTGAGAGTCAATCCTCCGCTTGGGCTGGGGAACCCGCCCAAGTAAATTGAGGAGGATTAAAGCTCATGAATAGCTTCAATTGTTGATCTGCCGCCCGCGGATCAACTACAGCTTCCACTGGTTCTTGTCTTATCTCAGCATGTATTGGCACCACTGCAGGTCGAGCCTGCCCAGCTTGCTGAGCATTCATTACTGCAATCACTATCTCCGTAATAAACGGACAGTTTCAGCAGATGGAGGAGGTGTGGGCACCTCAACCGATGCCACACTTTCAACAGAATGTTGAGGTTTTGACTGACCCGCAACACTTCTAGTCACCTATATGTGTAGAAACACAATTTAGCGACTCAACAAACGACAAACATACAAAAATGAAAACACAGGTTCACCAAACAAGTGTATTTACATTCCTAAGTGGACATTATTGAGTTAAATATATGCGTTATAATGGCAGCACTGACACGTGCTCGCCACCCCTCAAAAGAATTCGTCCGCGAATTCGGAAGAGATCGACCAACAAGCTGATACCAAATTGTAACACCTCTACCCGTCACGTAGGATATAATAGAGGGTCCGGCCGGGGCCCCACACCATATTCCACAAACAGGCGGATACGTCACGAAATAATACCACGAACCATCGCACCCTAACTAAGAGCATTCTAGCGAAAGCTTCAGGGTTGAAAACATGAACTCAATAATAACAAAAATGTCCACTTCTATAACAAAATAGGAATGTATACAACCATACATAGCAGGTACATAGCCTTATGGCTTGTACAAGCTAGTTTTTCTGAACATAAGGTGTGGTTTACAAATATCGGCATGCAGGTCGACCACACATGAACAAGATTAAGCAAAACAAGGCCTTCGAGGGCAGCAACGCAGCTTGGGCTTTAGCCCGCTAAGTCCCGCATGGACCAGCACCACCTACACCTGCAAGAACCATTCCACCAACCGGTGGCAAACAGGGCAACGGTCAGCATTCAGCTGACCAATTATAACGACCCTGCCCCTGGTACGGGGCAGCGGAATTCCTTCCCTGCATAGCAATTTACATCACACACATATATATATTCAGCCACCAAGGCAATACATATCACAAATGCCGGCACGACGACCCGACATTCCGTGCACTCAGGGCACATTCTGGTGTACCGGAAACACCGGATCCCACCACCGTTCAGAGGTCCCAGACATGACTGACACACTTGAGCATTCCTAGTCTGATCGACACGCAAGCCATCGACTCTCCATATGTGATCCTAACAGGGCCTTAAGCACCCAAGGTTAGACAACCATAACGCGGGTACGGATCCACCTTTCCAGTTACTCAAAATCATCAGACTCAAGACTGGACTGACGCGGGTACGGCTTCACTTTGCCCGTTCACCTTTAAGGCATTTCCTCCAGTTGCAGCCCAACGACTCAACTTCATACCACATGGCGCTCACGGCCACAAGAGTTGAACCCAACTCTCACAACTTCCTGAACTTCCTCCAGTACTTCCCGCGGTACCAAGCCATAGGCATCCATCACAAATTTCATGCACACTAGCAATAAACACGGAGTCTTCTCCGATGTGCAAACAAGAATCACCAATCAAGACCAACATGTCCAGATGGGCTTCACACAGCATGCCTAACCGTACTCACACTTTTGGTTCTAATGCACTACAACAAGGGATGAATCACCAATCCCAAGGGAATCTCTTCGCCATCCACCTTTTGGTTGAGGATTCCTATGCACATGCAGGAAAGAAGGACTTCACTTGTCCAAGAAGCGAATCATTACCCTTGGAAGACTCTTCGGAGCCATGGGGAGAAAAGTAAATGGATGAACGTTCTCGCAGCAGCCTTGCCTTCGCAAATCCAAACTCGGCTCGCGATTTGGCCCACTGTAGCACCACCGGCAGTCGGCTTCCTCTTCTTCTTCCTCCTCAAGCTCTCCTCTCTCTCTTTCTCAAGAAAGAGCAAGACACAACTCAAATGAGATTTCTCCTTCTCAAGGCCGGCCTTATCACCCAAGGGAAGAGCCTAGACCATTGGACCTTGGTTAAAGAAAATGAACGGATCAGATCAGCCCTTAAACAGATTTTCTAGACTGAACACGGGTTGTGACACGCCCGTGTCACAGGCCGTATTCCTGAAGCGGCTACAGAACCGACTCACCCAGTCTAGAACACGGGCTTAGACACGCCCGTGTCAAACACGTTACATGTCCGTGTCATAAAGCACACGGTCGTGTGACTAGCCGTGTCACTCTTTCAACACAAGACCAGATCAGCCGAGAAGGACACGGCTAAGGCACACGCCCGTGTCCTTAGCCGTGTGCCAAACACGCCCCTGTGACACGCCCGTGTCACAGGCCGTGCTCCACACTCAACGTCACTCCACTCAATGCCACTCAACGCCAGCCGGGATTCACCCGAGCAGGACACGCCCTGGGACACGCCCGTGTCCCAGACCATGTCACCTCTCGACGATCGTCGACCGTGCCATCTCGAGAACTCGAGTCGACGCCTACAGTAAAGGACACGCCCTGGGACACGTCCGTGTCCCAGGCCGTGTGCACTGGACACGCCCTGGTACACGTCCGTGTCCCAGGCCGTGTCACCCAGCCTGACGCATTTTTGGACTAAGGGATTTGTGGGGTGTTACAACGTGTGTCAACAATCGTCATCAATTTGTATCGGATTTGTCATATAGATTTGTATATGATTTGTCATATAGATTTGTATAGGAATTGTCTTATGAATGTATAAGATCTGTCATATAGTATTTGATGGGGTTCTCAAATTACTATTCAGCAGAACGAGAGACAGCACGCATGCCAGCACAAATACCACATGCACGCTATGCGTAAGCGCCGCACAAGTTCCGTGCAAACTTTGAATGCAAGTACATCGCACACACGTCGTAAAGTACAGTACAGCATTACGCAAGAGTGCGGCGCGCGCACGATGCCCAAGTGATACGTGTCACGACACGTAAGTGCCGCACACGGCACAATGCGCAAGTGCGGAGCGCGCCACAGCCCAAGAGTGTCGCGTGCGGCACTTGAATGTCGTGGGTAGCATAAGTGACGCGCGACACTAACTGGATGTTGAAATCAACACCCAATGTGGGCACTCTGTTGGGGTTGTGGAACACTTCCGGTCCTCTTGTTTCTCACACCGGGTTAGCCCACGTGAGCTTAGAGGAATCGAAGTGTGATCCCCCTCCGACATATCTGGCGCCGACGACAGCGGGGGTCCGGGGGCAGCCACCCCCGGCGGAGGTCCCGCTGATTTTTGGAGGGTTGTTTTTCCAATGGTCGAACTGGGTTCGACGTTCGTCGAACTCAGCTCGACGTTCGACGTTCGTCGAACCAAGCTCGACGTTCGACGTTCGTCGAACCCGCTCGACGTTCGTCAAACGTCGAGCTGAGTTCGACGTTCGACGTCGAACCTCGAGCTGAGTTCGACGTCGAACGTCGAGCTGAGTTCGACGTTCGACGTTCGACGTTGAACGTCGAGCTGAGTTCGACGTTCGACGTTGTGCTGAAGCCAATTTAAGGCGTATTCCGGTTGTTTTTTTCGGGATACGGTCGATACGGTTTTGACGACGGCTGACGGCTGGTTTTCCCTTTGGAGGCACATACGAGGTATCTTCGTTGGAGGCGATCCAGAAGGGGTTCTTCATTTGTTTCTTGTCCAGAAGGAGGAGTTAAGGTAGGATCGGTTTAGATCCTTATAACCTTTGTAATCTGTATTTTCTTTTGGTGATAACAAGAAGGGAAAAGGAGAAGGGATAGGGGACGTAGCCCGGTATTGGGTGAACCTCTGAAATATGTGTGTTTGTGTGCTTGCTCTGTTTACATTTGTCTAGTACTTTTATTCGGATTTCTGCTTCTCGGCGCTCCGGTTTTACTACACACTCAAGGGAGACTGTGCGCGGGGCACAACTGCGGGCCTCACATTGTCACTGTCACGCACTGTCACTGTTGTTCCCTCAAATCCACGCTCGCCACCTCCCGCCACTGCACCTTCACCGCCTAGCGCTTATCACAATGCTCGCCGTGCTCACCTCGCGCCGCCGCGCTCTTCTCCAATTGTCGTCATTGTCGCCTCCGCCGACCTTACTCGAGTTGCCCGAACCACCCGAGGGGGTGAGGGCTTCGAGCCCTCTTTTGAAGGCACTGCCTTTAACAACAAAGAAAGCTCCTGAGTCTTTCCTCAAAGATTTCTTGGAAATCTCTTTTGGTGTTTGAAGACCCTCTGGAAGATCTCCTTCGCCATTTAAATATCTCTTTCGGTGTTCGAAAGTCTCCTTTGGTCATCAAAGATTGCTTAGAGATCTCCTTCGGTGTTCGAATATCCTCTCCAAGATCTCCTTTGGTATTTGAAATCTATTTCGGTGTTTGAAGATTCTTTTGAAGATCTCGTTCGGTGTTCGATGATTCTCTCGAAGATCTCCTTTGATTTTCAATTTCTCTTTTGAATACGGCTCGAAGACATTTTTTGACGTTTGTGCTTTGAGTCCAAAGCCTCTGTCGCGTTCACTCTTCCAGACTGCTCCCGAACACGCTTCTTTGCACTTCACTTCAAACAACTTCAGTCACCGAAAAAACTTATCGTTACTAGTGTCATTTATTTGTGAAATACGATGGAAATGATGAAAATTAAATATAATTTTTTTAATTGTCCTCAATATAATAATTTATTTTTAAATTTTTGTGTGCCAATAGAAATTAGTCTACAAATAGAAATATATGATTTGTCATTGTCATTAATCAAATTAATGCTGCCCTTAACAATTTCCTGTTTTTATTATCTCTCTCTAATTTTTCCTTAAAGAAAAAACATCCAAAAAATAATGATAATATTTAAATTGTAGTGCATATGCACTGTATTTGTTTATGACATAGATAATACTTAGAATTATCTAACATTTTTTTGTGTGCCAATTTTCTATAACTTATTATATACATATTTTTTTTAATTTTTTCAACATTTTTTTAATTAATTTTTTCACCATTTATATATATTTTAATATATTTTATATTATTTTAGTATCATTTTCTTTACCAAGGAATAGTCCTTCCTTTATGTTATGATGATGGTAGAACACTAGAATAAGAGTCTCATTTCTCAATAAGAATATATAATAAGATAGAATAATAATGCGGTCGCATATACTTTTTTCTGCAGTTTGTCCTATTTTCTGTCCAGGGCTTTAAAAGTATTATAATTCTGCGGACAAGGTTGAGATAGCGTACAACTTATACAGCCAAAAACAGCCTGTGAGGCAAAATAAAAAGTCTAGCATAAATAGGTAGGGGTATTGTAAGCCCTTTGGGGCCATTTATTTTTACCGGTCAAGCGATTATGATCGTCTCACCAAACGAGTCTTAGACTCCGTTTGGCACGATGGTGACGGTCGAGAATATGAGGGTTAAACTGTCATTTATTAACGCACACCTAAGAAACTTCATCCACTTTTATGTTTAAACAGATGAAATTTGTTCGGTGATCGCCAACGAATGACGGTTTAACACATGCGTTTATGACCGTCACCGTTATGTCAAATGAAGTCTTAAGGTGCTCAAAAACATTTGTCTATTCACTTGTCGTGTTTCATTGAAAATTTGATCATATTTGGAATTCAAAAATCCGCCGACATTTCATGTGAAATTTGTACTGTAAGAACAAAAATCTTATTGATGAATTTAATCACGCACGATAAATTACGATGTGTTACTCGCACCTAAATTTTCTGCTACAAAGTACACAGCTAAAAACAGCCTGTGAGGCCAAAAAAAAGGTGCTGATATTTGTACACCTTAAATGACTATTTATAACCCATAGATATTTGTACACCTTAAAATTATATTTATACCCCGATAGACTATTTTTACCCCAATTTGTAAGATATAAGGAGGCTCTCGAGCGTTTAGATGCTCAATTCTGGAAATCCATGGTTCTTTTCAGAAAGACAATGGACAAGTCTAGGGAGCAAATCGACCACCTATCCAATAGGCTCGATGCAATCCGGCTCGATAAAACTAGCAAATCATATATTTTTTTGCAACTTTCATGTTGACCATGTTTTGATTTGAAGTCGTTTAGGCCTCCAATTTGAGCCCGGCAAAAGACACGCCCGGAATGAGCCGTCCGTACAGATTTTCGGCGTAACTTTTTCGGGACCCAAATCGGGGGTCTAAACTGTTTCAAATCAAAAAGTAAAGTTGTAGATATCGTCGAGATCTACAACTTTCATATTGAATACTTTTTAATTTGAAGTCGTTTAAGTCCCCGATTTGGCC
The DNA here is from genome assembly GCA_039513925.1 of Platanthera zijinensis. Lineage (NCBI taxonomy): Eukaryota > Viridiplantae > Streptophyta > Magnoliopsida > Asparagales > Orchidaceae > Platanthera > Platanthera zijinensis. Next base: position 21,359,978 of record CM077092.1, read on the forward strand.
CCCCGAAAAATGTCACGCCGATCTCGGGCGTCCGTACATATGTTCCGCGTGACTTTTTTTTCAGGGGCAAAATCAAAGGTCTAAACTGCTTCAAATCTAAAAATGTTCAACATGAAAGTTGTAGATCTCGTCACGATCGACAACTTTCATGTTGAACACTTTTCATGAAAATGCACGTATAAGACACAGTTCGAAGAGAAAGACGTGAGATGAGGACTGGAAATGGGGTACAAATATCAGATTTTAGAGTTTAAAAAAGTGAAATTTTATTAAGAAAAATGGTGTGTGAATAACCGTTTGTGATGTACAAATATCAACGCCCAAAAAAACGTCTGGCATAAATAACTAGGGGCTCTTCTATGCTATCACCACCAAGACAGATGGTGATTTATGTATTCCGTTTTTTAGATAAAGTCAAATTATATATTAAATTATAATACATACATATATATTACTAATTAAATAATTAAATTATTTGGAAAAATACATACCTAGGGCTTCCTTCTCGAATTCATTCAAATTTATGCTTTTTTGGCACGACGGCAACGGTCATACCGTTGCCAGGCATAGGCAGGCGAGACCGTTTTTTTCCCTTTAGATAGTCTTACCTTCTTCATCCCAGCGCCGCCGCCAGCCATCGAAGTCGTCAGGGCCATCACGACGGTAGTATCATCACCGGCCTAGGAGATCGTGAAGCAGTGTAACCAAAGAAAAAGGCGGCGTGATAAGGGAAAATGAACAAAAAACAGATTCATATACCGTAACAGTGGCAGAATGACTTTCAAAAGGTGCTGGTCTTTGTCATCCGCCGGCACCACTACTCCCAAGGATGGTGCAGGCCGCGGAGAAGACGTCGAAGATGTCAGGTCTGTTGAATTTTCTCAGGTTGATCAGCAAGGTAGCCCAAACACCAAATTAATATTTTCGGCACTACCTAGATCACAACTTGAACCGCGGAAAGTAGGAAGCAAACTTAGATAACCAAGCACACACACAGAAACAAGCAGATCAAGCTTTTATTAATCTTCTTTACAAGGCGAGGCATACATGGCGAGACATAATTTCGCCAGTATGAAAAAGCAGAAAACTAACAAGTCCGGGCGGATTGCACACTGAGACCGCCGAGTCCGCCGAAACCGCCGAAACCACCGAGCTCGATCAAACCGCCGCCAAACTGCTGATGAACAGAGGAACAAACCGCCTATCCGCCTAGACCGTGAGGTCGCGCGGACAGAGAAGCAACTTGAAGAAAGACTGATGCTGGTAACCGCCAATGCAGCCCGCTACTCCAGCGGTCAGAACCAAACTCCTGGTTTGACACTGCTAGCCGCGCCACCTGCACACAGAAACCGGTTAAGCAAACAGTCCGTGCGGATACAAGAAACAAGTCCGCAGCCTTCACTCAAGCCCAACTTACTGTTCACTCTGCTACCAAATGAGGTGCTGGGGGGTCCTATTTATAGGCCGGGTGAAGAGTGTGGTCACCACCCTATGAGATAGAGACACCGCCCCCTGGTCGCAGCTAGCAAAACCAACTCGCCGAGTCCGCCCGCTAAAGGCCAAACAAACCGCCAAGTCCAGGCGAGCAGCGACCTGCCCATAGCAGACCGCCCAATCCGCAACCACCAGCCCATGACCATAGGCACAGCCAGGATACCGCGGACTCAGCGGACACACTCCACCTTGCACTTGTCCACGACCACAGGCACGAAGCCCGGTCACAGCGGACACTGCGGATACCAGGCCAGTCCGCCAGCACTTAGGCCAGACCGCCAAACGAGCCAGCTCACCGCAACTCCAGATCCACCACAGATCTGGCGGACTCAAACTTTCAATCCGCACAGACCGCGGAACCACCTCCAGAGCTCGGCCCACTGCCGGACACAACCAGTCCGCACAGAACGCTCCTGATCACTCCAAGCAGCAAGCAACGCCGAACAACAACCCGCCGGACTGAGCCCAGTCCGCGCGGTCAGTCCGCCCAGGTCGCCCGGACTGCCGATCACCCCCACTTTCACTTCACCAATTTCAACACTCCCCCTTGAAGTGAGAAGTGGTGATCAGCCCAAGCAAACCTCGAAGCCGCTGAAAAAGCCCCTTCGACAGCGACTTGGTGAAGATGTCAGCAAGATTATCTTCACTCCGAACATGACCAACCACAAGAGATCCTTCCAGCACCTTCTCCCTTATGAAGTGGTGATCGATCTCAATATGCTTAGTCCTGGCATGACAAACTGGATTGTTCACCAGCTTGAGAGCACTCTCGTTATCCCCTCGGAGCAAAGTAGGACCTTGCACTTCTTCATGGACATCATCTACAAGCCTCCTTAGCCAAATGGCTTCCCGAGCTGCCAAGGCAGACGCCTTGTACTCAGCTTCCGTAGTGGAGACAGATACCGAGTCCTGCTTCTTGCTACACCACGAAATGCCCGCTGATCCACAAGTGAACACATAACCGGAAGTTGACCTTCGGTCATCCGAATCACCACCATAGTCAGCATCCGTGTAACCTAGCAGAGAGAAACTCGCATCCCTTCTGTAGAGAAGTCCCATGTCAGAAGTAGCCTTGACATACTTCAAAATGTTCTTTGCCGCCACAAGATGAGACTTCCTTGGCTCTGCCATGAACCGACTTACTCGACCAACAGCGTAAGCTATATCAGGTCTAGTAATCGTCAGGTAGATCAAGCTTCCAATAAGAGCCCTGAACACCAAAGGATCAGGAAGAACCCTTCCTTCATCTCGTCGAAGTTTCAGACCTTGATCCATAGGAGTAGAGCACGTCTTTCCCTCAATCAAGCCAAACCGGTTCACTATGCGCTCAGCATATCCCTTCTGGCAGACAAGGATCCCGCTCTCCTTCCTCTCCACTTCGAGACCAAGAAAGTGATGAAGCTCTCCCAGATCTTTCATCTCGAAGCGAATGGCTAGCTCAGCTCTGAGCCTAGCAACCTCCTCCTCAGAGTTCCCTGTGATGATCATATCATCAACATACAGCAGGACCAAGACAGAAAGCTCCCCCTTCTTCTTGATGAACAAGCTAGAGTCCGAGTTTGAAGCAAGGTATCCACAGAATTGCAGATACTCTGCTATCTTCCCATACCAAGCTCTAGGAGCTTGCTTCAACCCGTAGAGAGCCTTCCTGAGTTTGCAGACGTAATCAGGATGAACTTCAGAAACGAAACCAGGTGGCTGATCCATAAAGATGTCTTTGTCAATCTCTCCGTAAAGAAAAGCATTCTTTACATCAAGCTGCCACATCCTCCATCCTTGGCATGCAGCCAATGCAATCACCATCCGAACTGAAGTCATCTTTGCAACAGGGCTGAACGTCTCCTCATAGTCTTCTCCATACTGTTGAGAGAACCCCCGAGCCACCAGGCGAGCCTTGAATCTCTCAATGCTTCCATCTGCCTTCTTCTTCAACTTAAACACCCACTTGCATGTCACCGGAGCAATGCCATCAACCTTGGGCACCAGATCCCAAGTTTCATTCTTCTTGAGAGCATCCATCTCCTCTCTCATGGCATCTTCCCACTCCTTGACACCAGTGGCCTCATTAAAGCTAGCAGGCTCTCGCTCATCCAGAGGACCTGCAAAGAAGCATGAGACATAGCTCACAGTGTTTCCTTCGCAGTAGCGAGCAGGAGGCTTGATAACCCTCTTTGACCTCCGAAGAGGCTGCTCCTTGCTAATCACCTCTGTTGCTTCTTCTGGTTCACCTCTGCTCTCCGGCAAGCTTGGAGCAATGCTCCCCCTGCTTCCTGACCCAGAAGCTTCTTCTCCAGAACTTGAAGCAACTGGAGCTGCTGGTGACACAGCCAGCTCCACTTGATCAGCTACCTCAGCCACCTCCTGACCTTCATCAACCTTGCTCTCTGGCAGCTCAACCGAGCTTCCTCCATATGACGTCAGTTCGTCAAAGACAACGTCTCTTGACACCACGAACTTCTTCGTCACTGGATCCATGCATCTCCATCCCTTCTTCCGCTCATCATAGCCAACAAAGACAAGCTTCCTTGCCTTTGCATCAAGCTTAGTCCTTAGCGCATCAGGGATATGCACATAGCAAGTTGATCCAAACACCCGAAGGTGTTTCACACTAGGCTTCTCCTTCAGCAACATCTCGAAGGGAGACTTCATGTTGATCGGACTCAGAGGCATCCGATTGATGACATAGGCAGCACAAGACATTCCCTCCGCCCAGAAGGACCTTGGGATACTCTTGGCATGAAGCCAACATTTGCAAGTCTCCGTCAAATGACGGATCTTCCGCTCCGCTACTCCGTTTTGTTGTGGAGTATGAGCACAAGTGAGCTCCCTTTGGATTCCATGCTTCCTGCAAAAGTTAGAAAACTCGGAGGAGACAAACTCTCCCCCGTTATCAGTTCTAAGCTTTTTGATCTTCAGTTTAAGCCTTCCCTCCACCAGCTCCTTGAACTCCACAAACAATCGGAAGGCTTCAGACTTCTCCTTCAAGAAATACACCCAAGTGTATCTTGAGTAGTCATCAATCAAGACTAGCATATATCTGCTTCCACCAAGGCTAGCAGTCGCGGTTGGTCCCATCAGATCACCATGGATAACCTCCAATGGTGCATTGCTTCTTGTTTGTGACTTGTCAAATGGAAGACGATGAGACTTCCCATATTGACATCCAGCACAAACGTGACCCTCACCGAAGGATGATAACTTAGGCAAGCCTCTCACCAGGCTCCTGCTTGACATAGCCTTCAGCTTATCCATCCCGACATGCCCCAGCCTCTCATGCCACATAGCAGCGCTATCGTTGGCCCTCATCCGATCAACATAGGAGCTTGTTGATAAGACAAACAAGTCCTTCACTCTCCTTCCTACATGAGCAACATCAGCCTTAACCGCTGATACGTTGCGAAGGAACTTCACTTCTGTTGGCCCAAACAGAACGTGGTAACCAGCATCAACCGCATTGGTCACAGAGAAGAGGTTTTTCTTCATACCCGGTACGTGATAAACACTCCTTAACGTGAGTGGCCCCTTATCACTTCCTACCGTTACCATACCCTCCTTCTCTACTGCATGAATAGTATTATCAGCAGTAATAATAGCTTCATTACCTGAGTAAGCCTGCAGCGAAGAGAACTTGGACAAATCTCCAGTGAGGTGATGACCACACCCGGAATCAACGATCCAATCGTCCTTCAAGTCGCTGGTGGACAAAGCACGGACACAAGTGCCCGTCATGAACGCTCCACCCCAGCCAGCTTCCTCCTTGCTTGAGGAGGCTTCCTCCTTGCCTGCAGCATGCCCAGGCTGCAGCTTGACCTTGCAGTCTCGCTTGAAGTGGCCTGGTTGATGACACCTGAAGCACTTCAGGTTCTTCTTCCAATCCTTCTTAGGGGCAAGGCTCCCCTCCTGCTGTTTAGAAGATGAAGATTCATCTCCAGCTGCAGTCTGCTTCTTCTTCCCTTCCCATCTCTTCTTCTTCTTCTCAGTGAAGAGAGCATCACTAGCTCCTTCAGAAACCGTTACCCCGGCCATCTGCCTTGCCAAGCTCTCCTGCGAGGCAAGCAGATTCTCCAGCTCCAGAAGAGAGGGCTGAGTAGCCCAGCCTTGAACAGAAGTAACGAAGGCCACATACTCCTTCCGCAAACCGCGGATTATGTGCCTCTTCAGCTTAGCCTCGGAGATTGGCTCATCAGGATCGAGAGCAGAGAGCTCAGCACACAAGCTCTTCATCTTCAAGAAGAATTTGGAGATAGAAAGATCTCCCTGAGTTGCCTTAGCCAACTCATTCTCTAAGAACTGTAGCCTTGCTACATTCTTCCTATTGAACAACCCATCAAGGGAAGTCCAAATCTCAGCAGCAGACTCACATCCTAAGATGTGATCAAAGAGTTCAGGTGACACCGCCCGCTTGAGAGCAAACTCAGCTTTGGCATTTGTCTTCCTCCACACTCTCACCTGCTCAGCTGTTCCAAACTCAGCAGTTATTTCTACTTGGTCATCTCCACCGACGACCTCCCATAACTCCTCACCTAGAAGATAGCTCTTCATGCACGACTTCCACTTCTTAAAGTTAGTCGGCGTCAGAAGCTCAATACCAAGACCTCTTGCAAAACCACCGTCCATGGTGCTACCTTGGTTATCCTTCAGAAGCACACAGAGCAACAACAAGCCTGTTGATCAATGCTCAAGCAACTGAACCTCCCTCTGATACCATGTTGAATTTTCTCAGGTTGATCAGCAAGGTAGCCCAAACACCAAATTAATATTTTCGGCACTACCTAGATCACAACTTGAACCGCGGAAAGTAGGAAGCAAACTTAGATAACCAAGCACACACACAGAAACAAGCAGATCAAGCTTTTATTAATCTTCTTTACAAGGCGAGGCATACATGGCGAGACATAATTTCGCCAGTATGAAAAAGCAGAAAACTAACAAGTCCGGGCGGATTGCACACTGAGACCGCCGAGTCCGTCGAAACCGCCGAAACCACCGAGCTCGATCAAACCGCCGCCAAACTGCTGATGAACAGAGGAACAAACCGCCTATCCGCCTAGACCGTGAGGTCGCGCGGACAGAGAAGCAACTTGAAGAAAGACTGATGCTGGTAACCGCCAATGCAGCCCGCTACTCCAGCGGTCAGAACCAAACTCCTGGTTTGACACTGCTAGCCGCGCCACCTGCACACAGAAACCGGTTAAGCAAACAGTCCGTGCGGATACAAGAAACAAGTCCGCAGCCTTCACTCAAGCCCAACTTACTGTTCACTCTGCTACCAAATGAGGTGCTGGGGGGTCCTATTTATAGGCCGGGTGAAGAGTGTGGTCACCACCCTATGAGATAGAGACACCGCCCCCTGGTCGCAGCTAGCAAAACCAACTCGCCGAGTCCGCCCGCTAAAGGCCAAACAAACCGCCAAGTCCAGGCGAGCAGCGACCTGCCCATAGCAGACCGCCCAATCCGCAACCACCAGCCCATGACCATAGGCACAGCCAGGATACCGCGGACTCAGCGGACACACTCCACCTTGCACTTGTCCACGACCACAGGCACGAAGCCCGGTCACAGCGGACACTGCGGATACCAGGCCAGTCCGCCAGCACTTAGGCCAGACCGCCAAACGAGCCAGCTCACCGCAACTCCAGATCCACCACAGATCTGGCGGACTCAAACTTTCAATCCGCACAGACCGCGGAACCACCTCCAGAGCTCGGCCCACTGCCGGACACAACCAGTCCGCACAGAACGCTCCTGATCACTCCAAGCAGCAAGCAACGCCGAACAACAACCCGCCGGACTGAGCCCAGTCCGCGCGGTCAGTCCGCCCAGGTCGCCCGGACTGCCGATCACCCCCACTTTCACTTCACCAATTTCAACAAGGTCAAAGGGTGTTGTCGGCTTCGCGCTGGCTTGTGAAGCTCGAGCTCACCCGGGATCTCCCACCTGAGGGCCTCGCCGAGTCACAAGGAGGGATCCGCAAATCAAACCGAACAAGGTAGCAGCTTCGACGTCGTCCCGGTCTGGCGAGTCCATGAGGATCAAAGGGGCGGCAGGTCAGGCGGAAAGATTTGTTAAGATTAATCACACGCTCACTACCTTATTTATAGAGTCGGGAAGGGATGTCAGCGCGGCTAGGCAGGTAGCGGCCCAAGCTCGCCGAATCGGGGTTGGATGATTTCTTTCCGACCTCGGGCAATCTCGCAAAGAAGCGGGAATAGTGTACAACCCCAATTTGGCAGCTCCCGACATATCTTCACCCATTCAGGACAGAGCGAGCCCATCAAAAGAATGCAGGCTAGGCTAGACGACTTCGCTTAGCGACGAGCCGCCCTCTCTGGCCTAGCGCCAGCTCGCCAAAGCGAGGCCCAGGGTGGGGGAGCCACGCACCAAGACGATTGCAGGAGAGCCGAGGCTGCCTTCTTCTCAGGCTCGCCTCGGCAGGGAGGATCCAACTCGCCTTTTCTTTTCTACTCGCAGTTTATCCTGGTCTGCCCATAGATATCTTGAACAACGGGATTTTGCTATCCACAGACCAATCGGGGGTGTCAATATCAATAGTAAAACGACGAAGGCCGCTATTTGTAGGTCATAAAGGAGATTCTGCCCCTGGTTTGGGATTTATCTATAAATAGACTCTCAAGGCACCTTGGAGAGGAAGATCGGGCCTCATGAACTCTTGCTCCGTGTCATCCGAGGTGTCGAGTTCAGCCTTTGGTTTTGGGAGGGGAAGACGTGACGCGTGCTTCTGGGTAAGTGGCGGGACCTCCTCGTTGTAGTTCATCGGGTCTTTTCGTGGGCAAATATCTTTTCCAATCAGTGCCGAATCCAGGCTTGAACAGACCATCCTAGTGCACCCAACGACGGATAAAGTAACTTGAACTGCTCCCTCTCAGTCCGAACTCATTTGAACCGGTGTCCGGGTTTCAACATAACTATTTAGAATTTCATGCATAAAAATTAAGTCATTTGTGTTGTCTGCATAAAGTGTAAGTCAAATTCAATGTGTTTTTGATTGCATGAAAATTTCCGCATGATTAAGTAAATAATTGACTACATAGTTCATAATTTTGACTAAGAAAATAATTGATTGCATAGTTCATACGTTTGACTAAGAAATTAATCGAATGCATAGTTCATAATTTTAACTAAGGAAATAATAGACTATATAGTTTATAATTTTAACTAAGGAAATAACAACTCCATAGTTCATAATTTTGACTAAGAAAATAATTGGCAGCTTAGTTCATAATTTGACTAAGGCGACTGCATAGTTCATAATTTTGACTAAGGAAAATAATCGACTGCATAGTTCATAAATTTGACTTAGTAAATAATCTACTACATAGTTCATCAATTTGACTAAAGAAATAATCGAGTGCATAGTTCATAATTTTAACTAAGGAAATAATTGATTGCATAGTTTAAAATTTTGACTAAACAAATAATCGACTGCATAGTTCAAAATTAACTACATGGCTCAAAATCTGCGTAAGTCCGAATTCGACTGCAACGACTGCATGGTTCAAAATTTGCATAAGTCAAAATTCGACTACATCGACTGCTTGGTTCAAAATTTGCATAAGTCCAAATCTGACTACATCGACTGCATGGTTTAAAATTTGCATAAGTCCAAATTTGAATACATCGAGTACATGGTTCAAAATCTACATAAGTCCAAATTCGACTTCAACGACCGCATAGTTCAGGCTTAATGATAATATGTGAGTATATTTTACTCAGGAACCCTGTGTTGTTCATTTCCAAATTCTTGGAATTTGCTGGTTAGTTGGTGTGAACAAGAAAGATACCACCACTACGGTACATGTTTTATGTTATGATATTGATTGGATTGTGGGTGTTAGTGGATTATACCACCGTCATAGTACATGTTTGTGAATCATGACACCCAGTGATATTGTTTTGGACTGTTGGGTTGTGTTGGAAAGATAGTCACCATCACAATGTCTTTCATGATGTTTTGGACTGTTGGGTTGTGTTGGAAAGATAGTCACCATCACAATGTCTTTCATGATGTTTTGGACTGTTTGGTTATGTTGGAAAGATAGTCACCGCCACAGTGCTTTTTATGATGATTTAGACTGAAGGTTTGTGTTGAAATATGAGCTACCACCTCAATGTCGATTTATGCCCGATGTTAATGATGCACTTTCTTGAGCTAATCAGTCTCAATTATTTATGTATATTTATATAATTATAAGATAGATCTTTAATGTTCATGGAGCAAGTTTATTTTCTTTTCTTATAGTTAATCTTTGTTGAGCTAATTTTACATTTTTTTTGAAGTAATCATGTTTGATTTATTGGTTTTAGCTGCAACTTGCTCATTATTTGTTGAGACGTTCATTTCTTTTGAATGTCTTAGGCCCTTAGCAGCAGCAGTCCGAGTGGTTAGAGTTGGTAATTTCAGGCTTGGTCGTAGCAGCTGTTGCTTTTCCCTCACTGTGTGAGATATTTGTTGACTCCGTCTTAGATTAGACTTGTGTTTTGATTCTTTGAGTTCGTGTCAGGTTGTTGATGCTCATAGCTTTTGTTTTCAAATGTTAGACTACTTGATGGTATTTCTATTTTACTTGCAGGTTATTTCCATTACTGTCTCTCTGAGAATGTTTTATGTTAGGATATATGTTAGATATTTTTAAATATAAAAACTACATTTTAGCTTAGACTCATAACATCTCTTTTGACTAAATGTCATTCTATTTTACGGATTATAAATCTTTTTTCTAGCTATACTAATTTAGAAACTTACGCATTATTAACATGTTCGTTGAGTCATCATGCTCGCGTAGGATAAAATGAATTAAGCTATATATTTCTTTCCGCTGCGAATATATTTTCTTACTTGTGCATTAGTTGATCCACTGAACCGATCGATATGGTTCCTTAAGCTTTAAATTTAAAACTATGTTTTAAAACATAAAACATATGTTTTTATATGAAAATAAATGGAATTGTCGGTTTTGTCTGAGCATCTGCAGTGGTCCCCTGTGTAATGCCCCCATCTGTCGTATATCATATGACAGAAGGTCCGGCCGGGGCCCGACGCCATATACCACGGACAGGTAAGGAGATTACTTATTGTTTTCAAATCCAAATTCATTTATGAACACGTCCTAACTCAGAGTATTGTAGCGGAAGCATTTAAGTTAAGAACTCATAACAGTAGGAATGTCCACTACAAAAACTTGTACATGAATGATATATATATAACACAACACATGTTTTGGCCTTTCAGCCTTACAACTATTTCATTTGCATCAAGTGACTTCAAACATTAGCACACAGGCCGGTCACACATGAAAATAGTAAAAAGTTCGCCTTTGGGCCTTCATGGGCCAGTCAATCACAGCATAAGAGCTTCAACTCACTACTTCTCACTTGGCTCCCCAGCACCTGCACAAACGGCCCATACAAATGTGGCAAACAAAGCAATAGTCAGCATTTTGCTGACCAATTTATGACGATCTCACCCCTTACTCGGGGCGGCGGTTCTCCTTCCCTGCAAATAGCAGCATATATATATATTGGCAATAGTAAAGTGCATTTAAGCACCATTCACCACAGACGTAGGCTCAACGGCCACACACCTCGTGCACTCAGGGCAAAATTTCGGTGTGCAGGATTTCCCGTGTATTACCACCGTTCAGAGGTACTTAACTTGACGACTATATCGTTCAGAGGTACTTAACTTAACGGTAACCCTTATCGTTCAGAGGTACTTAACTTGACAACTATGTCGTTCAGACGTACTTAACTTAACGACTAACTGCTCATTCAGAGGTACTTAACTTAACGACCCAGTCATTCAAAGGTACTTAACTTGATGGCACAGTAGTTGGCCACCACGGCTCAACCCAAACATAAGCCACACAGCTTTATACCATTTCAGGCTGACACCTATCATTGCTGGGCAATTTAAGCTCACAGCTCCACATGCACTGGCCCCCAGGTCTCTTAGAGACAGGCCACACAAAGCTTTAGCTTGCTAGGAGCTATCGCATGACAACATTCACTATCGCCTAGCGACATCAACAGTTTCCCTAAACTGTGATCTTTCCTGGGTATTTTCCTGGAGTTGAACTTCAGTACTTCCTGTTACTCTCGTTTCACAGGTACAACCCTCAGACTCTGTACAATCTCACGTTTATACTCGGAGTCTTCTTTGGCACGCAAAATAAACATCATCAATTCAGATCAACCCGTCCGGATGGGCTTCACATAGCATGTCTATTCCGTACTCTATATTTTTGGATCTATATGTAATATTAAACGGGGATCATACCGATCTACCCATCAAAACCACCTTTTTTCACCTTTTGGTGAGGGGTTCCATGCAAGTATGCATATTAAGGACTTCACTTGTCCAAGGAGAAAATCGTTACCCTTGTAATTTTCTTCGGAGCCATGACCGTGATCTTTGATCCGGATGGAATTGATCTTCACAACTTCCTCTCTGCGGATCTAGCGTCGACTCGCGATTCCGATCACAAGCACACCTTGGATCGACTTCTCTTGAGCTCCTGGACCTTTCCTCCTCTTTCCTCTCTAGAAGTAAGCAAGGGAGTGTCAGAGAAAAATGAGAATGAAATCTCAAGGCCAACTTTTATCTGAAAGCTACCGCCGCGCGGTAACAGAGTCGGTAACCGCTTTGACCATCTGGCACCGCTATCCATAGTTATCACCTGCGATAACATTCTAGCGCCTAGCGGTAGATCAGTTACTCGAGAAATCCTTCTCGACATTCGTCGAGAGGCTAGCGCGGCATGGTAACGCCTATCGCCTGGCGATAACAACCCGAGCCCTGGGTCTTTTAACTCCCTGAGCTATCGCCGGCGATAATCCTACCGCCGTGTGGTAACCTCCAATGATTGCTTCTCAATTTTTGGGGTGTTACAACCCTCCCCTCATTACAGAAATTTCATCCCGAAATTGTACGCGTCTATAAGGACAACTAGCAATTAATATGTTAAAACATATTTTTATTTCACAAAACAAAGTTACAACTTAACTTTACAAATAACTCGGGATATTCTTCGCGCATGGTTTGTTCTCGCTCCTATGTCAGCTCCTCACGGCCATAGTTGTCCCAACGGACTTTGACCATCCCGATTATCTTGTTCCGCAGTTGCTTGATCTCTGTATCCTCGATCTGAATGGGTCTAATCTTTGTCGTTATCCCACTATTGACCGATACTCGATCTTTTGCAATCACTTGAGCTGGCTCTTTCACAGCTTTGTGCAGCACCGATATGTGAAACACATCGTGCAAGCCACTTAGCTCCGTTGATAGAGCTAATCGATAGGCGACCTCTCCAACTTGTTCCACCACTTCAAACGAGTCAAGATACCTTGGACTTAACTTTTTCAAGCGCCGAATCCTAGATACGGCTTTGAAAGCCTTGATATTTAAGTATACCCAATCGCCCATCGCAAACTCCACATTTTGGTGTTTGGCATTGTTGTATTTTGTCTGCCTATCTTGGGCTATAAATAGCCTCTCTTGAATAGTACATATGGTCGAATTTGCATCTTCGACCTCCTTATGTTTATAGAGCTTTGACTCGCCTGTTTCCGCTCAAGCTAACGGTGTACGACACTTCTTACTGTATAAAGCTTCAAAGGGTGTCATCTGTATACTAGCTTGATAGTTATTATTGTAGGCAAACTCAATCATCTAGAGGTGATCTTCCCACCTCTTCCCGAAATCCAGGGCGCGCATACGGAGCATGTCCTCCATTGTTTTGTTGGTCCTCTCAGTCTGGCCATCTGTTTGTGGATGAAAGGTCGTACTGAACTTTAATTTAGTTCCCAATAACTGAAGGATTAGCCTCCAATCATTTGAAGTATAACTCACATCTCGGTCACTTACGATGCTACAGGGCATACCGTGCAATCATACAATATTATCCACGCACAACTTAGTTAGTTTATCCAATGAATCGTCCTTCCTGTTAGGTATGAAGTGCGACACTTTGGTTAACCGGTCAACGATCACCCATACGACATCGTTTCTGCTCTGATATCTCGGCAACCCATGCACAAAATCCATAAAAATGTCGTCAAACTTCCATACTGGAATCGACAACGACTTCAGGAAACCTCCAGATTTCTGACATTCAACTTTCACTAAGGCATAGGTCTGACATTTTGCAGTATAATGTGTTATGTCTTTCTTCAAACCTGGCCACCAAAACAGTTTTTTCATGTCATTGTACATCTTAGTGCTCCCCGGGTGGATTGAGTACTTTGTAAAATGTGCTTCGTACATCAATTCCTCTGGTAGTTTACCCACCAACTTTTCTCAAAAGACCATCATCCCAGGAGAATTGGGCATTTGACCCATCCTCTGCAGAGCATTGTAGACTCTTATCGAGTTCCGGTTCTCCCTGAACCCTGTCTGCAAGGTCATACTGTACCTCCGTCCAGTTTAGGCACGCACTTGCAGTAGCATTCTTGTCCATACAAGAGATGTCTAAGTTTTCCAACTCCTGGATTAGATGCTCATCATGCATCCGCAACCAACTTGCCCTTGCCGGAGTCCTACGACTCAAATCATTTGCGACTACATTTCCCTTCCCGGGAGTATAATGAATTTGGAAGGTGTAGTCCCGGAGGAACTCCATTTACCTCCGCTGTCGCATATTTAGATCCTTCTGATCCAGCAGACACTTAAGGCTTTTATGATCCGTAAAGAAGTCAACTTTCACGTCATATAAGTAGTGACGCCATAGTTTAAGTGTAAATATCACCGCCGCAAACTCTAAGCCCTGGATGGGATAGTTCTGCTCATGCACTTTCAACTGGCATTAGCCATAAACTATCACTTTACCAAACTGAAGAAGGACGCAGCCTAAGCCGCTCCCTGATGCATCACTATAAATTTCATAGTCATCCGAACCACATGACGTTGTCAAGATTGGCGTGATAGTTAGACGACTTTTCAGCTCCTCAAAAGTTCGCTCGCACTCTGGCGTCCAAACGAACTTTTGATCTTTCCTCGTTAGTGTGTTGAGAGGCAGGGCTATCCGCGAGAAATTCTCTACGAAGCGCTTATAGTAGCCTGCAAGTCCAAGAAAACTCCGGACTTCAGTCACAGAAGACAAAACCGACCACTCTCATATTGCAACTATCTTCACCGGATCCACCGCAATACCGTCTCCACCTATCACGTGGCCAAGAAAGGCCACTGACGACAACCAGAACTCACACTTTGAGAACTTGGAATAGAGCTTGTTCCTTCTCAGGGTGTGCATCACCATTTGTAAATGATTCGCATGATCTTCTTCAGATTGCGAGTACACTAATATGTTGTCAATAAAGACGATTACAAACAAGTCCAAGTACTCTCAAAATGTTCGGTGCATTAGGTCCATGAATACCGATGGCGCATTTGTTAGCCCAAACGACATTATAGTGAACTCGTAATGACCATAGCGTGTACCAAACGCTGTCTTCGAAATGTCACATTCTCGAATCCTCAACTGATAATAGCCAGACTTTAAATCCAGCTTCGAGTAGATAATTGATCCCACTATCTGATCGAACAAGTCATCAATCCGTGGAATCGGATACTTGTTCTTTTCCGTCAGCTTGTTCAGCTCTCGATAGTCAATGCATAGCCGCAAGCTTCCGTCCTTCTTTTTCACAAATAGGACTGGAGCGCAACAGTAGCTCTTGCAATTGAACCTTTAGTTTTGCCATCTCCTTTGGCGCAACACGATATGGCGAGCGGGCCACAAGTTTCGCACCTGACACCAACTCAATAGCGAAGTCAATCTCTCTATGGGGCGGTAACCCCGGAAGATCTTTATAAAACACATCAACGTACTCCAATACAATAGGAACACCACTCATACTGGGCCTCGACTCAACAACCTACAACAGCGTGAAGAACAACTCCGCGCCCTTCTGAACTTCCTTGACTACTTGGATAGCAGACATCATTATCTTGCTCGATCCTCGCATAACAACGAATTTAGTCTCTCATTCAGTGTTCTGTCCCAATGTGACTTCCTTAGAGTTGCAATCTGTATAGGTCCGCTGTTCCGAGAGTCAGTCCATACCAAAGATTACATCAAACTCTGATATCGGTAGCACAGATGCATCCAATCCAAAATCCCGACTTCCTATTCGCACTTCAACACATCAAGCTTGATCTGCGCGCATCAAGCACCCATTAGGTAGCAGTACGTTCACTCGATCTGTCGGCATAAATGAAGGAACGACTATATATCCCACGAAGTCTTCCGACAGAAAGGAATGAGAAACTCCTGTATCGAATAGTGCTCTCGTCGGACACTCTGAAATCAGGACAATGCCTAATTCAAAACAATCATACACAAGCAACGCACAAGGTACTAAGTATGAAAAGCAGTAAAAACTGTATCTTAACTCATACATGTTACGACGTCTCTTTGTTTTATGGCCTCCTGTTGGCCACGATTATAGACTCGGGGTTGCGCTTGAGATGCAGCTGATTTCACCACTTCCTTTCCCTTTTCAGCATAAGACACACCCGTCTTTTTCTCCCCTTTTGGAGGGCCACTCCAGCAATCTCGAGACTTATGCCCCATCTTGCCACATTTATAACATGTGAGACCTCTCACAGATGTTTCTCCAGGCAAAGGAGAAGAAGGAGCCAGCGCAGAAGTTTTAGGCTTCTTTTTCCACCGTCGATACCCAGACTTTGAAGGACTAGGTACCTTGAACTCTGGCTCATCCCTACCCAATCATTCTTACAATGCACGCGCTTCATGTCCAGCTCGAGGGAGCGGGCCGTATTGACCAAGGTAAGAAAACTCTGTGTCATCGGTCCTGAGAGAAGCAACCACAGGTCATCTCTCAACCCTTCATAGAATTGATTTGTCTTTCGTTCCTCATCTGCAAACGTAAAGCTTGCATATCTTTCCAATCTCGTAAACTCGTGCAAGTAGTCATCCACCGACCTCTCGCCTTGAGTTAACCTTTGAAATTGGTTCTCCATCACAATCCGCTGTGCCGATGAAATGTATCATGCCAAGAAGCACCTTGAGAACTCCTCCATTGAGATCTCAATCAACGGCCGACCAGCAAACTGGTGCAGCTCCAGCTCATCCCACCATAATCTTGCCTCATCATCCAATAAGAAGGTAGTCACAGTGAATTTTTGCCAATCTTTCATTTCGGTTACCGTTAGGACCCTCTTTATTCTTGAGAGCCAATATTCGGCTTGTGTAGGGGTTTCAGTACCCATAAACACAGGGGGATTGAAACTCATTACGTGTTTCAGTTGTTTCTCCGTCACTCGCCTTGCGGCCACTGGCTCAACAACCACTTGTCTCACTGCTACGTGCTCAACCACGCCAACCGATTCCTGGACTATCGCAGGAATAGGAGGTTGTCTCTGATCCCTTAGTTGCGCATTAATCATTGCGAACACTACTTCAACAACCAACCGTATAGTTTCCGCTGAAGGAGGTGTTGGCACCTCATTTGGTGCACTACTCTCCACTGAGCGCTGGGGTTCTAGCTGCCCCGAACCACTTCTAGTCGCCTACAATATGAAACACATAATTAAGCAACTATGAACATTGCCAAAAGCAATTATAGGAACATATCAGTTCCTTAAATATGTGTATTTTCATTCCTAAGTGGACATTCATGGGTTCAGTTATGTTATCAAGGTAGCGCACATGCATGTGCTCACCACCCCTTAAAAGAATTCGACCATGAATTCAAAGAAGGAAGACCGTGAATGGAATCTGATACCAATTTTGTAACGCTCACATCCGTCGTATAGCATATGACAAAAGGTCCGGCCGGGACCTGACGCCATATACTACGAACAGGTAAGGAGATTACTTATTGTTTCCAAATCCAAATTCATTTATGAACGCGTCCTAACTCAGAGAATTTTAGCGGAAGCATTTATGTTAAAAACTCATAACAGTAGGAATGTCCACTACAAAAACTTGTACATGATTGATATATATATAACACAACACATGTTTTGACTTTTCAGCCTTACAACTGTTTCATTTGCATCAAGTGACTTCATATATCGGCACGCGGGCCGATCACACATGAAAATAGTAAAAAGTTCGCCTTTGGGCTTTCAAGGGCCAGCCAATCGCAGCATAAGGGCTTCAGCTCGCTACTTCCCACTTGGCTCTCCAGCACCTACACAAACGACCCACATAAATGTGTCAAACAAAGCAACGGTCAACATTTTGCTGACCAATTTTTAACGACCTCACCCCTTACTCGGGGCGGCAGTTTTCCTTCCCTACAAACAACGGCATATATATATAGTGGTAATAACAAAGTGCATTTAAGCACCATTCACCACAGACGTAGGCTCAACGGCCACACACCCTGTGCACTCAGAGCACATTTTTGGTGTACAGGATTTCCCGTGTATCACAACTGTTCAAAGGTACTTAACTTGACGACTATGTCGTTCAGATGTACTTAACTTAACGGTAACCCTTGTCGTTTAGAGGTACTTAACTTGACGACTATGTCGTTCAGAGGTACTTAACTTAACGACTAACTTCCCATTCAGAGGTACTTAACTTAACGACTCAGTCGTTCAGAGGTACTTACTTGATGGCATAATAGTTGGCCTCCACGGCTCAACCCAAACATAAGCCACACGACTTTGTACCATTTCAGGCTGGCACCTACCATTGCTGGGTAATTTAAGCTCACAGCTCCACATGCACTGGCCCTCAGGTTTCTTAGAGACAAGACACACAAAGCTTTAGCTCGCTGGAAGCTATCGCATGGCGACATTCATTGTCGCCTGGAGACATCAACAGTTTCCCTAAACTGTGATCTTTCCTGGGTATTTTCCTGGAGCTGAACTCCAGTACTTCCTGTTACTCTCGTTTCACAAGTACAACCCTCAGACTCCGTACAACCTCACGTTTATACTCGGAGTCTTCTCTGGCACGCAAAATAAATATCACCAATCCAGACCAACCCATCTGAATGGGCTTCACACAGCATGTTTATTCTGTACTCTATATTTCCGGATCTATATGCAATATTAAACGGGGATCATACTGATCTACCCATCAGAAACCACCTTTTTCACCTTTTGGTGAGGGGTTCTATACAATTATGCATATTGAGGACTTCACTTGTCCAAGGAGAAAATCGTTACCCTTGTAATTTTCTTCGGAGCCATGATCGTGATCTTTGATCCGGATGGAATTGATCTTCACAACTTCCTCTCCGCGGATCTAGCGTCGACTCGCGATTCCGATCGCAAGCACACCTCGGATCGACTCCTCTTGAGCTCCTAGACCTTTCCTCTTCTTCCCTCTCCAAAAGTAAGCAAGGGAGTGTCAGAGAAAAATGAGAATGAAATGTCAAGGCCAACTTTTATCTGAAAGCTACCGCCGCGCGGTAACACGGGAGATAACCGCTTTGACCAGCCGGCGCCGTTATCCATAGTTATCGCCCGCGATAACATTCTAGCGTCTGACGGTAGATCGGTTACTCGAGAAATCCTTTTCGATATTCGTTGAGAGGCTAGCGCGGCGCGGTAACGCCTGATGGTAACAACCCGAGCCCTGGGTCTTTTAATTCCCGGAGCTATCGTCGGCGATAATCCTACCGCCGCGCGGTAACCTCCAATGATCGCTTCTCAATTTTTGGGGTGTTACATCCTGCACGGCGTGGCATCACAATGTGTATTTTCTCATACTCTAATAATTTATTAATATTGAGAAAATGCGGGTTGTGATAGCCTGGATCTTGCCCTTGGAACCAGGATCTCGCCTAGATCCTGGATCTTTCCCCTGGAGGTAGGCTCACGCCCATGGAACTGGGATCTCGCTCTTGGAGCCTGGATTTTGCCCCTAGGAGCCTGGATCTCTCCCCTAGATCCTGGATCTCGCCCCTGAAGCCTGGATCTCGCCCTTGGGAGACTGGATCTCGCCCCTGAAGCCGGTATCTTGCCCCTGAAGTCGAGATCTTGCCCCTAGGAGGTGACTTCTTCTTTACTCGCCCTAAGTGGGTGAGACCCTCTAGGCCATCTTCAATCGACTCTGATCTCGATGAATAATGAGTTATACAGCTAGCCAGGGAGAAATCTTCCCTTAGAACCTATTGTTTGGTGTGGCCCGCCATCCAGGTGTTGGATGAGGTGCCTCCAGGGCGCACCCAGGTTGGCTCCTGGCATAGGTGCAGAGAAAATCCATAGTACGGTTCAGTGCAAGAGAGTCAGGTTGGCTCCGCGCATGAGTACATGGGAGTTCCAGGCACGGTTTAAGTGCGAGGGAGCCATGCGAACAGTTTGACCGGTCCTGCCAAAATAATATAAAGGAATTGGTAGCGCCCTTCCTAACACTTCGGGGTTTTGGGAGAGTTGGTAGGCGCCATTCCTAACACCTATTTGGTTGGACGGTTTTGTTCTTATGGATTTGATTTTGGCCATTAATAATTCTTTTTCTACTGTTTGAATGGTAAGAATTGTGTCGGGAATTGGTTTTAGGCAAAACTGCAAATTCTCTCACATTGTTTTTTTTCACGGGTTTCATGGTCTTCTTCCGCTCTTCTTCTTCCTCCACATTTTCTTCCTCTTCCTTTTCCCATTGGTTTGGAGATAGGTAGACGATTGGACAAAAATAAATTCTGCATTTTTTAGAAAATGTGCGTTGGAGCGAGGCATCAATAATGTCTCTATCTCCCGCTTTGTTCACTCCAATTTCTGCAGGCATGCATTAGAATTTACTTCGCTGAAGAAATCTCTCGCCTCATCATCCAGGGCAACATAGAGCACCCTTTATCTTCCATGATGAAGCCCAACACCATTGAGGAGAGGCTTTCCTGCTCAGTATCCTTGATGTGAGGAGAAGTTTTTATGCACGTGGCCTAGCTCAACATCTAGCCCTAATTTTCTTAATTTTGTTTCTTGTAGCCTAATATTTTGCTGGCATCAAAAAAAAATCAGTTAAAACTTAAAACCAAATCTGTTGTTTCTGGTTTTACAAAATTTCTTTTGTTCAAAATCAAAACTCGCAATCCAAACAAACCATACAAGTTTGAAATGAGAAGGCAAAATACTTATATAGGTCCCATAAATTTTGTGCATGTTTTAAATTGATCCTAAATCTAACTACTCTGATTTGTGGCCCTTGTTTTTTGATATGAACTGGGCGGTTCATTGTCAGGGATTATTTAGGCCATATAAAATATTTGAGAGGGGGCTCGGTTCACCTAGGGTAGATTGGAGATTGAGAGGAGCAGAGAGTGAGCCGCTGTCTGGGAAATGTCGCGAAGGAGGAAGCGTCTCCGCAAGGGATTTCAGCCGTTACCCCTAATCGTTCACTGGTCCACTGAGCCGCTTGTCGGAATCCACTTCCGCTTGAGGGAGGATTTGTTCCCTTGAGGGCTAATTCTGCGTGGATAGGAAGGGAGCACTAAAGGGAAGGCTTGTGTTGTTGCAGATCCATGTGAGAAAGGAGACAATCCTTCTCTAGCGATTCTCAGTAGAGAGACCTGTGTGGTGAGGGTCGTTCGTCTCAAAGATTAATGTATTTCCTTGGTTGCCCAGGTTCCTGTTTTCAAATATTATAAACATTGCTCTTATATTATATAGTGGATCTTTTTTGATGCCCTCCTCATAGATGTAGGAGTTTTCTCTGAACCACATATATCATGTGTCGCATGTGTGTTTGTTATCTTTACATTGTTTGCTAAAAATTTTGTGGCCATATTTCACTATTTCTATTATGGTGTGCGATCTGCGGTGCCAAGAAAATACTGCGGTTTTCATAACAATTGATAATAAAGGTAGTTTCTAGCACTCGAAAATTCCTAAACAAAAACAATGGCTATAAAGTTCGAGATTTTTAAGTATGATGACAAGATCAACTTTGGTATATAGCAGAAACGGATCAAGGAAGTTCTCGTTCAGCAAAATCTCCATGAGGCATTTCTTGGCAAGGAGAAGTCTGGGAAAGATGGAGACAAATAAAAGGAATTAGATCTGAAGGCCAACGACACAATTCTGTTGTGTTTAGCAGACGAAGTGATGCACAATGTAGTCAACGTTGAGACTATAACAGATATGTTGAAGAAATTGAAGGAGCTCTACATGTCCAAGTCACTCACAAATAAACTCTACGTTGAGAAGTAGTTATACAGCTTGAGGATGTTCAAGAGTACTCAGTTGCTGGAGTATATGAATGTGTTCAACAAGCTCATCTCTCAGTTGCACAGTATGGATGAAAAAGTTGAAGAAAAAGACCAGACTCTTTGTATGCTGTCTTCGTTGTCGAAGTTATTTGATCACCTAGTCACCAGATCCTTTATTAAAAGGATACCTTGAAGATGGAAGAAGTGATGACTACGATTCTTTCAAATGAAACGAGAAGCAAGTCAGGTTCTGGGACCGGTGTAGGTCTACTAGTGAAGAGCAATGACCCGGTCAGAGGCAGATCTAGAGACAGAGGTAAAAAAGAAAATAGGCTCAGGTCTAAGTCTAAAGGCCAAAACAATAGTTAGGTGTATTATTGCAAGGAAGAGAGACACTAAAAAAATAACCATCTGAAGAAGAAGCTCAAGGAGAGGACACATGATCCATAACAGACATTAATGACATCTAATAATGAGAGCAGTGTTGTTGTACTTTATATCTCATCCAGTCTCGACACTATAGATGCATGGATCATGGATAGATACTGAAAGCTCCTATCACATGTGTCCAAACAAAGAATGTTTTATAAATTAAGGCATATAATGGTGGTCATGTTCTGATGTGAAATAATTCAGAGTGCAGAACGTTGGGGATAGGAAGTATCAAAATTAAGATGTTTGACAGAACGGTCAGAATGTAACACCCCCGAAACTCAAAAGAGGGACGGGTGACGTTTTAAGCCCAATCTGGGTTTTGGAGCAGGTGTCACGGGCGTGACATGGGCGTGCCACGGGCATGACACGGGCGTGACACGGGCGTGTTCGGCCACGGGTCATGTGGTCGACGTTTGACGATCGGCGATCGTCGAGTTGAGGCACACGGTCTGGGACACGGGCGTGTCACTTTGGGTAGTTTTCTGAGTCATGCACACGGGCCATGACACGGGCCCAGGCACGGGCGTGTCACATGCGACACGGGCATGTCAAGTGCCGTATCGCAGGTCGTGTCCTTCTCGGGTTGGGAAAGCTGGCTGATTGCACACGGGGGGGGGGGGGTGACACGGGTCTCGACACGGGCGTGTCACATGTGACACGGGCGTGTCGGAGGCCGTGTCGAATGTCGTGTGCTGGTTTTCGAGTCGGTCGAGACGACGAATGGGTGACACGGCCAGGCACACGGCCGTGTTGCAACCCGTGTTCGGCCCCAGATTTTGTATTTTAGGCCTAATCGTGGCCGTTCGTTCCCTTGGATTTGGATCCAACGGTGGGGGGCTGTTGCTGGGATGTTATATCCGGGAATAGGGTTTAGAAACCCTCATTCCCTTTAGTTGGTTCTCTCTCTAAGAGTTAGAGAGAGGAGAGAGCTTGGAGGAGGAAGAAGAAGCTAGATCCGGTCACCGGCAGAGCTTCGGAGCTCCAAACCACGATCCGAGTCCGGATCCGCGAAGGCGAGGCCGATACGGTGCTTTCCATCCGACTAGATCGTCATGGCGCCGAGGAAAAGCGAAAGGGTAATAATTCTCTTCTTGAGCATATGAAGCTCTTCTTCCTTTACATGGGAAAACCCCTCTCCCGCGAGTGTGCGGCGAGATTGTGGTATTCCTTAGGGTAGATATGTAAAGTCCCCCTTGTTAGAGTCCGGAATCGTAGTACGGACATAGGCATGCTGTGTGAAGCCTACCCGGACGTGTTTTCCGGATCGGTGATGATTTGATGTGCATGTGTTGGCCGGAGAAGACTCCGAGCGTTGTGTTTGTTTTCAGGTTGCTATGCGGTAGTATGCATCAGGGAATCTGGGGGATTAACCCCGAGGTGCACCCGGAAATCTTGATGGAAACGCATTTCTGTCATATCGGTGGCCTGGGAGCCAACCGGGTACATAGCGGGGCTATGTACCATGTTTGATCGTTATTTGGGACTGGGGAAGCTTAGTCTGCGTCAAAGGCCTAATGGCAATGGCGGGGTGAGCAACGGGCTGGTGTACCCCTAACCGCTCCACCTGCTCGGTTAAAGCGACCTAAAGTTTTACGTGGGACTTACCGAGGTTTGGAGATCGAGTCTAGGTTGCGGCTGAGAAGACTAAATGCTCACAAGATTGCCATCCTGGGGATGGTGGCGGAGTCAAGGACCGGACGGGGTTCGGACTGGCCCGCCGAGTAAGTGCCCTGAGAGCACGGGGTGTACGGCCGTGTGAGCGTGCACCTGTGATGTGATGCTTATTTTGCTATGTTACTTGTTTTGCTAACAAGTGTAGGGAAGAAGCTTTGCCGCCCCGGTTTGGGGGCGGAATCGTTATAATTTGGTCAGCATAGCTGACCGTTGCCTTTGTTTACCACCGTGCGGTGGATTGTTGCTTGCAGGTGTTGCGGAGCCGAGAGGTAAATAGCGGGCTAAAGCCCAAGTTGCTGTGCCGGCCCTCGAAGGCCAAGTTTTGAGTGTTTTCCTTTTTGTACTCATGTGTGACCGGCCTGCGTGCCGAGATTTGGAAGACACTTTTTATTAAGCAAACTCTTGTAAGGCTTTAAGGACAATATTTGTGTATTAAAGATTCCTTATTTTTTTAGTGGCGTGGACATTCATGTTAACAGGGTTCTTAATTGTGCAACTTAATAATTGCTTCCGCTAGGTGCTGTGTAGGACGTTGTGATTGGTTGAATGTGAAAGAGAAGGGATAGATACTACTCTAGAGGGGGGGTGAATAGAGTAATCAAAAATTGCACTAGCAAAGTTGACTTTCTACTCAACTCCCTTGGAGTTAAATGCGGAATGAAGGTTATAGATATTTGAGATTAATTCTTAAAGCCTTACACAAGTGTTATGCACAAAAAGGCAGCCAACTGTAATTACAGTTAAGGCTTGGAGACCTAAACAGCAACTAGCAAACCTAGTTAAGATCTAATCACAGCCACAATGCAAGTAATTAAACAAGGCAATCCAGACGACACAAGGAATTTATAGTGGTTCCCCAAACAACTTGGGTACGTCCACTCTTCTACCAACAAGGTAGGAATCCACTCAGGTTTTTGATCAGGTGCCCTGCCACCAACAAGATCTGCTTCAGGTAGATCAAGAGACCCTTTAGACTTTTGATCAGGTGTCTAAAAACCAACACAGGTTTTTGATCAGGTGCCCTGCCACCAAGGGATACTTTTGAAGGGAGTAATAACCCTTTACAGGAGGGGGAAAGGAGGTTAAGGTATCTTCTCTATTTTACAATAGATTAGAGAAGCACAATAACTTGCACTGAGCTAGAAGGCTCTAAAAGAATCAAGGCTCCCCCTGGCTAAAAGAACGTCCAGGTGAAGTCTTGCTTCAGTGCAGAAACACTTCAGAAATTACTGAAGGAAAAAGCTACAAGAAGATAAAATAATATGAAATAAGATTTTCTTCTTCAGGCAGCTATCTTCTTCTGCTTCTTCTTCAAAAGGCTCTGAGTGAAGATCTTCCTGTAGGCAGGAGAACTCAGGTTGAAGAAGAGTGAAGAACTAAAGCTTCTTCTCAGTTAGATGTGAATGAGCTGAGAGCAGTTGGAGACTGTAAGCTTTTAGTTTGAATGCTGCAGTTAGCTTTTCAATGTGTGAGAACTAGTTGATTTCTTCTTCAAAGAAGTCTTTATATAGCAGCAGCAGCAACGACTCTTACTTGAGTTTGAATCTTGTCTTCTACTGAACTCTGCAAGCTGGGCTGCAAAAAGCATAAAGCAAAACAAAATACTGTAGGCAGATATCCTATAACAGGATAAAGCTTTCTAAGAAGCTGAAAATAATTCTGATGAAATAAAACTAGAGAAAGTCACATCAGAAAAGACTCTTTACAGCCAAGAGAGACTTTTTGAGTCTAACGGCTATAAAGGACAGCCTGGCAGATAAAGCAGACAATATATCTCAGCTATAAGACAAACAACTTTGTCAGAAAAAGATTAGCTCATGCATAAAGAATTGAACTGATATTGCATGGAAATAATATCACAATTTATTCAGATAATCTTTTATAAAATATGCCAAAATAAATATGAAATAAGTCACATCATAGAAGACGATAAAACTATTTTAAAACATACAGCAAAACGTCGAACGACCCTCGGAGATCGTCGACCGACGCACGGAGATCGTCGACCTATCGGACAGATAGTCCAACGATCCAGATAGTCGAACTATCAAAGAAGATAGTCGAACTACCTCAGCAGATAGTCGACCTATCAGAACAGATAGTCGAGCTATCAGATAGTCGATCTATCCGGACAGATAGTCGAACTACCAAACAAAACAGATAGTCGACCTATCAAACAGATAGTCGACCTATCACAGAAAAACAGATAGTCGACCTATCAACAGATAGTTGACCTATCAAAGCAACACAGATAGTCGACCTATCAACAGATAGTCGAACTATCAAAGCGACACAGATGGTCGACCTATCAACAGATAGTCGAACTATCAAAGCGACACAGATAGTCGACCTATCAACAGATAGTCGAGCTATCAGATAGTTGAACTATCAGGACAGATAGTCGAACTACCAAAGCAAACAGATAGTCGACCTATCAACAGATAGTCGAGCTATCAGATTGTTGAACTATCAGAACAGATAGTCGAACTACCAAAGCAAACAGATAGTCGACCTATCAACAGATAGTCTAGCTATCAGCGCAGACAGAACGTCGACCAACTGATAGACGATCGTCGATCAGCCGATAGACGATAGTCGAGCGACGTTCGACTATAGTCGAACGAAAAACTACTTAACTAAATATTCATCTGGAAAAGCAATTCTACACAACTAGAGAATCTAACCTATCAACTAACCTTTGACCATAGATAAATCTTGGGTCAAGAGACAGAAAGAGAGGACTGAACTCAAATCAAAACCTAGGATTCCAACAATCTCCCCCTATTTGAGTTAAGTCTCTCAACAATTAAAACATACAAAACTAATTACTGAAAGTAAAATAAGATGCATAAATAGAAACAACTAAGCAGATATCATCAATCAATCAGATAAGAAATTAATTGTCAATCAAAGAAAAATTAAGGAGCTTCAGAGTCAGGCTTCGGATCAGAAGAGCTAGAAACAAAAGTAATCTTTCTTGTGGGATCTAGAGCTTCTTTTCTTGATAACTTTAGGTCTTGTTCTCCAATAATTTTCAATTCTGTTGTTCTTGGGACCACTGCCTCAGGATGCTTTTCCATATACTTTGAAGGATCAAATATCTCAGGTCTAACCTGGAACTTGTCGAGCTCCTTCTTTCTGAATTTAGACATTGTAGTCAATCCTGCAGTGTCCTTTCCTTCTGATTTTGCTTTCTTAATTTGTGCTGCTCCAACCAGTTCAAGAAAACGAGCCATCCTAAAGTTAGGATCAAGCTCTGGGCTTTCATAAACAATCTCAGAAGAAGTATCAACTGGTTCTTTATCCTGATTAACTAGATAACAAGAGGGAGCAGACTTAGCAAAGTTCTTGCTAGAATTTTCAGTTAAAATAAATTGCTTACCTTTTGGAGCATCCTTCTCAGAGAGATCTGGCTTAGAGATTGAGCTTTTGATTTCTTTAGACTGAGGAGGAGAGAAGGTTGGTCTTTGATATACTATCTCCTTAACTTGTTCTTTAACAGCATCAGGTCTTTGATGTCCAGTATGACTTTTATCTTGGAATCCTTGTGAACTTCTCCTTTGAGCAGATTGAGATGGATTTGATCTTTCAGATTGAGAAGCAGGTTTAGAAGATAAGTTTCCTGAGGCTCCTACACTTGGAGGTGGAGGAGGAGGACCTCTAGGATTCCATCTAGGTACAGGAGAGTCATACCTCTTTGACTTTTTCCTTTGCTTTTGCTGGTTCTTAGAGAACAACATTCAATGCTGGAAGTCTTTTGACTTTGGATCAATACCTTTCAGTATATAATATGGTGTATCATTATCTGGGTTAGCAGGAGGAGGAGCAACAGCTTTTCTTTTCTTTTTAGCAATTCTTTTTCTTTTAGATTCAGCAGACTCATCAGAATCGATTTCATCTTCAGAATTAGAGGAGATGGGCATATCATAAGGGTCAATTGCATCTTTCAAAGCTTTTTCTTTTTTCCTTTAAAGCAGCTTTCTCTAGTTCTTCTTCCATGGCATCCTGTGCCAGGAGAGCATCTAAGTCCAAGCCCGGGGAATCATCCCATACAGTTGATTTTTCAATCTTGGCATCTACAGCTGATTCTTGAATCTCAGAAACTGTCATAGTGACCAGTTCTGCTTGTACTTCTGGCTGAGCAACTTCAGAAATTTGAGCCTCTGGTTCTGGTTGAACTTCTGGATCAGGTTGGATAACATGCTCTTGAACATCTAGAATTTCTTCCAATTTATCTGTAGTATTATGAATAAAATTATTCTAAATGACATCTAATCATGCCTTCCAGATATTCCCAAACTATCATATCAGTTATCAAGTCTAAAAAATAAGTAAAGGGAATACCTTCAGAATCGACCACAGCATGTCCTAACTCCCACAATTCATCTAGAAAGGAGGTGATGATTCCTTCTAGGTACAGGACAACCAAGGGAGTAGAACTTTCTTCTAAACAAGCTTTAACAATGAATTCAGATTTCAGCAGAGCATCAGAAATCTCTTTTTCAGATAAAGAAGGAGGAGCTGAAACTTCTATGGCTTTCTCTATTACTGCAAGATGAACTGCTGGAGGGGAGGCCAAGGGCTGCTCAGAGACATCTTCATCAAGCATCTCCTCCTGCCTGATTTCAGTAGATACTGAAACCAGACCCCTAGTAGAAGAGGGCTCAGCAGAGTTTGAGAGTTTCAGAATAGCAGCAGTCAGAGAGGAGATAGAGGAAGCAAGGGGAGCAATCGCCTCGTCAATCATAATTTTAATTGAGGGGGTAATTAACTCCACAATGCTAGAAATAAATGCAGGAGTAATTTCAAAAGATGATGATGATGATGGAATTTCAGAAGATGGAAGATCAGTAGGGATGGTATATGCAAGATGAGCTGGAGAATGAACTGGAGATGCATGAGTGGATGCAGGGTGATCAATGTGATCAGGAGAGGGAGAGTGAACTGGAGTAGAAATTTCAGACACCAACAAATCAAAACTGGGATGAGAAATCCCAACAAGATGAGTCGGGAGAGGAGATGCAGGAGGAGAAGCAGAATGTCGTACTTCAATTGAAGTTGAAGGAACTTCAACTGAAGTAGACGGCATACCAGATGAAGAAGATGGAAGAGATGGATTTGCTGAGCCAGCTGCTAGAAGGGGGGAGTGACGGAGACAGTCCTGGTGCTCTCAGAAGTAACTGGAGCAACCCCTGCGGGAGCGGGCTTCAGGAAGGTCCTTTTCCACTTTGCAAACAGCGAAGGATCCATCTTCTTGCTGGCGTTGATGGAGGTGGCGGCTGACACTAGCAGATGGGGGAATTTCTCCTTCAGAAAAATTCCAACTACCCTTCCTAGGGTAACTTCTTTCTTGCCATTCTTTTTCCTTATCAAATCAAATAGAACGCCTGCCCAATTTATCTGCTTCTTATTAACAATTGCACACATTAGTGCAAATTGCTGCCTTGTAATATTATCGTGGGCGAAGTGCTTTCCCAGTAGCACTTTTCCAACTATTTCCGCAAGAAACTTAATCTTAAACGGGAAATTCACTTTGAGCAACTTAGAGGGAATGCATTCGGCATGTCCCAGCTCTGTTAACATCCTTCCGAACTCAGGAGTATCTTGCTCATACTCTTCTTCACCATTAATCAATCCAAAAATTTCAGTCAGAATAGCGGGAGTCAATATTACCTCTTCCCCGCTAATTGTTCCAGTCATCGAGTCATCAGTTGAAGATGAAGTGAAGGCCCACTCTTTGATCTCTTGAGTGTTTATCTTTATTCTGTAGGACATGAGTTTCTCTAATCCTTGATCTTTGCACAGATTTAGGATTTCCACTATTCCTGGTTCGCAGCAGCTGAAGGCGTCAAAATCTACGCTGAAACCGGCATCAAACTTCACTACAGCAAGAAGCGCTGGAGTAATCGCCATCGAAAAATCTGGAGAAGACGAGAGAGAGACGGCGAGGGCGGAGCGGCAGAAAACGCGAGACAAAGAGCAAGCAGGAAGACGGAATGCGAAAAGACGCTCTCCGTCGACGATAAAAGCAACTATCTCTTAACCTAGGTCGACCATCGGCTTTATATTAAAACAGCGATCGTCGATCTATTTAAAAGATACTGGAGATGATGGTCGAACGGTCGTTCGACGATCGGTCCTGAAGCAGAGTAGTCGATCAATCGTTCGACTATTTCTGTCTTCACAAACAGCAAGCTGTCGTCAACCATAGATCGACGATAGGCTCGACCTGTTCGACTATCTTCGAACGCCGGTCGACGATCTTCAAGCAGATAAGCTATCTTCAACCATAGGTCGACGATAGACTTGATCCGATCGACTATCGTCGAACGTCGTTTGACTATCTTCGAACAAGTTTCAACAAGGCAGACGTCACACTTAGTCTCGTCCATTAATCATGCCTAGTTGAACTAAAAAGAACAGATGCTTCTGTTCATCTAAGGGCTTGGTGAATATATCACCTCTCTGAAGGTCTGTGGATATGAACTCAAGGCTGATCTTGTTCTTTTCCACACAATCTCTCAGGAAATGGTGTCTAATCTCAATGTGCTTCGTTCTAGAGTGGTGCACTGGATTTTGTGTGTAACACCCCAAAATGTTGTAGGAGCGACGGGAATCAAATTTGGCCAAGTCAGATTTTTGGTGCAGGTGACACGGGCCCCGACACGGGCGTGTCGGAGGCCGTGTCGGGCGTGTCGAGCTCGAGCCGTCGAGCTGGCCGTGTCGTCGACCAGTGCAGGTCGACGATGGTCGTGTGGTGGAACACGGCCTAGGACACGGGCGTGTCCCAGGCCGTGTCACACCTGGGCTGTGCGGTTGGGTACACGGGAAATGACACGGGCACGAACACGGGCGTGTCTAGTTTGACACGGGCGTGTCTGATGTCGTGTCACCAAGCCGTGTACCTCTCTGACTGCGAAGTGTTGTTAAATTGCACACGGGGGGCGTGACACGGGTCCCGACACGGGCGTGTCGCAGGCGACACGGGCGTGTCGGAGGCCGTGTCAAAGGCCGTGTGCTGGTTTTCAATCTTGGTCGAGACGGCGAATGAGCTACACGGCCATGTGTGAACCCGTGTTCGGCCCAGTTTTTGGGATTTCAGATCTAATCTTGACCGTTCGTTTCCTTGGCTTTGGATCCAACGGTGGGGGGCTGTTCCTGAGGGGTTTTATCCGGGATTTAGGGTTGGGAATCCTCATTTCCCTTAGCCAATCTCTCTCTAAGAGTTTAGAGAGAGGGGAGAGCAAGTTTAGAGGAGGAGACCAAGATCCGGCCGCCGGAGGAGCTTCGGAGCTCCGAATCGCGATCCGAGTCCAGATCCGCGGAGATGACGCCGTTGCGGTGCTTTCCAACCGCATAGTTTTCGATGGCGCCGTGGAAAAGCGAAAGGGTAACGATTCTCTTCTTGAGCATGTGAAGCTCTTCTTCCTTTGCATGGGAAAACCCCTCTCCCGTGAGTGTGCGGCGAGATCGTGGGATTCCTTGGGGTAGATATGTAAAGTCCCCCTTGTTAGAGTCCGGAATCGTAGTACGGACATAGGCATGTTGTGTGAAGCCTACCCGGACGTGTGTTCCGGATCGGTGATGTTTTGCTATGCATATTTTAGCCGGAGAAGACTCCGAGCGTTGTGGTTGTTTTCGGGTTGCTATGCGGTAGAATGCATCAGGGAATCTTGGGGATTAACCCCGAGGTGCACCCGGAAATCTGGGCGGAAACGAAGTTCTGCCATCTCGGTGGCCTGGGTGCCAGCCGGGAACATAGCGGGGCTATGTATCATGATTGGATTGCAGTAGGGAGCCTTGGGGATGAAACCCGAGGTGCACCCGGAAATCTTGGACGGAAATGTAGTTCTGTCATAACGGTGGCCTGGGAGCCAACCGGGTACTTAGTGGGGCTATGTACCGTGTTTGATCGTTAATTGGGACTGGGGAAAGCTTAGTCCGCGCCAAAGGGCCGAATGGCAGTGGCGGAGTGAGCAACGGACTAGTAGCCCTCTACCCGCTCCACCTGCTCGGTTAAAGCGACCTAAAGTTTACGTGGAACTTACCG
This sequence comes from Platanthera zijinensis, assembly GCA_039513925.1. Classification (NCBI taxonomy): domain Eukaryota; kingdom Viridiplantae; phylum Streptophyta; class Magnoliopsida; order Asparagales; family Orchidaceae; genus Platanthera; species Platanthera zijinensis. The sequence goes on from CM077092.1 coordinate 21,391,773, forward strand.
AGATTTGGAGATCGAGTCTAGGCTGCGGCTGAGAAGACTAAATGCTCACAAAGATTGCCATCTTGGGGGTGGTGGTGGAGTCGAGGACCGGACGGGGTTCGGACTGGCTTCGCCGAGTAAGTGCTCTGAGAGCACGGGGTGTACGACCGTGAGAGCGTGCACCTATGTTGAGATGCTTGTTTGGCTGTGTTGCGTGTTTTGCTAACAAGTGCAGGGAAGAAGCTTTGCCGCCCCGGTTTGGGGGCGGAATCGTTATAATTTGGTCAGCATTGCTGACCGTTGCCTTTGTTTACCACCGTGCGGTGGGTTGTTGCTTGCAGGTGCTGCGGAGCTGAGAGGTAATTAGCGGGCTAAAGCCCAAGTTGCTGTGCTGGCCCTCGAAGGCCTTGTTTTGAGTGTTTTACCTCTTGTACTCATGTGTGGCCGGCCTGCGTGCCGAAGTTTGGAAGATACTTATATTTAAGCAACTCTTGTAAAGCCTTAAGGCTATTTCTTCCGTTTTGTGTATTATACATTCCTATGGGTTTGAGTAGTGGACATTCATGCTTGGCAGGGTTCTTTATTCTTTGCAACTCTAATAAATTGCTTCCGTTAGGTGTTGTGTAGGACGTTGTGATTGGTTGATTGGTTTCAACGTGTAACCAACCGGTCTGTCCGTAGTATATGGCGTCGGGCCCCGGCCGGACCTACTGCTATATGCTATGCGACGGATAGGGGTGTTACAAATTGGTATCAGACTACTGGTTTCAGTCAAGCTTAAATGAATTCGTGGACGAATTCACTTTAAGGAGTGGTGAGCACATGTATGTGCGTCATCGTTATAACATGAAAAGAACCCATGAATGTCCACTTAGGAATGAAAATACACATGTTTGGGGAACCTGCGTGTTCCTATAATTGCTTTTTGCAATTTTGTTCGGTCCCTTATTGGTGTTCTGTTCGACTGTAGGTGTCCGAGAGTGGCGCGTGGCAGTCTGAATGCGCACTTTCTGAGAAAAGTAATGCACCCAGCGATGTGCTGGAGACCCCTACGTCTTTGGAAACCATAAGAAGGGTGGTTGAAGTGGTGTTTGCTGTGAGCAACGCACATCATGGGAGTAATGTGCAACCATTTGTCCCTGAGATGGCCCCAACATCGGGTGGTATGCTGGAGAAAAGGGCATTTGGGGGTCAAGTAGAGCAGCAGAGGAGCATGACTGTGGCGCAGGGAGCGCATTCGGTGGACGCATATTTGCAGACGTTCCTTATGGTAAGGCGCTACCCAGGCTTTGAATGGGAAAGCGAGCAATCTATAGTGGATAGATTTTATAACGGTCTGCACAGCGAGTTGCGTATCCTACTGCTAGGACCAAAGTTATTGGGATTCCGAGCCTTGGTGGAATCGGCCAGAGCGTTGGAAGTGGAGTTGGGGGAAACTCACCGAGTACCGGTGAGTAGGGTACCAAACCTTATGGATCCTATAAGGACTGCGTATCGAAAGATGCCGAGAGAAGAGGCTGGGTCATCTACTACCCAAACTACCGTCAAATGTTATTCTTGTGGCAAGAAAGGGCACCTCGCCAGAGAGTGTTGGGAGAGTGCTCAGAAGACAAGGAAAGTTTCGGCAGGAACAGTCGGAGATTCGGTGGTCAAGCGGACAACCTCAAAATCTGGGTACCGTAGGTGGTACAAGAAGGCTAGGAGGTCGGGTCTAGTCCCTTCCTCTAGCACATCCGGAGCGACTACAGTCCAAACCCTGGATGAATGCTTTGTTTGTGGAAAGCCGGGGCACTATGCCCGGGACTGTTGGTTCGGACGCCCAATGTCCAAAAAGAAGTCGGGGGCAATCTTGGAGGAGAAAGGAAAGGCGGTGGCGTCTACCGCACCGCTATTTACTCCGGCACAACTGGGAGTGAACATCCTTGGCCAGCAGGAGGTCATGTGGCCGACCGTCGGGAAATCAGGTATGGTTTAATTGATAGCAATTTAGCTTATTATACCTGCTACCTTTTGCGTGTTAGCTTAGGACTGGAGGTTCTAGGCTTTGTTTGGATTATTGGCAATCCGGCGAGAGCATTGTTCGATACGAGAGCTTCGCGCACCTTTTGTCCAAGGGGTTTATATCATGTATTGAAGTACCTTCTTCGATGGCAAAGGACGAATTGGATGCGTTGTGGCGTTACGGATGTTCAATGCGTGCGAAAAGAGATTCTGTAACCATGGGAGGCTTTGAAGCCTAAGCCTACATTGGGTAATATCTCGGGTGTATCCGAATATCCTGATGAGTTTCCCTAGAGTCCCCCCCCCCCCCGTAGCGAACAATCGATTTCGCGAGTGAGCTGGCGTCAGGTGCCAAATCTGGGTCATGCTCTCCTTATAGGCTAACGCCTAATGAGTTGGCAGAACTGAAAGTTCAATTTGATGAGGGTATGGATCAAGGTTTTTGTGCGTCCAAGTTTGTCGTCTTGGAGCACGCCGGCCCTCTTCGGGTAGAAGAAGGACGGGAGTTTGCGGCTCTGAATCGTTTATGAAAAACTGAGCAAGTCGTTAAAAGAGATCAAGTACCCGGTCCCAAGTATTGGCGATCTGTTTGATCAGCTGGGTGGGTCATCGGTGTACTTAAAGTTGGAACTTAAGTCTGGTTACTATCAGATGAGAATCAAGGAAAGTGTTGTCTCAAAGATAGCGTTCAACACAAGATATGGGCATTTCGAGTTTACGGTCATGTCGTTCGGGCTGACTAATGCGCCATCGGTGTTCATGGACCTGATGAACAGAACGTTCAGGGAGTACTTAGACCGTGTTGTGATCGTCTTTATTGACAACCTATCGGTGTGCTCACAGTGCGAAGGAGAATGCTTCAAGCATCTGCGTTTGGTTTTGGGGACGCTAAGGAGGAACGAGCTATACGCAAAGTTCTCCAAAGGCGAGCCTTGGTTATCTTCAGTGTCATTTCTTGGTCACTTAGTCAGTGGGGAAGAGTTGCGGTGGATCCGGCGTAGACTGTTACAATACGGAAGTGGCCTGTGTTGTCTTCGGTAGAGGAAGTCCGGAGTTTGCTGGGGCTTGCCGGCTTTTACAGGCACTTCGAGGAAAACTTCTCGCGGATAGCGCTACCTCTCACGACTTTGACAAGGAAAGATCAGAGTTTTGTGTGGGCGCATGAGGGTGCGCAAGCTTTTGAAGAGCTGAAGAGTCGGTTGACCACGACGCCAGTGCTTAGTTCGCCGAGTGGGACCGAGGGCTTCGAGGTTCTTAGTGACGCTTTGGGTAGTGGTTTGGGTTGCGTGCTGTTGCAGCATGGGAACTTGATAGCCTATGGTTCGCGTCAGCTAAAAGTGCATGAAAGGAATTATTCGGTCCGCGACTGGGAGTTGGCGTCCGTGATGTTTGCGCTTAAGCTGTGGAGGCGCTACTCGTATGACGTTAGGTCGATATTCATACCGACCTCAAGAGCCTGAAATATCTATTGGATCAATAGGACCTGAACTTGAGGCAGCGGAGATGAAAGGAGTTCTTGGGGGACTATACGTTCAAGATTTATCATGCACCCGGCGAGGACAACGCAGTGTGGAGGCGTTGAGTCGCAGGGCTCCCGCCCAAGCCAAATGGTTGTTGGTACTTGTTGAGAGGCTAGTTCAGGATTTGGAAGCGCTAC